>OZ024895.1:35450833-36050833 GCA_964017195.1 Siderastrea radians
ACGGGCCACTGGGTCATCATGCTTTCTTCCCCTGGATGAATTCTTAAACAAAAAACAGTATGGTTAATGTCTCCCCAGGACTGGACGATTTTATGGATGAAGAGCCACTTTTTCGATATGCCACTGCGAAATCCTATTTATTCATTCACTTACTTTACTTATTTTTTATTATATTCGTACATTCATTCATTTTAATTTACCGAGAGTTGACGGAGGTTCAAAAACCTCGACCAGTCCTGTCATGCATGATTTCCTCGAGACTTCTCTCTCGTGATTACTAACTCATAAAAATGGCGAAAGAAAAGAGACAAAAAACAGAAACAACTAAAATGATAACGCACATGGTAAGGGTGCTGCCACACAAAAGCCAACAAAAGTATGCAAGAGTTTATAAAAGTGATGAGTGTTGGGGCTCAGGCAAAAGTGAGAGTCCTTGAGACTGTAGAATGGCGATCGCATCGAGAACGGAGTCAACGATAGCCTCGCATAAGAGCGTCTATGAGAGGGAACGGGAGTGTTTTGCGTGGACAGGACTGATGGTGATCCAATGACAACTGAACATGACTTTTTACTCTCGTCAACTCTCGTCGTATCTCGCGATCTCTTTTGCAATTGATCCAACTGGGTAAACAGAACTTTTATTACCTTCCAAACATATTTACGAGACACTCCTCAAAGAACCTTCTGTCGTTTTCCAAAAATCCCCTGACATCCACCAGCCGTATTTTTTCTTGTACACAGTATTCTTCAAGGAGAATAGCGCCCTCTTTTCCTTTTCCCTGATCAAAGGCACACCGTGTATTACCAAGAGCTCGTTGTATGGTGTCTTGTAGATACAAGGAAAAACGCAAATGGTTAGATCTTTTACCTTCACAACTACAAAATTCCCAAACAACAATGATTAACCCTTTCACTCCTAAAGTGGCCAAAGCAAAAAAATTTACCAAAAATTCCAAATTTCGTGCAGTAAAATCCTAAGAAATAAAAAGTCCTATGCAAAAGTTCTGCCAAAGAGATTTAATTTGAATGGTAACACGATAGGGTTTAGTCAGCAGATTAAAAAGTTAGAGTGACAAATCATCTCACTATAACTTGGTCTAGGAGTGAAAGGATTAAGCTATAAAAGCTGAGACACTACCAGCAAAATTGGATTTATCTGCTCACTTTTCGGCTTTCACCAAAGTATTAAAGATATCTAAGAAATAAAAATTCGGGCGGCTGCTCCATCGAGTATTAGACTGGACGTTGTGTGCACTCTGATCGGTTAAAAAACCCTTCCTGACATAACATGGTGTTTTAACGTCTTTTGAGGCGCGTTTTTGACATTCAATTATTGTTAGAATATCTAAAATGTAGACAAGATGTTAGGAAAAAAAACAACAACAACAGCAACAAAAAAACAAAAAGGAATTCGTCTGCTCCGTTTTCGGCTTTCAAAAACGTAAGTTATCTTAGAAATAAAATAATTCTGGCGGCTGCTCCATCGAGTATTTTAACAGACTGGAAGCTGTGCCCATTCTTATTTGCTCAAAAATCCTGTTTTTTAGGACATAAAGCATAGAAAACGGTATTTTATTATTCCACTCTCGTGCCATTTTACCAAATAAGGTCAAGGGAACGCGCAAAATATGCCACGGTATTACACAGTTAAATTATGTATTGCACTGCAAAATTCAGATTTCACAGGTTTTCTGGCCAAAGGACTGGAAAACCAAATTTTGACGTGATGTTTTCAAGTGGAATAATACATCTCTTATTCGGTGGCTTGACATATAATACGCAATGACATTTTGCTCATTGCTCGTATTATATGTTAAACCATCGAATAAGATGTATTTATCGTTTTCGAGGCGCGTTTTTGATATATAATTCTCCGTAGAATATCTAAAAATGTAGACAAGATGTTAGGGAAAAAAAAGGAAAAAAAAAAGGAAAAAGAAAAGGTCCGAGGAAACATTTGGTGAAGAACTGGAGCTGTGAAAACTCGTTTCATTTCACTTTTTGCTTGGACTTAAATTCTATATCAAACGTAATATAGACGTAGTAGCTATGGAAACGGTGGTGCTGCGTCGATGGGGGTAGTGAGACACCTAACCAAGTGAAACATGTCACCTTGCAGCGAAACACTTAACCCACTCATGTTTGGGGTGCTGTTATTTGTTGCTGAAAGAGCAAATACGTTTCTTACCTACAAAGCTGGTTTTGCCAGAACCCGTCGGGCCGATTAAAGCTATGCGCACGAAATCTACATCACCAACGTCCAGATCTCGGAAACTCTCTTTTCTGATCCTCGGGCACGTTTGGAAGTCGTAATTCATCAAGGCATCTTTCAGTTGGAAAAATTTTTCTTCCTCCTTTATTTTCCGCTCCCTTTCTTCTCTTTCGCGTCTTTGACGATCTAAAATTTTTCTTTGGTTCTCGTCCTCACACCTCGCACGTTCTTGTGCGTCGCGCAAGGCTAGTTTATGTTCCCTTGCCATCTCCTCCTGCAGTTCTCTTAGTCTCTTTTGGTTCTCTTCTTGGGCTTGCCTTTGTCCCTTGTCACTTGCATATGGATCTGTTCTGTCCACTGTTTCGTACCTCTTTAATAAATGAAATCAATAAATGTTTAGCACTCTTTTTCTATTTTCACAAGATTAGGCCTAATTACATGAATGCTACCCACTACTAATTTTCAAGCAACTGCGTGCCCCATTCCCCTTTGAATGTTGGGTAGGTCACACTCATTCTGGATCTCGCCTACTTGCTTCACTATCAAACCTCTTATCATCTGCTTTGGGACCGCGTTGCATCTGGTTTGCGTCTCTGAGCCATGCTAGAGGCGGCAACCTCGTTCGCGAGAAGCTGGCAACGAGGTTGGAGAGGCGGCTTTATTTTCATGCCAGTAGAAGGGGTCATGGGTTCCAATCCCACACGTTCAAAGAAATTTCTTTACTTCATGTGGTGCACGTGTCCTTACTAGGGCAACGCTTGAAGTAAGAAAAACTTGCGTTGCAGAGTTTTTTTTTTTTGAATTCATTTGTTATTTTACAGGGCCCACATTGATAGCAGTTGCATAACTGAAGTGGTTACCCTTTATAAATATTTTAAGTATTATTATTATTATACCATATTTCTCAGTTGCTACTCAGAATTATGTTATGCTTTTCAAAATAAAATATGGTAGTTTTTCTTTTTCCAATTGTTGGCGCTTTTTGAAGTACAACGGCGCTTATTGACCCATTTTTATTTGCAATAGGTCGTTAACTTATAATAGATTTATTTAAGACTGCAAATCTTCGTTGAGAGAACGCGCTCTTTCATATTTTAACGCTTCTTTCCGTCACTCTGTGTTCGACTGCGGGGTTGCGTGACGTCACGAATATCGCAGGCACAGCTGTACAGAGCGATTATAAGGCCGTGAAATATGAACGAAGAAAACGAAACGAAACAAAATACGAAAGATCAAAAACTGATTTGCTATGATTTTACATTTAAAGAGTCTTGCCATTCGTTATCCCATGTATAAAATAAATTATTGCGACGTGATTGAATCGAGATAAAGGATAAACATGTTGTCGGTTTCCAAGAATTCATTACAATGCAACCGGAAGTCCATTAATGTTTCCCAGAAATCGGATCAATCTACTCGAGAAAGAGATATCTTTCGGTTTTGGTTTTGTATTTTTGTTTTGTGTGTGTTTACTCCTTACTTCGCGTCCCTCTTTGCCATAAAAAGGCTACAAGTCATCAGATTTGTTTCAATTTTTGAACCAGCCTTGTTTGAGTCGGACAATATATAAAGTCCGAATGGAAATACTAGTTTTTCAGGGGCGCCCAACGGTTCGTTCCGGGAAATATCTGTTCGGAAGGCCTAAAATCACCTGAGATTTTCGGATTTAATTGCAGTGAAAGCTAAAAGATTTCTTCGGCGAAACATCACGTCGGACTTTCGTAACTAGAGGACTAATTAGTTCCTATTGTTTCGGAGGGACAAATATGTCGTTTAGAGTGCAAAATAAGGTCAGCTAGCATTTTCGGAGAGCCATCAACAGCTCGAAAATTCGGCAGAAAGGATTCTGTTTCCTAAAATTTTCTGCGGCCTAAATTTTCAGCTAAAACATCCGAACAGACCAATCTCTATTAGCTTACACAAATATGCCTTTAAAAAGCTCTGAAACAATCTAAGAGAGTAGAAAATGATATTTCAAGTATTTTGCGAAAAGTCTTCTCGTTGGGTGCCCCTGGTTTTTATTTTGGGCTCCAAGGAATATGCTCATATTCTCTGACCAATCCAGAATTGCCTGAATTTTTTTCCTTTCCTGATCTTAAAAGGCTGTATCGCTTTTATATTTCATTATCTGAATCAATACACTAAAAGGTTCGACTGGGTTAGCGCATAGCACGCGGTTCGACTTGCAGCTGCATGTTAATTTATGTAATCGTGCCTTGGTGTCGTGGCAATTTCCACAGAAAATCCGAAGCCACAACCCACGATCTGTCTTACGTGTGCTCGCTTGCGTAGATTGCAAACTATTCTTCAACTTTGTCTAACTTTCGTGAAAAATATTGAAGCACTATGAAAAACCATTTCCCTTACAGATAAAGTTAAGTCGAGAGCAAGTTTGATGATCTCGATAACCATCCTATGTTGTTTTACGCACCTAAAACCTCGCATATAAATTGTTAAGTTTGAAACTTTTACTTACGGTTCTCGATTCGCCGGCCCCCATTTTCAGAGCTACTTGCAATCAGGCGCTATTTTCCTTTCGCTATAGTTAACCATTCGATTCCCGCGAAAACACCGAACGAACGACCCGTTTTAGCGACTAAGCTTACAAGAGTATAAAACTGGGCCTGATCGAAAGTTACAAAAGAGGTTCCTCATGGTGCCCTTCGAGACGACACGTGACATACCGACAATAACGTACTTGAAATAAAATACTGTAAACTATTTGAACTAGCTGAAATAGTGCACAAAAATTGTCCTGATAATCAGTTTGGTTTATTTACAAGAACAACGGCTTCATAACGCTTCGTAAGCTTTTATTCATGTAATATTAACTTGAAGAGTAACAAGTCCGAAAATCATTATGCACACACCTTAGAACTAAAAATCCGGTACCACATTTATCGAGCTCCACAAGTTCGCTGATCTCATTTCTAAATTGATAACCACCGCTTAATTGATAACCACCGCTTTTTCCCTAACAAATTCCGGTCCGATTTAGGAAAGCTGGTCCATCCCAAACGTCTTGAAGATGACTTCACTGATTTCATGTCACAGCCACTGAAATGGTAACAAGCGTTAGTCCACAGGCAACCCAAGCTAAAGTTGAGAGCTGCGCATAAATTAGACTGTTTTTTCCACGCTATGCATAATAATGACATCGCCAAAAACGTCTCAAATTGCCACAAATCAGAAAGAAGTCGAAATAAAAAAGATTTGTCTTATTTCATTGTTTTATTGGTCATTATTGGAGGGCTTCCTGGGCTGGTTTGAAGCTTTTTGGGCGAGAAATTGAGGTTTATATTTTTCATGTTTACTGAACGTTTAGAATTAATTAAAGGCAGGAAACAGTTTCACAGTGCACCTCACTTGAGGTTCGATAAATTCCATCACAATAAACGAATCGCCCTACAACTTCAAAGGTGTATTCTTGGGTCTTGCGCATACCTCTGTTCTTTCTCATGGGTTCCAGATCCTATTTAAAGACGTCGAAAATCCCTCTTAAATACGAAACTCGCCTTCCCTGGTATGCGTTTTCATTTGAAGTGCACACATGAATCATTGCGATCCGCGTTTTGACGACAAAATGTCCCTCAGCCGGGGACAGGCTGAGTGAGATTGTCCACAAGCAGAAGGCAACGCTGCGGAGTCCGGAGAGGTCGGTTTGAGAGAAATAGAAAACTATCGGCACGCCAGTGAAATTTAGTCGCCTCACTTGACGCCACGAGCACGCTTTAATGTCTTCGTGCGACAATATATTAGCATAGTGATTTGTTCCGTCACATTTACCTGTTTACCTCAAAAAAATGTTGTCGAAATTTAGAAGCAGAGACGAGGAGCAGTTTCCACCTAGAAAAAAAATTGCAGCGGTTTTCAAAGGAATGGCAATTTTGGTGGGTATTTTCCACGGTCACAGCAATATTTTTTTTTAGGGCAGACAACCCTATATGTGGGAATTAAATAATGAGGTTGATTTGCGGGCAGTGAGCAGGATCACTTGCACCAAGTACTCGACATAAAATCATCGAATGGATTGATTAGAGTGCAGCAAAAGATAGTTCTTCGTCGGTCCCTAAAACAAAATTATGGTTTTCCAAGTCAAGTGAGGCGAGTGAATTTCACGGCCGTTCTAATATTTCTCTATTTCTGTAAACCGACCTCTCTGGACTCCGCAGTGTTGTGTTTGCTTGTCGACAATCTCACTCAGCCTGTCCCCGGCTGAGGGACATTTTGTCGTCGAAACGCGGATCGCAATGATTCATGTGTGCACTTCAAATGAAAACGCATACCAGGAAAGGCGAGTTTCGTATTTAAGAGGGATTTTCGACGGCTTAAAATAGGATCTGGAACCCATGAGAAAGAACAGAGGTATGTGCAAGACCCAAGAATACACCTTTGAAGTTGTAGGGTGATTCGTTTATTGTGATGGAATTTATCGAACCTCAAGTGAGGTGCACTGTGAAACTGTTTCCTGCCTTTAATTAATTCTAAATGTTCAGTAAACATGAAAAATATAAACCTCAATTTCTCGCCCAAAAAGCTTCAAACCAGCCCAGGAAACCCTCAAATAATGACCAATACAACAATGAAATAAGGCAATCTTTTTTATTTCGACTTCTTTCCGATTTGTGGCAATTTGAGACGTTTTGTATAATTTCCATACAAACTCCAAAATGTTGCCGATGTCATTATTATGCATAGTGTGCTGATGTCATTATTATGCATAGCGTGGAAAAAGTCTAATTTATGCGCAGCTCTCAACCTTAGCTTGGGCTGCCTGTGGTTAGTCTGGACTTCTCGACATCGAGAAATACAATGTAATGTTTGTTTTCTCCATTTATAGTGTAGCTCCCTTTGCATTTAAGAAAAGTGGAAGTGTTGTTTTATACTTTCCCCGGCAAATTTAATAAACGTCTCTCTCTAATTAACGCCCCATATATAAATCTATGAAATGCATGAAATTAAATGACCGCCCTGGGCATTTACTAGATCGTTTACGAGTATATGCTATTCCGCTTTGTAAACACGATATGTAATATCAGTGAATGAATAAATAAAGCATTAAATAAAAAAATGCTATTCCGCGCTCAAATGAACCCTTTTGTACCGTACATACATGTCTAATTTTAGCGTAGCAAGCGCTTTTGCGGATTTATTTTTTGTGCACTGGAAGCGCTTTTCATTTTTTGGGGCGGCCTCCTGGCATTTTGTGCTCTTGCCCGAACTTTCGCTCGTTAAAAAAACGAAAACCCCTTTCAACGCGCGCAAGACCCACAGACACGCTCGCTACCCAGGCTAATCTAATTTATGCAGAAGAGACGCGTCTGAGAAATTCTTCTCCTCCCCGTGGCTCACTCTATTCCGTTGCAAATTTGGGGAGAAAAGGAGATTGTTTTGTATCCTATCTTTGGCTAGTTTCACAGGGTAATTAAAAAGGACCACAAAACAAGAGTAGATCAAAGTAACGCATCTTTGTTTGCCAGCCATGCAAATGAGAATGAGTATGTACAGTTCTCTGAATAGATACCATAAGACAAAAGTGCCTCATACAGGTCTGAAATAATTTAATATCGTCGATATAATAGCTTCCAGTTGTTGTTCAAAAAAGAGAAAAAAAACTGCCAAGTTATAAAGTAGCGAGAATGAAAACCATCGACTTGCTCAAGCGCGCGTTTTCCCGCACTTGATACTACAGTTTCAGTTTTCCGCCATAGGTATCGGTTTAAAGTTTTCCTGCGCTTGGAACCAGCTGCACCCTTAACACCGAGTTCTGATTGGTTCAGCGGGTTATTTTCGTTTGTCGTGATTGGTTAGATGTCAGTTCTTTCGTATTCATTTGAGAAAAGTCACAACAAATCAGCTTTGGGGCCTAGCGTTACTCAAAGACTGAGTCCGCATCTAACTTCGCTGGTATTTCCGGCTCGTTTATCTTCGCCGCAGAAGGGGTGTTCTCTACGACAACAGCTGACTTCCCTTCAGATGGAGGTTTGTTCTTGGGGGAAATTCTATGCTTTCCTGAAACACAAGAAGAAGAAGGAAAACAAACGTGTGAGGCTATTTGTTGAATGACAAGCACACTAAATATGTTGATACTGTTATCAGAGGATCAAAGAGGTCTAAGGGGGAGGGGAGAGTCCACTGAACAGAGTGAGTGCAGACGCAATCGATCCTTTGCACCTGCCATCCCTTCAGTCAGCGGATTTTTCTGAATGTTCCACTAAGCGACTTGTTGAGTCCCTGGGAGTGGAGAGATAGACCACTACTTTTTCAATTACAGGAACATAAACCGCTTACAAATCGCCCTGCTAGTTGAACATACCGTGGATTTTACTGTCCTGGTTTTCGCTTGAACTGTGCCGAATGTCAATCACTTTGATCTTCTTTTTCTGCGACTCATCCCCAGTCTCCTGAGATGCGCTTCTCTTCCGTTCAACATCAGGAGGGTGTTTTTCATTCTGTGGAAGCAGACCAAAATGCAAACAAGAGATAAGACTTCCAGCATATCCAGTGGATTTCATTTGAAGAGTAATTTTTGCATACGTTTTACTCGAGTAAATAAAATACGAATAGATTTATAAACGGCCTGCGTGAAAGTCAAAACGTTTAGCTAGGTTCAACTTTTTATGTTTACTCAAGCATTTCGTTCATGTATCTTATTTTGTTCAAGTCTACTTACACATCTAAAACGCGCTTAAGAATTGTGCGAGAGAATAATTTGGCTTGGATGTTGCGGTGAAACGCGTCATGTTGTCGAAATACAGTAATGGTTTATGTAAAAACCGAGAGTACGGTCTTTGTGAGATTGCGGAAACTGGGAGAAATTAGGAACATAGAGGAAATGTCTGAATGGACCACTGCAATAAGAAAGGGTGAAGATCAAGGAAAAAAAGTACGCGAAGAAGGGAGTTCGAATCTTCTTGCCCCTACCATGACATCCCCCCCCCATACCGAATACCTCTTGAGTCCAGCTGGGAGTCTCTTCAGGGTCATCAACTTCAGGTGCTACCAGAGATGGTAAAGGGAACCGGGGAACCGGAGCCGGGGGAAATGGTACGGGAAGTAAGGAATCGCGGAAACCTCCTTGCCCCTAAGCTGATTCCCCCCCCCCCCCCCCCAACACACCGCATACCTCTTGAGTCCAGGGAGTTTCTTCAGGGTCGTCAACTTCAGGTGCTACAGGAAGATAGTAAATGGAGTCCAGGTCTTCATCATTCTCTTCGTCACTGCAACATTGCAAAAAGATTCGGTTAAGTTAACCGAAGATAGGAAAAGATAACAGTCGAACCTGTTGTGTACCTGCTGCACAAAGCGGGAATTCTTTCAACTGTACACACATCAACTTCGTCTTCTTCGCCGGCTTCAGTTTCAGAAGGCACTTCAGCTTCTTCATCTTCATCTTCCTGTAAAAACGAAAACAAAACAATTGTCTGACTTGCAAAGGAAGGCGACTTTTCTGTTTAAATTACGTTGGAGTATCAGTTCCCTTGGTTCTAAAGGCGCCTACTCACATACATGTACCAAATCAGTTTGCCAACCCGTCAGTGTTGGCTAACATAAGTTCAGTCGCAATAACAACGTATTGGTTGTTGAGGGATTGGCTTAATTGACGAGGGGTACCCCAGGACTCTGTCCAGCCTCTTTTATTCTACTCTTGCTCAGCTCAGAAATCTCTCGTCTAGCGACTAACATCTCTCGAAAACCTCACTATACACTACAATTGTAGACATGTTTGGGTTTTCCAGGTATGGGAACCGAAAGGCTCTAATTCGACACGACGAAACAGTTAGCTGAGAAAACCAAATCATACCACACGGACAAAGGAGACTCCATTGAAACCAACCAACGGAGAACATTTAAATCGACTACCCTACTCAAAAACAAGCCTTGACTTTCACTCTGGTGTGGGTCCACACCAAGGTCAACAAAAACTCTTAAGCATGTGTACCAAGGGAGAATTACTCGAAAACAAAATTAATCATCCAAATAGACTGCACAAGCTGTATACATGTGCGGGCTAACCAAGACCTTGAATGACCTTAAGCCACAAGAGTAGCATGACAGTCTAAATTACTTAACCCTTTAATGCCCACTATCCACATGCATATTCTCCTCACTGTTCTCCATATATTTCTTATGGAGAACTTGGGAGAATTTGATTAAAAATCAACACGTTTCATGTCTGGTGATCATTTCCTTTACTCTCATGACCTATATTTTTGATCAATTAGTGATATTGTAAGGAGAAATTAGATGCTTGTCACTCTTGGGGTTTCAAGGGTTAAGTAAGGCAATTAAAATATTGAATGATTATTAAGCTTCACAACATGATAAACATCGGCAAACTGTTGGCAAGAAAGAAAACTTGCCTCTCTTCTCGGTAAAGTTTTCAACACCTTTTAATGAGATTATGCAAAACAAGTCTGGCTAGTGAAAATTTATTTTGGCTAGTGAAGTCAAACCTCTCACTAGCCACTTGGCTACTAAGCTGAAAAGTTAGTCTCGAGCTCTGAGAAAACCACTGAAGGCAGGGTTTATACAAATAAAATTGAAAAGATACGATTACTTTTGGAACTGACATTATTGGAAATTTGTGCTCAGAATCAACGAAATGGGGACTTAAAATGTAAAAATTTCAGGGGGGGCACGCCCCCAGACCCCCCTAGAAGGAATTGCCATCGGTGCTCAATAATCACTATCCAGCTACTTAGAAATTTTTGCCAGCTACTTGAAAAGTTGTGGGCAACCCTGCTTTTTGTGTTGGCAACTTGCATTTGAAGTTTGAACGTTTGCCCAACATATATTCCTTACTGCTAACCACTCAAACATCGCTCACTCCTCAAGGCACCCTGCTAGCAGAGCCTTTCTTACTGAAACAAAACAAAAACGACTGACATTGCTACTTTCATTGGCAGTGTTTCTCATACTCACTATGTCGAATTCATTTTCTTTTTCTTCATACTCTACATTTTCGTCCAGCTCTTTGAAATCTGGTGCAAAAGCACTCCAGTTTTCCTGTTTGAAAAGAAAATTGAAACGTCAATTCAAAAATGCACTTAAGTATCAACTTCAGTGATGGATACAAGGGAACCTCGAAAGGCTCGAGGTAGTTTCCAAAAAGTCAATTCAAAAACTCTGGGTAAGAATCCTTGGCAACTTTTTGAAAGTCTTGCTTTTTTGCTTGCTTGTTGTTCCGAAAAATGGCTGTCTTGTCAAATATGACCACGTCCAGTTGGCCATCCAAAACCGAAGTTTGTGTAAAAAGGTATTTTTTTGGGCGAAAAACTCACGTTTTTGACTCCAACCTCATTCCCACTGTCTCACCAAAAGTGAGAGACCCTGGGAAAGAGGTTGTTTGGACTCTATAATATTATTAGTATACTTACCACGTGATTTTGAGCCCAAATCGACACAACTCCACTTGAAATTGAGGCTATGATTGGCCGGATTGGGTGCCACTAATGAAAAACAAGAACTTCTCATTAACTGTGGTTTGACATGAAGTTTGAAAAGGTAATAGGGTTGTAAGGGAGAAATACAATGTTACCAAAATGATCAATGACTTACCACTACATCCAATAGCAGTTCACCCTTTGTTCCATGTAGAATCTTCACAAGATTGCCAACTCCTTTTTCCCAGATATAAAGTGCATGAGTCCGAGATGATCCTATCAAATATGACACAATTATAAAGAAATTAGCTTTGCTTACACAGTAGATGACAACTCACAACATCAAAACAACAGTCAGTCTTTATTTACCACCATTGCAGATGTATATACAATAATGAAACAGAAAACATGGTTTACACAAAAATACAGTTACCTGCACAGATAAATTCTCCATCACCAGAGAAACAACATTTCTTCCACAGTGTTCTAGAAAATAAAAATACAACCCATACCAGTGAAAAGGGACAGAGATTTTTCCAGCCTCAGCTGTTAGGTGATACAAATAAAGTAGCTGTGGGCACCCAGTCTATCAGGTTGAACAAGCCTTCATGGGTGCCTGTCATTTATAGTCAAAATACTCAGTGCGTTCCGCTCATTATTTAGGAATGATTTTCATTACTTGGGAACGGATTGCATTATTGGAATCAAAATTCCATTTTCAAATTGAAGATTGAAATCTTCCAGCGGTAGACTCATTCGAAATAAGGAATGTTGTTTGGGTTGTTACTTACATAAACCAAAAGTTCACACACAAAATACGAAACCGTTGGCAGCTGTTGGTTTCAATCGGTTTGACATTACCAGGAATTTTTCTCAATTTTCAGGAACATTTCTTGTGCATTTACAGCAGACTTGTTTTTAAAAAAAATTATTCTTCACGGTTTGTAGCAACAGACTGCTGCTTCACTTTTAAAAGTATTTGCGATTAATATTTTGCTGAGCGAACACAAGTCAAGTCAGATAGGACAAGCCGCCAACAGTCTGCTACTTACACATGAACATTCGCCTCATGTCAATAATAAACCAATCAGCATTCCTTATTTGGAACAAGGCTACCATTGTAACATTACAATATTCAATTTGAAAGTGGAATTTTGATTCCAATTATGCAATCCATTCCTGATTAATGAAAGTCATTCCCAAATAATAAGCAGAATGCGCTGAGTATTTTGACTATAAACCCTGATGTTTGTAGAATGAAGCCACTATCATGGGCATTTTAACTGCCCCATTGATGGGATGAAAGTCCATTGCAGGATTACTCTCAGGATTTTGTTAAGTTTCTCCAACAGTTCAGTGGAGAGAGACAAAGTAGACTAGACCATTGGTTTTTATATTACCAAGACCAATTGCGAAGTGCTCACACTTAGACCACCAAACGCCCATATTCTGTTCTCTGTCAGGTATTGTATTTTGCTCTTGTTTTGGACTTTTATTGTATTACTGTTTTGAGTTGTCTTGCTTTTATTTTGCACAATCATGTTCTGGTACTCACAGAAGAAACCTCATTTTCTTGGTAAACTAAAAAAAAATAGTCTACGTGGTACTGCGAGATCAGGAAAATAGAGAGAGAATATAAATATAGAATCATCACCTGTTCACAAGATCTTGAAGTTTCTGTATGGGTTCAGGTTCGGCTCCTTCAGTTCCTTGACACGACAGTACAATCTGACTGTCAAACACTCGGATTATTCTGTCCTGTGAGTTGATAAGGAATGCACTGAAAGAAACAGAAAGGGACTATGCTCCTTATAACACTTACATGTACACGTAGCTCGAAAAAGAAGAAATATTTAGTAATTACGGACGGGGCCTATCTGCTCACTAATATAACAATATTTTTGTGCGGTTTAGGACTATGTGGAAAAAGCAGATCTTAGCAAGGGCTATCAGAATCCAAAAAGAAAACTGGGTGTAACCACACATTTTTCAGAGATAATTGGGCTTAAATTTGGAAAAAAAATTGCCATACACTCTTTGTATGTTAATACTTTTTTTTTAGAATTATGGTTGCTTAATTATCTCTACAAAATGCATGGTTACCCACATTTTTCTTTTTGGATTTCAATAACCTTAAAGTTTGCTAAGATCTGCTTTTCCCCCACAGTCATAACCTTTGTAAAATAACTCTGTATTAGGAGGCACCATCCTTTTAAGACCAGCTCTGTTGTGATAATTCCAACGAAACATATAAGTCTTAGTGAACTTACCTTCCTCTTCTGGCAAATTCTATGGCCTTGACAGCTGTGTTGGCACTTGTTCCTGTTTGTATTCTAAACTCTGTGACCACCTGGATAAAAGCACAGGTTGCAAAATAAATAAATGAATGACACTGATGATGAGGATGATAGTGTCACATGGCGAACAATTTCATACATCATGGCCGCCGTGCATGCGAATCGCGTCATTTCTGGGACTTAGATGTCATTACGCATCTTATTCAAATTACAGAGAAAACAGTGAAAATAAGGCTTACCTTGCTGGATTTTGTTCTGTCCCTCCGTAAGACTATAATATTTCAAAAACCCAGAAATCTGATTTGAAATAGACATCTAGGAGGTTGTCTTCGAGCTCTGTTGTGTACAGTTTGCCGACGATTTCACTATCCCCCCAGGGAATCCCCCCTAAACGAATATGAAAACTGTGTGAGTCCACGTATCGAGCTGCTGACTGTATGAAATTGTTCGCCATGAACTTGATCCACTCAACCACAGACTTAGTATGTGCCATGTTATGACACGTAATGCTGAAAGTTGTAACACAACTGACACAAGGAAAATGTAGTTCCAGGAAATATCCATACTCCTCTCATGGAAGGTTTTTTATTTTGCACCCCCTTCCCCCCCCCCCGAGAAATTCCTGTTTAGCTTCATGCTTTGCTTCTAAAATTTTAGCTGTTCAGACCCCCCATCCCCCTAGGAATTTCCGATGAACTTCCATGGGGTGGGTATGGATTTTTTCTGGAACTACACAATATTTGTGCTGAGAATGAGAATGGATGGATGAATGAATGAATAAGTGACTAGAGCATGCTTTATTCATGTTGGGTAGAATAAACATACCTTGTGTGTTTCTGCATCTATCACCAACACCTAAGAAATGGGAGGTATCACATATTGATAATTAGATGTTACTAACGACACAGATCTTGATGGTAACTACAAAAAACAACATGTAATCAAATTCTTGCTCACCTTTCCTTTAGAGTTTCCGGTGTAGATGTATTCTCCTTTTCTATCAAATGATGCCACAATGTTCTGTTCAGACTACAAATAAACATGATCTTGATATAATTTAGGAAGGGAAAAAGATTCACTTACAAAAATATTGTCAAGCTCTCTACAATGATATTTAGGTATATTTACCCTTCAATTGCCAAACTCAGTCATGTCATGTGGTTCTAACTTTTGAGTCCGTGGATGAAATCCTAAAGTGTGACCATTCAAGTGAATGCTACTGAGCAGTACTTTCCTGCAGTGCTGTTTGTTCTGTTGCACAAGGTGGTTCTAACTTTGGAGTCTGTGGATGAAATCCCATAGTGTGACCATTCAAGTGAATGCTACTGAGCAGTACTTTCCTGTCATACTGTTTATTGTATTGTGCAAGGTTGTTCTAATTTTTGAGTCTATGGATAAAATCCCAAAGTGTGACCAGTCAAACGAATATATTGAGAAGTACTTTCCTGATGCATTGTAATTTTCCTGTTTCCCTTGAGTTGGAATTTTTAACTTGCCACTCATTAGATTGGAAAGCAGGCCTGTATTAATGGTTCATACCTCTCCACCAGATGGCAGTGAGTAGTGCTGTCCATCGAGCTTCACAAGTACTGGTGCATGTTTCACAGGACAGACGAGGATCACTTTACTGTGGCAGGAACAACAGAAGATGTTATGATCATCAACTCATGATCAAGTGTCCTTCTACTCCTTACAGAGGCTATATCTGGTCAGGAGTAGTCTTTTACATATTACATGTGACAGTTTTTGTTCTGCTTTGGTATGCAATAGGGCAAATAAGCTAAGAAAAATCAGGTCAATTATTTTGGTTTGAAATGGGGTTGGTCCTGATCTCTACGGTTGTACACCTCCACCCAAATTTAGAGGAGTACTACCCTTGTTTGCAAATTGATCAATCTGTACAAAAAGCATCACATCCCATCTAGAATTGAAGGGCTCAGAGCATAACTGTCTTATGTTGAATTTTAGGTGGTTTTAATTTTTTGCTCCAAATTGCTTCAAGTTGGGCATGGGACCTTCAAACACCTTTAGGCAGTGTTCTTTGAATGAACTGAAGGCCCCATGCAAGAACTGAAGTTGTTTGGAGGAAACAAATAACACCGCCTAAAATTCGACATAAGACGGTTATGCTCTCAGCCCTTCAATTACAGCTTGGCTTCTTGATACAGGCAGCAGCCATTTTGAATATCTTATGTAGCAAAACTCAATTCTTAATACTACAGGCTGTACATACTTGTTTCTTGGATGGAACTGCACTTTGCTGACAGGAGATTGGAAGCGATATCTCTGATCACACTCGCCAGAGAGGATGTCCCACACTGACACATTCCAGTCATTAGAACCACTCAGCAACTTACGACCATTTCGGCTCCAGCTGGATAGAGTCAAATAGAGAACATGTACAGAGCACGATGAAGAGCAAAAAGGTAAAAGGTAAAGTCGCACACGAGCCAAGGAAGCCCACATGGCAGGAGCTTAACCCTGTTTCTGTAGCTTGAAGCAACTGAAAGTATTGTTACTCCCCCCTGGATGGGATGCTAGTCCATCACAGGATTACCCCCAGCAGAGTGTCACTGGTATACCTTTTTCAGACACCTGAGTGGAGAGAGACAATTGGGGGGGGGGGGTAAAGTTTCTTGTCTAAGGAAACAACACAATGGCAGGGACTGGGCCTCAAACCACCAACTTTCAGATGTAAAGTCCAATGCCCTAACTACTACACCATCGCGCCCCTGCAGGATGAAGAGCGGACTACTAGTTTATCTCATCAAAGACCAAGATACACTGTGTATTTGCACTGTGATTGGCTTAAAGTGACTGTGAGCCAAAATAGATGATTAAAATAAGTATCTAAAAATTTAATAATACAGAACTCTGGATTGGGAAGCTAACATCCCCTAATCACATGTTTCATATGAGATTTGCTTCACCTATCCCCCCCCCCCCAGTCAGAGCCCCTGCGCTTTGAACTTCACTCAGCTCAACTTTCAAACCTTGTGAAACTTTCTTATCAACATACTTTTAAAAGAGCAAATATGAAAGCAACACATGTGGATAAACAATGTTAAGTTGCCAAAGGTTTGAAAGGAATACATGTATGTTTGTGTATAAACAAAGAACGTGAGTGAAATGTGAGCACCTGACAGAAGTGACAGGGTGTACGTGAACACTTGCTACTATCAATGGCAATTCCTTGAATAGGTACTGGAAAACTGTGGTGGAAACTTAAACAAAATACTAAGATGCTGGAGATAATGTCATGATCTGTTAGCATTTCAACGGCAACAAGTGATACTCCTTGTCATCTCGTGCTTCTGAAACAGAAGACAAGCGCTGGCCCACGTTACTTGATGGAGAGAGACTCTACAGTGTATGTACCCTGTATTATAATAATAATAATAATATGCATTTGTAGCGTGCAAATTCAATGCGCGTTACAAATATAAATTAAAAAATTAGATAAAAAAATAGATTAAAAAATAAAATAAAATATAGATTAAAAACTAAAAATTAAAAATATATATATCTGTACACTAATAATGGCAGTAGAGGTGGCAGTGCTGTGCTGTGCTGTGCTGTGCTGCACTATTCTATACAAATTTATTCAAGATGTAGATTTAAATGGCTTGAAATTAGTAAGTGAAAGTAAAAGTAATGTGAGTGAACTGTGAGCATCTGACATCATCTTTAGTGGATCATTTTGATATAATGTAATGCATTTAGTGATACTACCACATTCTGTCTTGTTAATCATTAGTCTTGTTAATATTCTGTGGCAAAGAATAATGAACAAAATTAAAATAATAAAACAAATAAACGTGAGATAAATAAGATGGGGTACCCAATTCATTACCTGACAGATGTAACAGGGTGTACGTGAGCACTTATTATTTTGGCAATTCCTCTCGTCAAAAAATCCCAGAGGACGATACGACCATCATTGCAACCCACGGCTAAAAGAGAACCTCTTCTATTGAATGATGCTGTGACAGCAACACTAACTGAGTCCAAGCTGCCATCATATTCCTGTAACAAGAATTTTACAAGAGCCTATGAACACTTATTATGACACCACCTTACAGCCCTGATGCAATTCTATAGAAAACGTTTTAGCAAGCTGACATGTGTAGGGGCAGACCAATTGATGCAAGCTGGTCCGGAAAAAAGCTGTCCGGCCCTTCACATGTAATCTGTTCTTTTAGGATGTGTATGTACTTTAACATTAATGTTCAGATTAAATATCGGGCTCCCCGTCATGGTACATGGACCTCATTGCACTCGTTCTGTACACGATAACCTCAAGCCAAACATTTTCCTGCCTGGCCCTGCCCACTCAGTCACTAAGTGCAGAGTGTGACTCAAGTAACGCTCTCAATCCACCGTACTGAAAAAGATGGCGACTAGTGCATTTACCCATAGTTCTTAGCAAACAAGAACCCTAAAAACGCTCATAAAAACGCAAAGAAAAGTTCTGAAAACTTCAAACTTAGCATACAGAATGTTGCTAGCACGGGGACAAATTTACGCAAAAAATATGGCTTTTTATGTGCGTATTGGCTGTGTTAGGTTCGCAAGGTATTGTGGTAAAATGTACAGCCACCATCTTTTCCCGCACAGTGGATTGTCCACTCACAGGCAGCCAGCCATTTTGCTCCCTACATTCGATTATTTGGTAGTTACAGAACACAAAACCTCTCTGAAATGGCTTGAAAGTCATATTGTTTCACCCACGTTTATAATGTTAAGTGAACTGTCTCTAAAGGAGACTCTCTCAGGACCATCTCCAGCTGTCTGCCTTAGAGAGCTGTCTGCTTTGGAGAAAGTTTTGTTACAGACAAACATGTGAAATGTGGCCAGGCCAGGACCAGGCAAGCATTTCTAACTGGTCAGCAAAATTGTTATCCCACAATCGTTTTTTTCAACCCTCAAAGTAAAATCAACAGTTCATGACACAGGCTTATTTTCAAGCTGTTTTAAGGGATAACGGGGATCAACAGTATGCTGCCTTCTACTATATATCATTATGTTGTTTTTTAAGACACTTAATCCAGATAATCTCCTACAAGGAGCATAAATAGGTACTGGAAAACTGTGGTGGAAACTTAACAAACTACTAAGATGCTGGAGATAATATTATGATCTGTCAGCATCTCAAGGGTAAGAAGTGATACTCCTTGTCATCTCATGCTGCTGAAACAGAAGACAAATGCTGGCCCATGTTGCTTTATGGAGAGAGACTCTATATACCCTGTATTTGAAGGAACTATGTCACGGCGTTTTCATTCATTTTTCTGATCTGACAAAATTATTTTCTCCTTAACGGAAACCTCAAAATAATAGTTTCCTAAGTTAGAAAAACACCAAAGAAGTAATAATTAACCAAAACTAAACAAGGATGGTTACGACTGAGGGAGATTAAGACGGATTACGAATGACAAACTTGAAAAAACTTGCCAGCTTTTTCAAGTTGCGTTATCCATGACGTAGCTCCTTTAACTGGCTTAAAGTTAGCAAGTGAAAGTAAAAGTGTAGCGGGGCAGGAACCCCACAAAAGTCAAATAACTCAGGCTCAAGTAATGTCAGTTTCCCAGGGGTAACCTGTCCCACCCACCCCCCCTGGGCTTAAGGGCGGTGCCTCCTAATATGGATGTATTTTTGCAAAGGTTATGACTATGGGGCAAAAGTAGATCATAGCAAGGGCCATTGGAATCTAAAAAGAAAAATGCGGGTAACCACACATTTTTCAGAGATAATTAATCATCCATAATTCGAAAAAAGCGTTAAAATACAAAGAATGTATGGCAATTTCTTTCCAAATTTAGGTTCAATTATCTCTGAAAAATGCGTGGTTACCCCCAATTTTCTTTTTGGATTCTGATAGCCCTTGCTAAGATCTGCTTTTTCCACATAGTCTTGAACCGCACAAAAATACTGGTGTATTAGTGGGCAAATTCCTTAAGAAACCCGAATATCCCGAGATGCGCAGAACGATGTGCAGTAACAAAAGGAGGCACCGTCCTTATCATTGATACACTGTAGGTTCATAAATAGAAGGACATTACTCATCATCATCATCATCATTTATTTTTCTCATGCAAAGAAAGACACAGCTCTCACCTCTGGGTAGCTTTGCCCAAAAGACTCTGAAATATGATATAGTCAATAAAAAATCAAAACATTAGATAGAAAGAGTATAGCTAAATGCTGTTTTGACATACATGGCTGGTTTTGCGGCAATAATTTGATTGATGACTAATTTATCGTATCAAGTGATACACTTACCAAAGAGAGTTTATGCAAAGTGCTACTTGGGATTTCCAAGTGCAACAACAAAAACAACAACAACAATATTTATTTAGGCACACTGATAACATAAGCAGGTAAACAAGCTTATACGACCGGGATCGACCATAAAAGCTACTTACACTAGAATCAGGGTTTTATATTGAAAACATTCTTTGATACTTGTAACTTGCAGTGTAAACCGACTAGGAAAATTCCCGCCGAGACACTGGTAAACTTTTGATTACCGCTGCTAATAGAAACTCACGCGATACGAAAAAAGCTGAAAAATCACTTTAACAGGAAACTAAGTTCCCTTAATGCCTAAAAAATTATGTGATCCTGAAAATCAGCTTACAATAAATTAAGACTGATCATGAATGGAGTCTGCCAAAACTTTTCAACGCAATGTACTCACGGAGAAGTTCGAGATTCATGGCTAATCTCTCGTCCGATTCGTTGGATGAGCAGCTCTTCTCAAGTTAATTAGTTCATTTACGGCAAGATCTCACTATAAATAACTAATTATCTGCGATTCACTGCAAAAAGGATGTTTTCCTGGCTTCCGTAGTGTTTGTTCCGTGCCTTCGCGCCGTCGGTTTCATCGGCGTCAGCGGTTCGTTACAGGAAGGGTGCGCGCGCACACGCTAGCCGCCGCGGCTGACGCGACGTGACGTGTTTCGTGGGAAAGCGAAGCGTTTTGTTTGGGTATGTAACTTCAAAGGCGCCGTTTCAGTGTTTTTTCTCGAAATATTGAAGCGCCGTGGTTGTAAAACCTTGGTTAAAATGTCACGTCGAAGAAAGGTAAGGTCATGGAAGGGTTGTGAACACGTTAAAACGTCTTCCTCAAACGTTTTATTTGCCAAACGAAGCGACAACGAAAGATCTCTTTCGGCACTGTGCCCGACAAAAAGATATTCGACGTAAAGGAGGCAAAATGAATTATGTTTAGATAGTTTTTGATTTTATTACCTAAAGGCCCGTGTTTTGAATAATGTTCCGGCGAAAATTGATGAATTTTCTTTGCTATCGTATCGCGTGATCTGAATATTAATTCACACCCGTCATGAAATTAATACATGCATAATTTAATTTCCTGGGGAGTTGACGGCTTTGTGTACGAAAACATAGAGTAAAGAGGCATTGAAAAGCACCTATGAATTTTAATCATTTAAGTTATTAAGGTGATCAATTTCCAAATTCTCTTTACAAAATCAATACATTTCCTAGCATACTATGTCTCACTCACTTACCATTGTTTTTCATTTAAAATAGCTCTTGGAAAATACACACTAAATTACAGAAACTCATGTTTCTCAAGTGCTCTAGCAATGCAGTAAAATGATTTTCTTTGCATGTTTTTATTTAGGAAATAGAAAATAGTTCTTTAATATTTGTACAAACACCTGTAGATTCTTTGGAATGGTCAAAAAGGCTGAGGAAACTCTAGCCTTCGTGGACTTTTGTTTCCAAACCATTTCTCATTTTCCCATAGTTTTACAGCCAATTTCACTGCAGCATACAGATTCCTGTTTTTCTAGCAAGCACATTATTTTGTCAGGGTTGTGTAATCGGGCATTTAACTAGAAACTGAAAAATGACCATCCTAAAGGCATTTGTTCACTAAGAAGCTTACAGGTTGTACTTGGTGTGAGAATTGTCCCTGAATTTCTTGAAAGAGAAAGCATTCTAATCATATTGTTTGAACTCTCACAAGCCTACTCACGTCAACTGTTGTCTGTAAAACACTTTTACCCGAGAGCTTCTCAGTGTGCCCTGTTCTTCAGCTTTGGTTACTGTTTTTGATCATTCCTACTGTGACGTTTTACTGTATAACAACAGGATAACATGCAAATTACTTGTACACCACATTATTTCACTGTAGTATCCCAAATTAACCAGTTAAATTAGTTGAACATTGAAGCTAAATCACAGGGAAAATTAAATATCTCGAAACCCATGGATGAAGATTATCTTTTTCTTGAAGAAGGGGGGGGGGAGGTGTTGAAGGAGTATCCATTCCTAAGATTATAGCGATTCCAGCAGTTGACCCAGAACTTCATGTGGGGACAACGTTTTCGCCAGAAGGGTGTCCAAGCGTTCTATGGACGTCCAGGTGTCCACTTAATCTTTTAAAAAATTCACAGAAAACATTTCCCTTGGATGCCCAATTTTCATTTTCTGACAAAAGCCTGTGAGTTTGTGAGACCTGCAGCGAAGTTTATGTCAGAATTTTAAACAAATTTTGGCCCTCTGACCTTTTATTTTTGAAAAGGAAGGGGAACAGGGATAGCTTTTAGGCCCCTCCTTTAGATCTCAGTTCTGTTAAATAATTATCAACCTCTAGCAGTTGAATACTGAATCTGATCTGTCACAGGAATGTTTCTGAAAAGTAGTTCCTGACTTTCTTGTAACTTACAGGTCCCCTATAAGAATAACTCTAATAGTGAATAAAACTGTCAGTGGTGCTGTGTTGGTGGAGAAGTAAAACACAAAAATTTGGATTTATCAGCAGAGTTGATAAGTTAAATTGGCCACCACAAAGAAATTGAAAGCTGTTGTTTCGAGCGTTAGCACTTCGTCAGGGCCCATCCTGTAACCCTAATGGTGGCTTATTGTAGATTTGAACACCCTTTGTGGTAGCAGACTTTTTAAATTTTTACCTCTTAAATGTTGTACAACTGCCATCATTTAGTCATGAGACTCCACCCCAGGGTTATTTCTTCCATCAGTCAGTTGTATCACCTGTTTGGATGCCGCATGCCATTGTAAAGCATAGGGTGCCCAGGAGACCAAAGTTTTCTTTTTTGTAAGTGACACCAACATGTTTTTTAATTGCTCTCTCCCTTCAACAGAGTTCGGCAAACATGAAGAAGTCAAAGGATGATACCACAGGTGGTAGTGAATGGACTGAAGAGGAAAAGAGTAGTCTTTCTGATGCTTTAAAAATGTATGACTTGGTTCAATATGTTTATGTTTTATATTATTTTGTGGTTGGCCCTTTCACTTCTAGAATCAGACTTAGTTCATGTGACTTGGTTCTCACTTTCTGAGTCTGACTAGTCGGTGTGAAGTGTGACTAGTCAAGTGACTAGAAGTGTGACTAGTCAAGTGAAAGCTACTGAGCAGAAATTTTCTGGGGTACTGTTTATTATGGTTTACAATGTGGTTCTAACTTAAAGATACAGGGATGAAGTTCTTTTAAAAGTGATACCATTCAAGTGAAAGCCTTTACATGTTGCAGTTTATTATGCTGTGCAAAATGGTTCCAGAATTAATGGTCCAACTTTTGAATCTGCAGATGAAATCCTAATTTAAAGTTTGATTGTTCAAGTGAATCCTATAGGCCTTTTTACCCATGCAGCGGCCCCAGTGATTTTGCCCCCTGCTGGATTATCACTACAAAAGAATAAAAATAAATTTCGGTGAGTACTAAGTACTATGGGATGCCCTGGGGGCAAAATCAATAATTGGCTGCTGTATCGGTAAAAAGGTCTATTGAGTAGTATTTCCAGTGCTGTTATGCTGTTGGTTGTTTTCAATATCTCAATATCTTGAACAACAATGAAACGTTATTCAAGGGAAATACAGACTGGATTAGCCAGTTTCTGCCAGAATTTGCCAGTTTCTGACAGTTTTCTTTTCCAGTGTCTTTTTTACAACAATTCTTATAATAATATTAATAATAATAATAATAATAATAATAGTAATAATAATAATAATAATAATAATGATAACAACTTTATTTCATGAGGGTAAAACACATTACAGTTAAAAACTGATGAACCAGTGGCCCTCTATAAAAATTTTCGTAATGTATTTAAAAAAATGAAAGAAAATGCTAAATAAATGGTAAACTACAAAATCATATAAAAGGCAAGAAAAAGAGATGAATATAATAAGAACTAGTTTTATATATTCTTAATAAATATATTGTGTTAATTGGCTCTTAAAATCTTTACAGAGATGGCGGGGAAAATAACTGGCGCTGGATTGCAAGACAAGTTAAAACAAAGACAATGACACAGGTTAGAGCTTTTGCATAGATAGCTAGTCACACATTCCAGATATTTTTATCTTATTGCTTAACCTGGTGCTAGCTTTGGAAAAGTACATTGTATGCCACGTTGTTACACTGTAATATCCTTTATTACACTGTAGTGTCCTAAATTGACTGGTTTACTTCTGATCATTGAAGCTAAATAAGAAGATAAATTAAGTAGCACCTTATTCAGTACATATGTGTGTGGTTTTGAAGTTACTACTTACAGAATGATACAATTTTCACTTATTACATGCAATACTACTCAACTCATAAAAACTATCTGTGCATAAAATTTGCTAAACCATTAAATTAGGTGTATGTATATAGAACTTTTTTCTTCTACCTACTTTATTTACCAGTACTAAATTTGAACACTTTTTGCAAGTGCTTACCCTTGGACTTACCTGCAGGTGAAAGAGTTTGCTGAGAAACTTAAGAAAGGAAAGCACACAGCCAGTGCAAGAAGTGCCTCTCATGAAAAACAAGGTAGTACCAGTAACTTACTGACTATTGATTGGCTCTGTTTGTTAAGATTGCAACTTCACTCAGTGCACGAATTGCCATTACAACAAATTTTATTAGGTATTTCTATTTTTCGTGGCATTACCAATAAAAAGAAAATACTAAGTGCATACAAATTCATAACTTATTATTAAATTATTCTGTACAAAATTTGCTGACAGTGGCCACTTTTTACTTGACCATTTGCCACTTTTTTACACTGGACTTCCATGAGACTCCCATAACAGTGAGCATATCGTAAGAAGGGTACCTGGGAGTCATGTGGAAGCACACATTTTGAAGAAATTTTGCAAAAACTGATATGTCACTAGGATGCCCACTTTTAAATTTCCAGCTAAAACTCTGCCTATCAGGTAAGGGAACCCACTTGTTTGAACTGCCTACTACTCCAGTTATGTTGCCTGCCAGTACATTTAACATTTTGAGTATACGTTCTATACTCCATTGTCAATGCACTACTAAAAAAGTATAATGTTGTGTGGCTGTACTACTGACATATTGGTCAATTGTCACTTTCAGAACAGATTTGGATTTAACTTCTTTAATTCCCAATGTTAGTACTAAAAATTCTCCTTACATGTAGTGGTATTTAAACATTCCTTGAATGTTTCAGTGTCAATCCTTAGTGTTGATACCAAGAAATGTTTTTATTTTGCTTTCCTTAGTTTCAAACAAAAGGCCAATTGCACCAAAAGAAGATGGCCCACTCGAGGTATTTTTAATAGGATCTATTTAATAAGTGAACATAAATCTATCCAATATTTGGGTGATGGGATAGCTCACGAAAAGACAACAACATCCTTTACATCTTGGATTTACCTCCCAATGATTTCCCACTTTGCCTTTGGTTTAATTTCCAAGGTATGCTCCCTCTCCCTTACAGAAGCGACACTCTAAATTAATAAACTTTTAGAGAGTAATGACCTTGTAAATAATTAGACTTTCTGTCCAAAAACGTTCATAATGCAATGATGCAAAGAAACAGGCCTGGACAAGCACTCATCAGCTAGCTAGGATTTTAAAATCGTAAAACATGACTTTAAGGTATGCATCACGTTAGTGCCTCAGGGGTTATGTCTCTGGGATATCCAGGAACTTCCACCTTT
The DNA here is from genome assembly GCA_964017195.1 of Siderastrea radians. Classification (NCBI taxonomy): domain Eukaryota; kingdom Metazoa; phylum Cnidaria; class Anthozoa; order Scleractinia; family Rhizangiidae; genus Siderastrea; species Siderastrea radians. The sequence goes on from OZ024895.1 coordinate 35,476,684, forward strand.
GACAGCCTTCCCCTAGACTAGATGATACCCTGTGGCAGTCACTACCCCAGAACCCAGCCATGAGCCTCTGTGCCTAGAAGTGGCACCCCTCACTCAAGTACAGAGGAACCTCGATTTAACGAAGTGCCAAGGGACTGGGGAAATTGGTTCGTTATATTGAGGGTTCGTTATATCAAGGTTCTTTTCCATACATTACGCTATTACTGGGCAAGAAAAATGTCGTTCGTTATACCAAGGACTTCGTTACATAGAGGTTCGTTAAATCGAGGTTCCACTGTATGAGAGTGGAAAGAAATGAGGGATGGGAGGGTTAAAAAAAGATATTGAAATCCTCCAAATAATCATTATTCATGTACACTAAATATAAATTACTTATCTTGGTAGATTTTGAATTTTTTAAGGGCATTCTAACTCTCATTCTGTTCTTTGTGTTGCTCATTAGGGATGGATCAATGCAACAAAACGGTTAAGAGCTGATGATGATGTGGATGGAACATGCATACCCCAGGTAGGATTACAGGCATATGTCTTTTCATGATCCTTTACAGGGCAAATAAGAAAACTGTGGAGCCTTCGAGTTGACACTGGGCTTGTTTATTAGAACCTGAACTATTAGGTCAAAGCACAGTATTGTTACTGATTTGCTGTACAGGTCCTTTATCTTGCATCTGAATAGTTTTCCCTTGAAACACAGTGATCATTCTAAAAATGATGTTCAAGTGGTCATGCTTACTGATTTGCACTATGAGTCCATTACTGGAGCAAAGATGGCTCAAAACTCTTTTTCGTGAACTTCATTGGTTTATTCGAATTCTGCTTGACATTGGACATGGACATGTCATGAATTCTTAAAATTATAAAACTAACAGTAGAACAACACGAAACTAACATCTTCTTCACTGACAAAGCCTTATGTCCTAATATATTACAAAAATAATTTGAGATGCACGTGTTTGGTTCCAAATTCTTATGTCAAACAGTGTGTATTCCTCACATACATGCAGCCTACTTGGCAGGTACGCCAGTTGATGTAGAGGCTGATTCCGGTAATCTGCAAGGAGAATTAGCTGAAAGTTAGTGCCCTGTTGTGCCTGCCATGCAGGTTATGTACTTTTCCACTGTTTGTTTTTGCCAAGGCTGTGGTAATTACTTTTCAGTACAGATCATTGTGTAATCCTAGATATTGTGACACTCATGTGTTCACATTATTGCCCAGATTGAACATACAGTACTTCACCTTTGAGTAACACACAAACTTGATTATTAGTCAGTGCTTTCAATAAGCACCGACGGCCGACGAAAAGCGTCGGCTATTTCGCTCAGAAAAGTCGGCTACTTTTTGCCCTGAATTAAAGTAATTAAAGGAAGACTGTTTCAAACCCTTGTTCATACAGTCGGTTACTCTACTCAAACCAGCTGCCTACTTCAAATTTTATTGAAACCCCTGATTAGTAGTTCTGTATGTGATATTCCAAAAGCATGTCAGGAAAATTATGTTAAACATATTTTGTGGTTAATTTAAAGTTAGTTGATTAGTAGTGTTTTTAAATAACGTATGATGGCCCTACATGTATGTTTATTGCTACAGTTATTGAATGCACTAAATACGAGAAAGACATTATTATCGTTAAAGTGTGTCCATTCAAATGAAAGCTGTTATTGTGATGCTGGTTTTGTTATGCTGTACAAGGTGTTTTAACTAATTTAAGTTGGTGAATGAAATCCCAAAGTGTGCCTATTAAACTGAAAGTTACTGAGCAGTACTTTCCTGTGGTACTGTTTGTTCATAAATGCTGTTTCAAACTTTTGAGCAAAGTAAAGGTACAGCTTTAGTGTACATTTTCCCATTCACGGTCACAATTGTTAAGCGTATAGATTGTGTTGGCTAGAAAACCCTCTCCCAAAAGGTGTAAAAATAAATTAAAGTAACATTGAATTTGGAGTGGCATCCACCTCATGCCTCTCACAGCAGAATGAAAGATCAAGAAAACAAGAACACCAAGAATCTTCAGACAAGAAAGTCCTTAATGGCAGGACAGACAGAGATGTGAGTGATGAGAGTGATAATGATGACAAGGAAGACTCACAAGATCCTGTATCCAACAACAACCTGGAACAACATGAGAGTGTGTTATCATCAGACAGTTGCTCTGACAAAGAGGACCAGTTAAAGAAAATTGACTCTTTTATGGTAAGACATGCTACTTTGTACATATCCTGAATGTCTACTGTGTTAATAATGAGAAAGATGGGAAGTGTTAAGGACATCTGTGCTAATTGTTTAAGCGCATCCTTACTGCGCAGGCAATTCACGTCGCAATGTCATGCCACATCATGCATCGAACATGCACGCTAAGGAAGAAATTACTGGTTCGGGTTGTCTCCATTTATCAAAAACAAAAAATTCTGGACGTAAGACGTTTTAATTTTTTTGCTTTTTGGTATGCATGACTTATTACCCTTCTGTGAGGCTAATTCTACCAGAAGGAATGACATCAGCTGTAAAAAGTTATTAAATAGGCCTATTTGCATTGAAGTCAATAAATCAGCATTATTTAGAGTTCTCCACTGAACTTGATATTTTATTTGCTGGTGACAATGAAGCCGATTATGCCTTACATGTCCAAAGCTGCTAAAAACAGTTATGTACGTTTTCAATACACTTTTTCTCCAAAACAAGCACGGTGACTCCTGCAATTTGTTTGCTTTCCTGTCATGAGTTGGTCATTATCTAACTACAGCAAAAGTTTTGAAAAAATCTGCATGAACGTGGGAAGATTTTGGACCCGAACGTCCTTAAGCTTGGTCATAACAATTTTTTTGCTACTGTATGCAGTTTACTCGTAACATGACCAATTCCCACATTCACTATCCTTCTTTCTGCCATCTTAGACATTTTTGAAATTACTGATTATTGCAGTATAAACCCTTCAAGTGCCAACAGTGATCAGCATTGAATTTCTCCTCATCATATCAGTGCATTGTAACACTTACAAGTCAGGAGAATTAAGGAAATGATCACAAAAGATGAATTGTCTTGACTGTTAGACAAGTTCTCCTAAATAGCACTCAATGAAATATATGGAATCAGTAAGGAGAATTTGTATAATCAGGGCTTTAAGGGTCGAGGACCAAATGTATCACTATGAAACTGGTTATCCAGCTTACCATAAATCTCCCAGTAGCTTAGTGGTAAGAGCATTTGACCAATCTACAAAAGCGTAACCCTTGGATCCCTGATATGAAAATGCATATTCTCCTTACTGTTCTCCATACATTTGGATAGTATGTAACTTGGATAGGGTGTATCACTATGAAACTGGTTATCCAGCTTACCATAAATCTCCCAGTAGCTTAGTGGTAAGAGCATTTGACCAATCTGCAAAAGCATAACCCTTAAATCCCTGATATGAAAATGCATATTCTCCTTACTGTTCTCCATACATTTGGATAGAAGGAGGGCTGCTTCTCTTAGCTGTTTTATTCAAATTTGTCTTCCATATATTTACCTGATTTTTACACGATATGTTAATATGTAATTTTACCCAGTTTTTTTTATTTTTACTTCATTGTAATGTGCATTTGAAAATGCCACATTGATGTTTGCGCAATGTACATGTAAGACTCGTTAAAGTTAAGTACATTTCTCATGGAACTGGTAAGGAGAATTTGTCTAAATATCAAGACATCTCATGATTGGTGATCACTTCGGATCCTTTATTCTCATTATTTGAATGTCTGAACAAGCAGTGATGATGTAACGAGAAATGTCATTTTTGTCACTGTTAGGGCTTAAAGGAAAAAAGTGTTTGACATCCTGTGGGAATTTTTTTCTTTGTAATCCCATTCTCATGACAAATTGTATACTTTTTACTTTATAATAGAAAAGACTATTCTATTTTTTTGTGTTTTCTTTTTTTAGGAGGGCCTTTTGACCAATCAGAAACAGATGATGGAGAAATTGTCTCTTTTGGAGTCCAAGCTTGAGAATGTCCGATCCGATGAGGCTTCTTCGCGGACATCAGTTACGGAAATACTAACAAAGATTAACAGTAGACTGGATCAGCTTGATAAAAGTACTTCACATGGTTGTTGTGGAGGACCTGTAATAATTCAAACAACTCCTCATGCTAGTGTTGTACATCAGCCTGTTCTGGATTCTTGCAATTCTTGTCGTGGTGCTAAACAGAAGGAAAGGCACAGAAGCTCAGTGACTGTTTCTAAAGAAGACAGCGTTGCAAATAAGGAGAGGAATGATTTAATTGTACCCAGATCTTTAATTAGGACACCAATGCAAAGTTCACCTGATGCAGGAAACACATTGATGAAGAAAAATTCTGGTGACCGTCCTCCTGCAATTCTAATTTTAGACACGCAGGACAAATCTTTGCCCAAGCCACAGGCAGTAACGTCTAATATACACTCTCCTGAAATAACCTCCCATTTGCCCAATGTGTCCTCCACAGCTGAGTCCACAAAGTCAATAAATACATGTGAGCACTCGGTTATTAGTGTTTCTGTGAATAAAACAACCACACCTGTTCCTTCTCGAGATTCTCTACCAGATGATAATAGGAAGCAGTTTCCAAGAGGAGGAGCTTGTGCTTCAATCATGGAAGGAAGTGGTTCCTTTCCAAATGGGGCCACATCTATAGGTTGGATTGTTAATCAATCTCCCACAGTTGGAACAACTTCTAATACATGTACTAAATCACCTCAAATGGAGCTTTATACTGGTTCAAGTCGGCAAAGAGAGCCAGTGTCTGAGCACAGTAACTCTTCTTTTACACCATCACAGCAGAGATTTATGCCCCCTTTAAGGGAAACTGGAGTAGCTCCAATACAGACAACTCCTGTTTCTGTGCTGAAACCTTCATACATCGACCTTCAAAGTACTTTATCAACTTCTCCAGTTTTGTGTACAGTTGTGAAAAATCCTGCCTCTGCAGCAAGGCCTATTCCTGTATGCACCTTGTCGGAAGCTAGACAATCACCTCAACAAACCAAGGTGGTAGTTAGTAGTTCTAATGCTGGTACTACTGTACCGAAAACAAACAGTGAACATTGTCCAAGGATTCCACTTCATGGTGTAACAACAACATCATCTCAAACAAGTATACCACCAGGGTATATTACTCTTTCACATACCACAAATATTCCACCCTCTCCGATTAAAATTCATGGCACTTCGCCTTTGCAACCTCAAACAGTGAAGACGACCATACAGGGAAAAGATTTGCATTTGTCCCCAGCTGCAGGTGCTGTCATTCGAAACACTGGTAAGTTATGAACTTAAGCTGTGCTTACTGGTCTGATTTTGTGTTGTGGTTCCAGTAGCCAATAACCCAAACATGAAGTCTCAAGTTTGTGTCCTTGTAGCCCTCTAATCCCTACTCTACCTAGGAGATCAGAAACTGGGACCTGCACATTATTGGGACAGCTAGAAAAATTACTTGAAGTTACTGGCTAGCCTTCCATCAGGGGTAAAGAAACATGGTCTAAAAATCATAGCCATGGAACCAACCAATCACATTCACAGTAGGGAGAGAAAAGGGGGCAAAAGTCAAAGAAAAGGGGAGGTGAAAGAGCCTGTGAGATGGCAGGAGGCAGACGAAACAGAGTGTAAACTGCCAAACATTGTATAGATGCAGAAGCTAGCAACAAAGGTACACAGCTGTGTGGGAACTTGGGAGTTAAGACCCTCTTTCTTCTCAAATCACAAGTTACTAAGGGCATTAGTTTAAGAATTACTGGGTCTAAGGGGCTTCAACTTTTGGGTATTAGCAACATTCAACAAGTGACAGCTATTTTTAGACACTTAAAATGTGTGGATACAGTGACGACAAGAAAGCCAGTCATGGAAAGTATGACACTGAATTAAGCCCAATAGTGACAAGAAAAAATACACTTTTTCTCTCTAGCAAATGATGCCAGTGCCAAACAAACTGCAGCATCACCAAAAGAAATAATGAATGCAGGTAAGGACAGTCAGATTATTTATCTTCCAGATTTATAATTTTATTTCAGTTGGGAAAGTATATTAAGAAAGCTAGGTTGCAATCAAATTAGATGCTTTGGGTGATTCTTTCAGGGACACGAATAATTATTGTCAGGAAAAAAAACAGACTTTCACTGTGCACAATCTCACCTTTCCTTATCTGAAAGCCTTCAACCTCCGACACCCTCAAAATTATCATAATATTAAAAAACAGATTGAAATTAAATTCATTTTGTGCAATAGAGGTTTGATTGGTCAGGGAGGAAGGGTTGTGGTTGGGTGCAACATACTGCAATTTATAAGGATGGTATATACAGTTCTGTAGAATACAGTAGCCAGGAAACAGGTTGTCATTTTTTTGTAGGTGGGATGTAGAATAGTATTAAAACCTATGTTGGTAAGTGGGGTGACAACCAACAAAATAATGTCAAAACCCTGGTCAGCTTGCCCCATGCTGAAGTTGGGTTGAGATGGAATTTGAGGACTATACCCAATCAGGGATGGCAGGATTGGGCAGAAATTAATGCAGAACGCAAGATTGAAAACACTTATTTTGGATCCATGTACCAGGGCTTACCATATCACTACTTGTTGAACATGTAAACTCTCCCAACTAGTACCATATGAAATATATGGAGAAAAGTCAGGAGAACATGCATGTTGATATTGTCTTCTTTCCTGTTAGCTGTGCTTATCAGCAACTACGTCAGAGAGCACCCCAATAATGAATATCAAGCTGAGTGGCAATCCTGTCTTTCAGCAATTGTCACAGATTATCACAAGAGCCAGAATCGTTCCAGAGGAGACATGCTTCAACTTGGTAGGAGAGTCTAATAGAAATTACTGGAGTACCTCTACTTTTGATAAGCCTTTGAAATGCAGTAAAAACCCATGTATAAGAACCTAGATTTTTCCAACTTAGCCTAAATAGGTTCTTATAGAAATGGTATTTAGTGGGAGTTTAGGCTACCTAGGTTCTTAAATTAATAGGTTCTTAATTTGATAGGGGCACTAGCGATCAGCACAGATAACTGCAGGGCATACAGTGTATGTGATATGGAATATATTGCTGTATTAAATAATTATCTAGAATACAGTTTAGATGATAACCATACGATAAATTTATCTTTCCAAAGTACTAGCATGCTGCAGTGTCCATAAAATGCTGTGTTACATTTTGTGATGCCTTCATTTTTGTAAAATAAGAACCTATTGAAAATTTTAGGCTAAATAGGTTCTTATGAAAAGGGGGTCTAAAATGAAAATTTTAGCCTAACAGGTTCTTAAATTTTAGGTTCTTATACGCAGGTTTTTACTGTATGGCACTAACTTTTGAGTGTACAGATGAAACCCGAACATTTGACCACTGAAATAAAAGCTTTATCCCTTTAAGCCCTAACAGTGACGAAAATGAAATTTCTCTTTACATTATCTCTACCCGTTCAAACATTCAAGTGATGAGAATAATGGAAGTGATCACCAAGGGTAAGATGTCTTGATATTTAGACAAATTCTCCTCACTAGTTCCGTAAGAAATGTTTGGAGAACGATAAGGAGAATATGCATTTTTATATCAGGGCTTAACCCCTTTAAGCCCAAACAGTGACGAAAATCAAATTTCTCTTTACATTATCACTACTTGTTCAAACAATCAAGTGATGAGAATAGAGAGAGTGATCACCAAGGATAAGATGTCTTAGTATTTATACAAATTCTCCTTACTAGTTCCAAAAGAAATGTAAGGAGAACAGTAAGGAGAATATGCATTTTTATATCAGGGCTTAAAGGGTTAAAGGGTTTAGCAGTACTATATAGTGTTATTTATTATGCTGTACAAGGTGGTTCAAAGTTTTGAGCTAGTGTAAAAAAGATGTGGTGCTGTTTTGGTCACAATATTATTCTCCAAAATGAGATATTGTCATGTTCAATCTTGAGATTTCTTGTTCGATCTTGAACACTTTTGAGAGTGTCAAAATGTTACCAACCAGTCATTCTGGGCAAAATTTGACAAGTTTCCCAATATCTGCATAATCTCCCAATGTTCACCAACATTTTTCTCCTTGTTTCACGTCACTAGTTACTTTTTCAACCCTCAGAGGCCTAGTGCTTGCTCCTCATCGTAGAGTCAACCACTTTTATCCCTTTGAGCCCCAGTAATGTCAAGTGTCTGATTCTCCTTCCATTTATTACATTACCACTCAATCAAATGTGCAGGTCATCAGTAGCAAGGAAATGATCAAAGATAGAATACCTAGATGTTTAAGCAAATTATCCCAGCTGGTGCCACAAGGAATACTGGTACACATGAAGAACTGTGTGAAGAGAATATTTACATGTTGATGCTACAGCTTAAAAAGGGTTAATTGAAAAGTGGATAATTATTTAGAATACCTCTTATTTGTTCTATATTCTTGTAGTTTCAATTGGCTATAACCCATACGTGGTTGTAACACAGTTTGAACTAGAAGACATGCTGGAAAAATCCAAAGGTCGACCAAAATTCTTTACACTGCGTCTAGCAGAGAAGCTCTTTGGCATAGATGTGCTGGTCAAATCCACGCCTTATGGGATTGGAGGAAAAGCTGCCCTACATCCAGCGATATTAGATGCCATCAAAGGTATTTCTAAATATAATATATCACGTCCAGTCTTTTTAAGAACACAATGTTTAAGGAACAGCTGCTTTAATTCTGTACTGTCGAAGAACCAGAAAGTGACCACTTTTTGTGAAGACTTGGTAACAAATGCATTTTGCAAGCCCTTTAAGTTGGTACGCATGAGAGGGCCAGTTTTGAGTCCCTTATTGTTAACATCAGGGGACTAGTCACAGAAACTTGTTATAAAGATTGTGTTGTGGAGGCAAGTCCAATGAACATGCACATGAGAGGATTTGGTCACAGATTGGTTCATTTAACTGTTTAAGGGGGCAAATTTTATCATGCAAAAGTAGATGTTTTGAGGAAAATTGGTAGTTCACACAAAAGGACCTGCATAGGACACATTAGGTGTTGCACAGGGGTAAAGTGGTCTTTGCATTGAACTTTCGATTTAAAGACTGGTGATTTGAGTGACTCTGCCATCCTGTTGTTTCCCTAGATAATAAAAATTTGCTCCACAGTGTCTCTGTCCCACCGAGGGCAACGTAACAAAATTGTAAGGGTAATCCTGCAGTCAACCAACAGTAGTGATGTTGGTCTAGAAAACAGAGGCAGAGTTTATTCTAGAGCAAGGCTTTGCAGGATTTCAGGAATTCGAAAAAATGCCGCATAAAATTTATGTTGGTGCATCAAATGGGGCACATAAAATTGTGCCCTAGACTAAGTACTGATTTTCTGAAATAGAGTATTTGAAAACATCACTGATGATAAGATTGATATGACTGCCACTGTAGACCTCAAAATTTATAGCCTCTTACTGTCTCAATTGTCTTTTTCTTCTTCATTTGTTTCTGTGTTTGTATTCTGCTCATTCTTGAGTTGCTTCTTAGTTATTCTTTTTTTCTTATCCATGCATATAGAACGATAATAATAATAATAATAATAATAATAATAATAATAATAACAAAAAACAAGTCTGAAAGTCACCGTTTGCAAGTGACGAGAGCCATTATTTTACGAGACAAACATCTGGGATTCTGCAGTTACTCAAGTCCAGGACTTCTCAGTCGCTCCTTTCTTGGACCCCCTTTCTTGAAAAAGGGCCCCTAAAATTACAGAAGGGGGCCCACCGGGCCGTCATTGGCCAATTTCTAGAATAAACCCTGCAGAGGTTACCACTGGTCAGACTGGTAGTAAAGCTCAGAGCTAGGTAACATTTGATAATTTCCTCACATGAACATTGTTTGATCAGCTTCACGTGATTAAATTGTAGTTCTCTTTATCCCTTTCCTAGTTGAAGTCCTGCGGAGATTTGCCCCAAACGCGTCAAGTGAAGCACAAACTGCTCTTTGGAAAGCTTGTGTGACCAGCATAGCTCAGAGGTGCAAGAGAGCTCGTAATCCACGTAGAAACAGATCGTCAAGAATAAGGTTCACAAGTGATGATGACGATCTAGGACCACCATCCATGGCAGTTGGTGGGGGAAGTGCGGAGAACAGCTGGCACTGTGAAGAACATGAGGAAAATGATGACTCACATAGTGAATCAGATGAAGATGATGAAGATTATGAGTTAGGAGGTTTGGAGCGGCCGGTTGCAAAGCACACACCACCTCTAGTCAGAATTCCATCTGATGATGAGCAAGAGACTTCGAAAAGCAGCACTCGGAGTGTTGTGCTCAGCATTGATGGCCGCAGTGTTAGCTGTGTGACACAAGAAAAAGACTCGAGTGTCAGAGAAGAATCATCTGCTGACTCTAGTTCAAAAGAACATGAACCAGAGGGGAATAAGCAGGATATGTTACCACCTGGTATTGACCCCGATATCACAGTTGTTCACCTACCATCTAGCTTGCAGGCTTCAGCAGAGCCACAAACCAATCAAACAGATCAGAGACGGAGTCCAGTGCGGAAAAACAGTGCGAACAGTATGGCAGCAAGTTGTAGTGATTGCAGTGACTTGGCAGCAGAAGAAAGTGCAAAAGATGAAGCTGAGACTGTCAGTGTTCAGGACCCCAGTGAACATGAAAGTGAAAGCAATCCACAAGAGAAGGATGCTTCAGAAGATGAAAAAGTTCACGAGGATTTGTTAAAAGTGGCACAGAGTATTCACAAGCTAGGTGCATCAACAGAAAGCATCACTGTGTCTGGGATCAAAATGACTCCTGACTGTAAGTACCATTTTAACACAACACACAAAAGTGTGGCAACTTCTCATTAATTTGCATAGTTTTGTGTTATGGACTATCCCGTCAGAATTTAAGAATAGCTTTTGGAAAGCCAACCCACCGTGACAAGTGACTTAAAGTTGGTTTTGTGGAGACCCAAAGTAACAAGTGAGTTTAAGTTGGTTTTGTGGAAGCCATACTAGAATTCTGAATTTTGATTGGATCTCTGTATGCTAAGTAATCAAAATGGGTCACACTTTTCAAGGATGCCTTGTGGAAATCCTACACAGGATCCTACAGTATTTTCTAGAATCCTGTAAGCTCACATGTGGGATCCTACCCAGGATCCTAAATGGCCGTTTTTATGCTAGAGACGTTAATATCGTCTAAGACGTTATTATCGTCTCAAGACGATATTAACGTCTAGTGTGAAAACGGAATATAAGTCAGACGACTTTAACGTCTGACGATATTAACGTCTTCTGTTAAGTGCAACTGAACGTCGAACTTAACAGACGACTTTAACGTCTGAGACGTTAAAGTCGTCTAGTATAAAAACGAGACGACCTTATCTGGGACAAATTTAGCCCTAGAGCGCTTTATCGTTCCAATTTAGTTAGCCGTTTCTCCACCACAAAGAATCCCTCTGTTCATCTCCACTTCTTTCCTTCCTTTCTCTCTTTTGGCCACGACGTACAAGCCAAGTGCTTCTTCCAAAAACCGCTTTCTTGACTGATTTAGCCTTTTTAAAAAACCTCTGCGTTTCCATGTCTTTTATTTTTCGACGACGTTGAGAAACAAGCCTTCAGAAGCTGCGAAGCAGTTAAGCAAAGTCTCCGCCATGTTTACATGCAGATGGCTTTGTTGTTTTGCCGAGTTTAGTCGCGTCTAGTGTCTTCCAAGAATAGAACCCAGTCCTTTTCTTAGAAAATCTTGGGTTTTTTCTACTTGTTCGTCTACTTTAATACGTCCCGTTTTTATACCAGACGACATTAACGTCTGAGACGTTAAATACGTCTAGACGACTTTAACGTCTCTAGCATAAAAACGGCCATTAGCATTCATCCTAACCATGTTTTAAAGGATCCTACTTAGGATCCTGTAAAATCTTTCAGGATCCTGCTCATGATCTTATAGGACTCTGTTCAGGATCCTATAGGATCCTAAACAGGATGCTGTAGAATCCTACAAGTTCCTAGACAAAAACATAGGATCCTGCAGGATCTTAAGTAGGATCTTATCAGGATCCTGGCTTAGGATCTTTCAAGATCCTGTTATGTAGGATCCTATTAAGATCCTGTGCAGAATTTCTTTACCAGCCTACATTTTAACTTCAGTCATTTTTCAAGTTAGTTCTGCATGAAGTGTCCTTTTTTTACAGCTCCATATCTGTCTTTAGTTAATGTAAATCTAGTCCACAATCAGTGGCAGCAGTTTCAGGAACACCCTCCCCTCTTACCCTTTAGTCTGAAAAACTTGACAGGTTGATACATGTAAATTTGCATGCCAGAAAATTGTATGTCATAAATGTGTTCCATGCTCTTATTGGTACTTGTTTTCTCCAATTTTAGACTCTCATGTTTTAATTGGTGGAAACCCAAATGTGGCTGTCCCCCGTCAGAAGTATCTAGATGCCCTCACCAGGTCAAGCCAGCCCACACATTTTGCTGTCCGTCTGGCTGAGATAACTTTTGGAGATGATGTGCTGGAGGCATCTACGGTGACTGGTGGCAAACGTGGGACAACGCAACTCGACCCGATCGTCATCAATGCGATACAAAGTATGATCATTTGAAATCATTCATTCAACCTTCATTATTTCTGCAGAACGTTTATTACCTTGCTGCCAAGTGACTTTGAGTCAAAAATTGAAAAGTGGGCATTCTAGGGACACAAATATTGTTGTAAAAGCCCAAGGTGTTTCCTCCTATTTGTTAAAAGAGGAGATCTTTGATGCCTTTCTAACCAAAGGCGTGATGACCAATCGAAGGGTGGAGATGCATGGATCAAGACGTTGGCTCTTCAGACTTCTAATCTGAAGATCGATGTTTCAAAGCCTGGTCAGTGCATGCAGCAGCATGGAATCCTGTTCATACCAAAATTGGAAAAGGTCTTAGGAGGTCACTGACCATATTTTTTTTTAACAATTCACTCAGTTAGTACAGCACTATAGTTAGCGATGTCTGGCGAGAATTTGTATGTTGACATCAGAGCCTAAGGGTTAATGATATATACCATAAAAAGATGTCCTTTTTGTGGACTCATTGTTACATTTTTCTCTTTTATTCTATAGTTGAGGTGACAGGCAGGTTTTTAAAGGACCTGACACCAGAGCAGCAGAGTGTGGTATGGCGCAAATGTGTGACAAGTATTGCCACCAGGTGTAAGACCCTGCGATATAACAGATCCAGAACTGCTGGAAACCACTGGACAGTTTACCCCAGTCAGATCAATATGGAGTAGCCTAGATTGGTGAAGGGTATAACAACTCACCTTTTTAGAGCGACAAAGATGAAAATACAAACTTAAGTTAATCTGTGTAAAGTGCAAAACTGAGGAATACCGATAAATGATCTGTGTTGCTGGAATGTAGTGGTTTTAGCTTTCGTTTGAATGGTCACATATTGTTCACAGACTCAGAAGTTAGAACAACCTTCAGTTGTAAATGACAGTAAACAGTGCCACAAGAAAGTACTGCACTTGAATGGTGACACTTTAGGATTTCATCCACAGACTCAAAAGTTAGAACCACCTTGTACAGCTTAATAAACAACACCACAAGAAAGTACTGCTCAGTAGCTTTCATTTGGATGGTCACACTTTAGGATTTCATCCACAGACTCAGAAGTTAGAACCACCTTGTAAAACATAATAAACAGCACCACAGAAAAGTACTGCTCAGTAGCTTTCATTTGGATGGTCACACTTTAGGATTTCATCCACAGACTCAGAAGTTAGAACCACCTTGTAAAACATAATAAACAGCACCACAAGAAAGTACTGCTCAGTAGCTTTCATTTGATTGGTTACACTTTAGGATTTCATCCACAGACTCAAAAGTTAGAACCACCTTGTACAGCATAATAAACAGCACCACAGGAAAGTACTGCTCAGTAGCTTTCATTTGAATGGTCACATTAAAGAAGTTTATCCACAAAAGTGAAAGTAAGAACAACCTCAACAGTGTAAGTAGCCACACATGAAAGTACTGCAGAGCAGCTCACACTTAAGGATTACACTGCTCACACTTTAAGATTGTCAAGTGCAGTTTTCTGTTGAAACTCAAAGCCATATCAGATACTGTTCTTGATCTTCCATAATTTTATTTTGTTTTGTCATATAAAGTTGCAATTTTTAGCTTTTAGTTCTCAGCATATCTGTTAAATTTAAATTTGTTACTAGGGAGCATAATGACAGGGTGCAGAATTTGCATGCCTTAAAATTTTTCATTTAAATTTACAGTGGAAGAAATAGTGGAAGAGATTTGTATGCTCAAAAAAGAAAGTAGCCTGAGAAAACAGCCAACATCTCGCGAGGTCGCCACTTGAGCCCTCGCAAAACAACGTCTGAGTAATGAGTGCAGAAATTCCATACTGATGACACGTCACTACCCAGATCTAGGCAGTGCTTCTGATTGGTTGAAACAAAATTCTCTCATGTTTCAACCAATCAGAAGCACTGCCTAGTAAAAATGTACCGGCTGTAACGACTGTTAGGAACCTTGGGGCGTGGTTACCATGTCTCCGCACATAAATAAAACGTGCCAATCTGTTATTTAACATCTGCATAATATTGGACGTACTAGAAAGTATTTGAGTTACGATGACAGGAAATCCATAGTTCAAGCAGTTACAATGGTTGGTGCCGTCCAGCTAAGTAAGTTACAACGTTTACAAAATGCAGCAGCTCGCCTTGTTAGCAATGTTGCAAAGTATGATCACATTACTCCTACACTTGTTAAGCTACATTGGCTCCCAGTATGGTTTAGGGTCATTTTTAAGATAGCAATGCTTACTCATAAGTTGTATCTATGGCAATGCGCCTGAGTACCTTAGGGGACTAGTCAAAGTTAAGAGGACATCCAGATATAATCTTAGATCGGATTACTAGAGGACTACAGTGCACAATCAAAGAAGACACTAGGAGACAGGACTTTTAAAACAGCAGCACCCAAAATCTGGAGCATTTTACCAGAGGACATTAGAATGCAGGACAATTATAATATTTTTAAGGGACAGTTAAAACTCACTATTTTAGACTTGCATATAATTTTAAACTCTATTTAGGTGTACATAAATTTTACTCTCTTTTTAATTAATTTTAATGACAGAAACATATAATTTCCTTTTCATTATATTTGTAATGCGCATTTGATCATGTATGTATGTTAATTTGTGCAACATTAAGTAATAAATATTATTATTATTATATGATTAGTAATGCATCATCAGTATGGAATTTCTGCACTTGTTACTCAGACATTGTTTTGTGAGGGCTCAAGTGGTGACCTCGCAAAACATTGGCTGTTTTCTCAGGCTAAAAAGAAAGGGTTTTGGAGGTGTTCTGTTGAGTAATTTTAGCCTAGCTAGAATACTAACCCATCCATTTTAAGAGAAAATTATGGAGATATTTTGAGGGAAACATGCCTAACTGAGGATGTGTGAATTTCAATTTTTGGCTTCAAGCCCTATTATATTCTATTATATTGTTGTTTGATTATTATAACTATTTATTCAAAGATTGCTGCTTACTGTTTTAAAGACATCCACATCTAGGCCTTCTGTGTTTGAAGTTTTAACCTACATTGCCAAAGGCATTAGAAGCAAAGGTAGCTATAATACAGCTAGCTGTTCGGGTCTAGTTGCTTCATGTTGTTGTATAATTCTTGGTGTTATTAATGTCAAGAAAACAAAAACTTTGTCGGTTTGCTGTTGCACAAAATTGCATATAGCAGCACATTAGTTTAGTTTAATAGCTCAAGGTGAAATGTTAATATACTTTAAGTTATTACATTACAATTTTGATTATTTAATTATTTTAGAGAAATTCCTCTATAAGTAAGGAAGCAAATATCTTGTAACAAAATGCCAGAATCATTGTTCAGGCTTTGATTTCCTTGTGGACGGTACAGTCAAACCCTGCCCTACTGACACCACTTGTTGGTTAACTTGCTTAAAGTTCCAATGGTGTCCGTAATAACAAGGATTGACTGTACCACAACAAACCCAGATGCACATCTGAAAATGAGAATAGAGCTTGGTTACTTCATAAAACATTTCTATTCGATCTGTAAGTTGATTCTTGATGGCTCAAGATCGAGTCCACATTTCATTTCAGCAGGTTATTTTTTTGAACAGTGCAGGAATACTGTTTCAGTGTTAAACCAGATTTTTGGTCAGAAAGTTGATAGTTTGAACTCTGCCTCCTGTAGTTACATATTGCAGGAGTGAGGTACTGGGGCGGGGGTGTAAGTGTCCCACCTCATGTCCCCATTCACAATACTGACCAGCTCCACCAGCTGCCTGTGGAGTGGTTAAAAAAAATCATTGAAGTACCATCATAGCCTGTGAATACAGCTGCCTCACGCCTACAGTCAACTCTCGCCTTATGGACACCTCGCTATTATAGACACCCCATTATTACGGACAGCAGCTGAAGTTTCGGGGAAGAAGGAATTACTGAAAACAACTCCCCCTATTACGGACTTTCTCCATTACGGACACCAAATCTTGGTCTCGATGGTGTCTGTTATAAAGAGAGTCAACTGTAGTCACAAGCTCATGTGAATTCATCAAGTGGCCAGAATCGACGAGAGGCAGTTGTGCTCACAGGCTAGTAACTACCAGGAGATCAATCAACAAAACACCTGCTATGATAATTGCTGTTCTTATGACTTACAGTTTGTTCACTGTCAGACTTGTTTTCCATTGGGGTGCAATAAACATTCCAGAAACCATCTCTGGTGTTTTTGTTTGTTGATTCACACAGTAAGTGATACATCTACTTGAATTATTTAAATTCTATGGCATTTTAATTATTTCAGTAACTTAATTTATTCAGTTGAGAACTAGAAAATAATTGCAGTGATTGAATACCTGACATGCGTTTGGAATACCT
The DNA here is from genome assembly GCA_964017195.1 of Siderastrea radians. Taxonomy (NCBI): domain Eukaryota; kingdom Metazoa; phylum Cnidaria; class Anthozoa; order Scleractinia; family Rhizangiidae; genus Siderastrea; species Siderastrea radians. Next base: position 35,493,563 of record OZ024895.1, read on the forward strand.
ATCTATTAATATGTACAGAAAGGCTCCTTGCTATCTGCAATCTTATTCCCCTCTCTTGTCATCATTATCATTACCACCACCACCATCATGCATCATTGACATCATCATCATCATCATCATCATCATCATCATCATCATCAGCAGCAGCAGCAGCAGCAGCAGCAGCAGCAGTTGAAGCACAGCTCACTGAATAATAACAGCACCTCAGAGGGGTACTTGTAACCTGTGTCTTTGATGAGAGGGTTGAGAAAGGTTTCATATTGCTTTCTGTGGGTTGCTGTACCCTGTGTTGGTACCCATGACACCACAGGATGAGATGACAATGGGTGTCTGTTGCAGTGCTCTGCAAGTCAAAGGTATCTACCACAGATCTTGATGGACAGCCATGGATGGTAGCTTGGCATACACATCTACATTTCTCAGATATCACTCCAACTTGCAATGAAAGCCATGTGAAGCATGCAGAGATAACACCAACCAGTTGATTTTTCAAGGGTATTGACCAGAGGCCATGCCTAGCAGGTGCAGAGGATTACTGATTCTAGAGCTGTGACAAACAAACATTGCTTATGATAGAGTCACTTGAAGTTGAACTCCACACCTTCACAGTTTTTACACTTGCCGAGCACACTATGTAGACTGCATAAACTATCCCTTAGTCCAAATTCTTGGTGATCAAAAACAGCTAGATCACCAAAAAACTGCATCTAATTATCATGGGTGATGAGCTCCTGCTATCTGAAATGATTATATAAGTGGCTTTCTGGCTTGTTGATCAGAGTACTTGCATTTAGCATTGTGTTGTTCCAGAAAATATCCATACCTCCTGCACGCATTGCTTTTTGGTTTGAACCCTCTGCACCTCCAGAAATTCCAGTTTAGCTTCATACTCTCCTTTCAACATTTTGGGTTTTTTTAAGTCTCCTCCCCCCACCCTTAGAATTTCCAATGAACATCCCTGGGGTGGAAATGCATATTTTCTGGAACCACACATTAACGCTAGGCAGAGTTACCATTATACCACACCAGTGATAGGCAATTATACAGGAATGGTTATAGGATCACAGGTGCAATGAAAAAATACTGGATTTACTGAATTAGACTACAGACAGTTCCTCCCTTGGTTCAGGGATAGTCGAGCAAGAAGAACATGTGAACGTGCATGGAAGTTTCCATGTGACAGCTGCCTTTACCTGCATAGACATGTTTTGTGCTTTTCTTGCTCGCCTTTCCCTGAGTGGAAAAAGGGACTGCTAGTTGTCTATCATCGAATGACCTGTTGATATTTTTAAAAATAAGTAAATCTTTCCAGATTCATAGTATTCCGATACAAAGTTACCACTTTGGGTTTCGAATTTGTGATGCAATCTGAATGGTTTTTATGGCAACCTTGATTCATCCTTTTCTACACGTATAAGTTGAAAACACACTTGTCACTAATCCAGTAACTTTTCCTCTAGTCAACACAAAGCTTTTTAAAGCTTTAAAAACCTTGGAGAACCCTGGTAGGGGAGAAACAGGAGTCATTTTGCTCAAAGTCAAAATACAAGGATCAATCATCAAGCTGTCCATCTCCAAACGATCTGAAGATAAAACTAGAGTTTTTGTTCCAAACTTTTAAGATTTTTTTTTTTTAACCTCTTCTTTTAACTGTACGTGTCCTCTCTAAGGTATAACAAATTTACAGTTCTGTTATCATTTAATTTGATCATTTGTTAAATATTCCTTTTCTGATTTTATTCTTGTGTAGATTATGACAATTGCTGCAATGGAACCAACACAATCTGATCCTGGTAAGTCAAGCCCAGTACCTATCCATCCAGATCAAGGAAGGAATAACTTTTCTCTTTTGAACAGAAAGTTAGAGTTGGCTTGAAAGATTGCAAGAACAAAAAAAGCTCTATTTTCAGCACAGGTATCCCAAGCTCATATTTGAGCCTGGGAAATCTTTGCAGTTATGCTGCAGCATAGAAGTTGCAGATGGAGCCTGACAAAAAAAAAATGCTTCAACGGGATTCGAACCCATGATCTTTATGATACCAGTGTAAACGCTCTACCACTTGAGCAGTGAAGTCATTGAGAGTGGGAGCTGGTTCTTTTCTGGTTTGAGTTCTATTATTCCTGTGTTGGTGAAGTTCTGTCCTGAGTAGCACAGCTTGTACAATCTAGGGAGGGCACAAATTAACCCTGCTGCAGAAGGCAGGGAGTAGAGTAGATTGCATGAGGGAGGTGTAGGCCCCTCCCCAGTTGGGTGGGGTGGTCCCCACTAGCCCCCAGGAGTGGAGGTAGATAGCGCTGGTGAGAGTACATCCCCCTGTTAAGTTTGCACTTTCCCCAACTTAGTGATCGAACAAGCTCTGTGCTCAAACCTGGCCAACACAATAGAGAGCAGTCTTAATGTTTTCTTGAAAAAAGTGGCAAAAAAAAAGGAAAGAAAGAAAAGAAAAAACGGATATTGTAAGAAGGTAATACTTTTTGGAAAACTAATGTAAAGATTTGTATCTGGTGCTCAGACTATTGCTGGTGACTGACATTCGACAAACTTAGCTGAAGTCGTCTTTAGAGTTGCCTGAAAAGGCTTAGCATCAGTAGATGTGGTTAATTATTTTCTAATAAATTATTGAATCGCATAGGGTTCAAATAAAGAATAACACAAATTAATAACAAGTGATGTGATGTTTTTTTTTTCATCAACAGGTGGCCAAACACCAGACTATGGCCAGATATACACATTGCTAAGCAGAGTGATGCGGGAACAGCCACCCCCCAACCTCACCCCACTTGGTAAGTGGAAATGTAACCTGGGGAGGGGGGGTGGGGCAGAGGGGAGAAGAGGAGAAGGACCACCCTTCTCCCCCTTCACTTTCCACCCCGCCTCCCCTAAGGAAGGCCTGATACTTAGGCTAGTGGCAATACAGCTTAACCCTTTTACAGCCAAAATTATTCCACTTAAACACTTAAAACATTTGTTGGAGGTTTTATTATTTTTTTGGAACAAGGTGGGTCAATACATACAACTTCTTCTTCTACACCCCCCCCCCCCCCATCCTTTTATGTACATAGACATTTTGGTTTTATACTAGCTTAATGATGACTTCGTAGAAAGATTAGTTTAACCTATGGACTCGGGCCCAGTTGTTCAAGGCAGCGTTAAGCTAATCCAGGATTAGTGTCGATTTTTAATTCACTTTCAATCCACAATGACGTGGAATCCAGCAAATTATTTTTACTTAACAATTTGATTTTGGTTGCTTTCAAATTATTATTGTCACATAAAATTAGCAGCGGTAACACTTTTAAACAAGAGAGCCAGAAACCTTGGACAATGTTTAACCCAGGGCTGGGGTTACCGGTAATCAACTTTCGAACAACCAAGCCCAGATCTCCTAAGGTGGACACCCTTGGTTCATTTAAGGAAATTTATAGAAAATATTTTCTGTGCTCCTATAGAGTTGAAGTAGACATTCCCCCCGGCAGACCTATTACAAATACACAAATGTGACTAGCTCAGTCCTGATGAAGTAAATTACATTGTTTCCAGTTGCAATCGCTTTGTTCTCAACTAAAAACCATTAGACTACTCTTCTGCATTTTCCTTAAGCAACAGTCTGTACCTCGTTGACTATTATTTTGCTTATCAAAGACTCAGCCCTGTAGTCTAATAATTTGTCAAGTAGAAACACTCGAAGACATCTGGGAGAAAGAGAAACGTTGTGAAACCATGAACCACAGTCAAGTGTTTCCTCTGATGTTTCTATTTCTACCAAATGTCTACTAGACAGTGTTGTTACAAATTTATTTTCAAGAAAAAGGGAGAAATTGATTATGGAGTTTCTATAGAGATACAGAAACATGTATTTCAATGAATCTGAGTTGTCATATGCCTGTCCAGTTATCAGAGTTACCAGAGGTTTGAATGAAGAATTTTTGTGAGGCCTTCAACTGCACTGTTATACACTGACACATACTTTGCATCATGAAGTTAACTGGCTCCTTATGCCTAAATAAAATAAGAGACACTGATGAATGGATAAAATTGAATGTGAGTAGTCAAACTGCTTATATTTTCTCTGGCCTTAAGTTTGTTCTTTTTTTTTTTTTTTTTTGCAGATGCGCGTGTAACTCTAGATTTATTAAATGACCTAGAACGGCGGCTTGCTGGTCATGACATAAGCAATCAAGTCAGCTTTGTTGTCAACAAGTACAGAGAAATCATGGCGACAACTCCTGTAGAAGCCACTTCTACCACGGGAAGGGTACTTCCTCCACAACAAGCCAGCAGTTCTGATCCAAACAGCAGTGCCAGTAGACCAAAAACACAACTATTTTCTTTAAATCCCCTTAACGTACCTGTGGAATTGCTGAATTTAAAGAAGCGAACTCCAGTGAACCCTAGTTCTCAGCCTCCCCTTCCTGAGAGGACCAAAGAAGCAAATTGACTAATTGACTGGGAAAAAAACTGGAAAATGAACAGCATTACAGTAAAGTACTGCACAGTAGCTTTCATTTGAATGGTCCACACTTTAGGATTTCATCCACAGACTCAAAAATTAGAACCAACTTGTACAGCATAATAAATGGCACCACGGGAAAGTACTGCTCAGTAGCTTTCATTTGAATGGTCCACACTTTAGGATTTCATCCACAGACTCAAAAGTTAGAACCAACTTGTACAGCATAATAAACGGCACCACAGGAAAAGTACTGCTCAGTAGCTTTCATTTGAATGGTCACACTTTAGGTCACAGACTCAAAAGTTAGAGCTACATTACAACACTCAGTGTTGAAACAAAAAGGGTTAGAGTCAAATACATATAAATGTATGACAATTCAATTGATTGCTTTAGTGGGGCAGCACGGTGGGGCCAAACCACCCCCCAAATGGGTCATTTAGACTAATTTTGCTTCTTTTTCATATTTCTTTTCCAAACTTGGCAAAAAACCTTGGGTTGTCGCCCAATTTATTTTAAGTATGAGAATGACTAAAAAGGCCAAATTGTGATGTCATAATGGCTGACGTCACAAAACGAGTTAACTGAAAATTTCAAATTTGAAATAAAAAGTTATGTCATCTGAAAGAACTTGGCAAGGGGAGTAAAATGCTGATAACCGTACCTCGCTAAGACAAACGTATCTTGAGTTATGGCAATTTAAAGAAATTTAAAGTGTCCCCCCGGAACCATACTTTTCTTCTAAAAACCACCCTGTTGATCTTTTTTGTACAGTTTTTTTTCCATGCAAGCTAATAATCTGGTAAAATGGACTTCTTGTTGCTCAAAAAATCAAGCCAAAAAGCCAAAAAGTTTTTGGCTTGAAAACGATAATATTAGCAAGTGCATATTTGATCACGTGACACTTAATTACGTCACAAAACTGGTTTGGGGGCTCTAGCTCTGGCAGGAAAAATTTTTTCCGAGTTTTTCTTTTTCATTTAGCTTCCGTCATTTAAGATATCTTATCTGCAACTTAAATGGTGTCGTTGACGCAACAAAACAACACTTAAATTCAAACGTATTACACAAGGGGGGACCCTATTTTGAGACTGTGAAATTTTCAAAATCTAAAATGCCATATCTCATCCATTATTTGTCACATTGACAAAATGTTTTCAGCATTCAACTCCTCTTGACGTGTTCTTTCTAAAACACTAGAAAAAATTTACAAATTCTAAAATTTTATTTTAGAGAATAATATGACATCACCAATAATTTATTATGACGTCATAATTTGACATTTGGCATCACCATTCATGTCAAATTGTTTGGCACAAAAACCCATATCAAATTACCAAGTTTGGTAAAGAAATGATGAAAAGTAACAAAATTATTAAAAATTAACCAAAAACCGGACATTTTCATGCAACATTTAGGGGGTGGTCTGGCCCCACGGTGAGACCTTTCTTTTAGCTCTTTCAAGTGGAAATATTTTGTACAGATAGCTAAGAATATTGATCAGTTTAGTTTTTTTTGGTACCCCAGGGGGGTTAAAAGTTAAACTTTTCTTGTGAGTTTATAAAAAATTGTTCTAACTTAGAGTTGAGCATTGTTCTAACTTAAGACTTGAGCTAAGCAGAAGTTCTAGACTTGCTTTAGAGTTGTAAGTTGTGAGTTGGCTGCAAAAAATGAATACCATTCTCTGGAATTACATGTACACTCTCTGAGATGGCGACATCAATTTCTTCTTCAAATTTCTTCATCTAATCTTGTCGTCGTCATCATCATCATCATCATCATCATCATCATCATCATCATCATCATCATCATCATCACCATCATCATCGTCACCATCATCACAAGCACCACCACCACCATCCTCCTCCTCCTCATCATCATCATCATCATAATCACTGTCATCATCTTTCAGTTTCTGTTGTAGTTACCATTGCCACCGCTGCTGTCATCATCATCATCATCATCACCAACACCATCACCATCAACGACCTCATCCTCAAAACTGCCCTCATTGTCACTGCTGCCATCATCATCATCATCATCATCATCATCATCATCATCGCCATCAGCATCACTCCAAATCTGTCACTACTGAATTAGTACGTAATTTCATGCACTTCATGTGCATGTGTTTTTCTTGTGCACCACAATTCAACGTATACAACTTTGTTTAAGCTAATGAGGGATTGCTTGATCTCTCAGCCTGTTCCAATGCTCTCTGTAAGTTATTATCAAATAGCTCACACCTAAAAGAGAAAAAGCCTGCATGAGCCTCTTGTTTTAACTTAAGTTTCAAGGGAGAGTTAGGTTTGTTAATCGAAGCAAACATTTCTATAAATTAGGATGAAATCTACATTTTCTACACAAAATTTAATTTTGATAAATCATGACAATAAAAAGGCACTTTGCTCTGGATTGTGCTAAAAAGTGAAATAAAGTAAAAGCTGTATTAATTTACGGCCCCTGTCTTAAGCAGTCAGTTCTTAATGTCACGTGTGACCTCTAGAGAGCAATCACCTTCATTTAGTGGTCGCTGTCACCACTTATGAAGTCACAACACTTTTTTAAAATTATCTTGACCTATTTTAAGGTATTTTAAAAATGCAAAACCTGGGAAACAAAAGGTAAACATGGGGAATATGTTCTAACGTGGAGCTATAAAAAATGCTTTGTAGCCAATTCAGCCAGTGTAGGTCTTCCTTGATGTTAAAGTTGTCTTTGACTCGTAATTCTTTAGGCCAGTTAAACCTTTTTCAAATGGTCAACCTGCATTCAAGCAATCCGTCAGCCATTCCTCAGGGGGGACCCACATGTATAAATGTGTACCGGTGATCTAAGGGTAACTTGAATCCCATCCTAGGATGGGGGGGGGGGGAGATTCCTGACTACTTCACACTGCAGAAGCCAGGTTAATCTATGGCTTATGGACTGTCTGTGGTGCTGAAGTTGACCTTGATATCCACTTTTGCTACAAAAAAAAAAAAAAAAAACCTTCCTAACTTACCTGATAGGCATGTCCAATGAGTAAAATGGATTTTTCAGAGCAAAGTCGGAATAAAGTTCGTAAATCTTTTTGAGAAAAATATCCATGCCAAGTTGTTTAGGATCAGTCAGCACAATGAATTTCAGTCCTGTGGAGTTCCAGAGAATAGATAAGGTAATTGAGATCATACCTAGAAAACTACAGGTGTATCAGGCCCCAGTTGTTCAAAAGTTGGATAGCGCTATCCAGTTGATAAATCACTGTCCACTGGATAAGTGTGAGGGGAACAAATTGCATTATCCACTGGATAGAGATTTATCTGGTGGATAGCACTATCCACCGTTTAACAACTGGGGCCAATACGATAACTGTTGGAAACTTTGCTGGTTTTTCCAATGCTTAAAGGCTCACAAAAAAAAACCAATAAGGGGAAGTGATCCCCTGTTCATCTAGGATGGGGGATGCGAATAAGCAACCTCACACAACATTAGAAATATCTGTTACAGAAACTGGAACCAGAATTGCAGACAATGATCAGATTGTGGTAAGCTGCCACTTAAGGAAAAGATAGTGGTGAGCAATGGAGGGTTTTGGCAGATGCCCTACGCAACCCTGGGGTGTCTCGAACTCCAGCTTTTACAGACAATTTTTTGTTTTCTTTGTCTACACAACATGGGCATGTGGTACTTATTTTAAAATTCAGAATTGACCTCAGCAGTGACAGGACCATTATGTGCCACCCTTCTAAGACAATTAGGCAATTCATTCACTTTATTGTTTCATGAAAGTCAAAGGGTAAACTAAAATTCTTTGCATTTACCTGTGTGTGTTTGAAAGCAGTGAAGTTTGAATGAATCTGCCTCTAATACTTCAATTCCTGAGGACCTTTGTTCTGGTGATAATTTGGCAGAGATTGCATACAACCTGTCAATAAAACAGAATTGTTAAAACTTAACTGTGTAAGTAAACTGCATTCATTTGTATTCAATTCATCGCAAGCATTAGAACGAGAAATTCCGAGACCCAGAAGAAGTCAAACTTGTGACATTTTACATGCTGGTTAGTCTCCGACACAGCCATTTTTAGTGTCATCACGCAACATCATGCAAATTATGCTCCTGGGGAGGAGCGTTGCGTGACGACACAAAAAACGGTTGCGTAGGAGACTACATTCTGGTTGGATGTTTAGGGATGCTTTTCAATAATAATAATGATAATAATAATGATGATGACGATGACGATGATGATAATAATAACTTTATTTAAGTGTTGAGGAATTTAGCACGGGAAAGCTACATGTAAATGGGGACACTGTCAATGAACGAAAGTAATACGATAAATAGAACATGAACATTTCAATATCCCAACTGTTGGGAGGCTTACCAGTTGGCTATTTACAAGCCTGGCAGAAGATTTGAACACGGGGCTACCATGCAACAAATCCAAGTGCTCAGAGTGAGACTTGAACCTGGGACCTCTGGATTACAACTCCAGAACCCTAACCACTCGGCCATGGTGCCCCAAGCTTTATTTAGCCCATAATAAAGTACAATCTATGGAAGCCTTTCAATCAACTGGAAACAAAAAGCAAGTTGGTGGGAGCAAAGTGCCTTCAAACTCATGAAAGTTTTTGTACACTGGTACCCAGTCCAGTGCCAGGAAAGTACAAGGTCTTGATCTTGCATCAGAGCACTGTGCTTAACGTTTGCCACAAGTAGATAGTGCTAAGTGTATGCAGAGCATGGACTTAGCACCATGCTCAGGCACTAAGTTTGAATGCAGCTTATGAAGTACAATCAGGAGTGGACATATGTTGCAATTTTCATTGAATGAAATGCTGCACCCTGTTCCACCTCATCCCACCCCACCACAGAAAGTGTACTTTCACCCCTCCTCCCAAATTTTCAAAGGATCAAGGTGAGACCCATTTACAAACTGGAACATTTTAAAGGGCTTTGATCCGCAAATACAATGTAAGATCTTTATAATAAATTTTACTTACGGATGAAACATGCTCGCCAACATGATACGCTCATTCGTTGTCAGTTTTGGCCGACCAAACTTTAAGTTGAGTGGGTAGTTTGCCTGGTCCTTGATTACTTCCATCGCTTCCCTTCCATCAGCCAAACGTCTTCCTGTAACTGGCTCACCATTTATAGCCAGCAAGGCATGACCAACTGATTTGAACGGGACAATTTGTCAATTAAGAGGCAAGGAAGTGAAATTAAACTTTGAACGCCAAATCATGAGAAATAAAGTTACCTTTTATACCATCTCTTTCGTTAAATATCACAACCAATTTATCGTCTTCACGTATTACGATGTCTAAAGGATAGCTAAATGCTTGTTCAACTTCGCTTTTAGGCGTAATATGGTCATAATGGTAGATCAATCCCCCTGCTCGATTCAAGATATACACACTGAAAATCGCCATCTTGAATACCGCGTTCTATCGAAAGGGCCTGGCGAGAGATTGAGTTTAACAAGATGGCGTCAGACTTTCTCCAAGCTGCCAAACTTTTGTCCACTTTACTGTTCTTTTGTACAAATATAAACAAGGAAAAATTATTCTAATTTCTCTTAATTTCGAGTAAAATATGTGGAGGCAAGAAGAAACGGTTTCTAGCAGTGATGAAAGCACTGAGGAAGAAATTTCGCCTGGTATTTCTGGCGGTTTTGAAACTGCCGCTGGTGCGTGCAAATTGAAGCCTGTGTTTGATAACATTTTTGCTGACATTCAAGCCAGTATCCCTACTTTAGATCTGGAAGATTCGTCAGAGGTAAGTAAGCAATAAACTGCAGTTACCCAAAGAAATTTTGCCTTTATTGATTAAACTGTTTCACCCGTTTACATGACTTCAGTTATACAAACTTGTGTCAATTTTTTGTTGCTTAGGCAACGTCCTGTTAATTAATGAAAACGCTATTAATTGCCCAACCGATGTTCATGTTAAACAAAAAGGCTTCGTACAAAAAAGCGGCTAGTTACCTGACTTATTTTCCTTACTTCAAACAAAAAAACTTATGTAAAGAGAATTTATTGTTATCAGAAATTTTGTATACTTCAATAAATGGGGGGAGGGGCTTTATATCTATGTTTTAATAAATAGAAACTTATCCAGTTAAAAAGACAATACACAGCTGTTTATTTAATAGGTCTAACCCCTATATCGCTTTTTTATTAGTTTCGCCCTCAGACAGCGCTTTTTCTTGGACTTTTCAATTCAAATGGGAGTGGTTAGATTTGTCAGAGAGTGAGGATTTCTGTGTGAAATTATTGTCTATTCACGGGAAACCCACCTCCCAAAGAGCAATGAGAGTTGATTCAAACAGTACAACTTTGCTTATCAGTTATGATGCACGTACCACATAACCACTAAGGTACCTTTTACAAGTTCTAGGTTTCATTCAGGGACCCCCGCTAAAGGTCCACTGGACATTTAGGTCAGACTCCCTCCCCCCTCCTCCTTAACACACACATGTAATTTCACACCCCTATGATTTTCTAGAGCTGATGAATTGAGTCGCTCCAACTGAATTTATAGGCATGACAAGGGGATGCATTTGAAAATTTGTAATTGGAATGAATATAATATTTTCCAAAAGGAAAGATGCTGAATGGTTCTTATATTGAGAAAGTTTGAAATTCTATTGGAACTTTTTAAATTAACCTATGATGCTTTGTTATGTTACATTGTATATCCAGACAGAACACTTTTGTTGGTTTTGTAAAATCTAGCGATTGCACATTACTTCTGCACCATCTTTGTAAGTGTCAATCCACTTAGTTCACAGCAGCATGTAGTTTGCTTTCATTTTCTACTGCAGTAGGTTTTTCTCGTTATGTTCTGTTATCAACTTGAGTAAAATGTGTATATTAAAAACGTTATTTTGGTTTTGTTTTAGATTTCCCACTCTAACATCCAAATCTTAACGCTCTAACCCCCTTCCCCCCAAAACGTCCACTGGACGTTGAGCAGGGAACTTGTGAATATGTTGATGGCCCCTTACATGAAACAGTCTTTGTTGTATGTGCAGAGTTGTACACAACAGGTGGTCATTGGATCTCGTTGACCAAGATTTCACCATTTCCAATGAAGTCCCAACTGTGATCAGACTTGATGTCCCGACAAATGTTTTACATACCTGTGACTATCACTAGTACAATGACTGTGATGTTAGACTAAAATTTTCTTCTGTACAACCAAAACCAGACATACCGGTATATCTGTTGAAGAATCATTTGAAGCCTTATAGGTGTGTTGGAAACATGTCGCAAGTTATAGAACCTAAAATGGCCCCACTGTTTAAGTTATGGTATTTGAGTTATTTCAAGGGACGGTTTCTGGAATCATGAAAAATGGTGGAGTATGATTCTGAATATTTATTGTAACTATGGAAGGATACATGACTTGTGTAATATTTTAAACGGCCAGATTCAGGAAATTGCTTTATTAGTGTTGATGGGACTAAAGAGCCGGTAGTTGTAAAGAACAGCTCCCCTCTACCGGCCAACAGTCAGCCGACAAACAGCCAACTGTCGGCCGACAGTTTACCAACAGTCGGCCGACAGTTTACCAACAGTCGGTCGACAGTTTACTGACAGTATGCCAAAGTGTTTGGTAAGATTGTCGACCGACGCCTTACAACAGCCGACAGACAGTCGACTGTTGGTGATCTGTGGTAGTAGATAAAAACAGGACAAAACATTTGACTAGTCAGGTTTTAACCTCTGGTAGGACTCTGAGCATGAAGGTGTTGGTAACATTAGGACTTGACTGAAATTCAAAAAATATCTGTTTGTAGGAAAGCATTGATAGTGAAGAACCATTGTTGTTTACAAGAAAAGTGTGGCCATTATCACCAAACATTTTGTCACAAGCAAGCTTACCAAGCACCAAACCAGTTGGTTCACCTGCCGCCAGTGCTTCTGATAGTGGACTGTCCCTTGTCAGCCCTGATGGACAAACAGGAAGCAGTTCATCCCTTTCAGACAGTGAACAGGTTTGTGTGTTGAAAACCTCACACTTTCTAATAGATCTTTATTGAAATATCAACTTACAGACATACCTGTAAGCTTACAAATAGTAAATAGCATAAGGATATATCCTAAAATGTGAAAAGTGGAATGTAAATTAAATTTCTAGACAACGTTTCTAGGTTGGTGAGACTGCCATCTCACATCTCTAGTGGAGCCATAGTAGTCAAATATTTCATCAGAGGGCGATGGTTTGAAATTGTGGCCTTTTCGCTCATGTTATGCTCTTAGATGAGACACTTTTCTCCACATTGGGCAAAGTTACATATATTAAAGGGTGAGAAACTCATCTCAGTTGCCCATCAAAGGCAGATTTCCATGTACATAAATAAAGCCATTGTCTGTCTTCAAATGTTCTCTCTCAAAAGACAAATGTGCCCATAAAGTTATGAAAATGTCAGTTCTAAAGGTGTTGTTTCCATCTGACTGCCCCTAAAAGTTAAAATAAATTGAAGCCATGCCTACAACTTAGCACTCTCCTTATTATATGGGAGCTCCCACTGGGGTCCTGTGGCATCTTCTTGCATTGGTAACACATGACTTTTCACTTGTAGCTAATCATGCATGGAAGGATTCCTTGTCTTTACTTTTCAGGATAGTACTGAACTTGATAGTTCACCTACACTATTGCCCTCTACTCTACAATTCAAGCCAGTTGCATCAAGCTCCACTCAAACGGCCAGCATTGATGCTCAACTGCCCTCTTCACTAGCTAAAACTAAACGCACATCTACTGTAGTCACAGCAGACCATGGTGATGCCCAAGACACAGTCAAGCTAAAGTTTGATGTGATAGAACATTTAAATCTTGGTGATCTTCTTGAGCAAACCAATGAAGTTACTGTCCATCCATTGTTTCCGTCCACCCTCAGTGACAGTGATAACAGCGATTCTGAAGACAGTGGCAACGGCCTTATGGAGGAGCTAGTAAGGTTGAGTAGAAAGCAACATAATGCCGCTGCACCAGAGCCTGTCAGTCGTGTTGAGCACCACTCGACTAACACATCAGAGAGTGCTAAGAATGAGCAGCATGATGTTGGGGTGATGAGTGGTCCATCTGTGACCTCCACAGGAGTCTCAGCTTGTCTGGATCCTTCAACTCAGAGAAAGTCTGAAGAGACTGTATTCCTGGACTTGAGAAGATCTGTGAGAGAAAACCCTCTACAGGTAGCTCAACAGATTTTAAATAGCTTTAGTTATAACTTAATCACGTCTTCTGAGAACAATGCCACTCTTGTGAAGTTAACAGATTTCCATTGCATGTGAAGAAGAAGTCTGTGACCCCAAAGATGGGCATGCAGCCAAAGGCCATAGCACAGATTTGACCACACTTGGGGTGCGCTATAGGCTCAGACTCCAGCCGTGAGTGTCTCGGTGCACCCACGATTCTTGCCACTTTCACGGCTGGGCGCACGGGTTTGGTTATTGTTTAGACTGACCAATCAGAGACAAGCCCTCTGAAATTTGCAGGGAGAATGCGCAGCATAATTTAGTGGGATTTCGTCTTCCTTTTGAAATTTCACACTTTTAGAAGGCGTTTCAGGAATACTTTTTGCATTTCGCTTTTTTTCAAGACGATACAAAAAAAAAGATAAAATTTATGCAAACGACATGTGAATTGTCTGCATAATTATTAAAATTGTAACGTCGTCACGGACAAGCAACCAAACCCGTGCACCCAGCTGTGAAGGTGGCGAGAATCGAGGGCGCATTGAGACACTCACGGCTGGAGACTGAGCCTAGGTGGGCTACTGCTAAGTGAAAGGGTCTGGTCTTTTCTCTTTATGAAAGTTTATGGGCTGGTGATTCTGGTCCAGATCCTGTAGATGCTTCTCCTGAAAGGCACTGACTCCCTTGTGGATGGCTGAACACCAGACACAACAATCTGTAGCGAGAAGACAAATGCAGCAAGTTTTCAAGGTTACATGTATCTTCAGGTAGTCCTTTTATCTCTCGGTGGGACCACGCGGGTTTCCTATGCCAGATGCTAGTTCAGGGAAGAAGAATGACCGATAGTCGGACTTGGTTTAAGTAGAAGTTAGTCATCTTAAATCAAAGCAATTTCTTGATCTGCTTGTATTTTATTTATTTGTCCTTTTGTACAGAGACACCAGACATTGCCGTCATCAATATGCAGGATACTTGGAATCAGTAATGAAGTTGAGGAGTAAGTGACAGATCATTGTTATCCCCTTCAATACATCCCACATGTGCCAAACCTATTATGATTATCCATTTTCTATATTTCAGTTTGTCCAGTAGTTCAGATGAAGAGGATGACCTTCAGCACTGGCAAGAGCAGCGGAGAAAGGCTAAAGAGGCATCCCTGTCCTGTGCAAGGCAGAGTAATAGCAGCATTGATCACAGGCTACCCAAGAAACCTGTAGCAAAGCATCAAAATGCTGTTGAAGAAAGGAAACCAGCCCCCAAAGAGATTATTGGTCGACTGAATGAGAAAGTTGTACAGCCTGTCACTAATAAGGAGAATGTTTATGGGAGTGTTGAAAAGAAGGTGGCTGGGTGTGGCACTTCAACTAAATTAGATGTAAATGCAGAGCTCAGTTTGAAGAAGACACACAAATTATTGAAAGATGAGAGAGTACATCTGCATGCTATAAAGCAGGCATGGGTAGATGAGTCAAATGTTTGCAATGAGAAGAGAACACCTCACCAAGATAATGTTATTCCAGACAATAAAATGTCAAAGGGGGATTCACTGCCAGCTCAAGAAAAGATTCTCCCATCACCGACAAAGGGTGAAAGTAGAATTGTGCACAATGAATTATCTCCTTGTAGGAGTGATAATTTGAGTAGTGTTGATAGTGGAATCATGAAGGATCTGATTTCACCAAGGAATGATGAGATGAAGAAGGCAAGTGTAAAACATAAACAAGTGTTAACAGAAGAGGAGAAGGCTAAAAGGCAGAGACTTCAGAAGAGTTTGCAGAACTTGAAACCTCGGCTGTCATCCCATGGACATCAACCTGCTGCTTCGGTTACACCTGTGCTCTTCCACGAGGTAACTTGGCTGCTAAACTGTATAATTATCTTATAGTTTAAAATGTTTTAGGTCAAATAGTTTTACAGCTGGTTTGGGTTGTATTTCCCTTTGTCTTAGAATTATGGAAATTTATCTGGAAAAAAGGAAAATACAATTCAAACTGTTTTAAAAACATTTTAATCCAGCATCATTTTATGCCACAACATATGCACTCTTGGAGAGCCAAAGTTAACATTTAAATTTACACTTATTTTTCCCCCTGAAATTTCCCCTTAAATTGAAAACAAACCACACTACAGGATAATACTACTCGAGAGCTGTATTTCAAATCGTCACACATCAAGATCTGGTCCACACTCTTGAGCATTAGAACTATCTTGTACAGCATAATAAATAGTACCACATGAAAGTATAGCTTTCGTTTGAATGGTCAAACTTTTAAGGTCCTGTTCACAGACTCAAAAGGTAGACTGAACCACCTTGAACAGAACCAAATAGAACCACCTTTTACAGAATATTGAACATATACCACAGTGGAGCACAGGATCGTAACACGTGAAAGTACTGCTCAATAGCTTTCGTTTGAATGGTCAAACTTAGGATTTCATCCACAGACTCAAAAGTTACAACCGCCTTGTACAGCATAATAAACAGCACCACAGGAAAGTACTGCTCAGTAGCTTTCGTTTGAATGGTCAAACTTTAAGATTTCATCCACAGACTCAAAAGTTACAACCACCTTGTACAGCATAATAAACAGCACCACAGGAAAGTACTGCTCAGTAGCTTTCATTTGAATGGTCACACTTTAGGATTTCATCCACAGACTAAAAAGTTACAACCACCTTGTACAGCATAATAAACAGCACCACAGGAAAGTACTGCTCAGTAGCTTTCATTTGAATGGTCACACTTTAGGATTTCATCCACAGACTAAAAAGTTAGAACCACCTTGTACAGCATAATAAACAGCACCACAGGAAAGTACTGCTCAGTAGCTTTCATTTGAATGGTCACACTTTAGGATTTCACCCACAGACTCAAAAGTTACAACCACCTTGTACAGCATAATAAACAGCACCTTAAGAAAGTACTGCTGAATAGTTAACAATTATTCACCGAAGTGGAGCTGAATAATTGTTTTAGTATATGCCAAGCCTGTGGATAACCAGCAGGAAATAAAAGTTCCTTTTTTGTCGAAAAAGAGGGAAAACTCGCGCGCTAAAAATTCCGAGAGGAGAAGAGCAGATTCTATCACGAGTTTGAGTAGCCAATCAGAGCGCGCGAAAAACGCTATCCACAGATTTGGTATTTACTAATGAATATTCGGTTGATCCTTTCTTTTTTCAGGAAGCCTCGTATGAGAGTGATGTCATCAGTCTACCTGACCTGGATACAAATACCTCTTATCTTCTAATTACCACCAAACTGTCCAGCTGTGGAGAGCTAACTGCCATCCGTCAGGGATCCAGAGGTGCCACCACGCCAGAGACACACTGCTTCTCTCACCTTGTAGCTTGGCTAGCCTGTTTAGTGTGTCCGAGTGTGAACGCAACAGACTACGCTGAGATGTGCAGTGCACCGTTCTATGTAGTGGGCTTACAACAAACATGGCACGAAGGACAACTGAAGTTGGAAGTTGGGATTTGCAGCCGTGTAGAGAAAGAGGAAAACCACAAGAAAGCCAAGGCAAACTCGTTTAGACAAGCAGTGAGTAAGTTTCTTTCCACCAATTCACTTCACAGTGCATACTCTCGGCTCTCTGAGTGCACACCTTGTCCACTCCAACACCTCTCAGAGATGTTGATAAGCAAGAAGAATTTATCAACGCTGCTAACTGTGAATCCAGATCCTGAAGCTATGCATCGCGTGTTTGGGGCTAAACCAGGATTCTTTTGGCAAACTATGGAGGTGGATGATATGCCCCCAGAGGAAAAAACTGGTGTTAGACTCTGTCAGGGACCTGAGATTCAAAACACAGTGATGATGATGCAGTTTGGTGTTTTCCATGAGCCGTTCTGTTTGCTGGATGTGTTGTCACGTGCTCGTGACGGGGCTTTGGATGTTGCTGGTATCAGGCTGGTGTACCAAGAGAAGGGAGTTGTGGAGGAAAAACCAGGTATTGCATTGAGTTACGAAGGTATCCGAAATTGGCGTGAGTCAAATTAACGCGAATTGAAGGGAAATTTGTTCAGAATAAAGGAAATTAAGAAATTCCCAACCTTGTCGGTCACTGAATTTCTACCTTTTTCAGGTTATTAGCGAACAATCCTTCTTTTTGCTTTTTAAGGAAATTGGATACCATGTCAAATACCGTGGCGTTCAAAATTTTTTGCTGCGAAGCCGAAATTTTGTTCAAAAACATGGCAAAAAATTCAGCAACGATTAACAAAGTTGAGAATTCAATAACACAGTTTTTTTTCCTCGCGCTTTTTGGGTAAGGTGTGATTACAACCAAGATTAGCACGAGACACACAAAGCTGTTACTATCTGTGATCACAAGTGGAACAAGTGTTTGTTAGACACTGAAGGGATCATCTGAAGTCCAAAGACATTTTAACTAAACTGAAAGTTCTAAGGGAACGTTTAGTGCACTGAAATGATAATTACATGAATATCATATATTTGAACTGCGGGATGAAGAATTAAATGTAAAGAAGACCATCGCAGTTACAGACGCAACTTTTGCAGTTGCGAAAACAAAGCCTGAAAAAAATCAGGTCAAGGGTTCGAATCCCGTACAAGCCTGAACTTCTTTTCAGGCTTTGTTTTCGCAGCTGCAAAAGTTGCGTCTCTAACTGCGATGGTCTTCTTTACATTTAAGTTTAGTGTACTGTCTTGAAGTATTGCAAAAGATGTTTAGCAAACAAACGAAACAGGAAATGTCCTCAAATTCAGAATTAAGGCGAATTTTTGGAGCTTTAATTTCCTATAACAAAGGATTATTTTCATCTACACAGCATGCGGATCTCAGCTTACCAACACACTGGTTCCTGAAGAAATGTCTGCAAGGTCCCAGTTCCCTGTTTTGGTTCTTGCGTTGCGTGGGCCCCAGGCCATCTCACGGTGGCAAGACGAGGTGGGGCCTGTGGATGCCAAACTTGCACAACGAACGGACCCCAACTCATTACGAGCCTTGTACAGCAAAGGAGCCAAGGAAGATCACTTGTTTTGGTGCCCGCGAAATGCACAGAGTGCAGGAACCGAACTAGCGCGGTGGTTTGGAGGCCGGGTACCTGAAAGTGGGGTGGTTAACATCGGTTCTAATGAGCCTATTATGACATTTGATGACGAGAAACCTAAAGGTTCACCTAACAACAAAGGACAAAATGCTAAGAGCCAGCTGTTGACGAGTTCTCTTTACACAACCAGCAGGCCACCACCGCACTTTTTAACTACCACCATTGACACTACTATTTTCTTTATCGTTTCACCTGCAATTCCTGTTAAGCATCTTGGGCAGATTCTCTGCTCGTGCTTCGACAAAGGCTTTTGCATTCAAGGTATCAAACGCCTTCGTTTGAATCCTAACCATATCGGCGGACTAGGTCTTGCACCGGAAGTGTTATCTGTGTTCTGTCCCAAGCGCCTTGACCAATCAGAAAGTACCTCGCATGTTTCTTCTCCAGTGGCATCCACAGTTCTCTTACTCAGACGAGAAAACGCGATTCATCACACGTTATCAGTTGTTAAACCACTTGCAGACTCCATCGGTTTGTCTCAGTCGCGCTTTCTCTCCGTTTCCTATAGCGATTCCATGTTCAAACAGCTTGGTGGCGGTTTTTTCCATACTCCGGACCCAGCTGCTTATCCAGTAGATCTTCTAAGGCATGCATTCCACTCCAATCCTGAACTAGAACAAGTGTGCGTTATAACACTTATGAAGGAGAACGCTACCATTTCCGCGGGTAAGATTCTCAATGGCCTACTTATTGGAAATGAAACACAGGATTCGAGAAAAGATAATTCTATTCCGAACTGCAGTTTTGAACTTCTGGGGCTTAAGCTTCTTCCTTCGCTATCCTTGCATCAAGCTAAAGAGTTCACGCCCTGCAAGATTGGAGATGCCACGTGGAAGCGAAGCCTTCACACCCTAACAGCGGGCCCTACGTTGGTTTTAGCTCTCAGAGGTGTTGATGCGTTTGCTCGGCTGCAACGCTTTGTAGAATCTCACGCAGACTCGTCAAAACTGAAAATCTCCAAAAACGTCATTCAATTGGACATGCTGATGTCATGCACGCCTGAGCTGGCATGCAGACAGCTGTCAGTCATTTTCTTTGACAGGGAGCTGTTCTCCGACCAATCAGCGCGCCAGAATCTTCACCTCCTTCCCCCACCCCGGAGAGTCTTGAATGGTGGTGGTTCTAGCGGTAGCAGTGAGTCATTAAATGTAGCCGATGCTGCTAGGAAACAAAGAAACAGGAGAGTGGGTCTGAACAAATCACCCTTGAAGGCTTCTCTTGGCAGTGTAGAGACTCTAAAACATGGAGATATGTCTGTTCTTCAGAGTTTACTGGAGAAGCCCCGAAACATACCTACTGTTTGTATACTGAAGCCGCGAATCGCGACCAAACATCTTGGAAAAGTTCTCAAGCGGCTGGGGCAGGAGGGCTTCTCCGTAGCTGGCTTGAAAATGATGTCCTTCTCATCCGCAGAAGTGTCTGCACTGATGGCTAAACAGGTGAGATTAATAAAACAACCACGTGTAGACTCTGTTTGGTAATGCAGACTGGCTTAGAAAGGCCAGTTCACTATGCAATTAAATCTACAACCTTCGCCAGACATTTTGGGAAGGTTTCTAATTTTACTTCTCATTTAACTTTGCCCTTCTCCCCTCATCTCAATGTTGAGTGTCATTAACGGAGCTTTGTGACACGATCCTGGCCTGCTAAGGTTCAACATTGAAAGGGGTAGGGAAGGGGGAACCCTAATGTTCATGTCGGCTATTTGAAAATGTTTTAGAACATGAGCTTCTGAAATAAACTGTCTTTTCACAGCCTTTTGGTCCAACTATTGTAGGTCTGGCGAAGGTTGCAGTACACACGCAAAAGTAAACAAGATCAACTTGTGCTAGGTATTCTAACGACAAAAACGTTGAAAGCAAGTGATCGCTTATCAACGCTTGTCCTTGCAAGTCGGAGCTAAACGAGAACGATAGTA
This sequence comes from Siderastrea radians, assembly GCA_964017195.1. Classification (NCBI taxonomy): domain Eukaryota; kingdom Metazoa; phylum Cnidaria; class Anthozoa; order Scleractinia; family Rhizangiidae; genus Siderastrea; species Siderastrea radians. The sequence continues at coordinate 35,514,196 of OZ024895.1, forward strand.
GACGCACGTTTTCCACTAGTCAACTCCCCAGTACTACCTCCTCGGGCCCGGGGGGGTAGTACTGGGGAGCAGGCTAGTTTTCAACTTTTTTGAGCCAGGGTGTATTCACTTGATTACAAATACTGACATGTAAGTAATCTTTGGTTCGTTTTTGTCACGAGCATAAGAGATCGTTGGCGGCAACAAAGAAAACTAGACTTCGGTGGCGATGTAAATCAGAGCTTTTACTCTCTTTTGTCCAAGCTTTGAAGTCCGACTGAAAACACTAGCCCTTAAAGGTACCGAAACTCGTCTTGTGGGTGTTGTCCCAAATGAAACTTTCATCAAATTGTAAATCCCCAAAAGATTCCAGTAAGAAAAGCAAAAGTACGACGAGAAGCTCCACCGTTGTCGTATGGAGAGTCCCCCAACTATCAGACTCTATTTCTAAGCATTATTGATGTTTACTGTTTGACATTATAGGAGAAAGACCTTGATCGTCATGTAAGCCACATGACTTCCAGTCCAGTAGTGGTGTTGTGTCTTCAGCGCGAGAATGCGGTGGGGCGTCTATTGGAGGTACTAGGTCCCAGTGATGCTCGGGCAGCCAAGAAACAGTCCCAGTTCTATTTGAGAGGTTCATTTGGGGAGGATGCTATTCACAATGCTTTTTATGGTAGGGTGGTAGAAAATTGGTTTATTGTATGCTTTCCTCTCGGAAATAGTTTGTTGCAATTTCCCGCCATTCGCTTGCTCTCTCGCTCGCTCGCTCCGTCCGCCCTTCCGTTGACGTTCCTTCGTTCGTTCGTGAACGGGATTCGAACCTATGACGCTATGATACCGAAGCAGCGCTTTTTCCAACTAAGCTATCAAGCCAACTGGGCGCTGGTCATTTGTGAGTTCGTATGAAACCCATAGATGGTAAAATCAGTGAATATGAATATGTGAAATGATCAGATATATGAACTGTGGTAAAATCAGTGAATGTGAATATACGAAATAATCATATATATGAACTGTGGAAGATACAAACTCACGAATGACCAGCTCTCAGTTGCCTTGATAGCTTAGTGAGAGCGCTGCATCGGTATCGCAGAGGACATGGGTTCGCGGATTCCCGTTCAAGCCTGAATTTTTCCAGGTTTTTGTTCTTCACTTGTTTAGGTTGATATCTTCACTGGGATGGTCGCCATCGTTTGTTCTTTTCAGTCCACATGTATGATTATTTCATATATTCACATTCATCCTGTAAATTTTGTAACCTTTTTTTGTGATAGGATCTGAAACCTATGAGGAGGCCATCAGAGATGTGAAGCTTCTGTTTCCTGAAGGTGTTTGCTGTCCTCCAACCATTGATCTCAAGGCGGAAGAGGTACGCCCAGTTTTGTCCCATACACAGTTGAAGGAATAACTAACGTTTGTGACAAAACTTCAAAGGATTTTCTAAGCTCTGTGTCTAGTCAGACAAAGCATGAGCACTTTGAAAGTGTCACAAAAGTACCAAAAGAGTTTCCGTTTCTTTTTGCCCATTAAGAACTAGCACAAGCATTCGGAAATTATCACGATAATACCCGAAGAGAGTTATTTTTTTACAGGAACGTGACTTCAACCAATCAGCTTACTGAAAACTAACGGCGAAAGTACTGGCATCACACGTGCACTAAAGACATGGAGTTAAACTAAGAAGAAGGAACTTTTTTGGTAGTCGAACAGCCCTCATTCCAAAAGAACTAAAATGTTCAGTGGTGGAGGTCGTTTTTAGGAAAATTACTTTCAAGGGACCATTGTAATAAGTACTTGTTTTCTCGTCATTTGCCCCCAGTCGTCTTCATTTCGCGCGACGCGCGGGGCACGGGAGCGCGAGGTGTGATGGGTAGTGAGAAAGCGAGAGAGGAAGACTTTCCCCTTCCCTATCACATCTCGTGCTCCCGTGCTGCACGCGTCGCGCGACATGAAGAGGACTGGAAGACGACTGGGGACGAGTCAGCGTCAGCCCCCTTCTCCATTTCCCTGCCCTATTTGGGAGAGAGAGTGTGTTACGATAGTTGAATAGAGTCTCTGCGTACAAGAGAATAATTCTCATATTCCCGCTTTGTTAGATTCCATGTCTTGCACTGGACGATATCTTCAGCGTGACAGCCAACAGAGCGCTTGTAGAGCTCTCAACAGAGGAGCAAACCAGAGTTGATACCAGCCCAGGAATGACTCTCTTACCAAGCTCTTTACTAGAGCTCAACTGTCTACTATTACTACCCCAGATGTTGGCCTGTAGAGCACAGCAGGGGAGACGAGTTAGCATCAGCTATGCTGAGATCATAGAGGCGCTGCTTACTGCAGGGTTTCACATCATTGGGCTTAGAATGCTGTTGCTAGGGGTGGCTGAGGCTGCAGACTGTGCAAAGCTGTATAGCGGATGTTTACCCGCAGACTGGAAGCCGCATCATTTGGTAAGTACAGAGTGGGCAGTTGATTTTCACAACTTTTGCCTGCTATCTAAAACTCGCTCTCCTCGCTCGTTGCGCTTGTTACGGAGGTCCGCGCATGTGAATCAAAATGACGGCTGGTCCTTCAGACAATTCATTCGCAACGCTTCGCGCGTAGCATACGCACATACTTCGCTCGCGTTTTGCAATCATCTGAACATCTGTTCTGTCTCCCCTTCCCCTCCAACCTCCTTCCTTCGCCGCCCCAAAAACGTGCTATCAGTTGGCAGCTTAAGTATTACAATCACTTTTGGCTTTGCTTCTGATTGGTTGGGAAAGTGGCGTCCAATACAACAAAAAAATTATTATAGTGGCAGCTGGAAATATATGGTCTTCTTTAAGTGTTTCTTGCGTCCTCTCACACGCAAAAATGCATCATGCATGTGGTTATTGTCTTCTCCGTTTACCTGTAAACATGTACAATAGTGTAAAGCGTCTTTCGTGTATTGTAATTTGTAATCTTAGCAAATTGTATATGACTTTGGCTTAATTGTAATTTGTCTTTTTCTTCTTTTCTGTTATCAACTGTAATGTACTGTTATAATTAAAAAGAGCGTCCAACACAAGAAATCGCAAAAGCTACACGTCGAAAGCGTATGAAATTTTTGATATTGAAAATAAGCGGTACATTGTGCAGTGCTGTAAAGTAGATAGCCAAGTGTTCGGCGGCATGCGATAAAATACAAGACAAACAATTACGAGATTGAAAATGGTGCGCCTGTTTACACAACTTGATGTAAACACGAGAGGAAGTTTGGAAGAATTCGAACTTATACGTGATCTCGAAGCTACTCGAGCAGCCGGCGTTTATTGATCAAAAGACGGTGTCCATGGAATTTGTAATTACAATACTCAGTCATCAACGTCAGCAAATTCTGTGCTTTTTCGTGGGCACAATAATTGATGGTCCGGAAGTTGTGGCCCATACGAGTAGAAATATAGCGTCACTCGTGGCTGCTTCCGGCCACAGCTTCTTGTGGGTTCTACAGGTGGCTTTCTATTTGTAGCGCTTTATTTATTATTTTAGAACATCCCAAATATTCATAACATTCCTCAGAGATAGAGTCAACTCTAGTTATAACAGACACCGTCGGGACCACAATGTAGTGTCCGTTATAGAAAGAGTCCGCAATAGTCAAGTCTCGCCCTGCGGACACCTCGCTCTTACGGACACCCCGCTGTTACAGACGGGAGCCAAAGTCCCAGCGAAGAGGAATTATCTTTAAAAATAGCTCAGTCCCGCTATTCTGTGACAAGAAGAGTTCACTGTAATTCTTCTTCGCTGGGACTTATAACGGGGTGTCCGTAGTAGCGAAGTCTTGCCTTGAAAAGAATCAGCTTTAGCTGGGTAACGTTTCAAATATGCTTGTCTAAGTACATTGTAAAAATGGCGGCCGCACATTCACACGGCAAATCAGTACCAGTAGGAGGGGGGCAGGTCTGGTAGGGGGGTAGTCCTTGAGAAGTGCTACCCAAGTACGAGGATCCTATGTAGACCAGAACATTCACTACATACCAAAGTGGTTAAAATTTGTACCCTTTTCAAACTCAGAAACCATTCCCCTTTTGCCCTCACATACCGCACAATCTTTGGAAAACTTCGGACTAAAATTTACAGTTGCTATAGGTTTATTTATCTAAGACATGCGTCGCCATTTTTATGAAGGGGCTATTTGGAAGGCAGCCATAAAATTCTTTCATTATTATACTTGGACTGGCTTACTGCCATAGAGTTTGATACTAAACCATATATGGCTTCAACTCTTTACAAGATGCAATCTCAAATTTAGGAATTCTTCCCTCCCAAAGGTGTCGATGTACTTGTATTTTGTACCCACCGGTTGACTATAACTAGTCGACCAAACCTTGGTGGTCTGTTGGAAATTTCAGTGCATTTTCATGTGTTCTTTTTTCTGTATCGGAACTCTGTTAAAGATAAACATAGAGCTAGGCGTCAAGTCAGAAGCTTTGAAGCTTTTGTTGTAATTTTATGTAGTCCTTTTGTTTGCCAAACAAGGAGCGTTTGTTTTTCAGGCTGGGCAACTCTCAAAGACACCTTGTCTTGTCATGGCTGTATTGCGTGACGGCGCGGTAACGTGTTACGATACGTTGTGTGACAGGTAAGAGTCATCACATTTAATTATTTGTAGCCTACGCGTAGCCGTACCCTCCCCCCGCCGAGGAGAAAACGGGGAGGAGGGAACGTCGTTTCCTCCTCCCCGTTTTCTCCTCGGCGGGGGGAGGGTACGGCTACGCGTAGGCTAAATTATTTGGCGCAATTTAGTCCTAACTCCGGTTTCTGTAGCATGTGTTTTGTTTGCTTACTCACAGGGAAGGGATTTCAAGTGATGTACAAATAATTTCTACAAACAAGTTTGATAAGTGATATCCATAGACCAGTGCAAAGAAATAACACGTTGATACTTGAGGTTCTAAACTTACTTACGTAGGATTACAAATTCAAACGGCCGTAGTTGGGGAACCTTCCTGCTGTTGCCCTCCCGAGGGGGTCTCAGAATTTTTGGGTGGGGAGGGGGGTGCCCATGGGTCTCTGAAACCTTTTCCTATAGCAGGCCATGTTCAGCTGCTTTTCTGCAACCTTGTTTTAGATTCATGTAGACCAGACAACAAAAATCCCTACCCTATCGCAGACTCGCCGAATACCAATTCCTATTCTAGACTAAATTCTGCACACCACTGATCAGTTTCCCGATAAATGATACCCTATTGTAGACCAAACCTCTAAGACTTCTGCACCCTATCCCAGACTAAAATGATTGAAAACCAAACCCCTAATAGCGGCATATACTCATGTTAGCAAATATATGGGAGTACCCTTCCCCTCCCCCCCCCGGCATGTTACGTGGAGGGTATTTACGTGTTAAAGCAGAATTTAAATTTAATTTGTGGTCTTCAGAATGACATTTTACTCTCGGAAACACAACCAATCCTGTCTACTTTTACTACTTTAAACCTTAATCGTCACTAGACTCGTCCTGTTTTTGATTTCAGCTCCCCAAAACTGAGATCATTGGCCGCAAATTCTGGAAAGTACATGTTGGCAGGGAAGACGCTGAAAGAGGTTTGTGTAGGCTGCCAAAAATCTTAAAAATGTTCCAGTGGACCTACTCCCTTCAAAGCGCTTCAAGTAGATCTTGACATTCGGCCCTTTAAAATTACTGTACACTCCCGCCTTCTTGGACACGTGAAGCAAACAAAGAATTTGTTGGTTATTTGTTGGTGAAAGTGAGTAGCAAAGTGCTCTGACACAGTTCCAAGGTTAGAGTTTCTTTTCGAGATAGCCAGTACTAAGTTACTCTACAACATTATCCCTTGTTCAAACATTCAAGTGATGAGAATAAAGGAAACAGTCACCAAGGATAAGATGTCTTGATATTTAGACAAATTCTCCTTGCTAGTTCCATACGAAATGTATGGAGAACAGTCAGGAGAATATGCATTTTCATATGAGGGCTTAAAGGGTCATTCAAGGGTAGGATTTCTGTTTGAGATAGCAGGATAGACAGGTTTCTTTTCGAGATAAAAAGTCGTAAAATACTCTTCGAGATGGGAGAGAACCTCTTTTTCGACTAGTACAAGATAAATGTCTTAAATCCATCAGTTTACAGATGCAAAAATGTGGAACGTTTTCTATAGACCACCATTTACTTAAATTTTTTTATGATGTCCGAATTTTCAGCCAGTGAACACCCTTTCTACCTAATTGGTCAGGCCAAATTGGGAAAAAAAAAACGAAGGGTGCGTTTCATCTATTTGCCTTATTCTGCATACGATAACAGCAGATTACTGAAGTCGAGTTGGTTCTTATTTTGCTTCTAGACTGATACGAAATTTAACCTGAGTTTTATATGTCGGCAAGAGTCGTCAGATGTTACACATAAAAAGTGTATGAAAAAGTAATATCTTAAAGCCAGTTCTGTGTTCTTATCCCTGAAAACGGCTTTATCGAACGCTTTCCTTTGCATTTGTGTTTTTTCTCTTTCATCTGTAAAGCCGAATGTATAGTACGTGCTTCAACTGGCTTTACGCGCTTTAGAACCATTGCACTGTGTCAATCATTACTTCTCGAATGCTCCAGTAAAACACGTTTTATTGGTTGATGATCACTCACGTTCTCCGACTAATTACCTCTAATCGAGTTTGTAGCATTTTACGTTTGAGAGGATTAATTTTCAGGTTAAACAGAGACGGTAAAGTGTCGCTTGGAAAATATTTGCGATATGGGTGCGCCCAGAAAACAAGAAAACATAATAAATACCCTTGTCTCAAAAGGTATAGAAACATAAGTTTGTGTTTAGATACCTGTTTTCATTACGTGTTGTCAGCGAGTGCTGAGATTCAGGGAGAAGACTTAACAGTTCCAAGTTGAAGTGTTTCCTTAAAAGGTCGGGACACGAGGGGACAAGTCCCGGGATAAGTCCCTCGTAGTGTTTTCATGAGGGGAATGTTTGCAGGGACTTGTTTCAAGCTCGTGTCGAGGGGACAAGTCCCTTGGTAGTACCTTGCTCTTTGATTAGTTTATTTTATTTTATTTTATTTCTAACGCTACACACGAGGGGACAAGCACAGTCTTGCGAGGACAAACAAAAAAAAGTTTGCATTATCTCCATTTTTGTCTGACAAAGGGAAACGAATTTTCTGCGGAATCGGTCTTATAAACCCCCCCCCCCCCTTCACAACAATCTGCAAAAATTCCGAGGGGTGCCCCATACTCGGCCGACACAACTAAGGCAACTCATGACAATAGCCTCTGGTACACAGGGCCGGACCAAGAAAATTCTCCCCAACAAAGACGGTCAGAGGCAGATCTTTGTATTTGTAAAGGGTTCGTAAGGAACTGTTCTGTTAAAAAGATATCCGGTCACTTCGCCCCTCGTCAGATCGCCCCCCCCCCCCCCACCCCCCGACCGCTTACCCCCACACTCCCAAAAGCTAGTCGAGTAGTTACTTAACTCCATACTCTACTGAAGTTACTTCTCTCCGAGTCATAACTTATGAAATCCTGCGAGGCGGTCCTGACGGGAAGCGAAGTGAGTGTAACGTCATTCGAACCGAATGATGATCCCGAAACTTGCTAAGAATCGAGGCTGCATGAGAAACACGAAAGACTGTCAACTGAAGTTGTTAGGTTTCTGCTACATGCGTATTATCTGGCCGAAATTTTACGCCCATTCAGTCCTTCTGATAAATTTTTAATGTCTGCGTTTCTATCTGACATAACTGAAACTGCCTTTCAACCACTTGCGGAAAACACAAAACCAACGTGCAATGGGCGTCAGATTATTAAATTCTAACATGTGTTTTTTTCTTTGTATTAACAGGCAAAGCGGATGGTTGAGTGCTTCTTTGATCGATTGATTCCTAACAGAAAAGGCCGGATAGATCTTAGTCCTCCTTGATCACGATTTGGCCAAGGGCAGAGGAAGCGGCTTAAGCCATCCGCGGCAAAGGTCAACGATGCAAAAATTTGTGCCAGATGTGTCGTTGATTTTCTAGATTTAGGCGTGGGTGAGCCTTTTTAACCACTTTACGGAGCTCATGAAAGTGTTCCTTCCGGGATTTTAGTGACGCTAATCAACGGAGGAAATACTACGGATAATCATAATAATCATCATTTCAATGGCATAAATTGTCGAGGTTTTTTTCTTTATCCTCCGCCCAAAACGTCTCCGCTTTACTCGGGAGAAGAGTGCGTGAAAGCAATGCACTGAAAGATTGTGTGTGTTTGTGGTGTGTTTTTATTCTTTTCAGTCGTATTCTTTAACGTTGGGGCACTTTAACGTCTTCCCTTTTCTTGCCTTCATGTTGGCTTTTTTCCCTTTCTTTTTAGTGACGCGGTTCTTTTCATCTTTATTTATTTATTTATTATTTATTGTTTTTTTTTAAGAGGGGGCCAGTTCTGAAAGGGAGAAATCTTATGTTGTGGTCCTTCATTTGGGAGTCCCTGTCGCTCCTCTCCCGGCTCTCGCCCCGGATTCTTCTCCCCACATCCGCCAATGCAGACGCGCCCCACCCCTTTTCACTCTTAGATTATCGCTTAAGATTTCGCAGATTGTGTGCCTCTATCCCGCGCCGCGTACATGCATTTTGTAACGATATTAGTTGTTTTTTGATAACTGCCTTTGCCTTTGATAAGAAGGGAATCCGAACCATCTGTTTGAACCAATTTTCTTAGTTACGCCCATTTGAAGATTGCAGCTGGCATTTCACTGAGCAAACATGTTACGCGTTTACAAATAGAGGAGGTGTAGGATGTGGGTCAGACAACGGTTTATTCTTTCGGTGAAGGGGTGCGAACCATTAATTTGCGATTCCCTGCATTCTTTGGCCTCATATCTTATATAGCCGGCACGTTATGCCCCTAAAGAAGCAGTGATTTGGGTAGACTTTCTAAACTTCCTTTCCAGTGTTATCGTTTCAATACGCTGGTCGGCCTCCAAGTAATTTCGTCACTGGGCTTCGGACCAAGCATCGAAGGTCGACTTGTTTGGGCATGTGGTGGCTCAGTGGTAGGCTGGTTTGAAACAGTCTGTTATTGGTTCAAATCTACCGAATGTGTTGTTTTTGTTCTCTCTTTCGATAAAACAAGGCCTTTCCCTGCCTTAACGTGAATTGGACGTGATCAAACATTGCTCCGTTGAGTACTTTTACTTACACGTATCCGAAATCGTGCGTTCACAATTGTCTTTTGCCGCGGATGGATTATTTGGTTCCTCTGTGAAAGTACACCGGCTTCACTAAGTTGAGAGGGTTAAGCACTTCAATGCTCTTGACTTTCACTTGAACAAATTTTGGAAATTGTTTCCTGTCCTTTGTAACGGGGTGATTAGTTCCTTTTAGTTTACCGCAATGACGGAGGTACATTCTTATGGGCCAAACTTTTCTGCTGGTCAGCTGGTTTCCAAAGCATTTTAAACCCTTTTCCTCCTTAGCTTGTAAATGTACGTCTATGGAAAATTTTTACGTGAGAAAATTACTCCAAAACAAACAGTAGAAGAGTACAGGTCCGTAGCTTTAATTTGGATTGGCACACTTAAGAATTTCACCTAGAGTTTCAAAAGTTAGGATCATCTTGTACAGCATAATAACAGTACCACAGGAAAGTACTGCTTAGCAGAGAATTCAACGATACTGTACACAGACGTCTTAAGTGAGAATGTAGGACCACAATGCATGTCTCTTATTTTGTCCCTAGGAGAAAAAAAGAGTTACAGAAAATGTTGAAATATTTACGAGGTTGTCTCGAGTTTATTGTGTGTTTTCGGGGAAAAGTATTTATTGTTTTGCGCTCACTTTTTGCAAGAGCTCGCAGAATTAGTCATTAGACGTAGGCAATTAATTTAAGGTTTGTTTGCCTCCTATAAAACATGAAATGTTAGTATTGAATAGGTTACTTTTCTACGTGACGAGGCTTCATTCAAGCTATCTATATTTTATGTAACGAACAAGCAAATTAAAATAAACAAGTAAAAAGTGAGTCTGTCGACGTAATTCTTTTTCGCAACAATACTGCGTCTCGACAAAAATAGATACACATATTGATCCTCTATGTGTACCTAGAGACCGTTCATTTTCGTCACAGTTATTTTCCAAAATTTCCAAATCGCTACACTTTTTATTGGACATTTATTTCAAAATTTTCTGCTCGGAAGTAACCGCAACTTTCAAATCTGAATCGCCGCTTCAATCACTGGCGCCCTCGCCGACTTCAATTTTGTCAGAAATATTTGAGAAAGAGAAGCTTCGTTTCATATTGCTCGCCCGCATGCTTACTTCTTTCTTACGTAATTTGCTCAATTGTCTGTATTAAAATAGAATACTGTATTTGCTGTTTGGTCTAATCACCTTTTTGGAATATTTGGGGATATTTTTGTGATTTAGATTCTTAATGTAGAACTCCAGCTAACACTTTCACTTTCTATGGCATTTAAGTTACATCCCAATCATCGCCACAGGGAAGTTCTGTTCGATAGCTTTCAATTGAATGGTCACACTTTAGGATTTCTTCTAGAGAAACAAAAGTTAGAACCACCTTGTGCAACATAGAAAACAATACCACACGATAGTACTGCTCAGTAGCTTTCATTTGAATGGTCACACTTTAGGATTTCATCCACAGACTCAAAACGTGGAACCTCAACATAGACATTGTATAAATTTGGTATTGATTCGGGACGTACTGGGTCAAAATAACTGACGTCGATTTTTCTGTGTTTAAAAATGTGTTTTTAATATATATCACATCTCCAATTGCGGCAAACTTGGAATATTTTAAAAATATGACAACTGAAGTCAGGGTTGTTGACTAAGCCTGAAGGCATGCCCGTTTCTATGCCAATATTTACAAAAATTCTTAACACGCGTTATCTTTATTCGAATTTACATTTAAGTATGCGATAAGATTGAACTCCACAATACTAGTAGATAAACTTCTTTCCAGCTAATAGCTTAAAATGTTTTCAAAGACGTCAACTCAAAGATTACGATCGCTATCTTTGAAGAGAGCTTTACTTCAAAGGTGAAAGGCTCAACAGCGCACGGTTCCAGTGCATTAAAAATCTAAATTTGTACCATAGCTAATATACAAAGTTAATATAATCAAAGGTTGTGCTTATATTTAGCATGACTGTTTGCCTGTGTTTTGATCTTATGACGACCGTTTTCCGCGCGTGTCTAGAGTTTCGGTGTTTTGCGTGGGTCGCGTGCTTGCTCACGCGAGGCGTGTCCCGGCTCAACTGGTATATGTTTACACACGAACACGCCCTTGTTCGACGTTACTGTACCTTTTTTGTCCGAAAAAATCCACGATAAATATTTGCTTGACACTCCCAAAGAAACCTGTCGACTGGATGTTGCAGCTTCCCTAATTTTAGTTTGTCATCTTGTTTGCGTGGCTCAGTCGTCATACATGCACTCTTCCAGAATTAAGGAAAACTAGGTGAATGTCAGTACCAATCCTTAGGTAATTCAAGAACATGCGACAGTCGCATTCACCTTGCGAGGTCTTACAGTGTTAAGATCTATCTTTATCCGATCAACGAGCTTCAAAAGTCGGATTTGCGACCAAACGTAAGTTTTTGTAAAAGCTTGCTTCCTATCCGATCTGCTTTCCAAATTGAGCGGAAAATATACCCAAGGTATCCGATCCTTGGGACTTTTTATGTGGGCCTGTTGCCGGCGGCTGTTACTAAAATACATAATGACAGGAAATTTGTGTCATATTTTTAACTCTCACCCAAGTACACACTTCCAAGTGCGGCAAATTTGAGTGGAATTTAGGGTCATTGAAACTTCATCAACAAGTAACTCCATCAATTGAAAAGGCACGTTGATCGAGAGTTGATCTCAATCATCCCTTAGGAACCACAAGGACTACGTGTCATTGTTACAATTTTCTTATAACCGATTACCTTTTTTGTCAATAGTTATGTGTTTGTAGTTTTACGTTTATCCTTCCAGTACAAGATTCAAAGTTTTGTTCTGTTTTTCCTGAAAGTTTTTGTACTCTATTAGTTTAGAAAGGAAACATGCAGATATTCAGACATCTACGTCACTACGAAACGAAAAGGCGTACATTCTAATATAGCCTCCGGAAACAGCCTTGCTAAGACCGGATCAATTTTCAAGAAAACATTTTATTGACTTTATTGTCTGCACCCTTCACATTGATCGGATAGTCGCGAGAAACAAGCAAGCGAGTTCAGTGGTGACGAGTAGAACGCGCGGCTTCAACTATTTCTTGTGAGACTTAGGAATTTGGAACGGCCATCTGTGGCCATCTTGGGAGGGAAGTCGAAGAAATCCCGAAGTTTTATAAATATTCTACGAAAACGTTAGATATCGTGGAATTATCACACTTACAGTTCTATCAAGCGCCATGATTGGCTGTTTGCTGTCACCACGTGACCAGAGACGTCGTCGAACACGGAAATTGCAGTCGAGGGAATGGATCAAAATGGCCGTCAATGCTCCGAGCAGTCGAAGTTCGCGATTTCTTTCTCGTTTGCATGAAGCTTTAGCACATGCTGTTACACCGCGTTTGCAGATCGACAAGAGAACCATCGAGAAAGCATGGAAGCTGATGGACAAAGTGGTGAAGCTTTGTCAGAATCAACGCTTGTCGCTCAAGAACAGTCCGCCGTACATTCTGGACATTCTCCCCGATACTTATCAACATTTGAAGTTAATTGTTTCGAAGTACGAGGATCGGATGCACATTTTGAACGATTGCGAGTATTTTAGGATATACATAGAGAACCTTATCAAGCAATCCAAGCTGGCAATCAAGCTCTTCAAGGAAGGAAAGGAGAAAATGTACGTGGAAGACTCCACGTATAGACGAAGCTTGACAAAACTCAGCTTGGTCTTCAGCCATATGCTTGCTGAAGTTAAAGCAATATTTCCACAAGGAACTTATATAGGCGATGGTTTCAGAATTACGAAGTATGATGCTGCTGAATTCTGGAAAAAGTCCTTTGGTGTTGGGTAAGGAAGATATGTTAATTTTTTGTGTCCTTATATTGTTTTGAAAGTCAAGCGAAAGTGATCATTTGTCTAGCCAGGTCATAGCTCGTATGGTATCAAGAGCTGTCTCTGTATTATAAAAATCTTTTACTCGCGGGTGGTCGAAGCAGCCAGTTTCGTCTCTTTTCAGTTTGTACAGATGCATTTCTGGTGTCGACTTGTTTATAACTTGTCAAAACGGAAAACGAAGATTAATTTGCTAAATTGCGTGTCTCGCTTGACTAGGAAAGTTAGAATAGGTAGCACCTTCCTTTGTTTTGAAATTGTCCTTTTAAATGGATCACGAATCTTCCCGCTTTCAAAAAACAAGTTTTAACTTTAAAAAGCGGACATTCTATATCTTTGGTTTTCCATTTACTGAAAAACCTTCTGCACATGTACTGTAGGTATAAAATTGTAGCAACTGATGCGTATTTTTGTTGTTTCCATAAATACACAAAAAACTCCGCCACAAAGTTGATCATTTGACTTGTGGCCTGCTTTAGATTATATTTATCTCAGCGACGTAGTGTTTTAAAGAACATTAACTTCACATCTTGTCACAACTTTGGAAAATACATGTGTTCTCAATCTGCTTGTCTTATGTCCATCTCCCTCTGTAAATATATTGTGTATGTTTTTTTTACACTTAACATATTTTATCAGTCACAAGATCTTACTTGTCATAAAAAATCTTTGATTTGGGAGTGGCATCTGAGCTTCTCGCTTTTATTAAAACTACTGCATGAAGGGAATACGTTTTTATTTATTCTAAAATGAATGCAAATGTTCACAAGTCAAAAAGTTGTTTTAAACGCTGCCATGGCATTTGTTGCAAGATGGACAGTTACACAAAATAGAAGAGGAAATTGAATAACATATGGTACAATCAATGGTTTTAGAAACCAGCTGTATACAGGGCATATTTTTGTGTTTTTTTTCTTTTTGTATGGTCCACAATAAAGTATTTGACAAAATTATCCTTCACAAAATTTTTCCTTGGGACATCATTATAAATGTTGCTTATTTTGTCAGTTTGGACTCAGCTTTACCAGAAATACCCCCCCCCCCCCTCCGCCACCCGTGCTCTCCTCCCAAACATTGTTGATCGACACAAAACGCCCATTATAAGAGCAACGTTGTGAAGGGGGGGAGAAGGATTTTCAAAGAATTTCTCTTTCCTGCAGAGAAATACAAAAGTGTCCCAGCACTTCTGTCGGTGACTGTTTGCAGTAGCTCAGATATCAGATGTGTTTCGGATATGCACATTTTACTAGTTTGTGTTTTTGATGTTGCAAAAATTGATACAGTATTGTTTTAACTTCCCTTTAGCAAGACAACCGTTCCATGGAAGCAGTTCCGACAGACACTCCAGACTGTGCACCATATTAGCTCAGGTTTGGAAGCAATGGCTCTGAAATCTACGATAGATTTGACTTGTAATGATCACATATCAGTATTCGAGTATGATGTGTTCACAAGGTTGTTTCAGCCGTGGTCACATTTGCTTCAAAACTGGAATCTTCTTGCTGTGACACACCCTGGCTATTGTGCTTTTATGACGTATGATGAAGTGAAAGCTAGGCTTTGTAAACATCTGGACAAGCCGGGAAGGTTAGTCTTGATTGCAGTTTACCATTAGTTACTTCTTTTACAAAGAAGCAAGCTTACAGTCTGAGCATTTGCAATGTAGAGGAATTGCAGACTGTCGCTCTTTTTACACTCACTCCTTTTTTTCTCCAGCTACATCTTTAGATTGAGCTGTACAAGACTGGGTCAGTGGGCCATAGGATATGTGACACCCGAGCACTCCATTCTACAAACCATTCCACAGAACAAGTCTCTGTGCCAAGCGCTAATAGATGGAGCAAGGGAAGGCTAGTAAGTGTCACTTTTTTCATGTCTAGCAGGGTTGAAGCAATGGTGAGACCATCCACTCCCTCTCACCACTGTATACTAGATTCAGATCCTCAACTTGGTGTCATATGTCGGTTGAGTTTGTTGATGGCTCTTTTTTCTCTGTTTTTCTCCCTTCATAAAACCAATGCTATCAATCTGAGACACTAGTGCTGCAACGATACATTTTCCAATGATATGATACACATAGTGATACAAGGGCCACAATACGATACACAATAATTTTATGATACATTACTGTGCGTGACAAAACTAGTTACCAACTACTTAGACCATCACTTTCAAAAAAATTAATTTCCATAATAACAAATTTAACATAGTAATAGACATAACACGACATCAAATTGCCTTACAAGGGCTAAAATGCAGAGCTTTGGTAAGGAATATGAATATGAAGGAATATTAAAAAATTTGTTGATGTGGCATATTTTATTGTAGATACAATATCGCAATACCTTGTTCAAATATCGATATTCATATGGTGGGAAAAATATCGCCATACAGTGATGCATCGGTGTATTGTTGGAGCCCTATGAGACACACAAGGATTTTAAAACCATTTCGTGGACTGTTGATTTCACTCATACATGATCACAGGTTTGCTGACCGCAAGATTCGTAAGGAACATGGGATGAGTGAATTTCAACTAGCAGTCATTGCAAATACCCTCAAGCAGCACTACATCTGAAATAAAAGTTTGTCCCATACGGGTGATAATTAACTTCAGGAATGCCGTCAGCTGAAGTAATTGTATTGCAATTTTGAACTGCAAATGAAGATATGAGAGTAAAAGAGATCCATGCAGGTTGTTTAAGCAACTTTGGCAGTTGTGGAGAAAGCATAAAACAATACAAAAAAGCAATATTCAGTCTTGAACTGGTCTCAAACCCATGACCTTATGGTACCACTGTCTTACCAACTGAGGTGTAAGCCAACTGAGAGCTGGGCATTTGTGAATTTATTTCTGATGGTCTATTTTTTCCTAGTTACCTCTATCCAGATGGTAAGCCAACAAACCCTGATGTTAGCCAACATCTAATCACCCCGCCAGATGAACATATAACTGTCTCTGAGGAACAGTATGAGCTTTACTGCGAGATGGGCTCCACATTCCAGCTGTGCAAGATCTGTGCAGAAAACAACAAAGATGTGCGTCTGGAACCATGTGGGCACTTAATGTGTCACATGTGCTTAGAACAATGGCAGGAAACCGGTGGCGAGGGATGCCCATTTTGTCGTTCTGAGATCAAAGACATGCAGTCCATTGTTGTGGATCCATTTGTGCCACATCATGAGGAGGTGTCATCTGCAGGGGCAGTTGAGGTTCAAGAGAACCATGTTGACTTTGATGAGGAGGAAATCATGGAGGTAAATTCTCCCAACTAACACAATAAGAAATATGTGGAGAATAGTGAGGAGAACATGAAATTGCATGTTGATGTTAGGACTTACATGGTTAATTACAAGTCATAGGTTATTTACACAATACAATTCTTGGTGCAGGGTTCATAATGATGTTACATGCAACAAAATTGTACCATCTAAGGGCCCCTTCATATAAGACTGGTAACCGGGCTGGCTCGCTACGGGGGACGAATTTTATCTTCTGTTCATGTGGGAAATTTCAGCATGGTTACCGAGTTGAAAAAGGTGTGAAAGGTGACCTGTTCAACCCAAAGACATTGCGAATGAGTTTGGCTTCTATGGACCATTTTGACTTTTATTCAACCAAACAGTCGAACAACTGGCTTAGCATCTCTTGGAGAAATTGGTGCAATGGTGGCTATGTTTGTCAGAGGTCACATTCAATTTGGTCAGCAACCTTGCTAAGCATTCGTATTTGAAAAAGATTTGTCCCCGTACTGGGCTGGAGTGTTTATATGGGAAAGATTTCCAGCCTAGTTACTGATATCCCAGTTGGAAAAACCAAGATCTCAGTAACTGGGCCAGCCTGCTTTATCATATGAACACATGGAAATTTTGGCAAAGGAGATAGTGGTGAGGTGAGATCTCAAACCCAAAACAGCCCGGTCAACTGGGTTCATGTGATTAGGCCCTAAATTGGTCAGATGCTAAATTACAAATTAATCTGACTTTTTTCTCAAAAGAATAATTAAATGACAGCACTGAAAGAGTGTATTACTCAAAATTTTAAAAATTCAAAAACTGAAAAGTTGGGACCACATTTCGTGACATAATGGTATGTGGGTTCAAAAGATGTCGCTTGTTTAAGCATTAGAATAGTCATTCATTGCAGAATATCAAATTTGCCATTAACTTCTTGGAGTATTTCACATAGCAGGATCACTGAACTGTATTTAAGCTTTGAACAGTATTGAGGAATACCTTAAATGTAAACAAATTTTGTTTGTCCGTGAAGCTAACTTTTAATGATGATATAATGATCACATTGTTCTCAGGACCCCAGCCAGTGGATGCCATTCTCAGATCCAAGAGTATTTTCTTCTCAACCTGAAAGCAATGACCTGAACAGACATTCAGGGGATGCACCACCACCCTTACCCCAAAGGCGAAATCAGCTGCTCAACGTACAGTCACCGACCTCACCTACCCTTATAGTTACCCATGCATCGCCATTTAGCTCACCTCGATCCTCGTCAAGGTCCTCGCCCCACAGTTCTCCGTGGAACTCGCCAAGAAACTCCCCAAGGAACTCTCCAAGAGGTTCTCCGTTAGCATCTCCTAATATATCACCGCATTCCTCACCTCAGGTTTCTCCAAGCAGTTCTCCACATAATTCTCCTGCTCAGCTGCGCAGAGGAAGACCACCACCTCCACCTGTGAATGATGAGGACAGTCCACCTGCAGTACCAGAAAGGAGGTACAAGAATAGAGGGAGCTTGGAGAAAAAGGATAAGAACAGGGTTGGTGACACGGAACGAGAAAACAGAAGAGATACGATTGGATATGCAGACATTGACACTGCAAATGCAGTGCACGAGATGCACAATCCAAATCAAAATCAGAATAGAACTGACTATGCAAAGCTTGCCTACCCCCCTCCCAATAATGATCTGGAGGCTAGTACTAGCAATGGAAGCACAACAAATGGAAACATGTTTGCTGAGATTTCTTCAAGTGATGAAGCAACTGCATATGATTTTCCACTCCCTGTTCTGTCAGAAAGTGGACGTTCGCAGAATAAGCAAGCCTCCAGGGAGAATGGTTTAGGTGGTAGTACGGGTAGCCTGGAGCCAGTTGCAGACCCTTTTGCAGATGACCCATTTGATTTTTGTGGTAAAGCAAAAAATGCCCAGTTTGATAATGACTTTGCAAAAGGTCCTTTGGTTGTGGCACTACCCCCTGCACGTTCACAGAGCTATAATTCTGGGGCACCTCGTAAGGCCCACATAAATAAAGTGAAACATCCATCATCTACGAGGACCTTCACTAAGGCAAGATCCACCGACGATGTACTCGATGATCCTGATTATTCAAATGTAAGAACTGCTAGCTCTAATGAGCTTGGTACAAACAGGAATTTTACTTCAACCACTCTCCCCAATAAAACTTCACGTCCAGCACTTGTTTCTCGAAACAGTTGGGCAGGAGCAGAAGCTAAAAGCTACAGTAATCCAACATATGGTACGGAACATTTTGACCCAAGTAAGTTAGAAGGACAAGACAGAAGTCACAGGCCACCACCGCGATTTCCAGATGATAACCCAAACGTTGATGCCATGCAGTTTTATGAAGAAGATTTTCTTATCCTTCAAGCTCAGGGATACACGCGTGAGGAGATCACCAGAGCCCTAATTGTGGCAGAGAACAATTTTGCTATGGCCAGAAAAATTCTGCGGGAATTTTCTCAAGGGACTAGGAAGCTGTGAGTGTTTTTGTGGCTATTATCAGACAGGGTCTAATTGCTGCATAGCAAAAACTCCAGGGACACCTCTGCAGAAGAGCAAGAAAAGATTTGTGATCATTCATCTGCCCTTAAAAAAAATTGAAGTTTAATAATATAAGATCGGGTACAAACAATAACTGTTCTGTGGCAAGGTTCCAGAGAACAATTTGAATGTTAGTAGAAAGATTATTGTGAAGTTTTTTAGTCTAAGACTTCGTGCAAAAATGTGACAAATTTGAATTTTAAACCATATTGGTATGCAGAAATTACAGTAAAGTAGACAATCTTGATACAAAATAAGCTTAAAATGGAAACGACTACACCAAACATTGTTTCAAAGGCAAAAAGGCAGGTTTTATTGAATTAAATAATTGCTAACTCTTGAATTCCCACAAGATAATGATCGCGATGTAATTTCTCAACACCAGTCATAGAGATTGCAATAATATAGTAAGGTAATAATTGCCAAAGAGAAATTGTATTTACATTTACACAAAATTCTCCCAAGTTACCTTGAGAGTTGGTATCTTCACTATGGGACTTGAAGGGTTAACAGACATTTTCAATCATTTTTCGAACACTTTGTCTTTATTAACAATAAGAATACACAAGCACAAAAAAATGTTTTAAAAGGACTAAGAAAGCTGTATGGTCATTGATTACAAAGTAGTGATGTTCAAAATGTTCTCTAGTAAAGTTTGGAGTCTGCTTTTTTTGGTAATAATTATTGAAAGGTGAATCAGAGTTCTGCTTATACTCTCCTGAGTCTCCAAAAAACCAACTATAACAGCAGCTCTCTAATTTGTTTGGATATTTTGTTCTCAGCCTAGTATCATGCGAAGGTACTTAACACTTTAAGCCCCAGCATCTATAAACAAATTCTCCTTACTGGTCTCCATACAATTTGGTGAGTAGTAGTTGGGCGAACTTATTTAAACATCAAGACAATTCATCTTTGGTCATCAGTTTTTGAATTCTCATGACCTGTGTGTCTTATCATGCACGGATATGATGAGCAGAAAATTGATGCTACTGTTGGGGCTAAAATGGTTAAATGGTTAAAATTTTATCTGAACTTTTTTTTTTAATGCTAAACCCCAATTGCATTGTGGCTATTCCTTATCCTAATCCTAAAAAAATTGCCAAAATTAGTTTGCTATTAACAGTTAAAGCCACTTTGTATTTAGGATCTGGTCTTCTCAAAGCTCTACCACCCTGAATATATAGGATATTACTGTGCAGACACTTTGATTGTGAATAGTTACTTTCTTTGAATTTCATTTCAATTGCTGTCTAGTTGGCTTTTTCCCTGAAAAAAAAAATTTGATTTTTTTGAATGCTAGCTCATCATGAGTGAGAAGTTTGGGGTGCTGTATCAGTGGTGATCTAAAACACATAAAATTTGGATTTATCAACTGATTTGATAAATCAGTTGAAGTTCTGTTTAATATGCAAATTATATGAATATGAAGTTCTGTTTAATAAGCAGGTGTAGATTCCATAGCACATCAATTCTTTTGCATTTTGATTGTGATTGGTTGCTGCCATTACAGATGCCACAGTGATAATACAGTGTCCATTTTAGGGAAAATGTGTTGAGCTGGGTACAGAGATAACTATCTGTAATAACAATGTCACTAAAAGTGAGGAAAGACTACTGTTTTTGGTTCAAATGTGCACACAGTGATATGTGCAGATGATAAAATAATACTGATATCTGGTGTGATATTACTGCTCCTTTCAATGCAGAGCAAACTCTGAAGGTAAAATCTTTATGAAGTTAAAAGTTTGATGATTCTGTTAGTTGAAGGACTTGGTGTGAGAGGGGCAGTGGTGATGAATCTGCACTGGAAATCCAAACTGCTTTAAGTTGGCTCTACTTCTGCATGCAGACATCTGAGAAACAAAGTTCTGGGTTTTAAACCTGAAAGATAAACTTTGAAGAATTAGCTGATTAACTGAAGCAGTTTAAACAAAGTAGGAGCTAATGCGTAGTTGATTCCCTTTGCTTCAATTTTAACAGACAACATAAGCAAAAGAAATCATACTTTGTTTGAGTTCCTACAAAGTTAAGGAATAAGTTAAAGTTAATTCTAATTTACACCTAATTCCAATGTATGCCAGGACAAAAAGTCAGTATGGAACTCAGCTCTTTGTTTTATGTCCAAAATGGAGTTAATTTGGAGCAATTTGGATTCAGAGGCCAACTAATCACTGGTTTTTGTTGTAATCATGGGTGCAAAATGTGATGGTAAGTTGGGTTTTGAACTCCAGACTTTGCCTGTTATAGAAGGGCCCAGGACCATAAGATTACTAATTCCTTGTCAGCACTTTTCAATAATTTGAATATGAAACTGACAGTTGCATTTTTACTTCCTCCATCATCATCATCAAAAAAAAAAAAGACAAAGGAGAAAAAGGAAAACATTGAAATAAGTTAAGTTCAAAGGGTTTTGCTTTGTTGGTTTCTGCTTTTTATGATCTGTTCCTTTCCATCTTGTTCCTTTCCATCTAATTTATACTTGATGTCGGTAAAAATGCGAGCAAGTGGTGTTGAGTTTTGAGGTTTAGGAGTTTGCATTTTCTTGAAAGGTGCAGTAGAAGAGATCTTTGATATTCATTTTTTCTTGAAATCACTGCTGTTGGTGTTCTAGAATAGAAAATATTTTTGTAGATAGCTGTTGATGTATATAGTAATATGTAAAATGGCTAAATTACCACAAATACAAATGGCAGAAAAAAGAAATGTATTTTAATAGCAGTATTTAATTTAATGAAGTAGAAACCAGCCAAAAGCGTTTGTGATAATTAAAAGTATTGATCCGACCTTCATTTTGAGTTACTTAGCTACTCTGATACTAAAGTAAACGTATTGTTCTACCTTTGATTCTTTAGCAATTTAAAGTAATAAATTCTGGTCAAACTACAATGTAATCACTTCCACGGATTTTTTGTCACCTTGCAAAGTGCTGGGTGCCGAGGCAGGAGTTTATGAAGGGTCAGGCTATCAAAATAAGTTAATTTCAAATTTTTTTTTACAATTTATGGTCAAAGCTAATGGTGACAGCCTGCGAGCAGGCTCTTGTTTGGGTTATATGCACAAGATGCGACACCCTCGTGGCTTCACTACTCGCGTGTGATATCCCGCGCAGATAACCCAAACGAGAGCCTGCTCCAGGCTAATGGCAACAACTTAAAAGTTATTTGGATATTAGTCTACCTGGTTGTGAGCTCCAGTTGCCAGCTTTCCAAAAACCTTAATGAAATCCCTGCAGAGGTTGATTTTTCCCTGGCAAAAAAGAAAGCCCCATTGTGGGGAGGCCAGAACAGCCTGTTAAGAACGAGCATCTGGAGCCAACAGAAGCACTTAGAGCCCTACATGGAGTTGTCCTCCTGATCATCTGCATTCCATTCCTACTCACACTGCCCCACTAGCTTTCTTGTTCCGTTTTTACAACAATGACAAAAACATTCTCATCCCCAGAGCCTCCTGTCCCTCTGGTCCTCGTGCAAAGGCCCCCTCTGGCTAAGAGGGACAGGAGACTCGGGGGATGAGAACGAAACGAAAAACAACAAGAGATGAACAGTCTGCATGCATGTGGACACAGGATGAGTGTGAACTTGTCTACCTTTAAATAAGATCTGATAATAGTTGGATGCAATATTAATAGTGTGGTTGCTGAAAAATAAGCCACGTTTTGTGTGACTTGTACAATTCTTCGGGTCTTGCGTGACTGGTTACATCACATAGCGAAGAGCGAAAACAAGAAGTACTTTTGCAATTTTTAGGCGAATACGTGAATGGTCGTCTTGTGATAGCACTGGCAGATAGTTTCACCATGGTTTCTTGACTCATGTTTTCATGTATTTGTAAGCACATATTTTTGAGAAAACGTGAACAGAAAACCGCTTCCTAATCATAATACTTGATTGTGGAAAATATCACAAAACTTTCAAGGTTCTGGTGTGACTTTTACATTTAATTTTATGCACATCTTGTGTCTCGTTACATCATGCACGATGAATGCAGCAAAATGTGTCCGGACAAAGAAATATATATTAACTGACAAGGTGGGTGATGACAAAGGGATGAGCCCACTCATCCCAAAAACAAAACAATGGACCACAACAATAGAGTTTTTCGGTCTACTGGAAGTCAAATCATACAGTGAGACATGGGAAGTCTCACTCCTAAGGCCTTCTCCATTTTTGCAGGTGGCAGGGAACTCGCTAGCAATATAGCTGTATTAAGGGTCTGGTTTCTGAGCTGGTTTGGTCCAAAATCGTGTTGATAATAGTACATAAAATGGACAATAAAACGTTTTACTCTGGTCTGGGGATAGGGTATCAAGGGAAGTTATCTAGTCCCCCTGATCTGAACAGTGCACCATGGATTCTGCTAGACTACAACCAGTCCCTCCTTACCCAGGGAGGGAAACTCAATGCACTGCACATTACACTCCTATGCAGCAGCTTTCGTGCTTGTTTGCATGATCTTCTCCCCAACTGTCCATGAGCTGAACGAGTGACTACTTGTAGTCTAGGCTTCTGCACAAAAATCATGCCAAGACAATCACTTCTACGTCACCAGAAGCTCTAACATGGTTTTCGCACCAGCACAAATGGGTGTAGTGTGATCACCATGACCTTGTGGATACCATTGTTACAGACACCCCATTATTGATGACAGGAGTTGAAGCCCGCTACTTCAGATTCTCTCGAAGTTGCCAAGTTCCCAACCTTCATATTTCACTACAGTCAATCTGTTTCAGGTCACGTGGTCCGGGCAAAAACATTACCAAAACAGATTGACCATGAAGGCCTGGAAGAAAGCCGTAGAGGAACTAGGCAAGTCCCGAGGGTGTCTGTTAATAGTTATAGCAGGGGTGGACTGTGTTTAACTTTTCTCCTTTTCATAGCAGCAAAGTGTCTGTAAGCAAACAATTACAGAGACTGAGGGAAGGGAAAGAAAGATGTCAACAAAAGAAAAGTAAAACTGACATTTTTAAAGTTATTTATTGCCAAGTTAAAGCAACAGCAATGATATCCAAATTCCCACAACACAGTAAATGCAGAGAAGTTAACCCTTCAGCTTCTTCTTGGGCCTCAGGTTGTTGCTGTGTCCACACTTCTTCTTACGACAGTTCACAGCACGGGGGTGAAGGCGGGCATAACACCTAAAAAGAAGGCAGAGTTACTTACACTTTTCTCATAAAGAACAGTCGCTTTGTTATCATAAAGAGGTTTCTTGATTCCACTGACATTTCAGGTTTCTAAATTCCTTTGTTTCCCATGCTTGAAGAAGCTGAATTCAATTTACTGAAGATTCAAATTGTCTGTTACTAAGAAAGTCATTTATATACAGCATTACGTACTTTCTGCAAATCATCTTGTCACAGTTGTATTTTTGAGCCAAAATACGCAAGCTGGGTTCAATAACTCCACCTCGCAGCCTCAACACAAGATGAAGAGTGGACTCTGTAGACAACAAATTCAAAATAATATTAAGAAGAAATTCTGGCAAAAATAACTGGTATTTCTAATCAAACAAGTATGCTTGATGTAGATGAAATGCCTGTTTTAATCTCAAGTGGATTATGCTTAACCTACAGCTCATTGGCCAGAACTTATCAAAGATCTGGAAATATTATAATTAAGCTTCACGTACTATTTGAAAAGTGCAACGTTTGTGCACCCTCGAAATTGTTGCATGAAGCACCGAGCACCACAGTTGTAAAGAAGAATTAGCGAAGTACGATAACGGATGGACACTGCAAAATTTACTGCACGCGTAACAGCGTATGCTGTGCACTGTTGCACCACATACTTGGACCTTTAATTTTCTGGTTTACTTTCTCAAATCTTAACTTCAATAATATATTTGTACTTCTCTTGTACTCCCTTTCAGTTAGCTGTATTATGTAGTGAAAGGAACATCATAAGACAAAAACATGCCTTTCTGGATGTTGTAATCCGAAAGTGTTCTGCCATCTTCCAACTGTTTGCCCGCAAAAATGAGACGCTGTTGGTCGGGAGGAATGCCTAAAAAACATGTTCAAGTTAATGTCAACACCAGCGAAGATTGATGAGGATAAAGGATGTAACTGCCAGTTTGCAGATGACACTAATGGGGTCTAGATCATGCTAAACGCTGTCCACCCTCTACAGTAATTACTTTCTCAAATGGGCTATCGCATTAATTAGATATACTCCCCTGGTCGAGGTCCAGTGGAATTCTTCAGGGGTAAGGGAAAATAGTGGTGGAATTCTTCAGGGGTAAAAGTCAGAAACTGGGGAAATCTTTAGGGGTAAAAGCCATATTATAAGTGGAATTCTTCAGGGGTAAACAGAGATTTCATGAAATTCTTCAGGGGTAAATGTTTTTATTGTGAAATTCTTGAGGGGTAAACCAATTTCTTAAGGAAGTCTGCAGGGGTTAACACTTTTTAACAGAATTCTTCAGGTCAGTCCTCAACCAGTGGGGGGGGGGGGTGCAAATTTGAAATTCAATAGCCCATTAAATATGATTCCAAATATTTTCAGGTACAAAAGAGTGTACCTCAAATTTTGACAGCAAAAGAGATAACACTTATGCACGAGCTTCATCCACAGCCTCAAAAGTTAAAACCACATTGACAGTAAATCAGCAAAACTAATAGCTTTCATTTGACTGGCCACACTTTATGGTTTCACCACTGACACAAAAGTCCGAACAGCCTGCTACACGATAAACTGGCAACAGCACACTACTACAACGAACTTTCCATTTTAGACAACTTAAGCATTTTTTCCACACACCCAACAGTTAGAGCCATATAAGATAACTTAAGGTTTGACTTTTGCAGAGGAAGGGTACACAGAATAACCGTGTGTTTCAACATAACTCTACCTTCTTTGTCCTGAATTTTAGTTTTCACATTTTCGATGGAATCACTTGGTTCCACCTCAAGGGTGATGGTTTTACCCGTGAGGGTCTTCACAAAGATCTGCATGATCTGGAAACAAAAGGCGATAATTATTCATCTTTCTGATACAATTATTTGAAAGAAATATCACAGAAAAGCAACGTTATTTCATGGTTTTCGAAACGTGAAGTAAAATTCGGCCGCCATTTTACCTCGTGTCTTGAGAGAAAAGGAAGAACAATTCGGGGCGGCCACAAAGTATTTTAAGGGTTTTATGCGCCTGCGATATTTTTAGGCCACTTTTATGATTTACCATGTTATGCAGGCGTACGTGAAATGTCACTCGTTCAAAATGGCCGCCAAGGATGTGATAATGGCAGAATTAGATGCTCCAACTCAGTGGTTAGTGGAAAGAGCAAGGCAAAGCTTAAAAGAAAACAATCCATATGAAGCTAAAGCTTGGCTAATAACTGCCAGAACGTTATATCCTAAAGATTTTGGAGTTCAGGTGAGCTTTCAATACTAAATAAGCTCAAGTATTAAGTCTTAACTAGCTTGAGCTTATATCCCGGCTTATTTCTTTTATTTTCATATCATTTTGTTCAGCAGATGTTACACTTTCGGATAGATATTTTTGAAAAAGTAATTGCTCAATTTTCTCTTCTATGTTTTGAATAATTTTAGTATGAGGCGTACAGTATTGAGAGAAATGCTGAAAGAGTGCAGGAGTCAGCCAAATTATTCTACCAAATGTAAGTTTGTATAAGAGGACTGCTTCCTAATCATAGAAACACCTGAAAAGAAAAATATCGACCAGGAGAGGTAATTATGAGGTCATAACTAATCACTGCCCCCCCCCCCCCAACTTCATAATTGACTTTCAGAACTAAATATCCCTTTACCATAATAATGCAGCACCTTATTTTTACCCTGCAATGGAGCCCTCCAGTCCCCCTTGTTTTAGTTTCAACTCAGAGAATAATCATTTATTTTATTATCTAAGAACCTTTTTATCAGGCTGCACCATTTAAATTGCCAGATTTGTTTTCTGTGGTCAATGTTCCAGGTAGAGGGTTTGGGGTTGGTGGGAGGAGAGGGGTGGAGCACTCCCTTACTTGGTAGGGTAGAGTAAGTAGGGTAGTGATTTTCAGGGGCTCCTGCCTTGAACACAGCTTCACTATTAATAGTATCACATGTATATGGCCAAGATAACTTTCGATTAATTGGAGTTAGTTCTAACCAAATATCTTAAATGGCAGAAACTTTGTATACTTTTCAAAACAACAAGATGATCAGGTTTATGGTCCTTATATCATCATTCTAGCTGTGCAATGAGTACCCCGCCACCCTCCTGATCAGATTAGCAGGTTGAGCATCCCAAAGCATGGTTATAAAAACATGGTAATTAACCCTAACTCTCCCAGAGTCAGTCATGGAGTCATTAACTAAAAAAAGGTGATTCTAATGTCTGAGTCTGTGGATGAAATCCTATGGTGTGACCATTCAAATGACTCCTCTTCAGCAGTACTTTCACATGGTGCTGTTTGTATTTCAGTATTTTACAAAATGAAATTTTGGATTATTCTTGAATTTTGCATTTTGGGAGTGAAAGGGTTAGGGTAACTAACGATTTTTGTACTCACTTTGCAGTTTGAGCTGCTGATGTTAGTCAGCATTTGCAGGGGTTGAGGAAAATAAACATGGCACCCATAAAGAGATCACTCAGTTATTTTATTGGCACCCATAAAGAGATCACTCAGTTATTTTCTTTGGCATGGATTAATGGGAGATACTCTGTAGATCTGTACAAATTTCAATTTGTTGTCACTGTTGTTAGGTTTGAGCAATTTCCAGACAGTGACGTACTTTGGAAGGAGGTGACAACTTTCACAGATGCTCTTGAGGGTGAGGTTGCAGATCAACACAGCAAATTTTTGGCAGGTAAGTAAATACTCTGAGAGCAGCTATTGTGAAAAAAAGAAAAAGCTATTGGGAAAAAAACCGAGGTTGAAGTATTACACCGTTTGAAAAAATATTAGGGTAAGAAGTGTAAGCAATGTACAATGCGACACTATGGGATTCTGGAAAGGTGGCCTTGAAAAGCTTGTTACTCAGTTTTATTTATTGACATTTAACACATTTTCGTTCCCAGAAAATGTAAAGAATAGGTTGTGTTTTCACTAGGGTGATTAACTAGCTGAACATTCTTTCTAGGTGTTTGTTTGCAGACCGACATTTACTAGTTAAACATGATAACTGTTTTCACTGTGAAATTTAACCCCAAATTTAAGCCGCTTACTCAGAAGATTCAAATTACAAAAGCGCGCATCTTTGAAAAAATGGCGGGAGATGAAGCATACTTTATGACTTCTCTCGTATTGATTCTCGCGATATTTCTTCGAAAAAGAAGGAGTTTCTTTTGGAGGATGCGATTAATGTCTGGACAAATGGGGAGGATGCGACATAGTGTTGTAATCCGGTCAATCCAGCACCAAAACAATCGAAATTGCCGAAAGCACAAGACGATGTGGGTTTATCCGAGACCACAGTTTTGGTTTGAACAGCTCCTTTTTATTCGCTGAATTCGTCTGCTATTTTGAAAGCATAGTGAACCACGAGGCAAACGTCTGGAAAGTATTTGCCGAGCACCATTTGGCAGGCATATGTCACTACGTGCAATGTGATTGGTTGCGGCTTTTATTGGGACGATTTATGCCATCTCGCGAGGTAGTATAACTTGGTGTGACTTTCCGGTCATAAAGGCGAGATAAGCCCTTGTTTTTTCTCGTGAAAACAGCTTGCATTTTTAACTCGCTTAATGTTGGAAGAGCTGTTTTCACTGTATTTCCCGACTTTTCCAGCTTTGTCTAGTCAAAATTGTCCTAGTGAAAACACAACCATAAATCAAGGTATGCTGTATTTTATATTGTGTATCTTGTCTGAGAAAAGAGGTGAATTGTTGTGCTTCCCAGAATAGCATTAGTTGATATTGTTCATGGTTCATAAATGCCTGTTACCTGACAACATTTTTCTATTAGATGTATCATACACAATAATGGGCCTTATGCATGATTACGTCACTGGCCCAAATTTTACCATCAAGCCTCATTTGCACTAAATTATTCTCATCCTCTGGCACGTTGCACGTGGATATTCTTTTCATTTTTGCTGCTTTGGGATTTTGTTTGTGGTAAAATATACAAGTTTCTACTCTGAAAGTGAGGCTTGGTGGTAAATTATCCAGTCCGACATAAACATGTGTAAGGGCTATTGGTCCACATGCAGACTTGGGATGAGCGTAAACTTTTGTGACTTTAAATAACTTCTGATAATATTAAAGATACAAAGTACTGTGCTTGCTATTTAAGAAATTCAGAAAGTACAGATTTTCACAGTTCATAAACACAAAAACATTTTGACACCTTACGAGCATGATGGGACATGTTGGTTGACATGTGGTTGTGCTTACTCAAATGTAATAAAGTGAAATCTCGACAACTCAAACCCAAAAAGCATTGGACATTATTTTTACTTTCATTTACACTTACGATAACTTGATATTTCTTAACGTTTTACACATTTTACCTTACAGTTCTATAAAAAGTTTCAATGGCCAATCTTGACAAGTCACGTTTTTTCTTGTGTGACTCGTTCGTTGTGCATGACAATTGTGCTTATGACCATGCTTTTCCAGAAAATGTCATCGCTTCTGCATTACATCATGGAGCAAAGTGTCAAAAAAAGGAAAGAATGAAAGCTAGAGACAACATGTGCGATGTGATGGGGTGACATAGGTTGAACAAGAGGAGAAACAAAGCATAAAGCCTTTTTTACAGCTGCAGAAGTTGTCAAAATCACTGTCATAAATCAGTGATAATTTTTATTTCATATATCTTCTGTTTTCTGCATACACCTATATGTTCCTTTTTTATTTATTCAGTTTCAATCAATCATCATTCATAGACTGGAACAATGCATGCAGATGACCGGCTTCCTTATTGCAATTTGCTATTAATAATTTGTAACTTTAAAGTTTCTAACCTCACTGCAAGTGACTTTCACTCATAAAATCAGTAATTCCCACTTCACATTCATGATTAATTTACATAATCACTTTTAATGTCTATTCTGTAAAATTTATATCACATGAATGATGTTTTTTTCCTCCAGATATGTTTAGCTCTCTCCCACAGCATGCACAGAGAGAAATACTTCTGCAGGCTGCAGGTTGGTGCTGTTTTGAGTAATGTCTGACCTGAGATTCCTGCTGACAGGAATAAAATCCTTTCTTTTTATAACGTGTATTACTAAATAATAATTACGGAACAAAGAACTTACTGGTAATTAGTTTCGTTTTTCTTTTTTCTTTAGTTTTGAACAAAAGGCAACAGAAGACGCCAAACACAATTTTTGGCCCATGTTTTCTGGAAAACTAAAACAGCAAAAAAAATACAGGGCAATGTTTACCACATGAAAACAAACATGTATGCAAAAAATCAGCAATTTTTGAGCAAAAAAAAAAAAACATCCAAAAAGTCACTTAGCATAGTGTCCCCAACCCTTCAATTATACTCTGTGTTGGTTATTACGTGTAACTTTTTCATCTCACTTTCTGTGTTTTCAGGGAGATGTAAAGATTGCATTGAGAAATGTAGAATGATGTTACTACTAATGAGAAGATTTCCTGATGTGATTCCAAAGACCGGGGTGAGGTGTAGTTAATGTTAAATAAACAATAATTTGTCACTAAAGGTCACTGCCATTTTATAACATTTTTAGTCTGTAAGGAAATAATAAATATAACAACAAACACTGACACTTTCGTAAACATAGGCACGCATTGCGTGCTTGACCTATGTTGAAATGACAAGTCTTATCCTCGCTTATTTGTGATTTTTAAGACATACTCTGAGGAAAAAACATCACACGCGATTATTCTTGTAAATACTTCCCCCTCCACTATAGCACCTGAGTGCATAAGGCCCAGGTCAGACGCGGCACCTCTCATGTGCCGTACCAAGTATATATAGCTTTTTGGCAGTTGTACGGTGTCCAAATGAGTTTTTTGACAGATTTCAATTAGGCAAGCCAAAATCTCAGGGTATGGCAAAGCTTGCCGCTTAAATACGACCTAGGAGTGAAAATGTATTTGGTACGGCACATGAGAGGTATGGCGCCTGAACTGGGCCTAAAACAGCTTTTTCGTTTGCTCAGCAATACCCTTGGAATGCAAAACAAAATCCCGCTAAAAACCCAGTTGGACCAAAATTGGAGATAGAGCAATACCATCGGGCTAGTAGGCTACAGGCTAAAAAGTCAAACTGACACTAGAACAAAACAACTGCATAAAAATTTCAAATTAAATCTTAAACTGAAACCTCAGTTAATGCCAACTAATGATTGTCTGCATATTACTGAATGATGTAAATCTAGGTCACAACAAGAGTTGAAAGCAACAAATGTATTAATTAGATAATTACTTGAGGAGAGGACAGCCATTGGCACTCCCAGTATCACAAACTTGTTTATGAATATTGAAGACCGAAAGAGGGCAAGGGTCGTTTTTCAAACAAATTTTCTTACCATATGTTCCTGTATATTATGAAACCAAGAAAGAAATCAATTCTATGTCAGCTGGAAAATCTGTGGATATGACTGATATAAATCATGGACACAACATCGTAACTTAACTTAGCCGTATTACAGGTTTAAAAACCTACAGACACGCTTGAATGACCAAACTAATTTATGCAAATTGCTATCTTAAACACATCGCTACCATATGTTCCCGTATATGATAAAACCAAGAAAGAAACAATTTCTTTGTTGGGTGGAAAATCTGTGGATATGACTGATATGTATCATGGACACAACATCGTAAACTAACACTTAATAATTGCATTATGGGAAGAGAAAACAGGTTTAGAAACCTACAGACATGCTTCAATAAACAAACTAATTTATGCAATCTTAGACACGTCGCTATAAATTTCAAATTGCCAAACAAAGCTGTTTCAAAAACCTTGCAAAGTACAGTCAAAATTATCCATATCAAGTACAGATACAATTTTTTCAACCAACATCTTGCTCAAAGATACATATTAACCAAAACAGCTGTTTCATAACAGAAATGATAAAAGAACAAATTAAATTACAGTTTCTCGTCATCAAGTCTATTTTGGAACGAGGTTGTTTTTGTCACGTTCCACCGTTGGCCACGACAAAGTTCAATTTTACCTGCCATTAATAGCTTTAGGAAATTACCATCAATTCCACCACACCAAGCCTTTACTGAAAATATAATATTCGAGAGGAAAAAAGAGAAAAGCACATTTGTGCTGATCGTTTCTGTCCCCATATGTACATTCAACATGGCCGGTAAGCTTAACCTTGTCTGACCTTCAACTTCAGTAAGCGGATTCTAACCAGCTCTTTCATTGGTAGAATATACTCCTAGCTTAGTAGCCTCAATCTGATTGGTGCCACATAGTGCCACATAAATTCCCTGGGGGGGTGTACAGTCATGTGAAAGGTGCATGGGTGCTCGTCGTCTCGCGTTCACCGTCTGTTTTAGAATAGCTTTAATTCAAATTTTCCGACGCACATTCCTGCCCGTCTCATATGGGACTCCCCCCCCCGGATCAAAAATACATACATACATACAAACAAACATAGAAAGCGACAAACTTCAGTCTGGCTAAGACCTATGTTTTCAACATAGGTCAATAAAGACACTTTATTCTGTTCCTTTGATTAGTTGATATTTTTTGCAAGGTTTGACATTAACTGTTTCTTTCTTTCTTTCTTTCTTTTTTTCGAAGGTTTCTTTGACTGAAATGTTGATTGATGAAGAAAATTCTGAATACCCTGATGTACCAGTTAACCCTTATAGGAAATTATTAGGTACTGAAATTATGTCACTTCATGATGATAGCTGTTATGTACTTTCTGTCAGGGTCTCTATGGCTTTAGGGCTTTAGGCCTCTGGGGTAAAAAATGCGGGGCTCCATGAATCCTGAATCTATGAATCCAAAAAACTCAGGGCTCTACGGTTCCATTGCTTCACTCAAAGGCACCATTTATTCAGAATCAGCATTTTTGTGTTGGCTTCAAGTAGAAGGTGGCTTTAGGCTCTGGGGTCCACAGCAAAATGTTTGGGGCTCAAATGCTCCCAAAAAAAAGCCCTTTTAGGACCCTGTTCTGTTTGTAGGTCGTGCATTAGAGTAACTTTAGTTTCTTGTGTTGTGTGTATTGTTTGGTTATAATGTAATGAATAAAAGTATTATTTTAAAAAAATACAATCTTTTTTCACATTTCAGTGTGTGATGTGTTGCCTCATTTACTGGCCAGTGAAAACGTGTCTGTCGATAGTACATATGCCAAGAGTAGCAGCAGTCAAGATGAAGAGGTTTGGTTTTTGTCACTTACGGGTAACCCTTTAAGCCACAATATCAGGATACATATTCTCCACACTGTTCTCTCTATATTTTTCGTGGTACTAGTCGGGAGAATTTGGCTCAATGTCACGACATCTTGTCAGGGTTTTCAATAAGGGCCTGTAGACGGCGAGTTTTGCCGGCTATTTCACATGAATTCGCCGCCTATTTGATTGAGAAATTGCCTCATATTTTACGACTAACATCAGAAACATTCGCCACAAAACACGAGCATTGGATCGGCCAAGATTTAATCATGAAAAACAAAAGAATCTTGCCTGAATTCTGAGTAATTGCTGAGGCGATTTGTGTTTCCTGTTCTGTTCAAATACCCTAATTCTTGTTCCAGAATGCAGGAAATGCATTCTAAGAGGCCCAAATTTGGAAAATTTTCCGGGGGAGCATACCCCCGGAACCCCTTACAATCTCACTCTCTGCCTACTCCTAAAATTTTGCCACCTACTCAGATTCCTATTGAAAACCCTGCTTGTCTGTGGTAATGATTTCCTTAATTCTCACAACCTGTATGTGTTATACTGCACTGATATGGTGAAAAGAATTTTGATGTTGGTCACTATTGGGGTTCAAGGGTTAACACATGCCCTTCACTTAAATCCCTTTCTAATTGGTGGTTTGTGGAGGTCTGGAGCATCAGACATTTGCCTTCTCACATTTTATCAGCATTTGGAATACTGAACTTGCCAGAATTAAGGACTGTCTCAGAACGTCAAATTTTGAAAATTTGTTTCTTGGTCGGAATCTCCCGTTAACAAGCAATTTTGTTGTGTTCCAGACCAGTCTTCTCAGTTAATATTAATAATAATAACTCAGTTATAGTTTTTGGTGATGCAATAAAGCTGACAACGGCAACAAATTTATTACAAAACATCTTTACAAATCTGTTATCCTGCCTTCCACTACAAAACATTTTGGCAGGGCTGTAAATAAGACTACACCTCTTCATCTCAGAAAGTCACTGACTTAACTTTCTGCATCCCTGCATTTGGAGCTAAGCAATACATCAGAGTAGAACAAATAAGATAATCTGTAACACTAGAATCAGTTTGTGATCGGCCGAAGACTGTTTTTTTTTTTGGAAAAAACAATACCCAATCTGTTATTATTTTTCTCTAAATGTAAATTTGGTGACTCTTGTGACTTCTTCTTTGATCTTAACCCTTTATGCCCTAATGTCCAAATGCATAGTCTCCTCACTATTTTCCATATATTTCTTATGTTACTAGTTGGGAGAATTTGATTATATATCAACACATTTCATGTCTAATGATCATTTCCTTTATTCTCGTGACCTGTATATTTGATCAACTAGTGATATTTTCAGGACAAATTAGATGGTTGTCACTCTTGGTTGCCAGCCTGTTCCTCCTATTTCTTCCTTTGTTTAGGACTGCCCCGATGGGATTTCTTTTCCTCAAATATTCAAGTGGCTAGAGTTGTCCATTCAGTTCTACGTCTCATGTGCCACGGCTCACAACTCCATGTCTGAAAAATGTGATACTCAGCACAGCAACCTTATTGACACAAGTATCATTGCAGAGGTACTGGATGGCAAGGGACCTTGGGTAGCCCTTCATGAGCTGTTTTATTCGACAGCAAAAAAGTGTGGCTGGATGGAGATTTGTAGAATTCATGACAGACTTGATCCTCAAAAGTATAGGTATAGGTATTTTGTATTCAGTGTTACATGAAGTTTAGAAGATTAGCGCAAGTAACAGGCAGATTTTATCGGGGAACTACTCTCTGAAATTTATAACTGCTGTTTTGATTCAGAACACAATAATTTCTAATAAGTGAGAGATCATGGTGGGGGCATGGTGTAGTGGTTAGCATGTTGGACTTCAGATCTGAAAGTCAGTGGTTCGACACCCAGTCCCCTGCCATCGCATTGTTTCCTTAGACAAGATACTTTGCCCCACATTGTCTCTCTCCACCCAGGTGTATTAATGGGTACTGGCGACATACTGCTGGGGGGTAACCCTGCAATGGACTAGCATCCCCTCCAGGGGGGAGTAGCAATACTCTCAATTGCTTCATGCTACGGAAATCAGGACAAGCTCCAGCTGTGTGTGGGCCTCCTTGGCCCAAGTGCGACTTCATCCTTCTTTTATTGTAGTGACAGATCTAGACTTTGTTATATAGTGGGAGGTGGCGTAAGGTGAGGAAAAAGTGAAACGGCTCCAAAATGAAAGTAATTGAGACCTGTGGAGGGGGGGGGGGCAACTCTCACCCCTAGATCTCCAATGCAGACATTCTTTGGGCTCATCACGCATTCCTAGGAATGGGTTGTGTGTCGAGCCCTAACGAACATCCGCGTTGGAGGCTAGCTAAGGCACACCAGTCATTTATTATTTAAATACTTATTTCAGAAGCAGCAGTGATCACTGGGCCTGTATATCTGAGCTACATCACAAGTTAAAGAAGATGTCAAAACACAGCTCAGAGGAGTGTGCAGATGAGGACATGCTGGAAAAGACTGGTGTCATGTTTGCTGCCACCATCCTGTTTTTACAGACTGTCTGGGAATACTGTCGTGTGGTCAACAGGCTTGACTTAGTTTGTAAGTACATCACTTAACAGAATGCAGGGTTCATACAGAGTCTGGAAAAGTTTGTTTAAGTATGAAAAACTAGTATTTCAGACTTGGAAAAAATGTGCATGTGGAAAGTAAAGTTTTAGTCTGGAAAAAGTATGGAATTGTGAAAATCTATTCTGTTGTGATCCAGTTTTCAAGCTTTGTGATCTTTTCAGGTGCAGGTCACATTCCATTTCTTGTGCCCCTTTTCTTGATGGTTTGAGTGTGGAAAAATGAAAAATGGTTAAGAAGAATGTATGGACAAGTTTTGCAAATTTCGTATGAACCACGAGAAGGGTAAAAGCCTTGTGAAACTCACAAGGGTTGTAATTGACTTTGCTACAATTGAATTACATTAATTTACTTAGCCCTTCTTCTGCATACAGACTGTCTGTTTATCATACAGAAGAAACATAATTCTGGTGGTTTTTTTACATGAAGGCTGAAATTTGATGAATGTTAGCATGTTACTTTTTGCAAAGAGCTTAAGTATTAAAGCAATGCAATTGAAGTGTGTCTGGTTCCGTAAGCCAAAACAAAAGAAATCAAGCAAGCATTTTCCCCTTGAAGTTCTCTTTTGTTTAAATTGCTAGAGTGTTTAGGAAAAGTTTACAGTTTACTTGCAGGGTGAATTGTTTGTTTGTAAGCCTCTTCTAGTTTGGGTGGGCTGCCTGTGGTTTTCTTTACAGAGTAAACTGTTTGTGTGGGCGGCTTGTGGTTTACTTTATTATGGGGTAAACTTTTTGCTCTCCCTCCTCTGGTTTGTGTGGGTAGCCTGTGGTTTACTGACAGGGTAAACTATTTGCTCTCCCTCCTCTGGTTTGTATGGGTGGCCTGTGGTTTATTTACTGGGTGAATTTTTTCCCCTAGCCTCCTCTGGTTTATTGCATCCTTTGGTTCTGGTTGAAGACATTGTGGAAGATAAGAAAACTTTTGAGGAAAGCAGCAGTAGGTAAGGATATTTTTTGAATAATAATTATAAGGCTGAGGACATTTTGAACTCAAGTAACCAAGCACATTGTTTTATAAACAAGGGGGAACAAGTTAAAACAAAAATGGACCAATGTTTGTCACACTGACATTTACATGGATTTGTTTAACTTTTGTTAATTTAAACTGGAAGACACTTGCATAACTGATATCAGGGCAGTAGAACACTGAGTAAGAGAAAAGTAGGCTTACCCACATATAATATTACACAGATTTACAGTATGGCACTAGTTAAACGTCACTGACAGGACTACCGACAAGTGATAAAAGCGTGACCTCATATTGTTAGGGTGTTTGGATTAATGGGATTTTTAGATTGGAAAATGGCTGCACAAATATAAGCTTAGACCACAAAAAAGTGAGGTAGTTGTAAAGTGGGAATTGCTCTACCTTGTTATTCCTTTAAGCCCTGATATGAGAATGCATATTCTCCTTACTGTTTAAATATCAAGACATCTTATCCTTGGTGATTGTGTCCTTTATTCTCGTCACTTAAATACTTGAGCAAGCAGTGCTGATGTAAAGAGAAATTTCATTTTCATTACTGTTAGGGCTTAAAGGACTAACAACATAAATTTGGTATTTTTACAGTCCAGCACCAAAGAAGAAAAAACGAAAGCTGGCATCTGTAAGTATGATTCACGATAGTACAAATAAACATTTTGGGGATGTTTTTTTTTAAATAGGCATCTTAAGCAATTTAACCTGGTAAATTTTGAAGTTTGTTGTTCATCATTTATCTCAGACTTTCTCAGTATCAACGGCGAGGGCTTAGTGCATAATTTGCATTAATTTATATGGTGCAGATCTTAACTATATACTTAAATTTTAAAGCCCTGATTTGGGGGCAGGGGATGTGGAATAGGTTGGCAAGAACTTGGGAGAAAGGAACAACAAGTGCGAGGAAATGATATTTGTGAGAAGGAAAGAAATGGGTAGAAATAGGAAAAACTGAACAGCTTGCTGGAAGATGGGCATAAGTGTTAAGGGCAGTTTCACTTGAAATCCAATTGTTCTGGTGTTAAAATACTCGGCTTTGCCTCCTGTTTTTAATCCTGATAAAGCACTGCTGCTCGTTTTTATTTTTTTTTGTTAACAATACTTGGCATACATACTTGTGTAATCCTGGCAAAGTTTTTTAAATATTTTTATTTTTGCAGGGTGAACATGTCTCTTCTGGGAAAGAGGATGGCAAACACAAGCAATCTTCACACATAATAATAGACAAGAGTGAGTTTCACTTGAGGATGTGTTTTCTTCAGTCTTATACTTTTCCCTTATTACTTCTTTTAGGATTCACACCATCTAACTAAATCATTTTCAAGAACAAACAGAAATGAACAAAAATAAAAACTAAAAAAAAAATGAAACAAAGTTTAATAAGAAAGAAAAGCCTTAGCAAGATGAAAGTAAAATGAAAAATAAAAAAAGCAAAAAGAAAACTATCTGGGAACAATTTGATGAAGCAAATATGACATCTTTAAAGGTGGCAGTAAGCTGAACAAACAGGAAAAAATTAAACAATATCATGTAATATTTTGCAATTGAAAACGGAGAAAAAAGGGGGAGCCAACAAAAATGGGGCAGGAACCGGAATTAAAGGCTACAGAATGCGGGAAGCGGGCAATTTGGACAACTGCAGGTTTACTAATGCTTATTAAACTTATTGGTAACAATGCCCAAGCTGAAGATTAAAAAAAATGGTAAAAGTTAAAACAATATAGACTAATAAAATCGTTGAATAAGGATACAAATTACGCTAAAATTTCAAAGTGGTCAATGTCTTTACTAGACTGGACAAAGCATTTACAAATTAGAAATTTAAAAGAACTGGTGTTTGGTGTATTCTTTATTTCCTGGGGAAGACCGTTATAAAGTTTTAGACAACTAACCGTGCAGGTTTTGGTCAGAGATTGTATTTGTTATACCATGCAGCTCTTAACAACCTCTAATTTCATTGGACCTTGGTATCACGCAGCTCTATTGTTTTCAGGGCTAGCGTCCATTGTTTTGTTGTTTGTTCTATTGTTTTATCGGCAAATCAGAGAAGACCTTGTAAGAGCTGCATGTTGTGCCAGGTTTGTCTCCTATGGAGTGACAGATTAGTTTTAAACGTTGCTTTGATATAATGAATATTTTTTCAATATTCTCTTGTAGATTGTGGTTCAGTGAGCCAAAGCCTTTCTGATGACTTTGCAGTGTCTGTAGAGGCGTGGCATTTTCTTAACACTCACACTGACTATAAAAGCGGTATGCTCAGGGCTACTTCCCTCAAATGTTAAGACTCCTTTCTTTTGGAGGTTATGTTTCACAATAATACAAAAAAATGGCCAGAATACTATAAAAGGAATGAAAAGCCGATTGCCGTTAGAAGACGGTAAATTTGTCTAGGTGGAAATTCGTCCAGCGGATACTTAAGGAAACTATGTTAGCTACTTTAAGTATCACTTTATAAAGCTAAAAGGCACACTGACATCCCAGTGGGGGCAGGGGTTACTCCCTCATATGGCCTATCGGGGACGTGCCGCTGGACATGGTATGGTTTTTGGCCTCTCTGTCCTAAACAGGGTATGGTTGTACGATTGTGGTCGTTAAATGTGGCTTACACAATATTCAGCAATCCTAGATTAGGGACGTTTGCCCGTTTTTAAAACACTTTAAAGTTGTGTAAAACAAGAGAGTGTGTATTTAAACCTGTCTAAAAAATAACCTGGTCTGTGAAAACGCCGTGACGTAGGCTTAGCCTATGAGAGTTGCACTCCGGGTTATGGGCTTCTGCTGTGAAACGCTCTTACAACCACCAGTTATATGTTTTTGTAGTTGAAATCTTTTGACCTTGCAACAAATTAAAATCTCTTTTCACTCTCTCAACTTTTGGGAATTCAAGACAGGTTTTCTATTTAAGATGAGTTTTCCGTCTAAATTTCCCGCCTGAACATCGGGAAACTGTACAGAAAAAATTGAAACCGGAAATTTGTCCCTCAGTGGATTCATATTGAAGAATTTTTGGGTCTTGAAAGCGTTTTCTCATCTGAGATAGTTTTTCGTCAAAAGCTCCAGTAAACAAGAAAAGATAGGCTGACTAATCGGACCAGTGTTGAGACAGTAATTTCATTTCTGATGCATGATTAAAATAGATCATTCTAGTAGACTATGTGGGTGTCTTACTGTCGCTTCGATTCTCTTATGTAATGGTCTCTTGTGATAGCTTTGTATGTGGCGAATCATTGCGTTAAAAATGGGGCAGCGTGTTTCGCTCATCGATCTCTAACGTAATGGACTTTTGTGATGGCGTTGTGTGTGTTGATCGTTTGAATCTCTCTATCCAAGATTTTACCCGTCTGTTGGATGAGTGGGAGGTTGAGCAATGGAACTGGATGACAACCTTTAAAGTTGACCGACTTATTTATAAGGTAGTACAGTTGTAGTGTAAACTAAAGCGTTTCATTGGAGTCTTTTGAAGGGATTATGTTTTCTGCTCTTTCGGCTGTTCCAAGCGTTCAGTTAGTGGCGCGAGAAACGAAAAATATTGAGAGCGGAAAAAAAACGGGGAGAGACTGAGAAGAGAGCCTCTTTCTCCTGTCTCTTTTGGTTTTTTTTTTCGCCGTTCTCAATATTTATCGTTCGCCGTGTGCCACCATCTGGACGCCTGCAAGAGGCTACTTGCTCTTGAGTACAGAAGAATCTTGACGAAAGTTCGAGTTTTTTCATTTTTTCTTTAAAAAGCTAAAATAATACTGCAATCAAAGGAAACCCAAAATTAGTGGTTCAGTCTCGTTTTAAATTACTCTACTAGTGTTCTGAATGAATAAATAAAAAAATGAACAACAAAAATGGGTTATTTGTGGTTAATTTCTATTGTTTTACTAACTTTTGCACGTAGATGACAAACCTTGTTTATGTTTCTAGGGAAAATATAAAAAGGCTGTAGAGTTCCTTCAAGAACAACGGCTTTCCTTGGAGAAAGACACCACTGCAAATCAAGAGGTACATTACGGCATATGTTGAACTGTTTGAAAATTACCAAGCAGATTCTATACGCTTTTAGTTGTTATTCATATTACTGGGGAACTTAAGCACAATTGTTCGTTGAGCTGAGCCACAGACGTCAATCGCAAGTTGAATGTCCCCCTTTTCTTCTTCTTTTGTGACAACCCTCCGGACACCAAAATGAAAGTTTTCCATCCGCTGGTGTTTGGTAAGGAGCCACAGGCTTGCCATCCTCTGTTTGTGTGTTGAGTTGGAATTTATCGATTTATCGAACTAGCCAAAATAAAAACGGAAATTAGAGCTTTTAACTGATGACAATGAAATAAAAACTCATAAAATTGCTGCCATGTTGTTTTGCTTCGTTTTCTGTGTTTACTTTGGCGATGTTTTCAAAATACGGTCGGACGCGCTCAAAAGTAGATACGGAAAAAAGTAGAGACAGAAAAACAAAGCAAAATAACATGGCAGCAATTTTATGAGTTTTCATTTCATTTTCATCAGTTTTAAAAGCTCCCAATTTCGTCCTTAGTTTTGCTAGTTTGATAAACCGATAAAGCTATCATAAATTCACAGCTCACCACACAAACACAGCTTGGTAAGCCTGTGGAGGAGCCAAAATAAACCATCAAAGGGAACATGCAACATCAAGTTCCAGTTGACGTCCATGGCTCACAAACGAACTTGCCTGCTAAGTTCCCTATTACAGTGGAAACCGACTTTGCCGACACCTGCTTATTACGGACATTTTTGTTTTTGACCCGATGGAAAGTTCATTTATTTTCCCTTACATTAACCCGCTTAACCCTTCACGCTGCAACAGTAATCAGCTAAAATTTCTCGTTATCATATCAGTGGATTATAACACATACAGGTTATGAGAATTAAGGATGTGATCACCAAAAATGAAAAGTCTTGATGTTTTTAAGCAAATTCTCCCAGCTAATGACATAAGAAATACATGGAGAACAGTGAGGAGAATCTGCATGCTGATATTGGGGCTGAAAGGGTTAACACGGACACCGGTTGGTGGGGACACCGGACACTTTCCCTTATTCGAGTGACGCGTTCTCATACAAAGTTATCCTCGCTTTACGGGTTCTATTTATGTCGTTGAACAAGCTTGTTCTGCCCAGATGTTAGAATTGTCTTCGTTCTTTTCGTTGTTCACATGTGCACCTTGACTTCGTACAGGTACACATGGAAGCAAAGAGAAGAAAGCTCTGCTAATACCTCTACATGTGGGGTCCTACGCTTGTCAATAATTTTTTTGTTTTTGTTTTTTGTTTTTTGATGATCTGGTAATTACTTAAAAAAGCTCGTGCATTGTTCCCCAAACAGTCAGTAGCCAAACCAGCCTAGTACCCAGGCGTTCTCCATCCACTTACTCGACTCGACTTGGTGCGAAATGTCGTGACGTCACCGAATGAGGTCCGCGGTATGCCATTCGGTGACGTCACGAAATTTCGCGCCAAGTCGTGTGAGCGAGAAGAGAACGCCTGGGTACTAGGCTGTAGTCAAACTAAAAAAGCATTTTCGGCTTGGCTTACGCGCGTTGTTCCTCATTTCCTTTCAATGTGTTCTCTTTTGTTTCAGTTATTGATTCGAGGCGCTATTCAACTGTCCTGCTGTTACTTCCAACTCGATGATCAAAAGGTAACTGAGTTTGTTGTGGTTCTTTTGAGTTTTTTTTTAATTCAAAGTCTCCATCAGAAGCCAATCGGTAAGACGGATGCCATAGATTGAGAATTATTTTTTATGCAGTCGTCCAACCTTGTGTTCATGTTCCCAGTTACGACTTGTGTAATTGTAGGGTAGAATAATGTAGGTATAGTAACTTTGACGCTAATGCGTTTTCAAAAGGTTCTATTTTCATCTGACCGAAAACGTAGGAAAATATCGACGTCCACGCTATAGCGTGGATCGTGGGCCATCCCATCAAGGGCTGCAACGATACATTATCCCACGATACGATACATATCTCGCTACAAGGGCCACGATACGATACATTACGTTGCGCGACAAAACTAGTTACCAACAACTTACACTACTTTTAATTAATTTATTTACATAATAATGAATTTAACACAGTAATAACACAACGTCAAATCGCCTTACAAGTGCTAAAATATAGAGCTTGGGTCAGGAATATTAAAGAGAATGATTTCCCAAATTTGTTGATGTAACATATTTTATTGTATCGAAATATCGTGATATCTCATTTAAGGACGTTCGCGCGAAAAACTTCTACAATACAGATTTTTTTCGTACTTTGGCTACAGTCATATAATGAGTTACCTATGTCAGAAATGGAAAAAAATTGGGGGTCACCGACTTCGTTTTCGAAATAAAGCGCGTCAAAAACTACCCCAGTTTTGACAAATCGGCCCTCGTAACTCGACATGGCCTCAGTGCTTGTTAGTTGACAAATATTTAAAATGATTCGCTGTAGACCCACTTTCTTAGTCAAATTTTACTTAAGTGGGTCTGTTAAGTAAATAATTT
This sequence comes from Siderastrea radians, assembly GCA_964017195.1. Classification (NCBI taxonomy): domain Eukaryota; kingdom Metazoa; phylum Cnidaria; class Anthozoa; order Scleractinia; family Rhizangiidae; genus Siderastrea; species Siderastrea radians. The sequence goes on from OZ024895.1 coordinate 35,557,383, forward strand.
GAACCGGTGTCATCCTTTTAGTTAAACTCAACCTCTAAGATGGACTTTAACGATCACAGTGCAGCTTCAATAATAGTAGAATTCGATGATGCGAGGGCAGAAAAGTTGAAAAAAATCAAACTTCTACAATACAGATTTTCTTTAATTTTTCACAAAACGTAGATAATCGACAAAGAAAGTGATCTATCAAAAGAAGATATGTGGTCACCGAACATTTAAGAGAGTTAAACCCGTGCATAGATATTAAAGTCCCCACTCGCGCCATAGATCTCCACATTTCTTCAACAGCGCGCGCGCTCAATACATGACGTGGCATGACATCACGAAGTGAATTGCGTGCGCAGTAAGGATGCGCAGGAACAATTGGCGCGAACGTCCTTAAATATCGATATTCGTATCTTGGGAAAAGATATCTTGGTTCACCGATGCATCGGTGTATCGTTGCAGCCCAAATCCCATCATTTTCAGTTTATGAAATACTAATGAATCCGTCTTCGTTTCATGACTGAAACAGATACTTTAAATACGTTTTGCCTATCTCTAATTCTCAAACGATCAAAAACGGCCTCAGCATGTGTTTTCGGTCGTGGTACTACAATGATGAGTTTTCAGAAGTCTTCACTTTTGAATGCAGTTAGAAGACGGGCAAAAATGCTTCAAAATGTATGTGTTTTCAAGTAAATACGCAATAAATGTATGATCTCTTGAATTACACTGTTTCAAAAAGGCAGTTTAATTTGATAACGAAAAGTGTTTGCTTTATTCTTTGGTTGTCTGAAATCTCAGCCTACAGCAGGCTGTCAACTTCCCCCGTGCCCTACATAAGTGTTATATTTTTCTTCTTGTTCTGCTCAACAGAGGGCGTGTGAAGAAGCTCTTTATGGTCTCCAGTTTTTTTCGTCCAGAGGTTCTCTGGGAGAAAACATGGCGCTAAAAAGATCGACGTCAATTCATCAGGGAAAAATTGACTCGAGTGGAAACGAACATTCAACAACCTCGTCTTCGCATTCTGGTAAACATTTTGTAGAATGCCAGGATTTGGGGGGCTAGTAACACGCGCGTGTGTCGTGCATGCACTACGAGAATGCACGGGAGCTGTTCGCGCTTCGTTCAGGCGAAGCAGTCTATCAAGATTCCCACGAACAATTTTTCGCCGTGATCTCCCAGTGATTTCAGCGACACCAGCAGGACTAGCTGTGACAGTGTTGTGTTTTTCGTATTTTTAGCGTGTTTTTGTAGCTATTTTGGATGCAGTTTCAGCATTTTTTACATACTTTACTTACGTTCACTACTTACTACTCGCGTATCTTACTAACTACTCTACTTAAGATATATGCCATGTAATCATCTAATTACTTAATTAGAAAACTTTGCTTTGCCTGCTCATTCACCTGCAACAGTGTGGTAAAACGCGTGTAGCAAAAAGCAAAGGGAAAGTCTACGACTTTTTGACACAAGAAGTTTACTTCCATATCTATCTTTATACTTTTTAAGTATATTTATTCCTTAATTCTTTCACATTTGTTGACAATTTACCACTTAGCATGTTACAGAAATGCTTGTTGTTGTACTTGCAGGTCGTTGTTTGCGACTGATTCAGTGCAGTGAATCTGAAGTGCTCTCCTTTTCCGTTCGTTTAATGCTTTCCTCTCTGAAGGTAAGCGTTTGACTTCTGTTCTGTTCTTTTTCCTGCCTATTTTTAAAATGTGTTTGATAAGGTTCATTCCCATACAATGAAAAGATGAAACTCTATGGGTGGTTTATTTAAACGAAGTTTAGACAGGATTTAACAAGACCGTGGCTTAACTGGAAATTAAAATAGTCGACCGAATGTGTTAGTGTCATTTGCCGCTAACTACTTTTAGAAGGCTTGTAACACAGCACCCCTCCCGCCAAAAAAAAGACAACAACAACCTCGACGTACCTTACGATTAATAGTTTAAGACCTACTTTAAATGTTTTGACTGACTGAGGTCTGACTGAGATCTTGTTGAAATAATGGGATCACGATCACCAAGGTAAACACCTTGCTTAATATTTTCTTCTTTACTTTTCTGTTTCAGCAAAGACTGGCCACAGAAGGACGGAATGACACCCTTATCGGTCACGTGATAGTCTTACTGCAATATGGTTGGCCCAGAGAAGAGGGAACCTTTTACGAGCTTCTCGATAAGATCCGTGATCAGGGAGGCCTGAAATACAGAGTGTTTTTCAACTACGTCAGTAGTATCCTTTTACGAATCTTCCCAGATTTGGGCTAACTGACTCGCCCCCGAGGAGACGCACGGACTTACCTTCCCAGATTTGGGCTAACTGACTTGAGGGTGTTGGTATGATGAGGTTTACTATTACTCTGCTCTGCTCGCGGTTCTGAAAAACTTTTACATTTTAATCCGTAGTTTTAAAGGGGTGGGTAATGGGCATTTTTACGTGTTCGGGTCACAACTATGCAGAAATTAAGGGAGCAGTCTGGGCAGATGCCCTGTTTTCCCGACATTTTAGCCCTTTTTCTTAATCATCTCCATGACTTTTTATTCAATCCAAAATACTTCAATAGGATCAGAGTGCGAGCTCCCATAAATCTGTGAGAATTTTTTTGCGATTTATAAAAGGAACGTAATGGAAAAAAAGGGGGGGGATTGATAAATTTTAAGAAATTTGAAAGTTTTTAAGAATTAAATGTGAGTAAAAATTAAATTCTAAAGTTACTAATTAATAGATGGACACCAAAACAGTCCACAAATAACCCCAAATGCTCTTGTGTTGGGATGGACTGTCTGGTGGTGTGTACAAAAATTTTATCCCTCTTTTATATCTTTCTTAGGGGTCGATTACATAGCGAATTTCAGCCCGGTTTGTGAAACCAGGCTGGAAATTGCAGCCCGGTCAAACGGGCTGAAAAACGTCTTATAATCGCATTCAAATTTCAGCCCAGGCTGAAATATGAACTAAGGCATGCGCACCGCTTGAGTTGTGAATGTAAAACGCTTTCCTACCGAACGCTTCCCGCCCAGTTTTAAGCAGGGCGGAAAAAGGTTGGGCGATGAAACGAGCGCGTCCGAGCAAGAAGGTGTGATGCAGTGGACTGGGATCAAATTAGGGGCTAGATCAAAATGGTTGCCTCCTTGGGTTTCCTCCATAATCCTGATAATCTATTTAAAAGTTCCCGAAAAACGCCTACTTTGGGTTATCTTTTCCGCCATGATCGATACTGAAAAAACTGCCTAAAAACTGTCTAAAAACGAGCAGAGTGAAGTAAAAAGATGGAAAATGGCGTTTGGATGACGCGTGGCATGACGCGTATTTATAATGCGTGCAGCTCGTGCAAGGTTAATCTGGTTAATCAGGACACGTCCCTGGTTAATTTATTGAATCAAATCAACATCAACACCGCCCTTCTTCTTCTTTTTCCCCAAAGCCTCTCCTATGCTTGTCTGTTTCTTTAGGAACTACAAATAGAATTGCTCCTCAGTTTAGACGGTTTTCTTTGCTATGTTTTTGTGAGATAAAGGGGGGAGAAATCTTCAAACTTAATTTCACTTTTAATTTGTTTACATACAGTTGACGGCGTTGCGACGATTCATCGCCATGGCGCGTTGCAAGGAGCCAAAGTTTAAAGTTGCAAAACGCCACTATCTCCAAATATCTCCAGCTAATTTTTTATTATGTTATGTAAAATTTATCGACCTTTAAAGGAGCACAGTCACGAAGATTTCGCAGATTTCTGGTCAAAACTGTGCTAAAATTATCGGTAGCTAACTTTATCCATGCCCAACATTGTGTTTGAGCATTTAGAGGAACATATTAACTTAATTTCATTGAGAGAAAACAAACCATGGCTATTTAATATCGATTTAATGTCAACACGCTGAAAGAATTTGAAAAGTTTAGCCTAATTTTTTCAAATTGCAATCCATTTCCATCCATGCCATCCGTAGCAACAGACGACAGAAAATAGTTTCAGTGAAGTAATACAGTCTTTGGTAACAAAACTAGACCATTATTTGTGGGCGTTCATTGATGTGAGAACATATTTTTGATTTTTAAAGTGAACTAAAATAGCGTGACTATGCCCCTTTAAAATATGTAAGATTTAGGGTGGAGTAATTTGGAGCTTTTGTAAAAGAGACAATGAAAGACAACCATGTCATGTTTTGCGGCAAGAGCAAGCATTCGACACCCTCAAATTGAGCTCATTTTTAGCCAACTTACTGTGAAGAAGATTGACTAATATGCACGCAGACATAAACATTTTAACCTGTGAGCCAGGACTGTGAAAAAACGTTTTAATCATAGTGCACGGCTGGCTGAAAAATAAAGAAAGAAAATGAGATTTCCGGTTTGTTGAAAGGTAAATTTTGCCGGCTACCAAACGCACCGGAAGCGCGGAAAGAGCGCTCGTGCCAGTACTTCTCCGCATCACACATCGCTTGAAGAGCGGACTGCTCGTTTCATCGCCCAACCTTTTCCCGCCCTGGTTTTAAGCATTGCGCCCGGGCTGAAATTCACCATGTAATCGCAAGAAAAATTCAGCCCGGTGGGCGGTCGGAATTTCAACCTGGGCTGAAATTCGCCATGTAATCGGTCCCTAAATCTTATCCTATTTCCTAAAAATGTAACCAGAGGCCCCCCTTAAGATTAAGTACCTTTTGACGTAAACGAACTGCTCCTCGAACATCAAGAAGAAGACAACAAGTCATTAGGGATTTTCTCAAAAGCTGAATAAACCGTACTCAGCTCTAAGCGTTACGTATTTCGTAGACAGACAGGATGAACATGAAAAAACTAGCCCAATTTCTTTAAATTGCAATCGATTTCCATCCTGTCATGCCGCAGCCAAAGACACTTAGGGGCCGATTACATGGCGAATTTCAGCCCGGGTTGAAATTTCGGACCGCCCACCGGGGCTGAAATTTTGTTGCGATTACATGGCGAATTTCAGCCTGTGTGCAATGTTTAAAATTGGGCGTGAAAATTTGCAGGAAAGCTTTTTACATGTGTTTTTTGTGAACAACTAAAAAGGTGCGCATGCCCAAGTTCATATTTCAGCTCGGGCTGAAATTTGACTGCGATTATATGAGGTTTTTCAGCCCGTTTGACCGGGCTGAGATTTCCAGCCCGGCTAACCGGGCTGAGATTTCAGCTCGGTTTCCTGAACAAATCTTCTAAAAAAGACGTTTGCGATTACATGAAGAAAGTTTCAGCCTGGGCTGAAATTTCCAGCCCGATCAAACGGGTATTCCAAAATGGCGGAAAATATAGTACTCTTTTGTCTCATTAAGGACGGTGCCTCCTTTTGTTACTGCGCGTACGTTCTGTGCATCTCGGGATATTTAAGTTTCATAAGGAATTTGCCCACTTATACAACAATCTTTTTGCGCGGTTTACGACTACGTGGAAAAAGCAGATCTTAGCAAGGGCTATCAGAATCCAAAAAGATTTTGTACCACGTGATGTGTTTCGTCTAATGAGCGCGCGCGAAAGTTAAGCGGTGAGTTGTAAGAGATGACAAGAACACACCGAGTTGGTTACAGTCCTCTCATATCCAACAAGCGCGAGTTGAGTAATTGTTTAGTTAAGGACGGTGCCTCCTAATATACGTGGTACAAAAAGATTTTGTACCACGTGATGTGTTTCGTCTAATGAGCGCGCGCGAAAGTTAAGCGGTGAGTTGTAAGAGATGACAAGAACACACCGAGTTGGTTACAGTCCTCTCATATCCAACAAGCGCGAGTTGAGTAATTGTTTAGTTAAGGACGGTGCCTCCTAATATACGTGGTACAAAATCGGACGGCAAGTATCAGGCGATACCCGTCGTCCGATTTGATATCCGTCGTCCGATTTTATTGATGAGAGAAAGACAAGAAAGGAAGTAACTTTTTCAGGTTTTAACTTTTCAGATCTAATCACAGTGTAATAAAATCGATTAAACTAAGCAGCTTGGATTTGTTTAGCTGAAAATGTGCTGTGAGCTCACTGAATGTTTTCTCTTTGCCACAATAGAGCGTGCTCGTTGTAGAAGTTAATCGGAGGGTTATAAAATAAATAACTCCTTCCTGGCTTGCTGGTATATCGGAGGATAATGTTCTTGGCTGAAAGATTGTCCTCAAAATTTCACAGTGGCCCTCGAAGCTTCGCTTCACGGCCAACTGTTCATTTTTCGAACAATCTCATTTCAGCCTCGGGCATTATCCTCCGATATAGCAGCCGCCGAAAGGGGTTTATTTACTAAATATCCAACAAGCGCTCGTGGAATATTGCTAAATATACTTGACATCGCGCTTGGTCAATAACAACTCTATTTAATTTGATCAATCGTTTGTTGCTTCTCTTAACATCTGATAGATATTGATATTTTAGAAGAATTCGCCCATCTTTACAATGATGCTAGTTATAACCTTGATCTTATCCCTGTTACCGCGTCTGGCTCAAGGTAAATGTGCTTATCAATCGCTTTAAATGTATATTAGAAGCAAAATGTGGGAAATTTAGCAGAAATGCTGGAATAATTCTTATTCTACAGAAAGAACTGGCGCGACCATTTGCGTTGAGAAGAACTTCGCGACAAAAGTCCAGTCTTATTGCGCCGGTTTCTTGCGCAAAAAAGGGATCACCCATGCGATTTTAGAGAGCTTTAGTTCGGAGTTTAAGAACGGGATTAAATACGAGTACGAGGTTCAGGTCTAACCAACCAACCCTTCATTGTTCGTTTATCCACTCATTCATTCACCAATCATTCAACCGATCGATCAATCGAGCAGTCAGTCAGTCAGTCAGTCAGTCAGTCAGTCAGTCAGTCAGTCAGTCAGTCAGTCAGTCAGTCAGTCAGTCAGTCAGTCAGTCAGTCAGTCAGTCAATCAATCAATCAATCAGTCAAACAGCCAAACCAATCAATCATTCATTGACATAAATTCCAATTGTGAAATTGATGCAAGAAGCAACCCTCCTTCTCTAATGTTTAGCAACAAGGAGGAGAGAGAGCTGTGGGATATAGACTTAATTGAAATTCGAAAGTTTACTAGTACTCAATCTTTTTTCGTTCTCTAAAGGTCCCTATTCACCGCGCGCTGGTGACGTGGCAGTTTTTAACAGTACATGTGGCCGTGACTTTTTAACCAGAAATTGTGTAGAGCGGATGAACGCGTTTGTCGAGTGTCGCGCGGCACGCGACATTCATGTGCTCTCGCGTGTTTGCTTTCCATAGGACTATCCTCGAGGGGAAAGAAGGACTTCTCGTTGCGTAGTAACCGTTCATTAATGTCACTAGTCTTATGTTCGACTTTCCTTTACATTTTTTCTTCCAGTAGGGCGGTAACCCGAGGAGTAAACAAGGGGGTTAAAGAAGATTTCCGAGCTGCCTTGGAGAGGCAGATTGGCCGCAGTGATGACAGTTTCGAGCCATTGCTCAGAGTTTTCTTCCAAGAAGAGAAGGAGTCACTTCTAAGCTGACAGACGACGCAAATTAAGTTTTGGAGAATTTAAGCATACTTCATGGACACTCGCTTGAGGCGAATGCAAGAAGTTGGTTCTGGACTGTTCTTCAGTCCCTTGCTCTATATTTCTTGAAGATAGGCACCTCTCCGCTGGATAACTCTCCAAGGTGGACACTGAATGTTCTGAGGCGGACACTTCTCTTATTTGACAACTCTTTATGGTGGACACCTCTAAGATAGACAGAAGTGGACATTTGCTTTATTTTTCTTTAATTTTCCTTAAGACGAACACCTCCGTTTTAAGATGAGAACTCTCATAAGGCCGACTGACACGTGGTTCCAAGCTTCTTGTTTTTAACTCACATCATATTAAGACAGTCCCACGAGTTTCAGCAGGTTGGCTTGCCTCTGGTTATCAAAACTGTCTTGTATCAAACTATGTACAGATGGGTTTCACGTTTTCAGCAAAATCCATAATCGAGTCACTTGACGTTGATAAGGACGGCTGGAAAATTTATCATGATGTACAACGCGTTTGCAAAGCAACGTTCTCGTTACCGTTGCGGCGGTGGTTTTCAAAACACCCGTTTGCAAATTCAATTATCGGAACAACTTGCAAATAGTGAAAAAGAAACTAACTCTTTTGCAAAAAAAATAATAATAATAAAGAAAAGAAAAGACACATATCAACGTTGTTGTTTGTTCTTCTAAGCGCGAATTTGCGTTAGCCTTTCTTGAGGCCTTAATAGCCTTCGAGCCCGCGACCCTCAGACTTTTTTAATTAGGAGGGAGGGTGGCTATTGTATTGTAATTACGCACTGCAAGTTTTTTCAGCGTCGTAGGTTATTTTCTCATGCATTCTTTCACAAACCGTAGAATGGCGTTTATAAGGCCCTTCGCTCCCCCCCCCCCCCCACAAACCCCAACTAAATTGGTTAAAACAACGGTTCACTACCCAAATATTTCTTACCTCCCAATCATAGAAAAACCCTGACGTAGTTGTATCAGCCCACGGTTTACAGCTGCAATTTTAAGGTACATGATACATGTTATTTGGAAGGAGAGGGGAACCTCAAAAGCGTTATAATAAGTAATGGGATAATGCAAGAGCGTTAGTCAAAAATGATTTATATTTCAAGGATCAGCTTTTCCCTCTTCCTCGTGATCTGTCTGATAAGCTCTGTTCCCTTAGTTCATTTACCTGAGAACAAATTAAAAGCTCACTTGAATGGAATGTCAAGAAAATGGCTACCACGCGAGAATGGGGCGGCGAGGAACTTGGCGCTCGCCTTTTCTTTTTTCGCTCCTGAAATAATACGTTTGAGATCGAATCTCTGTTGTGAATTTTTCTCTTTCATACACATGGCACAGGCAAACGTATGACCTTTATCGTTCTCGCGCGGCATAAGATTGGGACGAGGCAACGCCGTTGCGTCTCGTCCCCAGTCTCTCGCAAGTTGAAGCATTCCCGGTCACTAAATTTCCTGGTAAGTCGACTGATCCAGTTGTCCCAAAGTCCATTGCTGTTGACAACTAAAAAATTTGAAAAGACTTCTAGCTCACGCACCTATCGAAAACTTCATACATGTAAACATGTAATCCGCTTTGCAAATCCGTTTTTGCGGGGAGAAAATTTAATCGAACTCAGAAGTGTCCCGAGTTTCGTCGAAATTGAAAGGCGGTCTTTTCCCGAATGATTTCAACTTATTGTTTGCACCATTACTGACAGCAAATGAATTAGAACAAGTGATTGAAACTGTCAAAAGCAAACAGTAATAAGATTGGCTACCCCTGGCTTATTTTCGGTTCCCTCACAAATGATGCATTAATTTACGGACTCAAAGGCTAACTCTCGTTGCGGGGCCGTATGTTACGATCCGCACTTTCAAAATTTTAAGTTAAAAAAACCTTTGTGAACAGTATTGCACACAACTCGCTCATACCGTGTTCGCTCATACGTGATACCGTTTGCTAGTAAAATTCACACTTGCATCCTGTCTCCCGCGGGATGTGTACGTGTTTCCTTTGAAGAGGTAGACAGGGAGAGCGAAGAAGTCAACCTTGCTATATCTATTAGGTCAGCGAACAAAACTCCGGATGACTCTACTGGTAATACAATTAGTACTTTAATCGGTATGCCTGGATAAACCTCAGACCTAGAAAAGGAAAAGACAACTGTGAACATGATCTTTCCCATATCAAGATCCTCGTAGCGTCCTCATTTGTTCCTTAGCGGTAGGGATTAAAATCCCCGCAGATTTTCTTGGAAAGGGTAAATGTCAGCTTATGTTCTTCGAAGCGGAAATGTTTCTTCGCGATATTCTTACTTGCTTTGATATTATTAAGACGGCAAATCCTTGTAGAAAGGGGACAGCAACGTAAAGTATCGGTATTGTTCCGAGTCAGTTGGCCGATAGCAAGGTTGATATCTAGCCTCGTGCGAACTGAATGAGCGAAAATTTTCGGAACATTATTCCTCTTCTTCTATTGGTCGTTCGCTTCTTTAACTAGCCGTTGCTGTGCGCCATACTACAAGCAATAATCTACTCATTTCAGTGTCTTATTAAAAAAGAACTGCTTTCAATTCATGGATCACAATTGAGGATATATGACCATTCCCCTTTCAGACCTTTCACTCGTTGTGCCTTCGCTTCTCGTAAGTCCCCAAACGATTGAGCAATCATTAGCTTTTTGGATCAAGGCAAAAGTGCAAAAGGAATAATAGCATCTCGGATGATTTCGAACGCATGGAGTTGTGCGTACTTTCAGTTACTGTTCTTGCCAGGTGATTAGGGGCAAACAGATCAGTCATTCTCCGGGCCGCTAAGACTATTTTCGCGATCTCAGACTTGTTAAGTTGTTTGCTACGCAGGCTTATCTAGTTCGGCAAGAAACGTTTACGAGAAAAGAGAACACACAGTAAGCGAAATAGAACAAAAAATAACGCTTCCCTAGGTCCTGTCGTGTACACTGGAGGAATTCATTCCTTGAAAACGGTATCGCAGCAACCCATGGTCACGCTGGGAAAACCCCGCGTAATCGTGTAATCGACAACTTCCATCAAAGTCAGTTTAGAAAGGATAATTTTGGGAAGAATTATCGTTGGTTCAAAACATGTACTGTCTACGGGTGAGTTCCGTCAATTTTGAGAGCAAAAGACCTCGAAAACAAGAGTGACCAAACTTCAAATCATCTGTCCGTGGCCAAATGTGGTACGGCATAGTTTGTCGGTGCGCACTTCGAAAAGCGCTTCGCGGCGTTCCGCTCTCGAAGTAGAGTTTGGGGGGCTGAAATGTTTGTGCGGTAACTAGCCCGTTTAACAGCTTTGAAACTCGGAATGACACTTCATTTCTTGAAGTAGCTTTCATTTTCTACAAAATAATCGCAACTCGCAGTGAGATTCTTCGATCAACCGTTCGAAGCGACGCGCCGGAACTCAAATGGCGCATTGGGGAATACCCATAAGGCCTGGTCACTCAACCGATCTGAAGGGACCCTAAGGTATTTCGCGTCCTTATGAAGCTTAAATTTTTTATTAAATACTCGTTGCAATCTGCCAGATAGCTTTATAAAAGTGGTGTAAATGATCAAACGATGCCAAATTTTGCAAAATTCATTTGTTTATACGGTTATTTCCCGTGAACTTGTGCGGTCGTGGCAGCACGTGTGGTTTTTGCATACTCATGCGCACTTCGAGGCAATATGGCGCGAATAAAGTTCCCTGGAACTGACAAGAGACGATCTTCGCCCGAGAAAGAAAAGAAATTAAACATGTCTGGCAGCAGGAAAAAGGAGCAGTTAGCCGAGAAGCAGAAGGGCTCTGTTATCCGGCCAGTTTTGATAAGCCTTCGAAGATATCGTGAAATATTTGGAGATTCCGATGAAGAGGTGCTTCACGATTTGCCATGCACATTTCAGTGTTTTGTTTATCAGGTCCTTTCAGATCTTTCAGCGATCTCAAATATTTCTTTCTCATGTTTTCATTTTTGCTTGTTGTAGGAAGAAGAATTTTATGGTTTTCAAGCAGAGGAACTGGGACTCAAGGCATACCGTTCTTTTTCTGTTCAAAAATATTTTGATGGCAGCGAAAGAGTCAGCTATCGGAAAGATGGCGCTCGCGATTCTCATTCACGATATTCAATCGGTGAATCGCCAAAATCATGTCAAGAATCTCCTCAGCGTAAAAGTAACGCAAAAGAGATGGAAAGCAAGCCATCGAACGCCTCTCCTAGTGAGAACATTTACGCTAAACAGTACAGAAAACGAGAATCTTACGAGAGGAAATTCGCGCGTCCTTTAGCAAGGGTTGCACTCGACAAGCCTTGTTTGTCTCCGAACGTGAAATCAACAACCCAAGTCAGAGCAAATTTTGTTCCACGAATACCGAAACCCGCCCATTTAGTTCTTGGCAAGAATGTGAAGATATATGAGAGAAATTTATTTCCTTTTGCAACTTTTACGAAGAAATCAAACGCACGGGTGCCCTTAGCGAAACAGTTGTTGGCCAAAGCCAAGGAGGGCCAAAGGATTCGTAATCAGAAAGCTTCAGTAAACAAAGATAGCGAACAAGTGCGGTCGCGCTCCGGGCGAATTGTGAAGAGTAAAAAATTGGATTATGATGATGTCACGTCACCGAAGTTCAAAATCAAGAGAGAGGAAGCGAGATCTGAGCCATCAACATCAAACCAGCGTAATCGAGGACAAAAGAGACCTTTAGAAGATGGCGATCGTGAATATCCTCCTAGCAAAACCCTACGAGTGGCCGAGGTGAAGGTAGAAAAAATGGATTTACCATCTGATCAGAGGGTCTACGTGAATAATCCAGGTATTTGACTTGTTTATTGTAGATTAAGTAGTCTGCTAAACATTTGTCAGGTTGTCGTTGATTTCAAAACATTAGTGGTTAATTTCAGGAAATGGGGATAGCAACTTGACAATGACATGCCCCCTCCCCCAGCTTATTTAAAGCCAATTTCATTGTTGTATGCAGTCCTAAATTCCCGAACCTGATTCACTGGCGATGTTACCCAATCATGATTTGACCAAGACCAGCAATGAAACTGGCTCTTAGGGATAAATGTAGTTCAGTTGGTGAGTAGAAATGACAAGTCTACGATAGAAGCATATTTAGCATTTTGATTTTTATGTGATAAGAGTCACTTTCATTGTTAGAAGTTCAATGCAGTGCAAATCGCAGCCATTGAATCTTGTTGGATCCACGGAATATATCATTACATTTCTAGTGCCTTGCGAAGCAGACATGCAATGAGAATTAAGAGAATCATCAATTAGGAAATGTCTTTTTGTACCATAAAAATTCTTGAAAAAAATTATGACATTAAAAAAATGTATTACCCACTTGTGAAAAGTAGGGACTTATTTTTTTTGGTAGGATCTAATAGTTTTTGTACACATGGGTGTTATGTTAATTATACCCCTCACTGTGAACAAACAGCACTTTATATACACATATAATTTCAATGAAATGTGGTAAATATTTAAATATTCAAGTTTTTAATGTCAAGTCATAATGTATGACTTGATAACAAAAACTTTGTTATTTAAATATTACCATATGTATGTAATCATACTGTCTCAGAGGTTAATATAAATGGGTCGTGGACGGCATATCAAACAAAGCAGTGTTTTCTGCTCTAATTTACCTTGATTTTTTTATAACAATTTTTTTTTCCATATTATCATATTAAGCCACCAAATTAATTTTATTGGGTGTATGATTTAACATTTTTAATTTTCCCATAGTCTTTTCGTTTTAAATAAAAATAGCGTCTGTCTTTTTGCCTCGCTCACCATGAGTCCCCCATAGCTCAGTGGTTAGAGCATCCAATCGGCACCTGGAAGGTCATGGGTCCGACTCCCGTTGGGAGGACTCAGATTTCTTGAGTAAAACAACTTGAGAACATTTCTTTTTTTAGTTCATTTCAGTTGTCACTCCACTTGTCATGATTTCATTTATCACATTTGACATTACTGAGCCTTGCAGTATCGCAGGCCTGTGTCACATTTGAACCTAGTTGTATGGCCTCGCTTACCATGAGTCCCCCATAGCTCATTGACTATAGCATCCAACCGGCACCTGAAAGGTCATGGGTTCAACTCCTTTTGGGAGGACTCAGATTTTTTCTGAGTAAAACGACTTGAGAACATTTCTTCTTGTAGTTCATTTCAGCCAGTCATCACTTATCATAACTTGTCTTTATTTTCTGTTGTTGTTTTTTTTTTGCTTGGGTATTTTTTGGAGGTTGTGATTTAGCACTGGGTGGTAAAGGATAAAATTATTTTATGATGAGCTACAGTATCATGATAAAGGATGAAATAATGCTAATCAGTGACCAAATGGTTGATCATTGTATCATAGTTATTTGCAGACTGGATGTAATTTAGGTATCCTGAAAAAGGACCTTGAGGATATCTCTGCTAAATGATCCTTAAGAAACATGCATACATACAGACACCAGACCACAATACCCTTGAACTCATGCAGTAGTCTTATCGAACAATTTTATGGCTTCTTTTACATCCTATTCTAATTCATATACATTACATGAAGGTGAAGTAAACAATGCCAGTGACTTAGCATCCCTGTCCAAAAACAAAAATTCCTCTCCAAGGACGTGAAATGTGAGCTGAGATTAGATCCCTTATGCGTAGCATAAAGCACAGTAGCCTTTATGCATAGTATAATCTCAACAGGTTTTTAAAGATTTTGCTTAGAGGGGTCACCTGGAATTGAAACCCACAACACCCTATCCTGCAATAATTATTTGTTTCCAGCCTTAAAGTAACACAATCCGGTTACTGCGCATGCTCCACACTTTGTTTTCCGACAGGATGTCGCAAATTCAAAAGACGCTATAAGTTACATCGAACCTTTAAAATCCCTTTTCATCGTGCTCAGTGAATATCGATATTGCTGTAAACCTTTGCAGAACTATAGATTAATGATACATAGTTCCCATTAAGTTGCAATTTGTGTGAAATGAGGATTTTTTGGCATTGTTTTCAATGCCTTTGGATGGAGGACCGAGAGGAGGGAAGTGCTATAGTGCTGGTCGAAGGCTTCTTTCTCCCACCAGCTTCCGTAAAAGCTCAGAAAATTGTGAAAGGAAAAAGCAGAAATGGAACCAGCAGCATCGTAGAATATCGATATCTATCAAGAAAGCAATCCATGAGACATGGAAACGACTGAAGGGATAGTGTCTGTATTCGACCGACACAGCCATAAAATGGGTTGGAAGGCCTGCACGACTTATACTTCACGTATTTGTACGCCGCGCCTTATCTTGGTCTTTTGACCAATTTTGCTTCTTGTGTTTTTATAGCGGGTTTAGTTTGGAGGATTTTTAAATGTTGACTGAATTGAGGCATTACAACTTAGACATCACATTCTCAAGGCTCTATCGAGGTCATAACTGGTGGATTCTTTTGGGTTTCGCCATTTGTTGTTCTCCATTGGTTTGACTTCTGATCATTTGTTAAGCGACTTAATGTGGTTTTTATGCCGCTCTTGGCACAGTAGGTACATTGAATTGGGCTCGTTTAGGAAATTTATAGGTTTTTCCGCCTTTCATGTTTATACTATTGACAATAAAGGACCTGAAATATTCACTGCAGCATGACGAGTTTCCCTACTGATGTTTGTAACGCCGGGCCCGGCTAATTGTTCTTAATTCTGTTGCAGGGTTTTGTGTTTCGCATCACGCTCTGTTAAATCTTTGTGTATAATCAGTGACACACAACATGAAAATTTTAGCAAAATACTTGAAAGATCATTTCCTGCTTTCTAAGATTGCATCAGAGGTTTTTAAAGGCATATTTGTGTAAGCTAAAACAGACTGATCTGTTTGGATTTTTTAGCGAAATATTTAGGCGGCAGAAAATTTTAAGAAGCAGAATCCTATCCACGAATTTCCGAGCTGCTGATGGCTCTCTGAAAATGCTAGCTGACCTTATTTTGCACTCTAAACAACATATTTGTCCCTCCGAAAACAATAGGAACTAATAAGTCCTCTTGTTACAAAAGCCCTACGTGATGTTTTTCGCCAAAGCAATCTCTAGGTTTCACTGTAATTAAAACCGAAAACCTCCGGTGATTTATATTTTGTGTTTTGCATCACAGAGTGTGATCTGTAGACCCTTTTCATCAAGAAATTTAAGTTGTAGCTTCCTTGGAGCTATACAACACGAGCAAATATTGAAACGGAGGATGTAAACAATGGATCACTGCGTGGGCCGTGGGGTAATCTTGTCGTATCAATGTGACAGTTCTTTTGTTTTTTTTTAAGATAACAGCTGAGGTTCACGCATGCGCATTATTGGGATAGTGTCCCTTTAAGTGGTACTTAGATTGACAAATGGCTTGGAGTGTAATTTAATATGCCCAGAAATCCATGTGGGCCAAAATTAACCTAAAAAGAATGCCACTTGGTTTATACTTACAGAAATAAAAATAATACCATACCTTTTTTGTATTCAAAAAAGTAAATATCCATTAACCCTTTTTGAGGGGGGTGTGCAGATTAAAACAGTTATTGCATCAGCAGCTTTTACGTCAGCCAACCACTTTGATAAGGAATAGATTTAGAAAAGAGAGGTCTTTGCACCTGTGCATGATTTTGGATATTTTGGCCAATTTTTCCAGGGTTACAAACAAAAGACCTTTAAACGTTTTCGTGCAAAATTGATGGCAAATTTAGTTATTCTCCTAGTTCTCTTTCCAGGATAGGTTTCCCCTTTTCCTAAAAGCTGACCTTTTTTTAAAACCACCAAAGCACCAGAATCACCTGGTAGAAGTACTTCACACTCCCGTCACTAAAACACCCAAGCACTCCCCCCCCCCTTCTCCCTAGGCCCCCAATCAACTGAAACAGTAAGGCAGCAATAAATGCTGAAGAGATGTGTAATCTTGAGTTGACAAAATAATAACGATTTGCTTTATTTTTGCAGAGTCACCCACAGGATTTGACATCCAGCCTCTTAGTGCTGCTGAAATGAAGGTATGAAAAGTGACACACAATCCAAACTTGTGAAGGCAACCATCTGAGGTTTTATAGCTGATATGCTTTATAGCTGATATGATTTAATGCTATATGCATACCTGTGATTACGTGATTTGCTGGTTTTGATTCACCCATTATGATTCACCAATAATCACAAAATGGTGAAGGGGATTTTTTGCTAATGCTTGGTTATATTTCAAAAAGTTGGTATTGAGACAGATTCCACTCAACGTTTGAGCAATAAGTGCAAAAAATATTTACTAAAAACTACTCATAGCACGGTAACATTTTCAATACTATTTAAAACATCCCACCTTAATTCACTTCTCCAAGTGACCCCGCGATTAAATTCTCAAGCATTCTCGAGAAAATTAATGTCAAATCTATTAAAAGTATGCTAAAAGCAGGGGCCATCTTGTTTTGAACTGACGTGAAGCATCTTTTTAATTGAAAATTTTTTATTTGGATAACTTCAAATCCAATTTTCTCTCATGGGGTCAGCCTGGGAGCAAAAGTATCGATAAGTTCTTCTTATCTGTTCTCAAAATGTGACTGCTATAAGAATATTTTTTGATAACTTAATTTTTTTGCACTTATTGCTCGAACGTTGAGCGGAAATTGTCTTAATTACTCTAGATTAGTTTCATGCACAAATTTTTCTTTCACTTTTTTTCACTGTGGACAAATCATAACACATGTAGAGGAATCATGTTTGAAAGGTCGGGGCCTGTACAGTGCAGTGAAAGTAGCTGCAATAACTTTTTAAATGGAATCTCGACCTCAGCAAGTGAAATATTTATGAAAACAAAGTTATCTTTACTGTGCAACTAATAAAACTGCTGGCGCTAAGAATTATTTTTGGAATGTTTATTGTGCTGCAGCGAATAAGACTCAAGATCAATCCAGAAAAAAAAATTTCAAACTACAAAATTTACATGTATGTCAGTTTACATGTATTACAGTTTCAGTATCTGATTGATTTTCTTTCCAAACACAATAAACATTCCAGAAATAATCATGATGTTTGTGATTTTCCCAGTTTTGCTGTAACAGCAATCAGTGATTAGAAATCAGTGGGGAGAAAACTAACAAGCCTAGAAAAAAAACCTTTCAGAGCAGGGGTTAAAACAAACAACAAATTAAACCCAGATATGGCGTCAACTCTGGATATTGGTGGGAGACAGGGTTTTCACCACTGCACCATCCTCACTATCCACCCGACTTTTATTGTAAACCCTTAACATATTAAATTGTGTTATTTTGCAGAAAGAACTGTTTGGCCCATTGTCATTAATGCCGCATTTTCTAATTTTCAGGACTCTAAATTTCGATTCTCAGACATATCTGATGGAGAAACATCCACAGACAAGAACTTTTCTCTCACCAAGAAAGCTCGTATCAAGAATGCCAAGAGGATTAAAAATGCTCTCAATGCCAGGAACCATTATCAACAAGCAACATTCCCCAGTCGTGGAATGCAAAGAGTACAGAAAGATAGAACTTCAAATTCAGGGGATGAATTATCTAGTTTAAAATCAAATAAGGAGAGGAAACCAAATGACTGTCCAGAAGATTCACCTTCTGTGAAGAGATCAGAGCGAATTAAAATAAGGAAAACAAGTCTTGAATTGTCTGAAATCCAGAAGCACGAGAATGATGATTTGGAAGATCGGGTTAGCGATACTTCTTCCATTTCTGAGATTTCTTCTTTGAGTAGTGAAATTTCCAAGAGGAGGACACCCATTTCTGCAAACAGATATGTGTTTAAATCAAAGCGGCTACAAGAATTGCAAGAGAAAATGGAAAGTGATACGATGGAAGATGCTCCAGCGCTAGACAGGGATAGTTCAGGAGTTGTTGAAAAAGATGCTAAGGATCGTAAGGCGCATACAGATTCTGGAAGTGAAAGAAGCAGTCGCACTTCATCTCGACGACAGAGTCACGAGGAAGATAGTGTTTCTGTAAAATCTGAAACACCTGTTACATCAAAAAAGAGAAAAATCAGTGGAAGGAAAGCACCAGCGTCGAGACTACAGGCCGTGAAAAATGATGATGAAATGCCCAGCTCAAGCGAGGATGAAGAAAGCAGTAGGCCGCTTTCAGAACTGAAAAAGGATATCAAGAAAACCGATGAGGAACCCATGGAGAGAGTGGTGAAAAAAGTTATCAAAGTTGTGAAGAAATTTCGAACAAAGAATGGTGAGACCAAAACCAAGGTTGTGAAAATCATCAAGAAGATGGGCGTGAAGAAGAAAGCAGCAGATAGCTGTGCTGTGGTTACCGGGCGGAGACGGGTCCGGTGCGGCAACTGTAGGGGGTGCAGAGTAAAGAATGACTGTGGTGACTGCCGATGGTGCAAGTTAGTGTGATTTTCTTATCCCTTTAAGCCCTAACAGTGATGAAAATGAAATTCTCATTACGTTATCACTACTGTTCGAACATGCAAGTGAAGAGAATAAAGGAAGTGATCACCAGAGATAGGATGTCTTGATATTTAGACAAATTCTCCTTACTAGTTCCTTAAGAAATGTATGGAGAACAGTAAGCAGAATATGCATTTTTGTATGAGGGCCTAAAGGGTTATTCTATATGTTCGTGAATTTTAGATTTGCATTTAGTCACAAACATTTTAAGTATATCTTGCAATAGAACTTTCATTTACAAGTACCCATTTCACAAATTTTTCAAATTCTTGGTTAATTAGTGTTAGAAGCCCATTGGAACAGTGTTTCTGTAGTGTGCAAAGAAAATTGAAAAACTTGTAACGGTTTTCAAAATTTTTGTGCTAGAACAAAATATGGTCAAAGAGTTCATGAATGTTCTGGTGTTGTTGACATCAATGTTGTAGGTTAAAATGAATTTCAGGTCAAAATGATTTCAGACTGGTTTGATTTGTATTGTCCTTTGTTTCAGTTTGATGATAATGACTATAAAACAAAGGAAATCCGAATCAAACTAGTTAGAAATCATTTTGAGCTGAAATTCGTTTCAACCTACAACATCTACATTTACTTGGGGAAAATATCTGTTGGTTCGTAGGTTTGTATTGCATAATTTTGTGAGATTTTCTTTTACAATTTGATTAGTTATTCAACATTTGTTTGGCATTACGTTTCCTCCACTCAAGCCATACAGTTTTTTTTTTTACAAATGAATGTCTTGTTTGAAAGTCCCTCGTTGAGTCTTCTCCTCTAATACCCACATAAATATAAACAAACCTTATATTAAGTAATTCACATATTCTTTTAACCCTTGAAGTCCCAGCATGCACGTTGCCCTCACTGTGCTCTATTTTTCTGTTTCTTTTGGTACTAGTTGGGAGAATTTGCTTAAACATCAAGACATTTTATCTTCCCTGATCATGTCCTGTATTCTTGTGTCCTGTATGCTTGATCAAGTAGTGATAATCTAAGGAGAAATTAGATGCTTGCCACTACTGAGACTTAAAGGATAAAATAACTTTTTTTATAGAGACAAGCCCAAGTTTGGAGGACCAGGGACAAGCAAGCAGTCCTGTGTGTAAGTAATCCTGGAACGAGAATCTCTTTCTGGAAAATAAGATGTATAAAAAGAAACTCAATTCCAGAGAGACAATAAAATGTTGTGTTGAATTTCAGGAAACGCAAGTGTCTCAATCCACAGCCACCAAAACCACTGGACAGTGAATCTGCTAAGAAAACTGGAAAAGGTATTTTTTCCTCTAAACATTGCAATAATTATTATTAGAGATTGATTGTTTGCTATCAGTGAATAAAGTACTTAACGCTCTAAATTACTGATAAATACTTAATTCCAATAATATCAATTCTTTCTATTTGTTATTATTTTAGCAGCAAAGCCAAAGGCAGTACCAAAGAAAGATAATAACCTGAAGGAGAAGAATTTTAAGAAAGAACAAAGCCAGGTGCCATCATCCAAAAAGAAGCCTGCCATTCAGGCAAAGCCTCCACCTTCTGGCAAGCGTCAAGCACTTCTGGACGACAAAAGCCTTGTTAAACTGCCTTGGAGTGTACGTACACATTATAAATTTTTATGATATCGAAAAGCATCAAACGTAATAATACCCTGTGATGGGAATTTTCTTTCTTTTTTTTTTTTTCAGCATCTTAATTTTGATTTTGGAGAGGTGACATCCCACTACTAGACCACTATAGAAGAGTTGAAATTAAGCAACTTTATTTTTTCACTACATCAAATCTTTGTGATTCCCCAAAAATCGTGAAAAGGAGCTCATGAGATTTGAAAAGCCTGTGGTGAAATTTCTTGATAAGATATATCTTTTTGTGATTTATAACAGGATAATAGTACTGAAGAGGAAATTTGGAAGGAAGGCTTTGCAGTTTGTTTTACATCTGGCATTCCCAGTTCAGTAAAGGAGCTCTGTTTTCTCTGTGGCAGCAAGGGAAATGAAAAGGTTTGACAAAAGTGCTGTACATTTGATTACTTAACTCTATGACCTGCTTCTAGGGTTTCATTATTTCCTGGCCCATTATTTTACCTTACTGTATCTTATCCAAGCAATTGAGCACCTGTATGCTACCAGTTTTCAAGACAAATGCAACTTGCACATTTATTTCTCAATTTCCATGCAAGTAAGCACAGGCAACTTTTGCTGAAATGCTTTCCCTCCCTTTTTTGTCAGTTAGAGTTGTTAGGCTCTTATTGGTGATTAATTACCAGGTTCTTTTTGGTGGCAGGACAACATTGATCAGGGAGAGAGCAGGAAGAATTGCTGTTGTGATTTTCATGAGCAAAGTTCTTACTCATTCCCAAGTGTCCCAACAATTTTGCACTAGTATGCTATCAGTGTTAAGTTAGAGAGTAGGTGGCAGTGGATGCCAGGCAGAAGTGGGCCATTTGGCTCTTATGGTGGATTTCTTCAATCTCGTTCCCAGGGTTTTTTCATCTCCCCACCCAAGAAGGAGTGAGGGGGGTCTCTCTCCCCACCCACGAGGGAGGGAACAAGGGGGTTGCTCTCCCCCACCCAGAAAGGAGGGAGGGGGGTCTCTCCCTCTTGGATGAGGAGGTTAAACACCCTCAGAAGGAGAGTGGGATTTCTTGAAAAATGCCCCACCTAATGGCTGAAAATGAAACACCCTCAGAAGGAGAGTGGGTCACTCAATTTCTCTTATTTCATCCCTTCCAAGAACCTGAGGTAAAGTTCTTATTTTTGTTTCATGTTGTTTCTTAGCTGTATTACTGCAAAGTCTGTGCTGAACCTTTCCATGGGTTTTGTCTTGATGAGACACCAGTAGATGAGAGTACATGGTGCTGTGACAACTGCAGTAGCTGCTCTGTCTGTGGATATCAAGACAAGGTATGGCATCGTTAAGAAATGCTTCATCCATTGCAGTTGTCTTTCATTTCATCTTAGCCTTCCATGCTTTGTTGTGGTTTAAACCAGGCCTACTCAGGTTATAAGTTTATTTTGTGCAGTTTTGAAAAGCAAACATAATTACATGGAAGTGAAGTTTCATCTCAATCATCCAAAAGACAAATGTTAGTTTATGCCTCTTCCTTTTTTGTTCATCATGCATCTGACATGCACGAAGAACGAAATTCTCTCTGTTTATGAAACTGAACAGAAACTGATACTCTGAGGTACACAAGTTTTTTACGAACTCTAAAAAAATGAAGCCAAAATCTTTCAACCCAAGAAAAGTCCACCAAAAATTTTGTATCCCAAAAAAAGTTCCAAATCCCTAATTTCCAACCCCAAGAAGGTCTTTGCACCATCTCCCCCCCCCCCTCCCCCTGGGCAGTACCACAAGATAGTACTTTGGACCTTGATAGACTTATGCTGTGGTGTCTTCTGCATGAAGACAATTTTGCTTGTATATTTCAAACATAACATTACATCCCCTTTAATTTCCTTCCTTTTCAGCTTCTGATGTGTGATCGTTGCCAGCGTGGTTATCATGTGGAGTGCTTAGGTCCATTTTACCCCACAGAACCTGAGGGTGAAAATGATGTGTGGGTTAGTATGTGAATTTGCTACTGTTTTTGTCTTAAACCTCTCATACTTGGAACCTATTTTGTTTTGTTTCCATAGATTTTTGGTAAATGGTTTTCAATCAATGAGAATTTGCATCTTGTTTGTTTATGAATACATTTAACTTTAATAACATAGTCTGTGTTTGTGTTCAGGTGTGTGGCCGTTGTGTTCAGTGCAAGAACTGTGGAAGGAGAACTGCTGGAGATGTAAGTGTGTTATTTGTATGGTTGATTGGTTTATGTTCAGACTTAAATATCCCAGGCCAGTTATTTAAGCAGAGTTCGATTGTGTGGTTCCAGAAAATATCCATATCTCCCCCATGAATGGTTTTTCACTTTCAACCCCTCCACCCCTACAAAAATTCCAGTTTAGCTTCATACTTTCCGTTGAAAATTTTGGCCTTTAAGATCCCTCACCTCCTCGGAATTTCCAGTGACCATCCATCAGGAGGGTATGGATATTTTCTGGAAGCACACATTTCAGTCTGGCCTGCTTGAATATGTAAGCACGATCTTTGTGTCAAGAAGGTTTATGGCACAGTCTACAAGAACATTTCTCTAGTCCTTTAAGTAACCCACTTATGAACCGATGCAGAGGTTCATTATTTGCTTTTAACCGTAGTCTAAGTTAGACCTTAATGGTCCTCTAGTTTACTCAGGAATGGTTCATTCAGATAACCAAAATGTAAATCCCAAAAAACTAAAACATTTGTGTTTTGATGTTCAAACAGTGTTAAATTTTTTACAGAAACCTGAAGCTATGTGGATGCTAGAGTTTACTCATTGTCAAGAATGTGGACGCCAAAGAGAACAGAACAACTTCTGCCCTCTGTGTGATAAATGCTACTCTGATGATGACTTTGATTCTAAAATGGTGCATTGTGTTGAGTGCGACCATTGGGTGCATGCTGAGTGTCAAGGAATCACAGTTGATCAGTATGAATGCCTATCAGACCTGCCTGAGGACGTACAGTTTATTTGTAGACAGTGTTGTTCTGAGCAGGAGACTGCACCATGGTACAAAGAACTGATGGAAGAAATGGAAGCTGGATACGAACGGGTAAAAAAACAGTTGTTTTGATCATTTTTCGTAACATGTATTTCATTACTTACACAACAGCATATTTTTGGTAGCTCAACATTTTTCTTGCTGATAATTTTTTTTAGATCTTGGAGGAGATGAAAAGTTGCAAGGCTTATGGACAATTCAGCTCTTATTTTGAGCAGGTTTGTGAGCTTTTAATATCTTGTAGTGATGATGACAGAGACAACCAGAACTACCGGGTACTTATTGGGAAGAAATGTTTTGCATGAGGTTCTGTTTTAAACAAAAGGCTCAACACGATAAATTGTAAGAGTTTAAACTGGCACAAAATGCCATACAGTCATGATCATGCATGTAACTTGGTCAATACTTAGTAGATAGTTGTGAAGTTTTACTACAAAAAATGGTCTTGTGAAGCTTTTCTCATGAAAAACATAAAATCATGTGTCCCAAAATATATGATGAGTTGACTACCCCTACAACTGTTCAAATCCTCTTTCTAAAACAACTGTAGGCTACGAAAATAAGTTAACTGGATCTATACAAGGAGAGCTGCAAGTTAAGCTGTAGGGTTCGAAAAGTATACCTCACTTATATGTTAAAAATTACAGATTTTTGAAAAAATGTTTCCACCTTGGGGAGTTAATGGTTAGTGCAACTTGCTAATGATTTGATTCTAGTGAGCTGCAGCAATGATGGTTACTGTTATGTACACATTTTCAACTGAAGCAAATTTGATTTAAAGAGTAACCTGCGCTCTTTTCCATTCTTTTGTTAACACAACAGTTTCAAGTGGACAATGGACATCCTAAAGACTTGGATGGAATTCTGGCCAAAGTGAAAGAATGGAAATACATCTCTGTGGTAAGTATGTCCCGTGTACAGACGTTCAGTTTCCTCTCTCCATGTGAAAAGGGGACATCTGTAAAATGAAAGGACAGACAAAGAGACAACAAAGTCTGCAATCAAACAATTTAACAACCAAGGAAACTGTAAGATGGCCGACCATGCAAGAACTGGTCATGTTAACAATGTGGTGTGGTGGGAAAGACTCATATTTCATGTAAGCACACTCATAAATACAGTGTACTCCAGAGTGTAGGGTTGCAAGATTACCGCAACTTACATTACATTTTCATTACAAACCTGAAGTAGTACTGGAATAAATTTGGATATTTGACTGCCAGAGGTTGTGTATGAGAAAAACAAATATCTTGGCCCTCTTTTATGAAAACAGCACCCCCCCCCCCCCCCCCTTACAGTCTGTAAGAATAGAATAAACCCTCCTAAAGGTAATTTTGTTTCTGTCTTTGATATCTTCCACAGGAAAGCTTTTGTGATGAAGTGAAAGGACTTTTGGACAAAGTAAGTCAGTTGGTGGAGACAGACCATGAACTCACTAAGCAGTGGTGTTCGCTTTATGTGACGTTTTGCCAGGTGGGTCAACTATACATGGTTATGTCTTTAACCCTTCAAGCCCTGACATCATTATTCAGATTCTCCTTACTGGTCACCATGGTGATCATTTCCCCAATTTTCATGACCTTTATGTGTTTTGATGCACTGATGTGATGAGAAATTTGATGCTGATCACTACTGGGACTTAAAACAACGACTGTGGAAAACAAGTTGCAGTTCAGTATTGTGATGGATGTGAGATAGCCAGGGTTTCAGATAGGGGGCTCCCCGGTGTTAACAAGTGTAGTGTGTTTATGTACCTAGTGTGTGTTACATTCTAATATGGTTAACCCTTTAAGCCCCAATATCAATATGCATATTCTCCTTAGTGTTCTCCATATGTTTCTTATGGTACTAGTTGGGAGAATTTGCATAAACATCAAGACTTTTCATGTTTGGTGATCATTTCCTTTATTTTCATGACCGGTATGTTTGATCAAGTAGGGATATTGTAAGGAGAATTTAGATGCTTGTCACTATTGGGGCTTAAGGGGTTAACATCATGATCAGTGTATAATGCTCCTAATGTACTTCTAAGGAAGGTTTATAAGTAAACCTTAATTTTTTTTATGCTGCCAAACTCTCTCTGTTGTTTATGCAGGGGTATGTAAGCATGCACATGATTTTCCATAACTGTAGCTTTTAATTTGCTGTGTGATTAACTTTCTTTCTGTTTTTCTTTAAATCCTAACCCTCAGGAGCTGGCAATGATGTTTCCAGGGCATAAAATAAAGGGTAATGGGAAAAATGAAGAGAACCAACCACTTCTCTCTCCCAAGTAAGATATCCATTGTTCATGATTGCGCGGTACAAATCATACTTAATTACTGGATACCTCTGTACATTTGCTGTAAAACAACTTCAGTGGGGTCCTTTGCAGGGAGGGTAATCTGACCGGGAGGTTGGAAGGATGTTTAAGTATCAAGAAAATTTTCATCGCTTGAAGTGTCTGGTTCATTGCAACTTTGGCAACTTATTATTTCATATATTGGCAAATATTATTTCACCTTTTAACATCATCATCATCATCATCATCATCATCATCATCATCCTCATCATCAACATTGTCATCAATCCTTGTCATCCCAGCTGAGACATACAGCTGCATTATTTAACAAAAATAATATTAAAACTAAATATTGTAATATCTCAACTCTTATAAATTAAAATTTTGTTTTTTGTTTCTTTATTTTTACAGTGGATTTCTTGGACCGATGATTTCTCATGAGACATGGGATCATTCTTATGTCCGCTTAGACAACAGCAAAGAAAAAACAGATTCTTTTCCTGAGAGACAAACTCAGTCACCCTCTGCCAAATCTCCATCCTCAGCTCAAGGAGCAAATGGTATTGTTTTGTTTCGTGTCTTTTCCACACTTTAACCTCTGCTAGTGTACACCTCCCACAGACCAATTTCTTTCCTAAGCGAACATGCAGTCTTAGTCCTAGCCACACACAAATGCTACAGTAAGGAGACACTTCATTGTGGTTTTAAGTAGTGATCACTTACCTTACATTTATAGATGAAGTAAAGATGGAGATTGATGACGAGAAAAGTCCAGAAAAAGATCATTCTTATGTTCATTTAGATGACAGCAAAGAAAAAACAGATTCTTTTCCTGAGAGACAAATTCAGTCACCCTCTGCCAAATCTTCATCCTCAGCTCAAGGAGCAAATGGTATTGTTTTGTTTTGTCTTTTCCACACTTTAACCTCTGCTAGTGTACACCTCCCACAGACCAATTTCCTTCCAAAGTGAACATGTAGTCTTACTCCTAGCCACACACAAATGCTATGTTTTTAACCTCCAGTAAGGAGACACTTCATTGTGGTTTTATGCGGTGATCACTTACTTTACATTTATAGATGAAGTAAAGATGGAGATTGATGATGAGAAAAGTCCAGAAAAAGATCAACTTGTTAAAGAAGAGCCCATGACAACAGACAGCAACTGTAATGACGAGCAACAGCCACATGTTGAGGTAAAATAAATCATTTTAAACACTTTGTTTGCATACACTATGTGGGGGACACAGGACTCTTACTCAAGTAGTAGGAAAGTTTTCCTTGCTGTTGTGGTTTCCTTGTGGCCTTAGCAGAGGCCCCTCATGATGCCTCTCTCCACCAGTGTTTACAAATCTGCACTGGTGAGGCTGAAAAGTTAGGGAAACATATTAACCAAATGCTGGTAACCCTGTGATGGATTACATCCAGACATTGGGTTACCTGTTCTCTGAATGCAACTTTGCCTTTGCTATAACACCTTTGCTATTCTAACATTGAAGTAATTATGATGGGAATAAAAGGTTTATCACATCTTCTTTATTTCCCA
This sequence comes from Siderastrea radians, assembly GCA_964017195.1. Classification (NCBI taxonomy): domain Eukaryota; kingdom Metazoa; phylum Cnidaria; class Anthozoa; order Scleractinia; family Rhizangiidae; genus Siderastrea; species Siderastrea radians. The sequence goes on from OZ024895.1 coordinate 35,584,665, forward strand.
GGAGGATGTAAGAAAGTGTCTGCTGTGTGGTGTCACAGGAGACACTGAGCCAGCTGGAGCTGGTCGTCTCCTCTGTTGTGGACTGGACGAGTGGGTTCATGTCAATTGTGGTTTGTGGTCTGCTGAAGTGTTTGAAGATGATGAAGGTCGATTGCAGAATGTTCAAGTTGCTTTGTCAAGAGGCAAACAGATGGTATGGTATTGTGTTGATTATTTTCTCTTTTTATTTCTGCTTTTTGCCAGTTTGCCATTGGTCGAATCTTAGTATAAATTTAACTAGCTCATCACAAAGGCAATGAATTGATAGACGATTGCATTTTGTTACTGTGACAAGTATGCAGAATAAAGCAACGACTCTATAAGCTATTACTTTTTTTTACCTTACCAATAACAGGATAAGTTCTAATAAAAAAGAAAAAAGAAAAAAGGTGAAATTAATTACAAGAATCAAAAATACTTTCTATCTTGACTGCTCATTATAAGAAATCATCCTATTAAATGGCTGATTCAAGATTGTTTCAAGGTATTTCTGGGTTCAACGTATGATTCCATATGTCAAAACAATCCCAAACGTATTTGTAGGTTTGCAAGTAAAAGGTGTATGTTGAACGAGATGTTTTATGTTGACGCGAATGCTGTTTTGTAGCTCTTTATTGAACCATCAAACCTTGCAAAGAAAGTGAAAACCAGTCCACAATTTTGTTTTGTTTACAGAGATGTGAACACTGTGGAGAAATTGGTGCCACTGTCGGCTGCTGTGAACCAAGATGTCCAATGAACTATCACTTCATGTGCGCAAAAAATGCCGAAGCTCAGTTTCAAGATGACAAGAAGGTTTACTGTTCCCAGCATTCCTTTAGGACAAAGAAGGAGGTTGGTCTACAATAACGTCCTGATAATTTGCATCGTGCAATCTGATTTGAAAACCAACCCTCCAGATTTTTCCGTATTGCTTTCTTTTATCCAGATTGCTCGTCGATGTTAACCAAACGTCAACCGTTTCTAATAGGCTTTTTTATGTTGGGTTCATGTGTGGAAATATTCCCCGTTTCTTTTCTTTGTTCACGTGAGGGCAAAAAATAGTAACAATAAAATAAACATGTAAATACGCCCAATGTTTCAGCATCAGAATCAAACAACGTTGCTGAGCTAGACATTGACTAATAATAATATTATATTAATATTATAGAAATATATAATATATAATAATAAATTATTAATATTCTGTTAGGTACACACGTTATTTTAAGCGCTGACTTTCTTTTAAAAAAATTTTCCCCCAAGTCAGCAAAGTGTTTTCAGTGTGACCTTGAATATTGCTTCTGTTTGATTGCTTTCTTTGTCCTTTGTTTGGAGCAAATGCGTTTGGTATATCATTGCGCTTTCTTTGTCATTGTTCATTGCTCGGAGAAAATGTACCGGCATCCAAGGACAAATTTTAGCCAAGTCTGAATAAAAACAAGCAATGCAAAAAAAGGTTTTTTGAAAATCCCCTAGAGCTAGTTAGGAAATTCTACGTAGCCTGACCTATTTTTTGGTGCCTTTTGTTGTTAGCTCCTCATGGTAGATGATGACTTTTGCGTTGAGCGACGTGTTTGTGTGGACATGAGCAAAATCCGAGCAACAAAGAAATTTTCAAGAGGATTTGAATCTCAATCCATCAACCTCGTACAAGGTAATATAGCTCCTTACTACGTTAACTGAAACATTATAGAAGTGAAACAAAGTTTTACATTATCTAACCATTCGTCGAGATCAGTAAAGATATTTGATTATTTTTTGCTTTAGGTTCCCTTACCCTGGAAAATATGGGTAAACTGAGTGAATCTTCAGACACAAAACAGACGTTATATCCTGTCAATTACAGGTATGTCTTGAATGTCCGCGGACAGGTTCATCAACTTCACAACCTAACGTAGCATAAAACGTGGACAATATGACCCCATGGTTTTCTGGAAAGCGGGAGAACTCCTGCCAATTCTCGATGGACACCGTGTACAAAATTTATTCTTCATACTTCCTGGGAATGAAAATGTCTTGAATTCCAATAAAAGAAACTGAGTACCAAGCTTTCCGTTGCCATCTGCCTAGAATTTCATTGTGTCGCATTGTCCATCATTTACACTTTTCAAACGACGTTTCTTCAAACTGGTGTATTTTACTAGTGGAGAATTTATTAAGGTATTTTATCTTTCTCTTTTAAAATTATTACGTAATTTTTTTATAATATATTTATTCTCCTCGAACATGAGTTCATGGGAAATGACGCACGCGGACTTCGTGTACTATTTGTTAACTATCTGACTGCGTCCTTCGTAGCAATAATTACTTTTGTTTATGTCGTTGTTGTTTGTCAGAACAAGTCGACTTTATTGGAGTGTGAAGGACCCAACCAAAAGATGTCGCTACTACTGCACTGTGGAAGAGAAGAAGAATTTAAAATCAATTCCAAAGAAAACTCAACAGGAAAACAAGGACATCGATCAACAGCATTTACACAAAGTTATTTCTCACGAAGAGATAAACAAGAAGGAAAAACCAACAAAAATCGCGTCATCTCAAGGAGATGGCAAAAATATGGCTCAACCTCTTCCCAGCAATAAATCTAATGACTACTTAAACAGTTCTTTTGGGAAGAAACTGAAGAGAATTGCACCTCATCCAGGACCTTCGCTAATTAATCACACTGCTTTTCCCGGAGTACTTTTTAAGGACACAAATTTAGGAGCGTCAAGTACTGGTCCGCATTTATCTAAGCTTAGAAGAATTCTCCCTGCTCCTCAAACCTTTCCCGCTCAAAGACCTTCCTTACCGTCTTCACCGGCGAACTCTCCGAGAAAAATACTTGAGCATTTGACGCAACAAACGAACCATATACCAGTGATTCTAAATTCTCCATACGCTCAAAAATCACCTATTGCTGCTGCTTGCACTTCGCAAAAAGCAGCGTCAACTTCTGGGCAAAAAGCAGAAAAACCTACGCCAACTTCTGTGCAAAAACCAGCGTCAACTTCTGCACCGTCTAGAAATAGAAAAACAACACCTGGAGTGAAAAGAACTATTAGTTTTGAGGAAGGTATTCCTCAAACTGTAAGACAGTTGAACTGCGATCACGAAGTAGTTACAAAGACAGCAGGTGCAGAACTTTCTAATTCGCCCGTCAAGGAAAAAACTTCAGATTCGTGGTTATCGAAAGGCAGAGACGGGGAGAGTGGAGCACATGGCGAGAAACTTTCTGTTTCTTTTGTGATAACGAGTGATGAAGGAATAAGGATTGAAGCTAGCACATGTGAAGGTATTAATGTGGATGTGTTGAAAATGTGTTTGTTAAAAAGTGAAAAGTGGACTTTAGTTCTAGGAAGTACTGCTAAGCAGCTTTAATTTGAATGGTCACACTTTACGATTTCATCTACAGACAGAAAAAGGTAGAACCACGTTGTGCAGCAAAATAAACAGCACCACAGGAAAGTACTGCTCAGTAGCTCTCATTTGCATGGTCACTTCTTTAGATTATGTTATCCGTAGACTCAGAAGTTGGATCCACCTTATACAGCATAATAAACAGTGCCACAGGAAAGCATTACTCAGCAGGCTTTCATCTGAATGGTCACACTTCAGGATTTCATCCACAGACTCAAAAGTTAGAACCACCTTGTACAGCATAATAAACAGCACCACAGGAAAGTACTGCTCAGCAGGCTTTCATTTGAATGGTCACACTTCAGGATTTCACCCACAGACTCAAAAGTTAGAACCACCTTGTACAGCATAATAAACAGTACCACGGGAAAGTACTGCTCAGTAGCTTTCATTTGAATGGTCACACTTCAGGATTTTATCCACAGACTCAAAAGTTAGAACCACATTACGTGACTCAATCTTTGACTCGAAGGCATGTTTGACTGTGAAAGTGGACGATAGCAGTCATATTTTCTAGCTGAACGTAGTTGGCGTAGTGGCCTAGGAAGCAAGCGTGGCCTTGTGGTTCAGAGGGCGCTGGATTTGTAATCCGGAAGTCCCGGTTTCATATCCTTTTTTCTGCCATTTGCTGGATTTGTCATAGGTAGTCCCAAATTGAAATTTTCCACTCTTTTCAAATAGCCAACTTTCCTACCTGCTGTCCAGTTGGGCTTCTTAAAATATGTTGCGTTTGTTTGATATATTTGAGTTACACGGCCGCACAACCTTGTAACTTTAACCCTTCAAGCCCTGACATGAAAATGTGTATTCTCCTTACTGTTCTCCATACATTTCTTATGAAACTAGTAAGGAGAATTTGTCTCAACATCAAGACATCTTGTCGTCGGTGATCATTTTCTTTAATCTCATCACTTCAATGTTTGAACAAATAGAGGTCATGTGAAGAGAAAATTCATTTCCATCACTGTTAGGGCTTAAATGGTTTAAACACAACCGTGTACAAATAAACAAGGGGGTTAGTTTCTAAACAAACTATGGTGCTGCGTCGGTGGGGAAGTGAAACGCAAAACTTTGAATTTATCAACTGAGTTGATAAGGTAAATTGACCACCGTAAAGAAATTGAAAGCTGACGTTTCGAGCGTTAGCCCTTCGACTCGCTCCGACGAATGGCTAAAGCTCGAAACGTCAGCTTCAATCTCTGCGGTTGCCAATTTGCCTTATCAACCCAGCTGATAAATTCAAAGTTTCGTGTATAAATAAAGTTGCTTTCTCTTTTACCTTGTTTAATCAGGTCATAGTTTTAGTTACTGAACTTGGTTAATGGAAGATGTCAATCTGACGATATTATTTTTTTCAACACTCCTAGCTGCCTGGAAGCAAGTTTTCGACATGGTTCAGGAAGCAAGAATTGATCGTCATTTGAAGCTGGTTCCCTTTGCAGGTTTTGTTTTAGTTTCCTGTATTAAAATTATTTTCTTAAAACTGATGTTTCCAGATAATACACGCTACAGGGCGGTTATAGTAAGTGCGATATGAGCACAAAAACAAGTAGTATTTTTTGAAAGGTATTTTTCCTGTTATTTACTGGCGTCATTTGTTTTTCTTAGGTGTGAACGGAAAAACAATGTTTGGCGTTCATCAGGTAAGTTATGGCGATGACGATAACAACTGATGAGAATACTGACAGAGAGTAACTAACGATACTATTTTTATTCACCGAAGAGGAGGGAATTAATGGTAGATGTATCCTTTACTGTTCACCGAAGTGAGGTAAATACAGTCGAAGCTCACCTTGCGACCACTCTCGTAAGCAACTAGCTCTAGTTACGATCAGCATTGTGAAACGCTGTTTGAATTGTCACTTTAACTCTGTAATTGAAAGCTCTCGTACGCGACCCCTTCCCTTAAGTGACGGCGACCACTTTTATGAATTACCGACTGGTCTTTTCCTTTGTTTTTAAGTTCTCGTAAGCGACCACACAGTGAACACTTTAATCAGAGCATTCGCTTCTTCATCAAACTGTTAGAGTAATACAACAAAACATAAGCGCTAATGGTTCGTTGACCCTTACATACGCGAACCTCTCCTGTGATAGGCGACAAAAAAACTGCTTAATATTGTTGATACAATGCTATTGGTAACCAACACCATATGCAAAGCTTTCTGCTATAAGGTCTGGTTAGCGACCAGCCTCTATTGTTTTATCACATGGTCGATTACAAAGGCCCACTTTCGTAAACGACCAGCTCTAGTTGCGACCACTTTTCTGAATTCCCGAGGTGGTTGCATACGAGGGCTCCGGTGTAATTGTTTTAGGTTTTAACACACTCGCGAATAGCCACTCCCAAAAAGCTACTTTGTTTTCGAAAAAGTGGACAAAACTCGCGCTTGGCCACCGCTGTTTCGCTCGGAGGTGAATAACGAGTGGTATTCTGAGCTAGAAAAGCCAATCACCGCGCGAAAAACACTTTTCACTTGTGAGTTATTTACAAGTGATAATATACTGATCTACTAAAGCAACCTCGTTCCCAGGACTTTTTCCCTTGTCTAAATCTGGGAACGAGGTTGCTTCTGAAGTGGCCTCTGTCAATCTGTAGAAGGGAGATTTTATCATGGAGTTAAGCCGCTCCTTGTCTTTCGATTAGCTGACTCGGAAGCGAAGTAAGAGCCAAGGTTTGATCCCTTGTTGTTGTCTTCGTTAGGAATCCGTTGTGTCGATGTTGGAACAGCTTCCAGGTGCTCATCAACTCAAGCAGTATTCATTCAAGTACAACCCGCCATTTGACATCAGCAGCCTGGAGGGAACCGCCGAACAGGTATGAGAACTTCTAGATTCCTAGAAAAACACAAAGCAACCCTCTTTTCTGCACCTCTATGCGTACTTTACACTAGGAAGGACCTTTCACTAGCGACGCATGCGCAAGCGTAACCATAGCATGGGGGAGCATGGGGTCATTCATTCTCGATCCCAGTGCTTACGCTTCTGACTTCGCGCGCGGGAGAATGGGGGTCATTCTAGTGAAAATGAAAGTAACGAAAGTATAAGTCGTAACGCAAGAGGAACACTTGCGCACTCATTCCTATCTTGTTTTCATTAGGAACAAACCACTAAGAAACGGTTTTCTTATCCTTGCGTCGAATCAGTGTTCCCGTTGACTTAGTGCTGTTATAGTAGCATGTGTGCTCGCTTCGCTACTGAAAATTGCGCTTCATGCTAGAGTTCCAGTACAAAATTGAGTGCAAGTCAATCTCGTCCCCAGGCCCTGCGCGTACTTAAGGTCAGCGGGATCGAAATGCATCTATGGTGCTGACCAAAAGGAATGCGGCCTCTGGGAACGAGATTGAGTGCAAGTGTGACTTTTCAAACCTAGTGAGCATGCTTTACACTTGTTACACAAGTCTTACCTAGAGCCTCCTTCTTTATCGCTCAGCAACAGGGACGAGCGAGAGAATGGGAACGAGATTGATATGAACTTTTTCCTGAAGCCCGTAACTTATTCTCATTTATAAGAATTTTAAAACTTGTAATTGATCTTTTACTTAGGTCTTGAAAGAAAACCCACACGGCTGTGCAAGGGCTGAAGAGTTCAACAGGTAAGGGAAAATAAGACCAAGGGGTTTTAAAAGCAAAACCTCCCTAACATTTCAAGTCAGCGTTAACAAAGTGTTAGTCTAATTAATGTCTGTTGTTTCCCCAGACAAATTATCTGCCATTCTAACGTGACTCTCGTAAGCTTGAGATCGCTTGAAGCGCCAATTTTTATGAGCTTTCTCTTTTCTTTCTTACTCTACAACGTCTTCAAACGTTGTTGTTGCGTTGTCGTTGAGTTCCATGTGACTTTGAACAAAAGATGTCAGGAAAATGTGTACTAAACAGATCTGTTACGTTTCTCTTTCAGGACTAAGAAGTACGACATGTTTGCCTTCCTGGCATCCGCTCACCGCGTGGCTCCGCAGTTGGAGGAAAGTACGGAAGAACAGGAGAACTCAGAGCAGGCGCGAGACGGACCACTGCTGACTGTAAAGTAAGTGGCGTCACTCTCACTCCTTGTATAGAACTAAAGCCTATCCTCCGTTAAACCATAGTTTCCCTAAATTGACAAATTTTCGAGACTTTCAACTTGAATAAAACAAAATGTACGCTCCCTTCGCGTCGCGTCTCCTCCAAATTTCGCGCGCCCGCGCGTGTGTATTTCGCCCGCCCCTCAATCGCTATCGCCAAAATTAGAGACTACTCGCAGTCTCCTTTTTGTCAGTAAATCTACTGCAACCATTCGCCCTTGTACGCACGTTGTAACATTCGCCCTTGTCCGTAACAACAGGGTGTTATCTCTAAGCGACCTCTCGCATGCCACAATTGCATGCGACCACCTCCATTCACTTATGGCGCTTTTGTAAACCCTGTTTGCCTAGATTCTCTGTCCAATATTGGAGAGTTGAACGCTGCATTTACTGTCTCGTAAGCAACCACCGGTACCTCCCTGTATCATCCATTTTCAATGTGAAACCCCTTGTAATCAGTTCTCATACAAACGCTGTATCAGATTCACATTGTTTCGTAACACCAACTCCCTTAAGCGACCATCTTCTATGAAATTCCCCTTGAATCAATTCGCAGTCAAACACTGTATTTACATAGAGAGATTAAGCATCACGTTTGCGCAAATGCGAACGGCAGAAATAACCACGTGATCATGATATTCCCGCCATCTTTTCACGTTAGCCGTCTGCCCTAAACGTTATCCTGAATCCCTCTAATGTCTCGTAAGCGGCCACGAGAGGTAATCGCTTACAAGAGATTTTTCAGTGTTTTCAGTCTCTTTTCCTGCTTTTTCAGGCGTCCAACGTGTTTGGATCTTCCCATGGCCATGAGGTACCGTCACCTTAAGCAGTGTTCATTCAACAAAGATGCAGTGGCTGTATACAGGTATCTATGACTGTGTCTGTTCTTGAAGTACAACTGGTCAGGGTGAACACTGGAAGGGATAGATCAGAGGGCCTTGACCGAAAGAGACTGAAATCGAATCTGGTTAGCTCTCATAATGATTATGAGGATAATAATAATAATAATAATAATAATAATAATAATTTATTATTATTATTATTATTATTATTATTATTATTATTATTATTATTATTATTATTATTAGGGGCTTTTCAGGGACAATGATATGGGTGCCTGGGTGCCTCTTTTGTAATGCATGTGTAATCTAGCAGAATCAATCTTTAATATATCGCGGTCACTGTGGTTGTCCTCGGTGGTGCAGAGGTTTAGGGCTGGGGTCCTAGTTATTGCATTTATCAGTGTTGGGCTCGAATCCCGGACTTGCCATTATAGAATTTTTTTGTCAAATAAAAAAAAACTTACCACAGACGTAAATCTCGTTCGAGAGACCTAACTTTCGTTCTAAGGGCCTTTCGACAGATTTTATTGAGTGCTGACCGAGAAGGGTCTTCTGATCTATCTCAACACGTGCTCACCCAACTTGTCAGTTCTAGTTCCTGTCCTTTTGTCCAGTCCTCCCTTTTCAAAGGAGAAGCACAGGACGCGTTCACATTGAAAATGCGAAGGTGTCCTGTGGTTATGCTCTGGGACAAAAGGGCAAAAACTAGATAACTGACTAGGCATGCCTGGATGTCACATTTGCTGAAGAAAGTTTCATTAAATTTTGTGCCTTTTGTAACACACAGTTTCACGTTCAACGCGCGTACCATAAAGAGCAGGGAAAATGTTTCAACACTGCTCTTAGCACGAAAATCCTTGCATAACGACATTTAGGCTGAGACGTCAAACAAACCTTACACTCCCCCAGTGCAAGGGAGAAAACTACCTGTCCCACATTATATTATTTCTTGCTTTCCTCTTAGTGTTACCCATTCATTTGATTTTCCTTCTTTTTTTTTTAATTTATCTAGATCCCCAATCCATGGCCGCGGTTTATTTTGCACTCGTAACATCGCTGCGGGGGAGATGGTGATCGAATATTCTGGAATGTTGGTGCGTTCAGTCCTCACTGACAAGCGGGAGAAGTACTATGAAAGCAAGGTAGAACGTTTGTTGTATTTCAGTTGATCTAATCACCTATATAATCACGTGGTGTTATCAGTGGTGAGAAGTCAATTTGGTTATTTCATCGTCATCGTCGTCGTCGTCGTTGCTGTTGTTTTGTTCTTCCGTAGCAGAAAAAAGCCTTGCAGGCTTTTTGGTTGATCGAAGAGTTGATTGATTCTGCCGCGGCACTAAGAGAGAACCGCAATTTAAAATATATTGGTGTATGAAATTTATACCACTGTGTCAAACGTGACGCACAAAATTTCGTCAATCCATTCAAGCGATAACATGTAAACGTGCTCTAAAGGAAGATTCCGCGTGAAAACTTGACGCGCTAGTGGTCAGTGTTACGTTTGCGCGCGGCAGCGGACGTTCGCGCACGTTTTGCATATTCTTCTCGCTCGACCATCCCTGGGCAGAAGTGAATGTCTGCTCGAAGTCTCGTCCAGTAAACCCTTATTCCTGTCACCAAGAGGTTTTACATCATGATTTGCGTTGCTGTTTTGAACAGGATCATTTGAGTTCGTTTTGCAGTCGTTTTGTTACAAACCTGAAGTAGTTACAGTTAGTTAAATTTTCATCTGCCGTATTTCGAAACGCCAAATTAATTATAAATCAGAAATTTACCGTTTATTTTAAATTGTGTATCAAGTTCAAATTTCATAGGCCCTCTCTCGTGAAAGAAGGGCCTCCAAAATCTCGCAAGGGGCCCCTTATAAGCCAATATCTAAATTAAACCCTGAGTTGGAGCTGGTTTAATGCTAAATCGAGATTAATTCTAGTTTCGGTTCTAGTTACCACTACACAAACCACGCCTGAGCGGGTCTCACTTGTGTTATCATTCACTTATCTGATTTTTTGCGGCGTTTTGATTGGTAAAGGAAGCATAACATCACTGGAAGTAACTTCCTGCAAATGACGATCTGCTCATGCGCTTTACGGTGTTCTACTCGTCCGCAGTTTTGTCCACTTTCGAATGGCAATAAGCAAGCAGATCAATTATTTGCCGACGGTAAATAATTAATCATACTAACAAAGCAAAGGCTGTGTATAAACATGGTCTAGAAAATATACCTCATTACGCGTTCCTACTTACCCTTTAACTCCCAGAGTCAGTTATGGAGACATTTAAGGTGGCTCTATCTTTTGAGTCTGTGGATGAAATCTTATGGTGTGACCATTCAAATGAAACCTCTTTAGCAGCACTTTCACATGGTACTATTTATATTTTAGTATTTTACAAAAGTAAATTTGGGATTTGTCTTGAATTTTGATTTTAGGCGCTCTTGGGAGTAAAAGGGTTAAAATAGCATGCATGCTGTACTGATTTGATGCATGTGTTTTGTAGGGTATCGGATGCTACATGTTCCGCGTTGACGGTACTTACGTCGTTGATGCCACCATGTGCGGAAACGCAGCTCGCTTCATCAACCATTCTTGCGATGTACGTAAAACTACGCACGTATTACTACAATTCCGCACCTGTTTACTTTTATAGCGTAGGTTTTGTTGACTGTCGAAAGACTGAGAGATGTTCCCGCCTTGAAGACAGTCAGTATAAACGGGCTTAAAAATAGCTCGAAGTAGAAAGAGTAACCTTTCTGTTTAGTAATAGTATGCAAAGCGTAAGACAGACTATTTAATACGCATGAAAACTAACTGTTAGATAAAGTTGCCTACCAATTTGTTGCCCGTTCTCTGGAGCGCTATCTATTTGACCGTGAAACCGAACATTTTGGATGCAACAGAAATTTTCTGGGAAAATTTTCAAGCATGCCGTAGACTGAGAAAACTTAAACCCAGATACGACCCATTCAACCGAAAATCCCTGAGATTCCCGAAGAGAAGTCAGTTGTAAGTGAAATTCTTTAACAGAAAATTTCTAAAGTTTGAGTATTCTACTTGCGGTTTCATGGTTTCCTGCAACACGGAAATTTTCTATTTCACTCGCGCGGAAGTATCCGTGTTGAGGTTCTTAACAATGTTTATGTTAAGTTTGTGGTATTTTTTTCAGCGGCTTACAAAAATACATTAATATTTTTATTTTATTTTATTTTCAGTCCAACTGCTACTCTCGAGTTATCAATGTGGATGGCCAGAAGAAAATCATCATCTTTGCTTCTAGAAGGTATCAGTGCTTTTATCAGTGCTATCGCATTTAACTTACAGTAAAAGAGCGGTTTTCAATTGAGTATCGAAAGTAGAGTGTTTTCCAAACCCCGATTCTTATATGCTAATAAGAATCGTTAAATGTTAATGCGAAGAAGAATGAAAAACGCACGCACCAAAGTTAAAACAATTGTTTCTAATTGTTAATTGTGCACGTGTTGGTACGCTGGTGTGTAGAAATATCTGAATGGTTTCCACAATTAACGGACAACAGGTCTGAATGTCCTTGTTTCAGAACTCAGCTTTTTCATCGAACTGTCTATTTACGTACGAAAATTTTGAAATGTTAAGCCCGGCTAATTTTGGGGAAGAAAATTGTTCCAGTTTGAGCATGTTTTGCCACGTGTCCGCAGAAATTTATCATTTCCGATATCGAATAGTAAACGTATGTTTTTACAATTAGGTACAAGCCTTAGTCCTGTAAGCATTGGGTAGCGTGTGCCCGCAAAATTAGAACAGTTAAAAAGATCATGTCTTTGTTGCCGTTGTCTGTTGTCTGTTGTCTGTGTAAACCATTCAGATATCACACACCAGCATGTACGCAATTTAAAAATTGAAACAATGGTTTTTAACTTTGGTGCGTGCTTTCCTTATTGTTCTTCGCATTAGCATTTAACGGTTCTTATTAGCATATAAGAATAGGGGTTTGTGAAATCACTCTAGTAATTCGCGTTCTGCTTTGGTTTTACTTTACTTCGCTCTGTGATTGGTTAAAAAACTCGCGCCCCTTTCTCGACCAATCAGAAGTAAAATTTAAACCAATCGCGACTTGCTCGCACGCGTTTTCCCGCGCTTGGCGCCGGTTACATGTATTTGCTTCAAGTTCTGATTGGTTCATTGGGTAATTTGTGGTTGTTTTGATTTGCTGGGGTAATTACTTTGGTTTTGGTGTTGAGACACTCATTTGAAAAGCACTCTAGACTAGTGGTGGAAAATTTGTTTTGGACGCGTTTTCTTGGTCTGTTTTGGAATCAAAATACGTAGAATGGGAATGATCAGAATTAGTGGCATATGGAACAAGAAAGAACGATCTCCACAAATTGATTGAAAACTGACCGCGGGTTTCCTTTCTGAGGCTTTCCGGGGTGGGAGGGGGGGGGAGAATTTAAATTTGCTGCGGATGCGCTGTTGTTTTTGCAGCCATTTTGTCATTGCCAAGTGACTGATAACTTTTTCATTCTGCCCCAAATAGCAGAATTCTCGGAATGGCATAAACTACCGTTCCAACGATTCCCGGATGAGAACAGGTTCCAAGTATTCTCATTCCAGAATGGTTCCCCCAAAATGTGCTCTTTATCTTAGGGTGGCCCATTCAATGCGAAGGCTCATTTTCAGAGGGGCCTTGCGTCGATAAGAACATTAAACCCCCCGGCGCAATTGTCCACCGCCGACATTAATGTGAAACAAGACTGAAAGGTACTGCCACACCAGGCAATATTTCCTGTAACTACCAACGCAATATGATGACGAGAGCGTTGCAAAGCAAGTCGCATGTAACACGCTGCAACGTATCTTGCGACGTTTCCAAAAGTATTAGAAGGCTAGAAGGCTTTTTTTTTGCTAGTCAATTTGCGAAGAGGGTTACAACGGTGCAACGCCGTTACATCGCAAGTTGCAGGAGAAATTTCTGTGTGTGCGTAACAGTATGTTAAATTTCTCTACCTTCTCAGTGTGAAGGCACGTCTTCTTTGAAAACTAACTGGCATCGTTTAAAATTGTTCTTTCAGTATATCAAGAGGAGAGGAACTTACGTACGATTACAAATTTCCAATTGAAGACGAGAAGTTACCCTGTCTTTGTAAATCTAAGCACTGTCGAAAATACCTTAACTAAGTCTTCCTTATTCGCTTCATTTCTCAAAATATAACGTCTGTCAATTGTCATCTTATTTATGAACCACATGTACAAAGGCTGAAATGTAAAATATTTATCTACACTTGGTTTAAGCATATTTACAATGTATTTCTTTTCGATTTACTATTTGTTTTACAATTTTTCGTTTACGGACACTTACTAAATGTTACATAATAAATTTACAATGAATTTGCTTTTCATTGGACGTGAATAATATATGACAAATCAGAGGAAAATTATGTGACATTGTGGTGTAATAAATTGAATATCTACGAAAATAAATTTTTAGTGAGATGTGTCTTAACGTTATCGTTTGTCCTTATTTTCACTACACAGTTGGGGAAAACAAAGTTCTTGTAGAATGTGCTTGCCTTCAGAGGGCCTGTTTATCGAAAGAAACCCCAAGATACTAGACTGGAAACTTAAAATGTAGGGAAGCCCCGGGAGCCTTGCCACAGCCAAGCCCCCCACACCCAAAGCATGTTTAGGACGAGGGCGGGGGAGCTCCGGGAGCCTTGTCACAGCCAGAGGACGCTAAAACACTTAAAGTAGCCGAATGCAAATATGCAGCTATAAAGAAAGAATGCCTCCGGCATTTAGGACGAAGGCAAGGGAGCTCCGGGAGACACGCCACAGCCAAGCTCGTCCACCTGCCCACCCCTAGTGCAAGCTAAAACACTTATAGTAACTGAATGCAAATGCAGTATACAGCTATAAAGAAATAACGACTTAGGACGAAGGCAAGGGAGCTCCGGGAGCCATGCCACAGCCAAGCTCCCCCACCACCAAAGTTTGATTAGGACTGAGTGTTGAGTTCATCGTAGATTGTTCTGTTTTTGCTAGTGATTTTGTTTGATTTTTTGTTTTTGTTTTGTTTTTGTTTTTGTTTTTGTTCTTTTTTGTTTGTTTGTTTGTTTGTCATTTTTTGTTAGTTTGTTTGTTGTTTTCGTTTCATTCCTCTTATCTTGAAGACCGGTATGTCCAGGGATCACAAATGTGATCGGATTCTTCCGAAACACGCCTCCTTAGAAATAATCGTTTCTTCTCTTTCAGACCGCAAATTGTATTCCTCCTCGCAAAATACGGTGCTTCCACGTGAGTCAACTTCCCTGTACATGCATTTGTTCATTTTCCTTCAATCCCCCCACCCCCACCCCCAGCCCCGACTTGTCTCCATGCAGGGTCTGTCGTCTTTTTACGCAGGACAGACTTTGTTTTGCTTTCGCGTGAACAATCTGCGCGACTTTCCTGCGCTCTTCTTCTCATATTCCTCATAAGCTTCCTCAAAACTGTCTTCCGATATTAATGAACTGCTGCGTGAAGCGCGAGAAGACGACCTTGTACTCACAGGACTTACGCTGGTAGAGCTCCCATCATCACTTTCATCTCCGCTACAGTGGGCCACGCCCTCATTAGCCCGCTCCGTTATCTGGTCTTCAGGAGTGTTAAGGCGTCGGATATAACTCGTTTTTCTCTTGACCGAATCAAACTTCTTTGCGAGCTCTTTTCTCAAAGAGTGGATTTTTTCTTTTCTATCGAAGCGCTTCTTTTTCTGACGGCTTCCTGCTCTTCTCTTCATATTCTCCTCGGCAAGTTGTTCGTTTGGTTTTATCATCGTCAAATACACCTCCTTCCATGGGGAAGGGCGTGGCGGTGGCCCTGTGTGACTAAAATGGCGAACTGGTGCAGGCGGTGCATAACTTTGCTTCTTCGGTGATGGTTTCTTGGAGTCACCCTGATCACGCTTGCTAACTTGTTCCATCTTGCGCTCCTTTGACATAAAAGAAATCTTTTTCTTTGGTTGTTTCGGCCTGCGCACATCAACTTCCCCAAGGACTCTACTGGGCGGCCATGGCGTTCCCCGGATCTCCAATGCCTGGAGATCTTCTTACTGAAGGGCAACGTCACTGTCACTTTCCGATGAAAACGAGGACGACGACGACAAAGACGACGACTCATCTGAGAGAGACTCGTCATGTGATTCGATGTCTATCATTTCTACACTAGAAGACACCTTCGGTTCTATACCAGCGGCTTGTTTGAATCTTATCTCGTTCTGCCTTTTATGGAACTCAACTACACGCTTTTCCTCCGAACAAATTATTGAATTACAGCCTCCCATGGTATCGGCAGTCTAAACTCGACTAAAGAAACCTTTTTTTCTCTTGATTGTGACGTGAAAGTTATTAGAACTTGATGTGATCCAATTGCCGCTTGCGCACGCGCAAATCATTCGATTTAGTCTTTCTCTTCTTGAATCTGATTTGCCAACAAACGATCTTGTAAAATTTTATTGCGTTTCGTTTCTATAGAAACCGTGGTGCAGCGTCGGTGGGGGATTGGCCTCAGTAAAGAGATTGAAAACTCACATCTGACGAAGGATCAGCACTAAAAATGTTAGATTTTAAATCTCTTTTCGGTGGCCACTTTACCTTCCATCAGTTCAGCTGACATCAAATTTCAGTGTAATTTTATTCCGATCAGGTCAGTCCACGAGACATTTTGTACTCTCTTAATCGAAGACTGTAAACGCGATGAAAGTATGCCAATTGGCGGTTCTATCACAGTGCCTGTATTGAAGCCGAGAACTCTCTATTTAAATATTAGTAGCTTAAGGCCAATTAAACCTTACAGACCTTACCGTGGTTTTCAGTTGGTTGTCGAAAGTAATCCCCATTTACTTCGCTTTCATCTCTCTCCGCCGTTTTTGGAAATAATAATAATAATAATAATAATGATAATAATAATAATAATAATAATAATAATAATAATAATAATAATAATAATAAACGCTCACCCCGTTCTTTACCAATTAGTAGTAAAATCAAGATCAATCGTGACTCGATGGCATGTAGTTCCAACTCGCCTTACGCCATTTACCGGTACTTGCTTCGAGCTCTGAGTTGGCGTTGAGTTGGCGTGGGGGGGGGGGGGGGGGGGTTGTCGATGAAAGCGTAAGCACTGTCTCATGCTACAGTCGAGAGCAACTCTAGCTTCACGGGTGAAACGTTGCCGTGTATTATTACGACTTGCGACAGCTTTGTTAAGTCTAACTACATTTTCAATAGGTGCGGTATTACAAAATGAGACAACTATTACCACAATTTACGACAGCGGCATGTTAAACGCAATGTTATTACAACATAACGTTATTATATGGGCAGGTGGCAGTCCAGTGTTATTACAGACAGATGCGTAATATACGACAACTTTTGTCACAATCTATTACACCACCTCCCAGGTGTTGTAAGGGGAGAGAAAACACGCTGGCAACGGGGTTGGCACTTCAAAAAAAAAAAGGCGTTTGAGTGGTTTTGAAATGAGTGTCGAAATTGACTTGAGTTTGTTCTGGTTGTGTTTACTACGCTCTGTGATTAGTTGAAAAATATGGCGCCTTTTTCTCAACCAATAAGAAGTAAAACTGAAGCTAATCGTCACTTGTTCGCAAGCTTTTTGAGTTGCATTGTTTCCGTCTGGTAAGAATGACTCAACTGAAGCCCCAATTTACAACAGTTCTAACCTGTGATCAGGCTCTATTTTCGTTTCGCTTGGTGAAACATTCAGGCGGGAAGGGCGAGCGACCAACGTAAGGGAATATGAGAGATGCTAAAATTCGGCCTGATCGCAGGTTACAACTGTTCTGGTTCATGTGAAGACGTCAGTTGTTAAATAGTAGTTTCTTATCTGAGTAATCAACTATGAAGGAGGTATCATCAGCCAAGACAATAATTCTTAAATTGTTTTTAGTGCAGCCATCCGTGCGTCTACAGCGATGGGCTTCTCTCCTTGTGGATTGTCTATTTATGATTTAGATTTAAAGTACAATGTAAAAATGTAGAAGAAATTCCTCTTTTTATATAGCGCCATTGAGCTCTTTGAAACGGCGCTAGATAAATTCTTCTTCTTCTTCTTCTTCTTCTTCTTCTTCTTTTAAATTGTGAAGAATTGTCTGAAAAATTGCGTCTGGATTTTCACCCGGGGGAGATCGCGTGTCCCCGTGTCCCGCCTCCTGTGAGGCAATCCTGCATGGTCGTATTATGTGTAGAGAAGTGAAGCAGTTATTTAGCCTAAAGGCGTATTTATAATTCGGCTTTTTATTTTGTCGAAAAAACAAAACAAAACAAAACAAAACAAAAACAAAAATTTGCAGTGTCATTCTCCCCCTGTCTACCCAAGAGGGTCGCACGCTAAGCTCTTATCACGTGACCACAAATCGTAGGAAACCTCGGAAAACTTTGTGTTTATATGCGAAGAGAGTTCCAGAATAAGTTATCATTTATCCTCTAAATTCACGGATTGTGAATTGGAAATAATGTCAATCAAGTATTGCAGATGACCCAAGTTTCCTGAAGTGCGTTCTGCCGATTACAAGCTGTGAATGCAAGCGTAAATATGCCGAACAGGAATCATTAGGATGGTCCATTTCAGTCGCACGCATGGAATTTTGTGGTGAAGTTTGAGGTCTACGTTGCTGTCGCGACTACATGAATGGCCTTTATGGGATTCCATGGTTAGAAAAGAAATATTCTATTTTTGCTAGTACGAGCACGTATTTTGCTACTTTCTGTGGAGATTTTAGTGTTAAACAAGACTACAAGATTACAAATTAAATTTAACTTCTTCCAAAAATGGCGGTACTATACAAATGGTATGGCTTGGTTTTATACGTTCTGGCTTGCTTAGTGGTCGCCCAAGCTAAATGCAGAGGAAGGACTGTGTTAACAGATCTACAGGGAACTATTTCTGATGGTCCTGGTAACTATCCAGAGAATACATTATGCGAATGGCTCATTAAAGGTAAGTTGTGCATAAGCTTACTAGTGAGAACTTGTAGTTAGCTTACTCCTCTGCGTCAAATTCAGGTGTCATAAACTGAACTATTCATAATAGAAGGCGGAAAATGTCTCCTTCTCATGAACTAGAATATATTTTACCAATTTTTCTCTTCCATGATGGTTTTAGATCGAAATGAATAGTAGAGATCTGCTTGTTTGACGGTGTGAAATCTGTGATGAAAGTTTTCGATGTCAAGCTGTAATGATGGCGATGTGATATTTGGAAGATTATCTTCCGCTCTCACGAATGACTGGCATAAGTTTGATTTTACGACCTGAAATAACCTGTCACCAGTAATCATTCTGTATTACTTCAGCTGCAAAAGGTTGTTTGCAGTGTTAGGAAAACAAATTGTGTTTTACGAAATTAAGTTGTTTTCAGTAACGATTTTTGATCGTGTGTTTACACGTATGATGAATGATGATGAATTGTCCTGGCATCATATTGGCCCATTAACTTTGTTTAGTTACGTTAATTGAAATATTGCAAATTATGAGCTGGATTAAGAAAGTAAATACAAATGTCAGTATTTGTTGCTATGGCCAAGTACACAAATAATAATAATAACTTTATTTACGTGTCAAAATAGATCTAGCTCCCTGTAATGCATGGTTCAATTTTACCTGTTACCATCCCCCCCCCCCGGGCAACCCCCGGGACCAGTCCAACCCTTTGGGCCCGGGGGTGGGGAATTGTTTGAAACGGTTTTGTCCCGGGGGTAGGGGGGCGGGGCAAGTCGAAAATAACTTCTCGTTTTTCTTGTGAAGCACGTCACTAGCTTATCACTTCTCAGTTGACACAATGGTGCCGGACCGCTTAGAGAAGACTGCCTATTTCCAGGGAAAATCTCTAAAATTTGTAGCAGACTGGTTGGAGAAGAATAATCTCTCAAAATTAAAATCTGTATTCAAAGGCAAGTTCATTATAAATTGTTAAATGAAGGTGCGTTTGATGCGTACTCGAATGGATGGCATTCATCACAAACATAGAAATATTTCTTCAGCGTATTTTTATGAATATTGCCGAGAGCCTCTTTTTCCAATGGTTATCAACAGGGAGGAGTGGGGGCTGACAGAAATAGACTGGTTTGAAATTTGCAAATTGTACTGTACTCTGACCTGAGGTTCCCTCATCACGATGACCCACCAAAATACTGAAAAATTATCAGAAAAACATGTGATTCAAAATCTACTGAACTGAAACAAGATGGTGAACACAGTCAAACTTGACCTTATCAATAACAGTCAAAGTTCTCCTTGCGACCACTACTGTAACAGAACAACTCTAGTTGCCAGCATTGCAAAAACCCTGTAATTAAAAGCTCTCGTTAGCGACACTTTCATAAGCCACCACGTCCACTTTTGTGATTTACCAACTGGTCTTCTCCTTTGTTTTTTAGTTCTCGTAAGCAACCTCCCAGTCAACACTTAAATAAGAGCATTCACTTCTTGATCAAATCAAGGGTGATAAGTAACACAGGTGCTAATGTTTCATTAACCTGCACATCTGCAAACCACTTCTGTGATAGGCTGTAATATTTAAGCCTGGTCTCTATTGTTTCTTAGCAAAGAAACTTGAACCCACTTTGTTTCTACGTATTCCCCGGGTTTTCAATAGGAGTCTGATTAGGTGTCAAAAGTTTAGGGGTAGGTGGAGAATGAACTACTTCTGCAGAGGCGCAAGATTCTAGGGGGTTCTGGGGGTATGCTCCCCTGGAACATTTTGAAAATTTGGGCCTCTTAGAATGCATTTCCTGCATTCAGGAGCAAGAAATAGGGTATTTGAACAGAACAGGAAACACAAATCCCAGCTGAAATTACTGAGAATTCAGGCAAGATTCTTTCGTTTTTCATCAATAAATCTCGGCCGATCCAAGGCTCATGTTTTGTGGCGAAAGTTTCTTTGTTGTAAAATATGAGGTAATTTCTCGATCAAATAGGCGGCAAGTGATGTGGAATAGCCGGCGAGTTTCGCTGGTTGCCGGCCCTTATTGAAAACCGTGATTACAGTGTAACTGTTTAATTAATGGGAACTGGCAAACCATATCATAAGGCAAGGTAAAAAAGAACGAGAAAACCATTAGGTAAAAAAAAGTTATTAATAAAGTTGTACACAAGCCTGAGGAGCTTAACCCTTTTTTCTGTAGTATGAAGCAACTGAAAGTGTTTCCTCTCCCCCTGGATAGGATGCCAGTCTATAAAAGGTTTAGTCACAGCATTTTGTCACTGGTTCTCATTTATACACCTGGGTGAAGAGAGACAATGTGGAGTTAAGTTTCTTGTCTAAGGAAGTAACACATTGGCAGGAACCAGGCCTCAAAGCACCAACCTTCAGATTTGAAGTCCAATACACTAACCACTACACCATCCTATCCTCACATGCAGTCACCCCGCTAGGGGAAACTAGCAAAGTGTGGGTAGTAACCCTGTGATGAACAAACGTGTCATCTAGGTGGGGATTATTAGAAGTGTGCCTATGTGGTCTACCTGTGGCACAAGACCAGCTTTGCCTAACTGACTGTTGGTTTCTTTTCCTTTTTGACAGGTCCATATCCAAATGTTTCTATCACATTAACTTTTATAGAATTTGAGTCAGAGTGCACGTATGATTTTTTGTTCATTCATGACGGCAACTCATACCTTTCTCCTCTTATCGCAAGTATCAGTGGCAATTATAGTTTGCCAAGCACGGTTGTGGCTCACTCAGGACAGGTACGTTAATTCAACCGGAAGAAGGACTTTGCTTTTAAAAAATTTATGCGACCTGTTGAGGGGACAAGTCTGTTGCAGGAACAAGGATTTTTCATTAAAACGGGCGTGTCACATAAAGGGAATCATCAGTGCAACCTTCCCTCATGTCATGTCTTCACGACCTGTAGCCTAGTGTGTCCTGACCTTAATAAGTGTCACGCGTCATCTGGGATTGAAACATATGATTAGCTGTTAATTTTTTTTCTCTTCACTTATTTCTACCCACACTCAAGTGTTCAGTCATGTAATGTAGTTAAATTTTTATTATCTGCCATCACCACAATCATCATTTTCATCATCGTCATCAACATCATCTCTATCATTATCATCAATATCATCAACATCACCACCACTTCCATCAACATTGCCTTCATGACCAGTTAAACCCCTTTATGGTAGACATAAAAAGGACCGTTCTAGGTATAGAGTTCTGAACTATCTGTTGTAATAAATAAATAAAAGGAATAATTAAAAATGGATGTTTGTGTATGGTAGGAAAGGTTAAGTTGGGTTTATCTTCACTGTCAAGAAATTTTTCTCCTTGCAGATGCTTATCAATCTTTACAGTGACACTAACTACAATCTTAAAGGGTTCACTGCTAACTACACAATAGACAATTGCACCCAGGGATGTTCTGGGAATGGGGTCTGTATGGATGGCCATTGTCAGTGTGATAAAATGCATCGTGGTAAAGCCTGTGACTTGTATTCCTGTCCTTCGTCACATTGTAATACAGCACAAGGACAGGGCCGGTGCAATTTTGTAAGTGTCCAGTTAACTAATAAATTTATAATGTTTTAATGATATCCTGCTAAGTGATGCCAGTAGATTACCCTGTGATCCTGGTTCTTGCCCCTGCCTGCCTCTTTGCACTTTTTTGTATTTCAAAACATTATGCAGTGTTAAGTGTTTTTATTTTGCCCACTTGCTGCAATCCCTTGTCACTGACTTAAAGGGTCAAATTATAAAATTCAGTACTGTTTCTTCATGCATATTGGAGCAGTGATAATTAAATAGACTACTTTAAATACACCTTCGTCTCCTAAACTAAAGAATGCCAATCTTTATTACTGTTATGCAGATGTACACATTTGTTGCGTTGTTTTTTGGTGATCTTTTTTTTTGGTAATTATTTGTAATTTACAGGCTCAGGGTCATTGCGAGTGTAACCATGGTTACATTGGCGAGTCTTGTTCTCTTCCCACACTGACTGATTCTTACTCCAACATGTGGTTCGACATTTCATCAACATCTTCAGTTTTTTCTCCAAGGATTGCCCATTCTGTTGTGTATATTGAGAAAAATGATACCTTACTTGCTTTTGGAGGTGTGTACATTTTATGTTGCTACTGCAGCTAATTGTATATATATTTTTTCTTTTCACCTTCCCTTTCTTTTTCACACCTCAAACATTAATTATTACTAGTTTTTTTTTCACACTTACACTGTAGTTATCTTATTTAATGCCTATTCATACTCATTTTTGTAACAACTGACCATGGATGGTGTTCATCCAAAACATGTCTTGTAAATGAAAAATGTTGAGTTTTAAAAGCATTGTGTGGTTTGTTAAAACCCTATGCAGCTAAATGTATATTAAATTATTATGAAATGCTCAAAGAAAATATTTAGTGTGAACATAATGGTGATTGGTCAGGTTGAGTTGTACTGTCACAATGCACACACCAAATGTTACACAGGGCTTTTTTTCCTTTGTCAAAAGTATATGCGGCCAGTTGTTCTAAATTTGATGTTGCTCTTAACAAAGTGGCTACTGTCTTAAAAATATTTAATTAAGACATCACAAAAAAATTCTTCTCTGGTTGAACTCTTTCTCTCACACTGTTGCATTTTCTTACAAACAGGTTATTCCTTAAACAAACTGTTTGACGACTTGCTACAATTTAGTTTTATCACGAGTCTGTGGAGTGAGGTTCTACCTGCTGATCCCAAACCTGTGAGTTCATTCTTAGTGTTCCGTATTTAACCTTTTAAGCCCTAACAGTGAGGAAAATGAAATTTCTCTTTACATTATCACTGCTCATTCAAACATTCAAGTGATAAGAATGAAGAAAGTGATCACCAAGGATTAGATGTCTTGATATTTAGATAAATTCTCCTTACTAGTTCCATAAGAAATGTATGGAGAACAATGAGGAGAATTTGCATTTTTATATCAGGGCTTAAAGGGTTAACCATGTAGTCTTAACAGGAGTTCACTCAACTCTGCATTTAACACAAACTTAACTGTTATTTAATTATTATTATTTTTTACTTTATTTTGCATTATTTTCTTTTATCAGTCATACATTTAGCACTGTTTTGAGAAAACGATGTCTCAGTGCATGGGTAGGAGAGGGGCACATCTAGTGCACCCTATACTTAATTATTATAATCTTTTTTTGTATTCTACATGTATATGTTAAGAAAAGAATGAATTGTTGTAAAATGTTTTGTTTCTCTTTTCTTTCTTTCTTTTTTTCTTTCTTTCTTTCTTTCTTTCTTCCTTTCTCTTTGTCCTTCTCTTTTTCTTTCCCTCTCTCACAGAATTTTTTTTTGAGCATTCTGATGTTATATAAACTTGTTTAACTAATTTTTTCAGACTGGACGTTTTTCTCACTCTGCTAGCCTGTATCTTGACAGCATGGTGCTGTTTGGAGGTGAATTACAAAATGGCAGCCTCAGCAATGAGCTCTGGCTTTATAACATAACTCTTAATAAATGGACAGAGCTAGCTGTGAATGACGCTATCAAGCCACCTCCACTTGCGGAACACACAGCCACTGTGGTGGAAGGCAAACTTTATATTTTTGGTGGTAAGTTTTGGGTTATGAGCTAAACTAGTAAGGGTGTAGCTGTTGCAGGTAGATGTTGCAAGTAGATGCCATGATCAATATTTCTGTGGCTCAAAAACCCAAAGAACATTTATAAATATATAGTACTGTTATTATAATGATTGTTCCCAAACTCCTCCTAAAAATGGGGGAAAATTCCCACCCACACCAAGCCAAAAAGTTTGAAGGGTGAAGCTTTTGTTGGACATGCAGTGGTGAAGGGGTTAGTTTGTCAATCTTAAGATCTTACATTTGGCAGTTTAAGGGCTGGTCTGTGCTGTCATGTTTCTTTAGATAGGAAATTTTGCTCTTGTTGTTGTCGTATAGATGGTTTTGGACAAACTGCCAGGGAAACCTACCAGGATTCTTTAGTGGATAGCATGTTGGACTTCAGATCTGAAGGACGGTGGTTCGACGCCCAGTCCCTGCCATTGTGTTGTTTCCTTAGACAAGATACTTTACCCACACTGCGTCTCTCTCCACCCAGGTGTATAAAATGGGTACTGGTGACATGCATGTATTGCTGGGGGTAACCCTGCGATGGACTAGCATCCCATCCAGGGGGGGGGGAATACTCAGTTGCTGCAATGGACTAAGGGACACTGTTAATAAAGGTAATCTTTGTTTGTTAATCAACAGGTCGTACCACAAGTGACCCATTTTCTTCAGCCATGTACTCACATTCTTTGTCAAGTCAAAGTGGTTGGGTGAAGGTTTCATACAAAAGAGGCAACGAGCTTCATTTACGCATGTTAGGACACTCAGCAGTCTATTATGCAGATATGCGTTCCCTTATTATCTTTGGTGGGTTTGTGCCTGAAAGTGCAAGACGAAGTGATCGCTCAAACAAACTGCTAGCATTTCATCTTGATCTTCAAGTGTGGTCAGAGTTATCCATCACAGCAAACAGTGGAGTTGTTCCCAGAGGTCGTTCATTTCATTCTGCAGTGCTAGTTGGAGACTATGTGGTGATTTATGGTAAGATCTGGGGTGTGTATTATTTGTTAGCTATGGATAGCAGGGCTGAAAGTGAAAGAGCAACCAGGATTTATAACCATTTTGAGTTAAAGCATTATGTGGTTAAAATGATTTTAAAAACTGTTAAGCTTTTGGCTTCCAGTCTGAATGATAGCAGGGCTGTCACTAAATTCTTCACTACTGAAACCAGGCAAGTTTGAGAAATGAAAATCACACGAGTAAAATTTCATTTAGAAAAATATGTAGAAACAAAGAGCAGAAAATGAAAGTATTGCTCAGCAGCTCCCGTTTGAGTGGCAACACTGAGATTTCATCCAAGAATTCACTGTTAAGACTATCTTGTGAAGCACAATCAACAGTACAATAGGAAACTACTGCCACAGGTGCTGTTGTCTGCTTCTTATAAGGCATTCAGCGCTTTCAATAAGCACCGACGGCCGACGAAAAGCGTCGGCTATTTCGCTCAGAAAAGTCGGCTACTTTTTGCCCTGAATTAAAGTAATTAAAGGAAGACTGTTTCAAACCCTTGTTCATACAGTCAGTTACTCTACTCAAACCAACTGCCTACTTCAAATTTTATTGAAACCCCTGGGCATTTAGTTCTGAGACAACTGTAAGTCATTTTCATGATCGCTTCATTTTACCATAACTACCAGAATCTTTCAGTTTATTGTTTTCTGGAGTACACTGTAGATGCTAATTAGGGCTATTGTTATCTGAACCTCACTGGAATCACAGTATTTCACTTAAAGAAGGGAAAAACACACAGGATTCTGGAAGTTGTTATTTGAAGTCGCGACATCATTGAGATGGCCTGGAATGGACCAGCACAGTTGAAAGATATTTACCAGGGAAGTCAAAAATATTGTTTTTTAATTCTGTTAACCCAATACAGGTGGATATATCCATAAACATAATGAGGAGGAAAAATGTTATGAAAACAATCTCTTTTTCTACCATCTGAAATGCCAGAAGTGGATTTCACAGAAAACGTTTGAAGCGTTATCTCAACCCTCCTCCAATCCACAGCAAGGAAGGTTCTCACACCATTCTGTGCTGCGGAATGGCACGGTCATGCTAGTCGTGGGAGGCTTCCGTGGACTGCCACTGGGCGATGTCTTAGGATATAAGTTGCCGATTGGGGTTGCAGAAAAGAGTTCTGTTGGCAGCCACTGTGGACGCTACAGCACAGAGCAAAGCTGTAAAGAAGATCCTGAATGTGGTTGGTGTAACACAATAAACAAATGCCTTAGCCTGGGTCAGTCAGCCAGTTGCGGAGTAACTCTCATAACTGGCTCTTGTCCAGGTCGATGTGCTGTTTACACACAATGTAGTTCTTGTCTATCCTTTGGAGATACCGATTGTGGCTGGTGTGTTCAGGACAGTAGGTGCTACCCCAGAACATCTCCGTCAGGTGCCTGTCAAACAGGAAGCAATTCTCACAGAGGTTGGTGGGGACCTGCAGGACAGTTTCTCACATCACCAACTGAGTGCCAGAGCACGGACTTTCCACCAGGGATTACAGTTATTGAAAACAAAGTCAAAACAAACAGTTCTTTTCCTGATGGCGTTAGGATTGCCGTAAAGTCAGAGGTTGAGATTTTGCGTTCGAGTAAAGCACATTCAGATGACGTGTACACAACTCAGCTTATTGGATTTGTATATCCTTTTAAGTACCTGTCAATGCCATGGAGGACTTATGAGTTGTATCTTGATGTCAGTAATGCAGAACACAGTGAAGCTAAACTGTGGCTCAGTACAGATGAAACAGAAGCTAATAGCGTAAGTACATTGTAAATATGTAGTAGACTGCTGCTATTTCAAGAAACCATAGTCTTCATAAGGAAAGTCTTCTCAAGGACTCACCGTACGTATACTGTACATTGTAGATGACACACAATTTTGTAGCGTGGTGGATGTGTAAAACCAGTTAGAAAAAAAAAACTTCTCACTCAGAGTATGAAGCTGGAATTTATTCTCCAATGCAATGCAAAATCACTTTAAGCTGTGTCCAAAGGTTAAAAACTTTTCAGTACTGTCAGCAATACAAAATTGAACACTGAAATAAAAATTGGAAAATGGAGTGAAAAAATGAAAATGAGAATCAAATTACCCAGAGCAAATTTATGTGAAGGCTGATTGGCATCAAGTGAACTACACAAACCAAGGAGTGGTATTAATATTAGGTAGAAGGTACAAATGCCAAGCATAGCAATGAGACCTGTGCCCATAAGAATTCCATTACCTACTCCCACCTACACAAAAGTTGATTCAAAATTGAAATTCTGAGAATAATGCACTTGTCGAGTCTTTTATTTATATGTACTATAATGATTTGATTTTGTGCCATCCCCCTTTCTAATTACAACTGTTCCCCTTTAAATGAAGGTTTGTAAGTGCCCCCTTTCCAGTAAGCACCCCCTCTCTTAATAAGTGCCCCTGAGTAATAAGCACCTGAGGTGAAAGTGCTTCTTTTCCAGCTATTGCTCCCACTAAGATAGTGGAAGTGAAGCTACAGATGAAATTGGCCACCTCTTACGTTTTAGTTTCAGCTATTACTCAGCAAGTGTTTTGACTTTCAAATGTTTAGGTCAAAAATAATTAAATGCCTTTCCCTCCAGTAAGCTGCTTCCCTTAAGCTCCCAGTAAATTGAGTTATTATACTGTAGTAATTTCAGGTAAATGATGCCCAGAGGAGTTTAACAAATCATTTTCTGTTTCTATCAGGAGTTGGTGGCCCGTTGTAACTCCCCTGTAGATGGAACATGCCGTGCAAATGCTACACGCAGCAACAGTCAGCGTCTGTTTCCATCTCCATCAGAAGGTAAAAGGTACTTTATCAGGGCAGAAGTCAACAAACAGCTACGACTGGCTGACAGTAACCCTTCCGATTTCAGGCTGGAATGGGACCGAACTAGCTCTCCTCTTTATCCAACAGATGTAAGTTTACTTTAGTGTCAACTCCTTTCGTTCGATCATTTGTTCGTTCGTTTGTTCGTTCGTTCATTTGTTCGTTCGTTCGTTCATTTGTTCATTTGTTCGTTCATTCCTTCATAAGATGGTTAAGACAAGAAATTTATTTTAAAAGTTTCAGATTTAAAAGTGCAAGACAGGATGAAATTGATAAAAAGACAAAATTACCAACACAATAGGCAGTCTCAACAATTATCTTTCAAAAGGCAGACTAGTTTTTATTTTCCTTTTTGTCTGTTGATAGCATTTCAAAATGAAATTTTACATTTTAATACTGTCAGGAAATTTGTTCCAGACTTTTGGACCAAGTTATCTGACAGATGATTTCCCATATCCAGTGGTCTCAAAATGTAAGATAACAAAGACTCTGTCTCTAAGATTGTAACCCTGTTGATGTCATTCAACAAACTCACTCATGCAGTTTAGACAGCAAGTCATCTTAACCCTTTAAGCCCTAACAGTGATGAAAATGAAATTTCCCTTTACATTATCAACACTTGTTGAAACATTTAAGTGATGAGAATAAATAAAGTGATCATCAAGCATAAGATGTCTTGATATTCAGACAAATACTCCTCACTAGTTCCATAAGAAATGACTTGTATGGAGAACAGTAAGGAGAATATGCATTTTTATATCAGGGTTTAAAGGGTTTGCCTTATACATCAAGATAGCATTGTCCTTTAACATTCAGTTTGTTAATGCACGTTCATTTCTTTATTCATTCCATGATTCTTTTGTTCCTTCATTCATTCGTTTCAAGGTCAAAATGATTTATCTTTGGTGATCACTCCCTTTGTTCTCATGACCTGCTTGAGCACTCACTAATATACCAATATCACAAAGAGGTGGTAAATTTTTTTGATGGTTGTTTGGCAGTAGTTTATTTTGACAGTTGTTCCTGTGTAGTAAATGACTTCTTTGGTTTCTGGGCGGGTTCTTTCCTCTGGTTCCTAGTGCAAATTCCTCATGATTTCTCCACTGTCACACCTTTTATTTATATTGAGTGCTGTTCTTTATTTTTTATGCATTCTTACACTTTTGTTGATTAAGAAAGTAAAGAATAAAGATTTAAGGTTGAATTAGTAAGTAATCATAATGTTATATGTAGATTTAGTAGAGGGTTGTTTGTCTGTTTCCTAGCCATTAACAGGGCAATTCCTCCAACCTTACGCCAGTTCGGATTGTTCTGTCCACAAGACATGCCTTGCTTGCATGACAGACGCAGCCTGTGGATGGTGTGTGACATCGTGTGTGTCACGCAATACTCCAGCTGGGTCCTGTCAAGACAGTGACGGAAATACAAAGGATCTTGTCCTGAATGCAACAGAATGCACCTTGTGTTCAGACCACGTTGACTGCTCCTCTTGTATTCAGGTATGAGTGAAATAAAAATAAACTATCTATAAAATCAACATTCCTTAACAATCATTATTATAAAATAATATCTAGCACTTAATGGTTTTACAAGCTATTACTGTGTGGCAACATAGTTCCAGGGTGAGCTGCAGTTTGCAGGCTTGGAGTAAGGCTGAGTATTAGTTATAAACTCAACTCACTATTGATGCTCAGGTAGAGATTTGAACCAGTAACACCTGAAAGCAAGCTCTCTCACCAATCCACCATTACTGCTCCCCTGGTTGCTTTGCTGTTATAGTCCTATCATTTTGTAAAGTCAAGGCAGGGTTGTTGAATTCAGATTTTTAACCATTCTGTTGATGTTTGTTGGTGGGGGGGGGGTGGTAAGCAGATAAAGGGTGGGGAAGATAGACCACTTCCCTTGTCACCTTTTTGTTCCTTCTCCTGATATCTTGGAAATCCTTTTCCCTAGGATCCGTTTTTACTGTCTTGCCGAAAGCCTTCCTGCCCCTGTTCTCGTGGGATCCTCCCCCCCCCAACTTTTTAAAGAATAGGCAAGTGTGGTCACCTCTTTCTCCGGGGGGGGGGGGGGGGTAAGTGATGGGGAGATTGGGGAGATGCAAATAAAGCGAAACCCAGAAATATCCTCTGGACCAAACTGAAACCCAGAAAAATCCCACACTCAATTTTGGAGCCTTACAAGTACCCAGAAGGGATTAAAATGACAAAACTAAAAACAACAGTACAATTTTAATGGTTGTATTTGTTTGTTTCTTTGTTTATCATACTATGACAATAAACTTTCCCAGATCTAGTAGTCATTCTTACAAACTACCCGAAAAAATACTTGCCAAAATTTTCCGAAACCAAAAAAATCCCAAAATTGTGAATTTCAAACCAAAAAAAAAACCCTTTGCACATCCCCGTCATTTGAAGTATGGAGACCCCCCCCCCCCCGGTCTCTTTCTCACCTCTTTGATTCATGAGGTAACCAGCTTAAGGTACAATATAGTCACTGGCAAATTTTAAGTAGTTGTAGTTATAGCTAGGCAAGACAAATTTTAAATCTGCAGACATAACTTATTTATACTTTGGGCTTACATGTAGGTTTAAAGTCATTGGTTGTGTTTTCAGGATAGTAATTGTGTCTGGGGGACTTCGGGAAGAGGTCTGGGTTGTTATCGACGAGGACGAGTGAAAGACAACCAAGTGATCGAGGATTGCGGCATCCCTTGCTCAAGGTACTAAATTTTTTTTCTTTCAAAATTGCTTACTTAGAAATTAAAATATAAAAACGTGCTCTGGTATTTTTTTTTTATTGAGCTAGCATTACATACACACAGAAAAGGAGTACAGCAAAATTGCTAGAAAAAATATAGCAGTTGAAAGCTAAATGAACAGAGAGCATAACAAAGACGAAAAAATTGAATATGCTATAAAGAGCTTAACTAACATTTTTAAGGAGAGGGAATACCTTAACAATAAACCTTTCTAATAGGCTTACATAAATATTCTAATTCACAATATCATGTTACAGTACTTATTTATTTATATCACTTGAAAGGTAGGTGAAGAAGAGATTACGAGGTGCTTTATTAAGATAATCGAATATAGCTCTTCTTTGTTGCGTAACCTTCTCACATTCAATGAAACGATGTTTAATTTGAAAGCATTTTAAAAAGGGTAGTTATTTGGCTTTTCGAATTGAATTCTCATATGATAATTTATTGCAAAACAGCTCTGTAGCATATCAAACAAAAAAAAGAAAATACAGTCGACAAAAAAACCAAATAAGCCAATAGACGATGTAAAGAAAAAAAGAACATAGAAAGCACAAAGACACTAGTAAATTTAAAACTAAGAGACAAAAAAAGTACATCGAAAAACAATAGCGACATAACAGCTATTTTAAAATGCATTCCTTTGGGTATGTTGTAATGAGCCGACGTATGGAAATTTTGCTCTACTTCAAATGTTACGACTAAACTATTTAACTTCTAAATGGCCAAATAGCGTTCTTTCTTTACGAAGTTCAGTGGATCCTTACACTGGAGTAAACAGTAAATAAAAGTCTCCTTTACCTCTTATGAATCTTTAGCCATTTCACCTTTCATCTTCTTGAGGTCTTCATCGCTTACTACTTTCGGATTGCTGTTTTCGTCCAGGTACTTTAGGGTAGCGGGGTAGGCAATAAACACTTTTCTATCTTGCCCAAGCTTCTTTTGTAAGTGCTTCTTGTAGGGAACTTCACTTTCCAGCATTTGAAGCTTTTCGAAGTCTGCCTTCTTCTCAATATCATGAGTCATTTCTGCCACCTCAGTATTAACTGAATTTAGGCCCCGTTTCCAAATCCACGACATTTTCTTTTATGCTGGTCATATCATTTTCCATCCTAACCAACCACTCCTCAATTCTGTCTAGAACGTTCAGCTTTTCCAGTTTGTTCTGAATGTCTTTTAAGATGGCGTCGCTGGCATCCACATGGCATAAGTTTTCTTCTTCTGAGCTAGAGACCCGTGTTCTCTTCTCGCTCAGTTTTGGCGGCAGTTGGCAGTGAATAAGTTTGCCCGTTTTAGGCGAAATTTATCATTCCAAAGGGAGCTTATGTCAGAGTGCTAAAATTCACGTCTACTCCATCGGCCGGCCGTCTGTGCTCTGGTAGCTTTTGGCTACCTATCTGCAGCCTTTGACAATTAATTGAAATGTCACAAATAAAGAAATATATAACATAAAAAGTGTGAAAAGTGAGAAATCGCAAAAAAGCAGAAGGTATGACAAAAAAAGTCTCTAATTAATAGATCCGTTATTTTAAAAGAATAGAATTGCTTACAATAGGTAACTACTGCTTTGGATTTGGTTTCAGGACACTCAATTGAAAACCACTTTATACATTACTTTATTTATTTTTTACATGTTATAGTCGCAGTACTTGTGACAGTTGTTTAAACGACAATGTTGGATGTGCATGGTGTGACAAGACTCAAAGCTGTTTTGTATTTGGAACCTACACGTCACGCTATCCATATGGGCAGTGTTCTCACTGGATTGACAGGTGAGTGAAACAAACTTAAACCTGTAAGCCCCAATAACCATATGCATATTCTCCTCACTGTTGTCCATATATTTCTTATGTTACTGGTTGGGAGAATCTGATTAAACATCAACACATTTCATGTCTGGTGATCATTTCCTCTATTCTGATGACCTGTATACTTGGTCAACTAATGATATTGTAAGGAGAAATTAGATGCTTGTCACTCTTGGGGCTTAAAGGCTTATTTCTTGGTTTTCTTTGAACTGGTTGGTCTTTATAAAAGAAAAAGGAAACTTTTTTTGTGTCTCCTTTAGAACAAGACCCATGAAAGTTTACCATGTTTCTGTACAGTGACAACATGCAGTTCATTCATAATTCGGTAAATTGTGATCGTCCGGGTGAGTGTAGTCCTGAGAAGGACTGTTTGAGGTGACATTGACTGACTCCTGGGTTCAAACCATTTACAGTTTTATGCAGTTCATTATTTGTTTGAGTTGTTTCAGTTTTTAGGAATAAGTAGATAACCAGTCATAAAAATCAACACAGAGCTAATTAGAAGCAGTTTGGATCTCAAGGGTAAATCCTCACTTTTATGTTTTTCCCCCAAGCCCTTCATTTGTGACTTGTGATGTTTCTTTTCTTTTTTTTTTTTAGCCATGTTGGTGGGAAGTGTGCCAACTGCAGCCAACACAAAGATTGTAAAAGTTGCCTGGCAGATGTAAGATGTGGTTGGTGTGGAAATGATTATGATCCAAGGATTGGAAGGTCAGCTGTCAAGAGTAGTTTGTATTTTTGTTATTTTATGGATCATCTTTGTCCTTAAATTTACCGTATTTACCCGCATATAAGCCGCACCCGCGTATGGGCCACACCCCAAACTAGTGACCTAATCTTGGAGAAAAAATAATTTCTTAACTATACAAGAAGAAGAATCGAGTTTCCAGTCGAGAAACTAATGAGCTTGTCGCTTGAGTGATCTAGCGAGAAATGAATCGAACAAACGGACCGAACTTGATCGCGAGCGTTATTGTTTACAGATCCAACAAGTGTGTCAAAAAATGAGGTGCAAGCGTCGCCGTTTTGTGGGATCAAATAATGACAAATGATACACATCCGTTTAGAATTCACTGCTCCTTTCCTCATAGGGTAAATTATCCACTTTAAGTTTTTAATGTTACGGAAATTGTTGCAATAATTCTCAAAACGGCTATTTGACAAAACGCTCTAACGTAAAGTTGCTCGAAAAAACTCAAGCTTTTCCATGTTGTTGCATAAAACAGGCATTTCACGGGCTCAGCGTAGTGACAAGCTGTGTATGAGTGATGCTAAATTTCCGATTGTTTAAGAATTTACACGTTTACACGTGACATAGGAAGGCAAAACGTCTGTCGAGAGTGAGAGTTCTATCAAAAGCATCATTGCTTACACATGGTGTATTTATATAAAGGTTTCAAATTTCACTTTAGACGTATGCAAATTAATGTGCGTAGGGTAAAAATAAATCACCTCTTATTTATCACTAAAGACCTGACAATGTGTATTAAACTTCGAAACTGTGATATTTTATATTAGTTTCATTTATGACTTTTTCTTTTTATGATGGGTTCTATGCATTTTTCATGTAGTTCGGCAAATAAACAAACGCGGTTTCATGTGAACGGCATGGAAAGGGCTTCGCGGCTTGACATGCAAACTTCTTTGGACTTCATCCAATGACAAACATATTCGGAAACTAGATACACTCATTGCAGCGGAGAGAAGCAAAATTCTTCAAAGACATGGATTAACTTGACCTCATAAGGTACACATGTACATTCAATCAAACTGTCAGGCATTCAGTAAATTTGTTGACTCTGTGTGTGTCGGGAAATTTT
The DNA here is from genome assembly GCA_964017195.1 of Siderastrea radians. Taxonomy (NCBI): domain Eukaryota; kingdom Metazoa; phylum Cnidaria; class Anthozoa; order Scleractinia; family Rhizangiidae; genus Siderastrea; species Siderastrea radians. The sequence goes on from OZ024895.1 coordinate 35,618,801, forward strand.
GCATATTAATGAACTCAAAACTCTTGTACCCGCGTATAAGCCGCACCCCAAATTTCGAACATTTTTTTCCTTGAAAAAAGCGCAGCCTATACGCAGGTAAATACGGTAGTTTGTAAGTTAGCTTTATTTGATTGAAAAAAAAACCCTTCTTCCTCTCTTCAATCACAAATGCACAGATTACATTTATTTTCCTCTGTTAACCAGATGCTTTGCAGGGGATTTTAACTCGCCTTACAGTGGTCAGTGCTCAAATATATTTCCAACAAATGGAAGGTATGTTTCTGACGAGTTCACTCCTTTATTAACTTTGTTAACGCTGGAGATTTTCAGATTCAATACTCAATCTAGATAGAATGTGGTTTTAACTTTGGAGTCTGTGGATTGAAATCTAGAAGAGTGACCATTCAAATGAATGTTCTTCACTGATATTTTTTTGTGCTTCTGTTTATTACACTGTACAATGTGGTCCCAGCTCTTTAGTCTGTGGATGAAATCCTGAAGTGTGACCATTTAAGAGTGACTTTTAGTAAAAATCAAGCAAAATCTCAATATTGCGGCAGTAGTTGAAAATCGATTTCTTTCCTATTTTGCGTATAATTAGGTTTTTTGGTTAAGCTAGAAACCTGAGGTGGTTCGTTTTCACCAGAAGCGCTTTATTTTCGGAAAAAACGAGGAAATTGCTTCTTGGGTTCGAGAGGTCAAAATTACAGGAAATTAATCTTGAAAATCAGTACTATAAACTTGCATCGCGCTGGTAAACTAAGGCGCGGAGAAAAAGATAGACACTTCTTATTAACAGATCAAGTCTTTTTCATTAACTAGACAGTTACAAAACAGCAGTAGCGAAATTTAATGAGCACAAACAATTCCAAACTAAAAGGCAGGTTCTGATGTTCACATAGAAACTGATTTGGAACCTAACTTCTGTAAAATAATTTATCACGTGCCATAAACTTGCATCGCGCTGGTAAACTAAGGCACGGAGAAAAAGATAGACACTTCTTATTAACAGATCAAGTCTTTTTCATTAACTAGACACCAAATGGTGTCAATCCACATTCAATAGACAGTAGAAACATTGAACTAAACTATACCTTGAAACTGGCGTGGGTTATCCATCGAATGCTGCGAAATCCGCCAAATGCTCAATGTTTATTGAAAGTCACTCTTAAATGAAATGTATAGGGCATTTGCAGGATGACGTCATCTGACTACAGCTACCAGAATTCTTCAGTTTGTTTTTTCTGATGTAAGTTAGGGTCATTGTTATCGAAACCTCACTGGGGTACCAAATTGACGGCATCATACAAATGTCCTACTGAGCAGTACTTTGCTGTAGTGCTGTTTATTGTACTGTACGAGGTTGTTCTAACTTTCGAGTCTGTGGATTAAATCCTAAAGTGTGACCATCCAAATGAAAGCTACTGGGCAGTACGTTCCTGAAGTGCTGTTTATTATGCTCTACAAGGTGGTTCTAACTTTTGAGTCTGTGGATTAAATCCTAAAGTGTGACCATTCAAATGAAAGCTACTGGGCAGTACGTTCCTGAAGTGCTGTTTATTATGCTCTACAAGGTGGTTCTAACTTTTGAGTCTGTGGATGAAATCCTCAAGTGTGACCATTCAAATGAAGGCTGTTGAGCAGTGCTTTGCTGTGGTGCTGTTAATTATGCTGTATTAGTTGGTTCTAACTTTTGAGTCTGTGGGTAAAATCCTAAAGTGTGACCATTCAAATGAAAGCTACTGAGCAGCACTTTCCTGCAGTATTTTTTATTCATCAGTGTTTAGAAAACGATGGTTTAGAACTTTTTCCCATTTTGAGTTCAAGTTCTTAATTCTTAAAATACTTGTTTCATCGTTGCTTTTTCAGTACTGTCTGGTCTTACTCCGAGTGTCCAGATATAGATGAGTGTAAGCTGGGTGTGGCTCAGTGCCATGAGAATGCGACCTGCATCAATGTACCAGATTCTTTCAGTTGCATTTGTAACAGAGGTTTCACTGGAGACGGGACTTTGGCTTGCAACAAAACGTAAGTCTATGCCAGGATTTTTTACTTTTGAACAGGCAAACTTTGAACAGTTTTACCCAAATTATATATCTTTGGAACTTCGGTGGGAATCTCACAAAGTCTTTGGCAATGTTAGGGAATCCTCAGCAATATTCTAATGTTTTGGTTAGGTAAGTGCAGTACTACTGAAATTGGCATAAAGCCCTCACGCGTCCTTCAGTAATGTTCATCCCTTCCTTTCCTTGACATCAGGGGCTAAAACCAGTCATCATGAGGACCCTCATAAAGGATTTTGTGGCTCGCTGTTGGAAGCCTTAGTTACTATGGACGCTATCATTGATCTAATTAAATGCTCGAGAATCTAATTAAGTAAACCCATCGTTTAAGCCAATCATAGAGTGTAAGGGAATTTGATCTTTATTGCCGTTTTCAACGCCCGCAGTTGGAGTTTGATTTGCGGCCGAACACATACATCCGGCATGTTTCACCCGTCGAATTTGAAACCCTAGCTTTTTCGCCGCAATGGAAACCTGAAAATGGGAAAACATTCAAGCTTCTTGAGTTGCTTTTCGAACTTCTGTAGGATCTTTCAGTGGTCGCGGTACCTGTGCGATTTTTGTCGAGTGCAGACGCGATGATGATATATAATAATCACGACTGCTCTTTTTAATCAAAAAAATAAGGTCCACATCATCGAAAACAACGTGTCATCCCTAACGTAATCGTTGTGATGTATTTCGGTAATTTTCACCAAGAGATCAATTTGTTCAAAATTCTTTTTGTTGTACTTTCCCTGTAGTAAGCAATTTTCGCTATTGTTTTGCGATAAGCTGCTGCCCATTCGAATTAGGTATATCGGATTATGGAATAGCTGGCACAGACACAAGCCGATTACGTTACAAGCCTTGGAAGCGGGAATTGAAGGGAAAGCGCGCGCTTTCGAAAGAACGATCAGCATGTCACGACGCTCTCGTGAAAATTCAATCGATGAGAAACACAGGATAAGAAATGAAAGAAACAAAAGAAAACGATTGTCTCGGATTATGCAAAGAGAGGCCAAGAAAATTCGAAAACAGAAAGAAAGAGACACGTATTCGCGTGCTAAGTAACTGGCTCGTGTTTACTTTGCCAAATGGAAGGAACTAGCCGAACAGAATAAAAGAAGAACGCTTTACAGAACCAAGGTAGGACTTAAATTTTATAAACAGTGCTAATCACAGTATTTAAGATCGCACTTAATATTTTTGTTTATCCGAACTGGCGGTTGTTGCGCCTCATACAGTTCGATGTAACATAAACAGTACTAATCACAGAATTAAGATCGCACTTAATATTTTTGTTCATCTGAACTGGCGGGTGTTGCACCTTATACAGTTCGATGTAACATAAACAGTACTGATCACAGAACTTAAATATTTTTATCCATCTGAACTGGCGGGTGTTGCGCCTCATACAGTTTGATGTGACATAAACAGTACTGATCACAGAATTAAGATAGCACTTAATATTTTTGTCCATCTGAACTGGCGGGTGTTGCGCCTCATACAGTTCGAGGTAACATAAACAGTACTGATCACAAAATATAAGATCGCACTCAATATTTTTATCCATCTGAACTGGCGGGTGTTGCGCTTCATATGGTTCGATGTAACATAAGCAGTACTAATCACAGAATTAAGATCGCACTTAATATTTTTGTCCATCTGAACTGGCGGGTGTTGCGCCTCATACAGTTCGATGTAACATAAACAGTACTGATCACAAAATTTAAGATCGCACTCAATATTTTTATCCGTCTGAACTGGCGGGTGTTGCGCCTCATACAGTTCGATGTAACATAAACAGTACTGATCACAAAATTTAAGATCGCACTCAATATTTTTATCCGTCTGAACTGGCGGGTGTTGCGCCTCATACAGTTCGATGTAACATAAACAGTACTAATCGCAGAATTAAGATCGCACTTAATATTTTTGTCCATCTGAACTGGCGGGTGTTGCGCGCCTCATACGGTTCGATGTAACATATTAAAACAGTACTGATCACAAAATTTTAGTTCGCACATAATATTTTTAACCATCTGAACTGGCGGGTGTTGCGCCTCATACAGTTCGATGTAACATAAACAGTACTAATCACAGAATTAAGATCGCACTTAATATTTTAATCCATCTGAACTGGCGGGTGTTGCACCTCATACAAATCAATGTAACACAAACAGTACCAATCATAGACTCACTGAGCGGAATTGTAAACGGAAGTGAAGAACATATCTTACTTCCTGACAATAAAAAATGTCAACTCACCCTACCCTTGCTAATTTCTAATGATAAACAAAAGTGAATGAAGCATAATTATAATAGGTATGAGAATATATAATTATATTTTCCAATTCACCCAAATTCATTACTAGAATATTGCAGTAAATGACCGAAAACGTCAAGTCCAGGTCGTCTAATGCTTGCATGTACAACAATTTCAAATTATAACACCTCCCACCTAGCCTTCCCCTCCCGAATCTCGCACTGAAAAAAGTGGACTGACTGCGTGTCGTATTGGCTGTCACGTTTACTCGCCTCGCCTGACTATTAATCATTCGGCTCAGTACGGTGTGTCTGAAGAAGTGGAGGCGAACTATCGAAAAGCTGAACCGCAAGTAAAAAGAACAAAGCGAAGTGGTTCTTGCGCTAGGATGTTTCGATATTTCACAAGCACCGTGAAAAGTTGACGTGTGACTGATGGTTAACATTCGTTTTACCAGAGAACACGCGAGAGTCCAACTGTGTGCCTCGTCAAGTGTTGACGTGTGACTGACGATTAGCATTCGTTTACTAGAGGCCAGAGGAGCACCTGACTGTGTGCTCTGTCAATGGCTCCTATTGTCTTCTAGCGGGTTGGGATCAAAGTTTGGCCATTTCAGATGACCGAACTTTCCGTTTCTAAGGCCTGAGGGTTCTCATGCAGCAACAATAAAAACATTTCAAACAAATATTATACACAAAGCTATGACTTTGAACATAGGCCATACACTCTGAAACACTTCTTAGTGGGTCTCTGCAAACCACAAACTTGGAATGACCAGTTTTAAGGTTTAGTAGATTTTCTGCTCTATTTAACTTAATGCTGTCTTTACCAATTTATCTTCTGTACAGTTCAGGTGCATTCTATAAACTGAGCAAACTGGATTGACTTGAAGAACATGAATATCTTGGAATTTTTTTTTTGGTTGGTTCTACCATTATGGTTGCTTTCAGAATGGGAGCAGTAGAAACATGAAACCAAACCTTTACCATTTTGAGTACTGCAAGAATTTTAATTTCTTTACCATGTTATTTGAAACAGACTTTAATCAAATCACACTTTTTCATTCAGTTGCTTCCACGACTGTGGCATCCATGGAGACTGTGGTCCAGATTACAATTGTGACTGCCATCTTGGCTGGTTGGGTGAAAACTGCACCATTGATTGTGGCTGTAATGGGCACAGTGATTGCTCACAAGGCATCGGCGTTTGTGACAAATGCCAAGGTAGGCTGCAACCATGGAGGAAGCCTGAACATCATTTAATACATTATTTCTGACACTTTCAATGACAGCTCCATTTTGTTTGAGTCCCAGTCTATAGGCGCATGAATAGTAAAAAGATGGAACTGAAAATATGCTTTGTGCCTAAGAATATTTTGTTCTTCCCTCAAAAATAAAATAATAATACCCACGAGGCCCTATATGCTGCTGTGAAAATGTGCTTCATTAGATGTGAGGTCCATGTTTTCGTGTGGTACTGCACTTTGGAATGTTTTTTATTTCACAAATGAGGCAGCATTTTTTTCAAAAACAAATAAATGCATAACGTTATGTAAACCTTGAGTGACACAAATGGAAAAATGAAAATAGTTGCATATTATGTTGCTCTGAGTGAAACTGGAAGTTTGTTGCAAACATTTGCTGGCCAAGCCAAATTAGCCTTCCACCTTTATCCTATGGGCTCCTCTTATTAAAGCAACATTACACCTTTTTTATGATATAAATTTTTGAATCTGAGTTTTTATTATATTGTTATTATCTTACATGTAGGCCACTTCAGTAGAGAAGACTGACTGACTGAATGATTGACTGACCGACTGACTGAATGACTGACTGACTGACTGACTGAGTGAATGACTGACTGAATGACTGACTGACTGATTGACTGACTGACTGACTGACTGACTGACTGACTGACTCACAGACTGACTCACAAACTGACTGACTGACTGACTGACTGACTGACTGACTGACTGACTGACTCACTGACTCACTGACTTCAGAGTCTTGAATGTAAATGAGGTTTGGCTCATGTGGCTTTCTTCTCCCTATACCACTTGTTTTTTTTAGATTATACTCATGGTAACCATTGTGAGTTCTGCATTCCTGGCTCATTTGGTAATGCAACCACCGCTGAAGGGTGCAAACCATGTCAGTGTAATGGTCACGGCGATCCAAAGAAGAATCTATGCGACATGGCAACTGGAAAATGTTTCTGCACAGATTTCACCATGGGCAACCACTGTGATACGTGTATGCCTGGTCTTCTAGGAGACCCCAGGTATGTGGTTTAATTAATGGGCTGGTGTATAATCCCAGGAAGGAGAAAGGGGCTCTCTAAGATCAAAATAACTCAGCAGGATGTTTGTTGATCTTTCCCCTTCTTCTTGTGTCTTGTTTGCTTTCTGAAATGTGGCAAAGAGAAAATAAGTGTCCAATCACTACTGGGACTGACTTTAAGTTTGAAACAAATACTGTAAATGGTTTGAACCCAGGAGTCATGTCATAAGTCGGTGAAGTATGATTGTCCAGGTGAGTGTAGTCCTGAGAAGGACTGTTTGCAATGACATTGATAATAAATAATAATAATAATAATAATAATAATTATTATTATTATTATTATTATTAGTATTATACAGGATAACCCCATCAGTGTAATAAGCACTGGTATCAAAGGGGTCCTGTTATTAAAGTACATAAAAGAAACAATAAAATACAAAAAGTCTCTAAAAGGTATAAAACAAAACTTAACATCTAATTAAGAAAAACGTCTAACTACGGTGTCTTATTGTAGGAATGGCGGCTTGTGTTTTCATGAATGTTCTACTCGTAGCATCCTTACTAATGTCACGCAAGGCTACATTTCAACTCAACGTGGCAGTGGCGTCTTGAACAAAGAAAAAGCCAGTTGTCTTTGGCTGATCTCGTCATCAAGCAACACCAGCCATGAGGTGGTTTATGGCCCATCCCCTCCCCCACTGGGAAGCAGAGGACTAATAACTCTCACATTTAAAGAGATCCACATCAACTGTCTCACTGATCATGTTGATGTGTATGATGGTTTACCATCATTCTTACTGGGTCAGTCTCAGTCAGTGCAGTCATTTTACAAGCTTGGTTCCTTCTGTGGATGGAATGCCTCTAAACTGAAGGCTGTAACAGCAGTGTTAGGAAACATGGTCGTAGTCATCAAGGCAGATCTAAGTTCTGGTGCTTTGTCCAAAAGCTTCAGTGCTAAGTTTGATGTCATGAGATGTCCTGAGCTCTGTGAAGGGAACCGTAAATGTGTGGTAACATCACATGGGGAGCAGTGTGTTTGTTTAGAGGGGTGGACAGGGGCCAACTGTGACCAACTGGTTTGTCCAAATAATTGCAGCTCTTTAGAAGGTCAAGGGTATTGTAACCTGGTAAGTTGAATAATTTCACTAACAGTGTATCTTTCTTCTAGTATAAAATTTTTGATGGCACTGTCTTTTTAGATCCAGAGCTTGATTCATTTCAGGTCTTTCAATCTTTATTTAAGGGTCTTCAAGTTAGGTTGATTAGGCTGTGGTTTATCTATTTGGATTTGCTATAGAAATCTCTTACAGACAATTCCAGCTTTCGAGACTCACATACTGGGTTCCCTTCTCTACCAGTCCCTTCCCCCTTTTGCCTAGTTTCCAGTGCCTCTCCCAACTTTCTCTAGTAAGACACTCTCACTTATTCCTATACCCATTCATTACACCCTTACTATAATCAACAGGCATTAGATCGCTGTGTTTGCTCCAGTGGATTTACCGGCTCTGATTGCAGCCAATCCATCACTCCTGGCACTGCTTTGTGGAAAGTTCTTAGTGATGTACCTCACCTTAACCTCAGCATCAGTCGCTTGGCTCGTATGGGGCACACAATGGTACATGGCCCACCTGGCTCTCTGCTGGTTTATGGAGGATACTCTCTCGTCCATGGACTGTTGAATGATCTTCTCAGTTTTAATCTTAGCAGTAACATCTGGTCTCATGTTGAGGTTAATCAGTCATCAAGTAGTGTTCCTTCTGCTAGATATCTACATTCAGCTGTGTTTTACAAGGTAAGTAGCTTGAGGACTGCACTGTTATATTTTGCAGTTCCAGAAAATATCCATCCCCACCCCATCGATGATCATTGGAAATTCTGAGGGGGTGGGGGAGGTTTCAAAAGCCAAAGTTTTAAAGGAACATATGAAGCCAAACTGGAATTTATCAGAGAAGTTATGGTTTGTGGGGGTTCAAACCACAAAACTGTCCATGATTATGGAGTGGGGGGGGGGGTATTGATTTTTTTTAATGGAACCACACATTGTAAAAGTAACTAAGAAATAGAATGATATTTATTATATTGTACTTGTTATTTTTGCAGGATTCTATGCTGATTTATGGAGGACAAGGAGAGAATGAGGCTGACCAGTCTCTCTGGTCATTTAATGTAACCACACTTTATTGGAGTAAGGTACGAGGATGACCATATCATTAGGGCTGCAACAATACATTTGTGCATGATAAGATACGTACCTCGATACAAGAGCCACTATACGATACACGATACGATACATTACTGTGCACGACAAAACTAGTTACCAACAACTTGCACTACTTTTAAATAAGTTATTTCCATGATAATAAATTCAGCACAGTAATAAGACAACATCAAATCGCCTAACAAGGGCTAAAATGTAGAGCTTGGGTAAGGAATATTAAAGACAGTGATTTCCCAAATTTGTTGATGTAGCATATTTTACCGTATAGTAATATCATGATATCTTGTTTTAATATTGATATTCGTATCGTTGGAAAACATATCGTGGTTCACCGATGCATCGGTGTATCGTTGCAGCCCTAATCATAATTATGGAAAGTTTGCAGGAGTTTTATTTGCAAACTGATTTTGGGGGGTTTTAAGGATCAATGTTTGGGATTTAAATGTACTGGTATTTACTGAAAGGGTTAATTTTTTTTGTAATTCCAGTTATTAGTGAAGGGTTTTGGAGGTTAGTTATTGACAAACTACTTGATTTTACAATCTGCAAAACGGCAAAATAAAAGTGCTTTTGTTTGTGATTCAAAACTTGCTTGCTTGAGTCGGTGTCATTCACATGGTTATTTTTATAGTGGGGTAAATTTTAAAAGAAAGTGTTTCTTTGGGTAAAAAAAAACTGTTGGATATCTTTTTTTTTTTAATTGAAAAAATAAGTGCAAAAATCAACGCCCTAAAATTTTGCACCACATGGTAATTTAGGGTGTGTCTAAATTTTCGTCCTTTTATACAATGGACAGAGTAAAACGTGCAATATGATTGGTCCAGGGGAGTATATGATTGAAGTACAGACGCATGAATGAGCTGCAGGCAAAGGAAATCATCTCTATGAAAATTTTTAAAAACATTTTTTTTATTTTGTGCACGATAATCGATATCAAAACAGTGTATAAAACAAATGTATTTCATTTAGCTAAACATGTGTACTCTGATAATGCACCGAAGACGTCAAAATGTGGTAAGAACGTTATCTGTGCATTATCAGAGTACACGTGCATGGCCAAGTGGAATATGTTTGTTAATTGATTTTTGCTATTCTCCAGTTGACCAGCCGAGGTCCCATAGTCGCAGGTCACTCGGCCACTCTGGCTGGAAGTGTCATGGTTATTATTGGAGGATATGATCATTTTCTGGGCTTCAACGAGGTGACTTACAAGTACAATGTTGTGACCAGCCAGTGGAGTAGCCTGCAAACAACAGGACCCATTCCTAAGGGTTTGTACATTTAGTTAATAGGGAACTTAAGCACGGCCATTCTTGAGCCACGGGCATCAACCGGTAGTAGTATGTTCCCAGTGTTAGCCCATTTTTTTGCTCCCCGCCAAAGGCTGGAAATACTCCTGTTTTTGTTTCTGATGGCCTGGCATAATGGCGGTGATGGCACCAAAACGATTAAAAGGAAAGCATTCAACTTCGATTGCCATCCGTGGCCCAAGAACATCTGTACTTGACCCTTTAAGCCCCAATAGTGACAAGCATCTAATTTCTCCTTACAATTTCCCTACTTAATCAAACATACAGGTCATGAGAATAAAGGAAATGATCACCAATCATGAAATGTCTTGATGTTTGTGCAAATTCTCCCAACTAGTACCAGAAGAAATTTATGGAGAACACTAAGGAGAATATGCATATTGATATTGTTGTATCTTTGCAGCTGATTTCGCTGCTCTGTGCAGACATACTGAAGGGTTGATGCTAAAGGGACATTTATTGTGATTTGGGAACAAAAACTGAAAACACTGAGAACTTGCCTAGTTTTTCCATGCACTGTGATGATTTATTCTAAATGCTGGGTTGTGTTATTTATTGCCTGAAAGCAAAATTGACAACAATGTCACTGTAGCAATGGCCGTAGCTTTGGCAGTTTACCATAATGAAATCTTATAAAGTAAGCCTTAACTCAAAAAATGTATGTGGACAAAGCTTTAGCTAATAAAGTCTGCAGTTCCTGCAAAAGCTAGACCAGTTTGGACTTTTTTAATGACATTTTGCAAAAATCGCAGTATAATCTCATCCCAAGATTTCTTTTTCATGATCCGAGAGGAATCTGGGGATGAGATCAGCATTGTATACTCCCTTTTCACATTAAACCCTGTAATGTCATTAAAATCTATCTGCTTTTTCTCCTTTCATGCAGGTTTGTATGGCCACACAGCCGTGTATTATGCTACCAAGCAGATAATCTTGGTGTTCGGTGGTTACCGATTCCGGATTGACAACGTCCGTCCTTCGGATGTGTTGTATTCTCTGGACTTAGTTTCCAACAAGTGGAATATTTTGCAGGGTGTGCCGTTTAATGAAGTAAGTTGTTTTGCGTACCTTGCTTCAATACTTAGTCAGGAAGGGGAAAAATGTTTAAGCTAAGAAAACATACAATCCACGTCATTCCCTTTTTCGTTCGCTCACTCGTTCGTCTGTTCCTTCATTCGGCTGCATAAAGCGGGTGATGGCAAGCCTTTTTCCAAGATACGCAATTGCTGGCCAGAGCAGGAATGCCAACAACATGAAAACATGTTGTATTTGTTTCCCAAGAGCTCCTGAATGTAAGCCGGCTAAGGAGTCTTAAGCTGACCTGGTCCCCTTTTTGCCACGAGAAGGTATATACAGGGTTTACCTTCTGCATGGGTATTCTGGCATCCTGATAATAAACGTAGACTGTTGGGTCTTAAAAGTAATTGTGTTACTTATAAATCTACCTTTCTTTGTTTGGTTAGAATTTTTGTAGTGGTCAAGATGCTCGTTCACAGTGTTAAACAAATTACAAAAAAAGTGTTGTTAATCCAATTAAAAAAAAAACGTTTTCTATAGTCTTATCGTGTCATCCCTTCTTACACTGTTGTCAATGCTGTAACAATCTAGTTAGATAACGTAGAAATTCCTTGATTTTTCGATTGCAAAAATTTACATAAATTAACATGAACCTGTCTGTAACAATCTGAACGAGAAGAAAATTCAAATCAATTCTACCTGTGTAATACAATGACTCCCTTAACAAGAACACATGAAAATGCATATTCTCCTTACTGTTCTCCACACATTTCTTATGGAACTAGTAAGGAGCATTTGTCTAAATATCAAGACATCTTATCCTCGGTGATCACTTCCTTTATTCTCTTCAATTGAAATCTGAACAAGTAGTAATAATGTAAAGAGAAAATTCATTTTCATCACTGTTAGGGCTTAAAAGGTTACGAAGGGTTTGACTTTACTTATACCCATTGAACAGAGGAAAAGAAGACTACTTGCCTGTCTTTTCTGTAAACTTGCTTTGTTGTGACTGTCATAAGATTAACTCTTGTTCTTTTCGTATTGCAGCCTCAACCAAAATACTTTCATTCAGCAGTCATCTTGGATGACATCATGGTTGTGTTTGGTGGGCGAAGTAACACATCTGATCAGTTGTTCTCACACCAGTTACTCTCGTACAACATTAAATGTAACTACTGGCATCTTTTCTCAGGTAACTCTATCTTACATGTTTCTGAGGTTTCTAGAGATAACCTGTTAACCTGAGTTAAGGTGTTACTATTTAAATGAAAGCTACTGAGCACTGCTACTTTCCTGTGGTGCTGTTCATTGTGCTGTAGAAGGTGGTTCCAACTTTTGAGTCTGTGGATGAAATCCTAAAGTGTGACCATTCAAATGAAAGCTACTGAGCAGTACTTTCCTGTGGTGCTGTTTATTATGCTGTACAAGGTGGTTCCAACTTTTGAGTCTGTGGATGAAATCCCAAAGTATGACCATTCAAATGAAAGCTACTGAGCAGTACTTTCCTGTGGTGCTGTTTATTATGCTGTACAAGGTGGTTCTAACTTTTGAGTCTGTGGATGAAATCCTAAAGTATGACCATTCAAATGAAAGCTACTGAGCAGTACTTTCCTGTGGTGCTGTTTATTATGCTGTACAAGGTGGTTCTAACTTTTGAGTCTGTGGATGAAATCCTTAAGTGTGACCATTCAAATGAAAGCTACTGAGCAGTACTTTCCTGTGGTGCTGTTTATTATGCTACACAAGGTGGTTCTAACTTTTGAGTCTGTGAATGAAATCCCAAAGTATGACCATTCAAATGAAAGCTACTGAGCAGTACTTTCCTGTGGTGCTGTTTTATATTATGCTGTACAAGGTGGTTCTAACTTTTGAGTCTGTGGATGAAATCCTTAAGTGTGACCATTCAAATGAAAGCTACTGAGCAGTACTTTCCTGTGGTGCTGTTTATTATGCTGTACAAGGTGGTTCTAACTATTGAGTCTGTGGATGAAATCCTTAAGTGTGACCATTCAAATTAAAGCTACTGAGCAGTACTTTCCTGTGGTGCTGTTTATAATGCTGTACAAGGTGGTTCTAACTATTGAGTCTGTGAACGAAATCCTGACATGTGACCATTCCAATTAAAGCTACTGAGCAGCACTTTCCTGTGGTGCTGTTTATAATGCTGTACAAGGTGGTTCTTACTGTTGAGTCTGTGGATGAAATCCTAAAGTGTGACCATTAAAATACAACCTATCGAACAGTCCTCTCTTTGTGGTACTGTTTGTTATAGAGTTCGAGATCTTCTAATGTTTTAGTCTGTGGACGAAATTCGTAATGTGACAATTTAAATGTAAGCTGCCAAGCGATAGTTTTCTCTTGTGCTTTTTTATTTCTATTTTATTTTGTCAAAGGTATTTTTAAAATTAATTTTCAGAAGTTTTACTTATTACTTATCACTTTTTGAAGTTAACTGTTTTCTTGGTGGTAATTTGCAGATAAGTCTTTACAGAGAAGCAAGCCAGGAGGCCTTCTGTCTGCTGCAGCTGTCATAGCTGCAAACAAAGTCTACATCTTTGGAGGATTCAACAGCCAAATGCAGGCGACAATGTTTAGACTCACCCTCCCCTCAGATCTGTGCCAAGCTTTCACTTCCAAAGAGAACTGTACAGCTGTTAAAACCTGCAGCTGGTGTGAAGTTCACAATGTCACGCAACAGGGAAACGTCACTATACCCACCAACCAGATCGCTTGTTACTCAGTGTCATCATCTGTGCCTGCTGTCTGTCACGCTGAACCAAATGTCACTCAGGTAAGCCAACAGAAAGTGTGAGTTGTTTTGTGTGGTCATAAGTTTTGAGTATGTGGATGAAATTCTAATGGAAAGTAAAGTCGCTTGCAGACCGCTCTGTCCCCAGTCCTAGATGGGATGCTAGTCCATCACAGGTTACCCAACGTGAAGCAACTAGCAATATTACTACTCACTCTAAATGAGATGCAAGTCCATCACAGGGTACCCAGCATGAAGCGATCAGCAGTATCACTACTCTCCCGCGATGGGATGGTAGTCCATCACAGGATACCCAGCATGAAGCGACCAGCAGTATTACTAATCCCCCCTGGATGGGATGCTAGTCCATCACAGGATACCCAGCATGAAGCGACCAGCAGTATTACTAATCCCCCCTGGATGGGATGCTAGTCCATCACAGTGCTTGCCCCATCAGTTTGTCACTGGTATTCATTCATGTTCTTGGGCGTAGAGAGAAGACATGGGTGGATTCTGTAGATTCAAATACCTATGTTTATTTTACTGTTTGTATAGCTGACTGATTGTTTAAATGATTGATTGATCAGTGGGTTGATGGATTGAGTAAAAGATCGATTGATTTATTGATTGATCAATCACATATTTTTTGACTCATTGACTCTGATTTATCAATTCATTTCTTTTATCCCATTCTAGGTTGTTTTCCACAATGGTACAGACTGCTCGGCACCATCAGATCGCCCTTGTGGTTCATTCTACTCATGCGGTGCATGTTTGGCTTCCTTCCCTTACTCATCCTCCAAGCCAAGTTGTAAGTGGTGTGTCCTTTGCCCCAATGGAGGAAAATGTATCAAAGCGTCTGAATCTTGCGACGTAGCACATCCATGTCCCTGCAGTATAGAATATCCATGTAATCCAAATCAAAAGAACCATCAACAACAGCCTCTAGAAATCTCTAACAACTGTGTCGCCAATGCCTGTGAGGCAACTTCTTGTGCGGCTTGCAGAGGTCTGAACTGTATGTGGACTCCGCAGTTAAACTGGGTATCTGAGGTACGGAGAGGGTGGTCTCTCACTCCCTACTACTTTAGCTGGAACTGTTTTAGGAGTCAGTTGGGACAGCAGGCAAACATTGTCGTCAAGTCCCCGCCAGACCCATGTCCACAGCCGTGCACAGCGCACACGAACTGCATCGCTTGCCTCTCATCAAAAGGTTGGTTTTCCTGTGGCTAGGAGTTTAAACGGATTGCTTCTGGGTATTAAGGCACTGTTACACTAGGCAATCTTTTTTGCAACTTGTCTCACAATTTTGTTGCGATATAAGTTGAGTGAAAAAATGCCCAGTGTAACATACCCTGAAATGAACATGTCTCGCAACTGTTTTTGCGCCGCAGTCGTTTCGAGAAGTGGAAGTCGGTTCTACTTGCTGCAACGATCCTCGCAACACTGCTACGATTTTTTTTTCCAGTGTTGCGTAGAGGTTTTACAATAGGCAACGCTGCGTGCAACTTTTCTCGCGATGGCACAACAAAATTGCGGAACAAGTTGCGAGAAAAATTGCCTAGTGTAGCAGTGCCTTTACGATCAGAAGCCCAAGAAATCTCCAATCTGTTAAAAATCGACATGACAAGAAGCAGAAACGGTAGCCTCGCGTCAGTATTGTAAACATTCAAAATAGTAGAAGATGTTGACGATTCAGTGCTTTTAAAAGTGCTACTGTTGTTGTAGAAGAAGAAATATTGCCATTCTGTAACGCTGGTTGATGAAATGTCACAGGGGAGGGGGGTTGTATACACTTCATGATTTATCGTACAATCTGGGAAACTTGGTCTTCAAGAGGTTTCTTTTCCGGAGAAATTTCCCTGTGCTCCCGATTCCATCCACCTTATAAAGCAAGATGGGAAATGGACAAAATGGAGACTTTCTATTTCCTCGATTTTGTCGACCCAGACGATAGCACTCACATCGTTGTTGTTTTACACAAAAAGAAAAGTCCTTAACGTTTCCACTGCTGCCTCCGATGGCCCATATTCGAAATGCAGTCAAGCCCCATCACCCATTTAAGCCCACATATCAACTTGCTTATTCTCTCAAAATGAAATGACTTCCATCTTTATTTTTTTTATGGTACAAGTTGGGAGAATTTGATTAAAAATCAAGACATTTGATCATTGGTGATCATTTTCTTTATTCTTGTGACCTGTATGTTTGATAAAGTAGTAATACTGTAAGGAGAAATTAGATGCTTGTCAATCAAATCATTGTCCAAGTGGTGTCGGTACAGCAAGTAGCACTGTAACAAGGCCTCCATATTGAGCGAGTTTCAGCCTTAATTGTCATCCAGTTAGTTTGATCCAGCCTTAATGGTAATCCATCCAGTTCAATCCTGCTCTAAGTGTATTCCAGCAACTTTAATCCAGCCCAAAATGTAACTCTTACTGTTGTTTTTTCAGGTGGTGATGGTGGCTGGAAGGAGTGTGCCTGGAGTGAGACTCTTGGCCAGTGTTTTTCTCTGTCTTACCTGCCTATCGCCTGCCTTGCGGGCCGTTGTGGTCGGATTGTCCGTGCCTCTTCTGGAGGTTGTATGGGAAGCTGTTCTAGTAATCAACACTGCTCATCATGCATGAGTAGCTACAACTGCGGCTGGTGTGCTGAGCATGGGGTCAGCGGAGAGGGACAGTGTTTCGAAGGAGGGTTACAAGGTCAGCGCGTGGAAAAATGTTTCATTGATCTTGTTTCTTAGGGCAGTTTCAATGGACTATCGAAAGTAATTTGCATGTTTTTTTTTGGGGGGGGGGTTGCTTTACTACGCTCTGTGATTGGCTGAGAAAACTTGCACTATTTTCTCAACCAATCAAAAGTAGAACCAAAACTGATTGTGACTTGCTCGCACGCGTTTTCCCGCGCTTGACGCCAGTAACATGCGTTTTCTTCGAGTTCTGATTGGTTCATTGTGTTGATTGCGTCTGTGATTGGTCAGAGTGATTACCTTAGTTTTGGAGCAAAATTAATGGAAATAACCCTCCCCCCCCCCCCCGCCCGAAAATGTTACCTTCCAAGAAAAACCCCTGCTAGAAAGGCGAGACAAATCTTAAAATTTTAATGGGGGCATAAATCATCATTCATCGTTGTGTATTTTTCTCCTCTCGAAGGTCCTCTGCGTGATACTTGTGAAGTACACAACTTGACTTCCAATGCCTCTCATGTATGGGCCTCCACTCTGTGTCCCCTGGAGGATGAGTGCCGGAATGGACGACACAACTGTGACCCCCTTACACAGGTCTGTGTCGACAAAGCAGAGGGTTTCAACTGTGTTTGTAGAAAAGGATACGATGACTCCGCTCAACCTGGGTAAGTACAAACCACAGGACGCCCAGGAACAATGTATGTCCCTTGGGAGAAGAGTTTTCTCTCTGTCTTTGTGTCCTTTACTGTGGTAACTGTGAAAAGATCCTACTATGTCGAACACCTGCCATGTCGAGTTCCCCGCTATCTCGAACCGATGCCTGTTTCCCTTTGCTCGCTCGTGACGCTCAGTTATTTACTATTAACTGCCTCAAAATCCCGAACTCTCTACTGTAGTGTTTTTCGCGAGCTCTGATCGGCCTACTCAAACGCGGGATAAAATTTGCTATTTACTATTCCAATGTGTGAATCAGCGATCGTGTCATGCGAGTTTTTGGCCATTTGTAAGAAAGTAAAATGATTTTTTGGAGCTGGTATTTCACTCGTGTGGTATACACCCAATTGAAAAAACGTTGTCGGGTAAAAAGCATAAATCATTGACGATGCGACCCAATGGTGCTCTGGGAAGCGTGAAAACTAGCATCTATTCTTAGATCCGTGCACGTTATAATAACACAGCATGCCTTAATTATCTTGAAGAGAAATATTTTGAATATCAAGAAACGAAACCCAGTAACAAACTTGCCCTTGTCATCTTTCCAGAGTTCCATTGTGTCGCCTTGTCCATCGTTTATGCTTTTCACCCGACAACGTTTTTTCAAACGGGTATATACGTCGGAAAGCGTACGTAATAAAACAGCAGGGTGATATGGGTAATTTGTTCATAAATTTACCAAACTTAGCTGGCTCACCCCTACAGAAAAATCATATAGGCGGGTGTTGATGGTACTTTCACACATCCTATAGCATTGACAACTAAGAAATTACGAATCACAAAAGATTTACAGCTACCCATGCTATTTTTCGTTCTCAGTGTCGCGTAAGCTTGAGCCTTTAGAATCCGGCAACGTTAGGTATTTGAAATAGCTCTCTGCTATAAAAGTTCGTTGTTCGGTGAATATCCACCTCTTTTCACCATCACGTCGGTGAATTATTGTTATTTAAAATACGTCATTCCACATAATCCACGATGATCTTTCGTGACTGAGCGCAATGAGCACTTGTTGATGTTGGACGCCTTATTTGCCCGCATACGTTAATTCCAAACGCAGGGCTTTTTTGGGACCCCAAGTCAAGTTAGCACGTTAAGACATTCGCTACCAATCAGCCTCTAATGAAAAATAAGTGGGGCGAAACGACTTCAGTTTCAGGACGAAACGACTGCAATTCCTATTCGCGTCCACTTGCGTTGATGTAAACTGTGGTTGTAACTTGCCCATTATGTTCTTTCAGAACCTGCGAGCCAGTCTGCTCCAAAGGCTGTGTCCAGGGTCGCTGTGTTAGACCTGAAGAATGCGAGTGTCACTTTGGTTGGACATCTACTAACTGCTCTGTCAAGTGCCTGTGTAACGAACATGGCCAGTGTGCCAACGAAACTCACCTTGATGTATGTCACGATTGTCGAAACAATACTTTGGTAAGTACTGTCACGCAACGATTTGTGTTAATGTCTGTGTCATGACTGCCGCGAAGGTAGTGTCACGCTATTGTCTCTGTAACGCGCACGGTCAGCGTGTCAAAGAAACATCTGGATGTGTATCACGATTGTCAAATCATACTGTGATGAGTACTGTCACGCGACGATTCCTTGTGCCACGAATGCTGTTGCCATGCGAGGCTCGCGCGCGATGATTGACGCTTTCCTGGCGAGTGCCCGCGCTTTTTGGCGTCTCGGATCTTAGGGAAGGTACGTTTTTTCTTGGGGGGGGGGGGGGGGGGCTGGGGCCTCAGAGGGGAGGGTCATCAGTGAAAGTGAGCACCAAAAGAGGAGGGCCATACCTCACGTGAGCTATTCAAGGGAGGGTCACACATCTTTTCCAGAATTTTTTAATGAGAATTTTTGTGATGTTGCTTTCCATTTTTCTTACAGATTAAGTTTTTCTTTTCACCTACTTTGATTTAATTTGTTGTTTTATTAAAGGTACTAGGTTACATTTTTACATGTATATTATGCCATGGCACATAGTTTTTCTCGGAGCACTCGTGTCCTTTTCCGTCCGTATCGAGAAGTACTTGACTCGGGTATCGTTTCTTCAGCTTCTTGCTGTTGGCTATCCGCTGGCTGATCTCCTGAGTCATTTAGTTCTGAAGAGTTACTAGTTGATCCAACAATGCGCTCTACCCTGTCGGAAATGTCGGAAATATTTGTTTTTGAGAGGCAGATTTCGCATGCTAAACAACTAAACCTTTCTTTTAAAATAACCAACAGCAATGCCGGCTAGTCGGAGAAAGAAGCGCGTGTATTTTCCCTTAGATATTTTATGTTCAAAACTTTTATAAGACTCAAATACTTCCATATTCAAACTTCAGCTATAAAACGTAAATATCCCACACTGATTGTTCGCATTTTCCTTGTTTCAGCACGCACACATTCAATATCGAGATATATTCATATTCAAACACTTTGCGTTCACAACCGAAACGTTCTGACGTTTCTACAGCATGGAACATACCATGTTGTAGTGAGGGGAGGGTTGCGCTTTTGTCAGTCACCTAAAGGTGGGGGGTCAGGAATTTTTTTATTAAAACGCAAGGGAGGGCCAACACTTTTTTGGGAAAAAAATACCAAAATTCCCCAGCCCTCTCCCCCCCCCCAAGAAAAAACGTACCCTCCCTTAAGAGAAAAAGCCACCCCTGACCGTTTTGCAGGCCATGTGAAAAAGTACCCTTTACAAAGATAACAAGACTAGACTTTAACTGTGATGTTTTTATTTATTCAGGGTCAAAGCTGTGAGTTTTGTAAACCTTTGTACGTCGGAGATGCTAGAAACAATGGCAGCTGTGTATCTTGTTACAATACTTGCAGTCACAGAGCGCATGTGTGTATGAACAAAACCCAGCTGGAGTATGGACGCGCGAGGAACTTCTCTTTTGAACCCTCTGAGGTACGCGTGTTGACTGAACTGTCCCTACTACAGGGACTGCGTCATGGGGATTTTACGGGTCATACTGTGCTGAAATTAACACAATGTATCTTTTTGTACACGAAATGCACCTAGACTGCGAGTGGTCTCTAATTTAGCGCTAGCGATCGTGGGGCGGGCGAAAATACACAAGTGCGCGCGCGAAATTCCGGGGAGACGCGACGCGAGGGGAGCGCGCGCGTGCGCGTATATTTTCGCCCGCCCCACGATGGCTAGCGTCGAAATTAGAGACTACTCACAGTCTAAGATGCACCTGGAACACCAGGAGAAAAAGATCAAGTGATTTTCTCAAGTGGAGAACAAACCATTATCCGTTTTAAGCGATTTCTTTGAAAACACCCATTTTTTTTAAGTTTAAGTCTGTCTTCTTCTTAACCATCCACGGCCAGGCACGCTTTATTTTTTTTTTTCAGAAAAATAGTTGAGTTAGTTCAAACAAAGCTGAACCTTTAGTTCCGAGTATCCTTCGATTACAATGTCTTTTAGCTTTTTAACATGTTTAAGTTAATACGTGACGTAGCCCTTTAAGACGCAATTACACGACCAAATGAATTTGGCAAATGCAACTTTCCTTTCTACTTTCGTCTTTTATTCTAACTCATATGGAGTTGCTTGCATATTACTGCACGCAGTGGAGGTTAGCATTGTTGCTAACAGAGGATTACTTGGATTTACTCATAAATAGGTGAAGCGTTGGCTGAAGCAAGGACCTTACAAGATTGAACACGAACAGGAATGTCTGTGCCAAAACAATAGCAATGGCATCAAGTGCGACTCGTGCGTGTCTGGGTTCTTCGCCCTTGGTGAATCCTGTACTAGGTTAGTAATCGGAGCAGAGGAAGATCGTCTCTTTAAATTCGGTAAAATTCCTTTTCCGTTACATCATGATCCCCCTATGTGGTTGGAGTCAATTGAAGTATTGTTTTGCAGTCAATCGGCTCCGTATCGACTTCACCAGAAAAACTTGGAAAATGAGATAAATTTCTTGTAATCGACTACCGTTAAGGGTTTGATTGATCCAAAAGTGCTGTCATGAACGCTTACCAGAGATTTCAAAATGTAGTCTTTGACTGAGATCTGATTTACACAGGATTCCAGGAATATGGTGAGACGGTGGCCTATGAGGAAATCGAAATGCAGTGTTTGACTGAAAACTGATTCAAAAAGGATTTAGTTTTATATGGTCGATTCCGAGATATTCTGAGTACAGGGTTGGACTGTCAACCGAATCAAAGAGGATGTTATGAAAGTGGTCGCTTATGGGAGGTAATCTAACAAGGGATTCTTAATAAAGCGTATAACTAAAAATTAAGTCAAGCGGAATTTTATTTGATCCCCAATGGTGATCAGCAGCAAATTTCTCCTCATCAAATCAGTGCATCTTCAGTGCGTTGTACAGGTCATGAGAATTAAGTAAATGATCGCAAAAGATGAATTGCCTTGATGTTTTAACAAGTTCGTCCAACTTGTACTGAACAAATTGTTGTGGAGGCCAGTAAGAAGAATGTGTATGATGATACTAGAAAGTAAAGGTTTGAGGTAGAGGGTCGCTTATGGGAGATCCAGCTGTGGTTCTGTAACTAACTGTTGAGTTGTTTTTCTGTAGTTGCTTGTGTAACGGACATGCAGAATCATGCGATCAGAAGACGGGTGCTTGTAAGTGCCAAAACAACACTGAACAAGATTGCCCCAGTCCACCCAATCCAGCGGAATGCTACAAGAATCAGGTACTTGAAACTGTTATTTTTACGTAGATATAGTTAAGATTACAGTAGCATGACTGTCAAGATCGTAAGACTGCTGTAGGTACCTACCTCTGTTTTGTCAAGGAAAGTCGAAATTAGCGCGAATATCGCACGTGACATTTTTCTCGCGCATTTGTGTTTTGCTTCGCTCAACTAGCCTGTAATACAAGTAAGAAACCATGGCAACAAAGCACTTTGTACGTGTCACAAACGATAGCGTGACACGCTGGTCAAGGTATGGCGTGACAAAGACGCGAGGAAGTAATTTATACCGTGAGGTCCTCGTGTAACAAACCGTAGCGTGACACGCAGTGATCTACTTAATAAATGGAGAGAACCACGTGTAACGTGACACACTCAACTATGACGTGACAAAGTTGAAGCTGCAAAATACCTTTGTAACGCAACATTTCGTAACGTGTTGATTGCTGTTGATGTTAAACAGTGCGTCAAATGTAAGGAGAACTTCATGGGCAACCCAGTCAACAACCAACAGTGCTACAGAAAAATCAGCGTAATGCAGGAATTTCTTATCGGTCACGAAACCGCCAAAACAGAAGAAAAAAACATCAAAGCACTGCCGTACGGACAAGCAATCTTCTACGCTATCTACCCGAGGTTTACCAACGTGGATATCCGCATGACCACGGACGTTTTCGAGGGCGAAGTGGACGTGTACGTGACAAATGAAAATGACGAGTTCACGGTGTATTTTAACCAAACAACTGGATACCATCAAGTGAAAATTAAAAGCCTCGCTAATTCCCCAAGGTAGGTCATGTTCGATAGTTCTATCCGATCAGAGGTTCGTCACCTTCAAACATTTAACTTTATACAATGCTGCCGATTAGTTAGTTCCAGTCAAAAATAACTACCGCAAAAGCTCTATTAAGCCCCCGAGGGCCGGGGGGGGGAGGGGGGTTATTTCATTTTCAGGCCTCGTGAACGGGGGGCTTATTAGAGAGGGGGATTTATTACATTTTTTCCCTAGTGTTTATTAAAAGAAAACAGCAACAGGGGACGAAGTAGGTGGTTTGATAGAGATTAAGGGGGTATAATAACAAAATCTGTTTTCCCAGAGGGGGAGAGGGGGCTTATTAGAGAAGGGGGGGGGGAGTGTTAAAAAATTTGTCTTTCTGGGGGGCTTGTTAGAGAGGGGGGCCTAAAAGAGCTTTTGTGGTACCCCATATGATAGGTTCTGGTCGTATCGATTACTCCGTAACGTTTCACTTGTTTAACATGACAAACCCCATGAATTCTGTCGGAGATATCGTTGGGCATATGCATGATAAAACAAAGTTTCATCTAGCCCTGTCCTGGGTCATACCCCTGACATACCCCTAGGGTTCTCCTTTGCATACCCCCCGGCTTACGAGTAAGGCTACACAGTTTTATCCTGTCCTCCTTCGGAATATACACCCAGAAAAAAACTGACACGTTCTCCTGGGAAATCCTCCGCTGCTGGTTTTGTATTAATTGGCGCTTTGTGTCCGGCGTTTTCAATCAACAGAAGGAAAAGGAGAAGCACGGACGAAGATGACAGCAGCAGTGACAGCAATATTGTGGATGTAGTCACAGCATCAGATGTTCGTCTAAACACGTTCACTACCTACAATGACCAACACAGAGCCCTTATTGTGCGTCAAGTGCGGAACCGCTTGGTCATCACTTTTCCACACAGCGACCATCACCTGCGAGACACCAGGTTAGTGTAGTTTTTGACGTTTGTTGTGTTGTGTCCTGTTCTGTTTTATTGAAGCATAATGTCTGCACAACAGCCACCGTAGGTAAAGATCTCATCTGTTAGAGAGTTAGAATATGATAATTGTTCTTGCGAGTTGTTAATTAAATGTGAGAGCTAACCATGCACAGAAATGGCAAGCGATTTCTAGTATGGCTGTCGTTCTTGTTGTTGTTGTTGTTGTTGTTGTTGTTGTTGTTGTTACAGCCGGCCATGATAGAAAAGGATCACAACTTGAAAATGACTGACTTTTGGGCCATCGCTTAAATTATTCTTTTTGTCTTGGAAAAAGCGTTGATTGCACACCTTGGAGGACTTCTCTTATTATGTTTTTTCGTGTATGAACGAGTTTACCTTGTAATAATTTTAGCAAATTTTTAACCCCAGAAACCCCGACAAATCCCTGTGATATAGCCCCTTTAATAGCCACGAATTTATCGGGGGGATTTTCTCTGTAAAGTCTTTGCTTGACTTTAATTTCTAGGTTCTACATGGTGTTCGTTGGCCGAGCTAAGCCCGGCACTGTAGGCCTGGTGTATTTCAGGCAGGACCTGTCCCAGATCGACCTGTTTGTGTTCTTCTCGGTGTTTTTCTCTGCGTTTTTTCTCGTGGTGTCGGGCAGCGTGTTTGGCTGGAAGATTAAACAGTTCCACTCTCGTAGACGAGTCATCGAGGCTCGTGAAGTGCAGCTTGAGACTATGAGAAGCCGTCCCTTCGCTACTTACAACTTCCTCCATCAAATGAACAAGCCACAACCCAGCTGCTGGCGTGTGAAGCCCGACACAGCCGCCGTCCTGTTGCGTGACCCTTCAGCGATCAAACACCACCAGCTTCGAATCAGAGACGTAAGAGAGCGACCTGTCGTGGCCCCTGTCAGTCGGCAGCATACTAGAGACGGGCGAGCTTCCGTGACAACAGTTGTGTTTCAACTTCCTGGGAATGAGTGTTCAGATTTTCAGCTTATGTTAGGCTCGACCTTAACTTTGGTGACGAACCAGCATTCGATTGGTGGGGTTGAGCATCCCGCAATTAATGGACGTAAAACCAGCACGAGAAGAACAGTTACATTCACTAGTTAATCCTTATAAATAGTTAAATACCTACAAGCCACGCATGTCTCTTTTATAATTCTTTCAGATTGTCACGCAATTTCACGCAAAGCGCTTTCCCAATCGTTGCGTGACGATCTGAGCAGTGGTGTTGATCATCGCATAATCGTAACATGTCACGCAAGTGTACTTCGCAATCGTTACTTGAGTAGTCACGTAGTTCTTTTGTTTAGGTGTTGCGTGATGACTCGCAGACATAAGCAACACACTTTCGAATGGTGACGTTCTGATGACGCACGTTTTAGTGCGGACATTATTATTATAGCAGAATTTTATTATTATTATTATTATTATTATTATTATTATTATTATGAAAGCTCACTAGTACTTTTATCCTTTTTTCTTTATTTTTTTAACAAATCACTTCTTATCCTATTAGAGAGATAAAGGTGACACAATCCGATTGAGAATGTCGTTTGCGTTTCATTTGAGGCATTTTCTATATGAGTAGTTAATTTAGGAGATATAATACTGCATTTCTATAGAAAAGTCTATTTTTTGCATTCAGAATATTTCACTTTTTTTCTTAAATTATCAGTTTTTATTCCCGATCGCTGTTATTGTGAAAAGGTGTTATGTTATTTGTACAGTGTAAAAAGCGATCATTCTAGGGGTGCGATGATCATTCTAGGGGTGGTTAGCGCAGAGCACCTCTATTTGAAGAGATACAAAATGGTTGTTCTGTCCTTCTTTTACGCACTAGGTAGACTTATGTGAAGAATATTGCTAGTTTTAACTTACCGTTAATAAGACTGCGGTCACTTTTGGGCGCAACACGAGAGCAAAAGGAAACTTCATTTAACATCTTTCGTTTCTCAGCTCGTCGTGTCTCAGTGGTTTTTTATATGTAAAATAAAGACTGAGAAGTTCCGTCGTTGGATGTTTTCATGTCTAAAACAATTATATTTAATATGTTCATGTTAAACTTAATTATATGTAATTCTAGTTAAGCAATGACACAGATTGTGCTAGACAAGTAATTATTTAGATAACGTTAGTAAGTAGTTAGTGTTTTAGGTAGTAATATAGTTTGAATTTATGCCTAATGAACGCGTATTACCATATTTACATGTTATTGGAACATCTCTTTGACTAAAGACGTATTTTTCTCCTCTGCGTGACTTGGCAAAAATTATATTCTGGCGAAACTTGTAAGGTTAGTTAACAATTATTCACCGAAGTGGGGGTGAATAATTGTTTTAGTATAAACCAAACTAATGGATAGCTTGCACCAAATAGTTCCTTTTTTGTCTGAAAAATGAGGAAAAACTCGCGCGCTAAAAATGCCAAGAGGAGAAGAGCAGATACGGTCCCGAGTTTGAGTAGCCAATCAGAGCGCACGAAAAACGTTATCCACTGGTTTGGTATATACTCAACCTCGTCCCCAGGGCCTTCTCCTCGTTCAAAATGGCGGTCGGACAAACCCCTGGCCAAGGCTGCTGAAATACTCCAAGAATCGTGGAGTATTTTGTCACGTGACACATGATGAAACGGCTTTTTCGGAGGTTGGCTTCAGCGTCTGGCGGCCCTGTTTGTCTTTTTGCAATCTGAAACTGTTATTCGAACGGAACGAATACATTTCAAAGTGTTTACGTGACAAAATTCTAACGAATTTTTGGAGCCATTTTGGTAGCCTTGGTTAGGGGTTTCTCCGACCGCCATTTTCAACGAGGAGAAGGCCCTGGGCACGAGGTTGGGTATATCCTGTACTAATAAATGATATTTACATCACTGATTAATCCTGGCCACTAAAAAAAATTCTGAAAGGGTAGAACGCATTAGATGGAACCCAATAGTTGAACTTAATTTTTTTTTGTTTTGATGCAAAGGGCTAATAATTCATTGGGACCACTCCCACAATACCAAATTTTTGTACCTTTCGAATGTTTTTCACGAACACCATCGTGACTTTCATATGGAATTCCCCTTCCCATGTGTGACGTAATGATGCTGCAAAACGTGGTATTTTTTCTTTATTCACCCGGTGTTGTCAACATGGTCAACAGAGTATGATTTACTCATTATGGTATTTTTATTTGCAACTTGCTTATTTTTCTTTTGTAAAAAAAAGTGGATGTGAAAATTTCAGCCCGAAATCTTGTAAAATAAAATGGCTTTCCACTCCT
This sequence comes from Siderastrea radians, assembly GCA_964017195.1. Classification (NCBI taxonomy): domain Eukaryota; kingdom Metazoa; phylum Cnidaria; class Anthozoa; order Scleractinia; family Rhizangiidae; genus Siderastrea; species Siderastrea radians. The sequence continues at coordinate 35,645,735 of OZ024895.1, forward strand.
GAATTTGAGTACTTGGTTTTCTGTTAACTATCTGGTCTCGTAACCTGGCACGCTTTGAAACTGCTGGACTGTTCCCTTTTACTACCCTTTCAAGTTCTCCTATGTACCCCTGCGTATCCTTACGTGTTCCTTTTGTGCCCTTGTTTGTTACTTTCTGTGCTCTGACCTGTTCGCTTTTGTACCCTGGTATGTTCCCTTTAGTGCTGAATGAATGAAAACCTTTATTTAACCACGATCTGTTTTAAAGCAAATACATGCTTGAGGGGTCGTGTGTACGTGTGACTGACTACCTACCTAAGTGCTCTGACATGTTCCCTCTTGTACCCTTACGTATTCCCTTTAGTGCTCTGACATGTTCCCTCTTGTACCCTTACGTGTTCCCTTTTGTACCCTTACGTATTCCCTTTAGTGCTCTGACATGTTCCCTCTTGTACCCTTACGTGTTCCCTTTTGTACCCTTACGTGTTCCCTCTTGTACCCTTACATGTTCGCCTTTGTACCCTTACGTGTTCCCTTTAGTGCTCTGACATGTTCCCTCTTGTACCCTTACGTGTTGGCTTTTGTACCCTGGTAGGTTCCTTTTAGTGCTCTGACATGTTCCCTCGTGTACCCTTACGTGTTCCCGTTTTTACCCTTACATGTTCGCTTTTGTGCCCTGGTATGTTCCCTTTTATTCCTGACATGTTCCCTCGTGTACCCTTACGTGTTCCCGTTTGTACCCTTACGTGTTCCCTTTTGTACCCTTAGGTGTTCCCTTTTGTACCCTTACGTGTTCCCGTTTGTACCCTTACGTGTTCCCTCTTGTACCCTTACGTGTTCCCTTTTGTACCCTTAGGTGTTCCCTCTTGTACCCTTACGTGTTCCCGTTTGTACCCTTACGTGTTCCCGTTTGTACCCTTACGTGTTCCCTTTTGTACCCTTACGTGTTCCCTTTTGTACCCTTACGTGTTCCCTTTTGTACCCTTACGTGTTCCCGTTTGTACCCTTACGTGTTCCCGTTTGTACCCTTACGTGTTCCCTTTTGTACCCTTACGTGTTCCCTTTTGTACCCTTACGTGTTCCCGTTTGTACCCTTACGTGTTCCCGTTTGTACCCTTACGTGTTCCCTCTTGTACCCTTACGTGTTCCCGTTTGTATCCTTAGGTGTTTCCGTTTGTACCCTTAGGTGTTCCCGTTTGTACCCTTAGGTGTTCCCGTTTGTACCCTCAGGTGTTCCCTCTTGTACCCTTACGTGTTCCCGTTTGTATCCTTAGGTGTTCCCGTTTGTACCCTTAGGTGTTCCCGTTTGTACCCTTAGGTGTTCCCGTTTGTACCCTTACGTGTTCCCTTTTGTACCCTTACGTGTTCCCTTTTGTACCCTTACGTGTTCCCTTTTGTACCCTTACGTGTTCCCGTTTGTACCCTTACGTGTTCCCGTTTGTACCCTTAGGTGTTCCCGTTTGTACCCTTAGGTGTTCCCGTTTGTACCCTTAGGTGTTCCCGTTTGTACCCTTAGGTGTTCCCGTTTGTATCCTTACGTGTTCCCTCTTGTACCCTTACGTGTTCCCGTTTGTATCCTTAGGTGTTCCCGTTTGTACCCTTAGGTGTTCCCGTTTGTACCCTTAGGTGTTCCCGTTTGTACCCTTAGGTGTTCCCGTTTGTATCCTTACGTGTTCCCTTTAGTGCTCTGACATGCTCCCTTTTGTACCCTTACGCGTTCCCTTTTGTACCCTTACGTGTTCCCTTTTGTACCCTTAGGTGTTCCCGTTTGTACCCTTAGGTGTTCCCTTTTGTATCCTTATGTGTTCCCGTTTGTACCCTTAGGTGTTCCCGTTTGTACCCTTAGGTGTTCCCGTTTGTACCCTTAGGTGTTCCCGTTTGTATCCTTACGTGTTCCCGTTTGTATCCTTACGTGTTCCCGTTTGTACCCTTACGTGTTCCCGTTTGTACCCTTAGGTGTTCCCGTTTGTACCCTTAGGTGTTCCCTTTTGTACCCTTAGGTGTTCCCGTTTGTATCCTTACGTGTTCCCGTTTGTATCCTTAGGTGTTCCCGTTTGTACCCTTAGGTGTTCCCGTTTGTACCCTTACGTGTTCCCTTTTGTACCCTTACGTGTTCCCTTTTGTACCCTTACGTGTTCCCTTTTGTACCCTTACGTGTTCCCGTTTGTACCCTTACGTGTTCCCGTTTGTACCCCTAGGTGTTCCCGTTTGTACCCTTAGGTGTTCCCGTTTGTACCCTTAGGTGTTCCCGTTTGTATCCTTACGTGTTCCCTCTTGTACCCTTACGTGTTCCCGTTTGTATCCTTAGGTGTTCCCGTTTGTACCCTTAGGTGTTCCCGTTTGTACCCTTAGGTGTTCCCGTTTGTACCCTTAGGTGTTCCCGTTTGTATCCTTACGTGTTCCCTTTAGTGCTCTGACATGCTCCCTTTTGTACCCTTACGCGTTCCCTTTTGTACCCTTACGTGTTCCCTTTTGTACCCTTAGGTGTTCCCGTTTGTACCCTTAGGTGTTCCCTTTTGTATCCTTACGTGTTCCCGTTTGTACCCTTAGGTGTTCCCGTTTGTACCCTTAGGTGTTCCCGTTTGTACCCTTAGGTGTTCCCGTTTGTATCCTTACGTGTTCCCGTTTGTATCCTTACGTGTTCCCGTTTGTACCCTTACGTGTTCCCGTTTGTACCCTTAGGTGTTCCCGTTTGTACCCTTAGGTGTTCCCTTTTGTACCCTTAGGTGTTCCCTTTTGTACCCTTAGGTGTTCCCGTTTGTACCCTTAGGTGTTCCCTTTTGTACCCTTACGTGTTCCCGTTTGTACCCTTAGGTGTTCCCGTTTGTACCCTTAGGTGTTCCCTTTTGTACCCTTAGGTGTTCCCTTTTGTACCCTTACGTGTTCCCGTTTGTACCCTTAGGTGTTCCCTTTTGTACCCTTAGGTGTTCCCGTTTGTACCCCTAGGTGTTCCCGTTTGTACCCTTAGGTGTTCCCTTTTGTACCCTTACGTGTTCCCGTTTGTACCCTTACGTGTTCCCGTTTGTACCCTTACGTGTTCCCGTTTGTACCCTTACGTGTTCCCTTTTGTACCCTTACGTGTTCCCTTTTGTACCCTTACGTGTTCCCTTTTGTACCCTTAGGTGTTCCCTTTTGTACCCTTAGGTGTTCCCGTTTGTACCCTTACGTGTTCCCGTTTGTACCCTTACGTGTTCCCGTTTGTACCCTTAGGTGTTCCCGTTTGTACCCTTAGGTGTTCCCTTTTGTACCCTTAGGTGTTCCCGTTTGTACCCTTAGGTGTTCCCTTTTGTACCCTTAGGTGTTCCCGTTTGTACCCTTAGGTGTTCCCTTTTGTACCCTTAGGTGTTCCCGTTTGTACCCTTAGGTGTTCCCTTTTGTACCCTTAGGTGTTCCCGTTTGTATCCTTACGTGTTCCCTTTAGTGCTCTGACATGCTCCCTTTTGTACCCTTACGCGTTCCCTTTTGTACCCTTACGTGTTCCCTTTTGTACCCTTAGGTGTTCCCGTTTGTACCCTTAGGTGTTCCCTTTTGTACCCTTACGTGTTCCCTCTTGTACCCTTACGTGTTCCCTTTTGTACCTTACGTGTTCCCTTTAGTGCTCTGACATGTTCCTTCTTGTACCCTTAGGTGTTCGCTTTTGTACCCTTACGTGTTCCCTCTTGTACCCTTACGTGTTCCGTCTAATACCCTTACGTGGTTCCTCTTGTACCCTTACGTGTTCCTTTTGTACTCTGGTATGTGCCCTTTTGTGCTCTGGCATGTCCCCTCTTGTACCCTTAAGTTCTCCCTTTTGTATCCTAATGTGTAATCTTTCGCTCCCACCGATTTTGCCCGTTTTATCTCCCTCTCTTCCTGACCTATCTGCCCCTGGTCTCCAAGGATGCGTCCCACAAATCCATGCGCATCGCAATAAACGACTTGGCTGGAAATCTATCTAATTACATAAACTGCCGTATTCCTTAATTTTTTCTATCCTTTGCAGCTTCTAAATATTATTTGTTTTTCATTTAGCGGACATTCAAAAAAAAAGTCATTCAAATTTTAAGGCCAGCTTGTATGCAGGCTGACAGACATTGTTGTCCCACAACCGCCTGTTTCACTGAGCCGGCGGGATCTGAATACTAACAAGGTCTTCGTGCGCAATCCGCACCGGCTGTGATGGACAGGTGGTTCTGGAAACAAGAATGGCTGTAAACAGGCCTCCAGTGATTAGCTTGGTGACAGGGAGGGCGCCTATTAGCCGCGTGTATCAGTGGAGCACTGAGTGGCCCCCACCTACTTGGCTATCCGTTCTTATAATCCGTTAAATTAGCACCGTGCACAACACGCAGCTATTAGCCCTCCTCCCTCCGGATCATTCACCCTCAGAATACCCTTACCGAGTTGGGAGCCGAGGCTAAGCTGTGTATGCCCGGAGCAGCGGAAGATGTTACCTGAATGTTACGTTAATTGGGAAATACTATTTTTCAGGGAGGGTAGATGTCTCCCATGTTTTCATCCATAAGTATGCCACCTTGAGAAAACGCCTTTTCAAAGCCGCAGTATGAAAGTTTTAAGTCGCGGTAATAACTTCTGAAACTGCTGATTGCTAAGGAACACCCTGTCTTTGAGAAAGTCACTGCTAAAGTCAGTTAGTAGCTAAGTGACAGTGGAGAAAGAAAGGCGAGTGTCTGGTGCCTTCAAAAAGGGAGTGGTAATGATAACCTTAAAACCCTTGAGTTGACAATATTACAACTTCCCCCTTGATGATGATGATGATGATGATGATGATGATGATAATCATTTTGGGGCGCGCGACGTGTAGTGTTTCTTTACAATACTAGCATGGATATTTCTGGCCCTAATTTAGTTTCCATTGATTCACGCCAAATATAATGTTGAAAATTCCAGGTATTTACGCGTGACTACTTAGCTTTCAAAATTAATGAGATATGAATCGCTGCTTGTAATCAACATTGTGGCCCGAAATGTGTTCCCGACCTTACTCGTTCTCAGTCAAACGGTATTTTGAAACGAACGAAATGAAAAACAGAAAGAAACGTTTTAAAAATCCCAACCTGGAACTTTTAGTATAAAGTATATGACATGAATGTGAAAAATTTGAAGATCCGAAAAATTTGAAAGAAAAATTTGAAGATCTATTGCAGATTGGATTTTTTTTCGGGCCCAAAATGTTCAGTGAGAGGGCTGAGGAACCCATGCGTGCGGGGAGGGGAGTTACAGTCCCGTAAGCGCGGGACAGTAACCCCTACACCTATCATGGCGTTTCTGTAAATTGAAAGCTCACTGACTAAACAGGACCTGTCAGTCTGTTGTTGATTTTCCTATCAACGCTTTCAATCTGAAACATTCTAGAGCCCGCTTCACCTTTCCCTCCAAGGAGTGACTGTCAGGGTCGAGACAGATTTTCCATCTCATGACACTGTGGCGACAGACGAAAAACATCTTATCCAATTAGATTCTTGATCGTGAAAACGATAATGGCGCTCCCGATGCAGACGGCGCAGAAAATTTTTGGACGATTCTAGTTCAACACACTCGCGTCTGTCGCCAAATACAGCAAACATGGAGAAGCCAAATCGTTCGGTTACAGTCGCAATCGACTTCGGTACAACGTACTCCGGGTTTGGTTTCGCCGAAGCAAATGTTTTAGGGGAATCTGGGATTCAGGTTTTTCGTGGCTGGGGTCGCGGGCAGGGGTTCAGTTTCTACAAAACTCCAACCTGTCTTCTATTGAACCCTGATGGAAACTTCAGTAAATTTGGTCACGCCGCCGTGGAAACGTACGCCAAACATCTTGCCAAGGGAAACAACAAGGATTTCATTTATTTTGAGAGATTCAAACTGGTTCTTTACAACACAAAGGTAGGTGGAACTCGTGCTATTAGCGTGCACGCGTGTTTAAGTCACAGTAGTTATTGTCCCATTTTGTTAGGTTTTTTTTCGCTCCTACCTCTCTTTGCTATCTGTTAGAAAATTCTCGCACCATCCCAGAATAAGACCTTACTTCATGTAGGGTAGCTCTAACCTTCGAGTCTGTGTGTGAAACCCAGACACCAATATGAGAGAGACCAATGTGGTTCTGTTATCTTTTAATAAATTGTGATGCTTTTAAGCTTCGAGGTTTGACAGTTTTAGAAATGAAATTTTCAGGAATTATTCTTACCGCTTATAAGTTAGTTTTCACGTATAAAACTACACAACTACGGTTAAATATTTATGTCACGCGCGTCCAGATATTTTTGAGAGATTGCATGAACTGCAGAGAAAAGTGATCATGCTGTTATTTTGTCTTGGCCATTCTATCAGATAAAGTAAATTTGTTATTAACAGAAGAAAGCATATCATTGGTTGATGAGACAATTTTCTATCCTTGCTTCTCTGCTTTTTGTTTAGCGAGTGAAAGCGACCAACTGGACAGTTATTGATAAAATTTTTCTTCGGCATCAAACAGCGGAATAACAACAGGCGAAAAAAGCCTTCTTCTAGAGGGTGCTGTTGACACGCGTCGGGTGTAATGGGCTCCTGCACGCGTTAATTGAATTTGTAAATGAGAAAATTGATTTTTAATTGTTTCTAACCACGTTTCTAACCAATTTCTTGTTTCGTGCAGGGTCCTGTTTTCTTTTCAAATAACCTGTATCGTCTGTATCGACACAACATGATAAGCTGTTTTCTCAGTGAGGCCAAACATTTCTTTCGTTTTACTTTTGAAATGACAATTGAACTAGACGAGGTCAAGCGAGTGGGCGGGCTTAGTAATTTGTTTTCGACCAAGTCTACGTGATCTGATGCGCGATCGTAGGCGGACTTTTTCAAAAGACAGAACCACCTTGTACAGCAACAATACAGCACCGTAGGAACAAGTGCTCAGTAGCTTTCATTTGAATGGTAAGACTGGTAATTCTTAAGGATTACATCCACCGACTCAAAAGTTGAAGTCATTTTGTAAAGCATAATTCCCTGTTAGAGCCAAATGAGGGGGCTTCCACCGGGGGAGGGAATAATGATCACAAACAGGGGAAAAGGTTGAGCATGCATTTCTATGAAGAGTGCGGGCTCATTTTCTCAGGCACGGTTGGTTGTTGTGCACAAAAACCCAATATTGATTTATTAAACTTTTTCAGGACCTTTCTAAAGACACAAGCTTGATGGCCTCAAACGGAGCAGTAGTGAAGGCCTTGGACTTATTTTCTGTCTGCTTAGCTTTTCTTGGTGATAAGGCAATGGAGAGCGTCAACGCCAGTGGACAGCGGGGCAAGATTTACCATACACGTGACGTACAGTGGGTGGTGACTGTTCCCGCCATTTGGGAGCCAACTGCTAAGGAATTTATGAGAGAAGCGGTTTACAAGGTATAGGTAAAGAAAGTCAGTCAATCAGTCAGTCAGCCAGTCAGTCGGCCGGTCGGTCGGGTCGTTTAATCAGTCAATCGGTCACAGTCAGTCTGTCAATCATCCAGTCGGTCAATCAGTCATCAAGTCAATCAGTCAGTCAGTCAGCAGTCTGTCAGTCAGTCAGCAGTCAGTCAGTCAGTCAGTCAGTACAAATGAGTACGACTAAACCTAACTTATCACCTTAAAAAGTGTTAATTTGATGAAAGCGTGACCTGTGTAACGTTTTCTTCTTTCTGCAGGCAAGTCTGGCCTCACCTGATGACCCGGATCAACTTCTCATCGCTCTTGAGCCCGAGGCAGCCTCGTTTTACTGCAGAACGCTTCAAATGAAGGACTTCCTTGGGGAAACTGGGGATGAGCTAGTGAACGAAGGCCTTGGCTCATACATGGTTGTAGACAATGGAGGTTGGATCACTGTTACGTGCTTGATTGAATTATCGCTTCATTTAATTTGTAAGGCCTCGGCCAAACGGACTCAACATTTCCTTTCAACACCGTTCAATACTGTTGAATTCGGCAACATTGTCTCTCTCTCCACCCAGGTGTATAAAATAGGTATCGGTGACATTCTGCTGGGGGTAACCCTGCGATGAACTGGCATCCCATCCGGCGAGGAATGGCAATGCCCTCTTTTGCTTTATGCTACAGAAACCGGGTTAAGCTCCAGCCGTGTTGGCCACCTTGGCTCGTGTGCGACTTTACCTCAACTTAGCTTTGTTAATTAGCCAGATACAATTGTTACTTTAAGGCGCTTTTCAATCGACAGTCGAGTGTCATCAAACCAAAACCATAGTCATCACTTTGACCCATCACGACATACAACACAATAAACCAATCAGGACTTGAAGTAAGTACATGTAACTAGTCTCAAGGACGGGAAAACGCGCGCAAGCGAGTCACAATTAGTTTTGTTTTGACTTCTTACTGGTTGAGAAAATGACGCAAGCCTTTTTTTAAACTGTAGAAAAGCGAAACCAAAGCAAACGTCAATTGTTCTCGACCTCCAATTTAAGGAAATTAATTCATCATATAACTAAAGGCAGTCGGATTTTTTCATACCTAGATACAACACAGTAACCTATGGAAAACATTCGTTACGTTATTTAGGCCCCAAATTATGGGGCAAACTATCAACGGCAGATAGACCTGCTAAATCGCTGGCCGCTTTCAAAAACACTATAAGTAAGCGAAATATAAGTACACTGTAAGATGATGGCTGCAAGGGCTGTGCATTTTGTAATATTTAATCATAAATTTTTAAGTATTTCCCACCACAGATTTTATAGTTAATAGTTATTGTTAATTATTTGTATTTTATTTGTGTCCCCACATTAGTATGGGACTATCCCAAGCTATAAGGTTTGACACTTGAATAAAGTTTCTATCTATCTGGCCATTTCAGATATTGAGTTTCTCTAACAAAATTCAATTGCCAATCAGAGGACACTTTGTCTCGTTTCAGGCGGCACATTGGACATAACAGTACACGAAATCCAAGAGGATGGCACCATCCGCGAGATCCACTGTCCAGCGGGTGGCCACCTGGGGGGCATGCACGTGGACAGGGAATTCCAGCGCATGCTCATTGCGGTATTCGGCGAAGACTTCATCAACAAGTTTAGAAGACAGTTTCCCAACGACTGGCAGAAAATCATGAACGACTTTGAAATTCAGAAGCGTGCTGAACAGGGGGTCGACAGTGATGAAGTCAGCATTGTTTTGCCTTTTAACTTTGTAAATGCATATTCTCGCGAAGTAGGAAGTGATGAAAACATTAATGAACGTCTCAAGATGCACTACAAAAACAACGAAGTAAGCGTTAGCAATCGTTACTTAAGTTTAAGCTTGGAAGTAATCAGCCGATTTTTCGAACCGGTGTGCAAAAAACTGTAGACGTTATCAAAACACTTCTCAAGCAACTTAATGACGCTGATGTGAACACGATGTTTCTGGTCGGCGGTTTCTCCCAAGCGCTGCCTCTAAGAAAAGCTATTACCCAGGCCTTCCCGGACAAGAGAGTCCTGACCCCCCGCGATGCCGAGCTGGCGATAATCAAAGGAGCGGTAATGTTCGCGCAAACTCCGGATCTGCTCACAACACGAGTAATGGCCAAGACATACGGCATTGATATTAATGAAGTTTTCGACGCAAGTAAACACCCAGACAAAAAGAAAACCGAAATTTGCGGCATCAACTACTGTGAGGATATCTTTGATGCTCTGGTAAAAGAAGACGAGCAAGTTAAGGTCGGAGAGAAAAGATCATTTTTCTTTTCGCCTGTTCATCCTGAGCAAACAACTGCCTCGCTGCGTTTCTTCAGCACACACAACAAGAAAGCGCAATTTGTCACAGATCCCGGTGTCGTAGCCGAGAATGTAGCCTTTCAGATTGTTAGTCCCGATGTTTCCAAAGGATTGCACCGGAACATAGAACTAAATGTATACTTCGGTGGAACGGAGATCAAGGTTACAGCTACTGACGTCACTTCCGGTAGTTCTGCCAAGGCCGCGCTGAGATTGGTGACAGAATCTGACGTAATCGCGTGGAACAAGTGAGGGAAGAAATAGACAATTTTAAGAAAATTGGAATGAGTTTATTCAAACAAATAGGAATTATTTTCACAATTTAACTTGCACTCGTCGAAGACTGTTATAAACGGGTAGAAAAATTATAAGCAAGGGACACAGCTGGCAGACGAAACACTCGTCTTAGACGGAAAGCTGTGCGAAAGAAAGCAGTTGAACACTGCTTTAATAAGACCATCTCACAAACTAAAGTGACGGGTTTCCCTTCTGAGACGAGTTTTTCGTCTAACTTAAACGTCTAAACGACGGAAACGGGACAGAAAACTCGGAAATGGGAAAGTTGCCCAACATCGGGTTCAGACGAGTCTTTTTGTCTTCAGATGAGTGAGTTTCCTGTTGTTATACAGGAAACGTCTTAAAAGATGGCTTTCCGTATCCAATAAGAAATCGGTAAATATTATTTTTCTAAGTGAAAAATTCCTTCTAGGACCTCTCAATGGTTCAAAATATCACAGTTTCCAAAATAGACGTTTGCATTAAGTTTCGTTGAATAAGCTCCGCAGCAAAAAACCAAAAGCGCCATCTTCTTTTAGCCAACTAGCTCCAAATGCTTTCACCCAGTCGTTAGTCCTAATTTGAGTGCCCACAATGCAATCTTGGTTCACTCTGTGTTGACTTTTCTCAAGAGTTTGACAGTGACCTGGAAACGACCAGTGACCTGGCACGTGATGATTACGTGCCTTCTGTAGATTCGGAGCCAGTGGCCTGGGTCTTAGTTGTGACGTGTCTCCTCGTGAATACCTTGTTTGTTAACCAGATTACTATGGAAAATATCCGCACTGGTATCTGACTGCAAAATAAACAGAAAAATGGAAAGAACAACACATATATTTGCTAATCAGTAGGTCGTGCTAATATTTGAGGATATTACATAAGTTAATGATTAAGAAACTGCGCGCGCTCTGATGGGCTAAAAACTTGCTTTATCAGAGTATAATAAATGATTTTTGCCTTCCTTTTTTTTAGCAAGAGTGTATTAAATCGGGCCGGTCTAATCTGATCTTAAGTTGCAAAACGAAAGACAATTTGATGCTGATGCGCCCCCGGAGGGGGTTACTCCCTATAGTGGGCTACACGGGGAGGCTCCGCCCGAAAGGGGTGCCTTTTTTAAGCTCGCAGTATATTAAAGGGTAGGGAAAATTGCCATTTTAGTATACGAAAGGGTCACAAAATCACCTGCAAAGCGGACGAAATGGTGGCTAAAGCGAAGTATATCAAAGGGTGCCACATTTTGGCAGAAATGACTACGCAACTGAATCAGAACGACTGAAAACCCGGGAAAAACGTGGCAATTACTGGAAATTCTATTGTATTGGCTTATTCTTGAGGTATAATAAAGGCATGCAGTTTTGCTCTTGGTATATGAAAGGGGTACCATTTTGGAAAAAAAAGTATATTTAAGGCTAAGGGTTTGAACCCCCGGGCGGAGCCTCCCCGTACAAAACTTTATTGAGTAGCCCCCCGGGGGATACGCCCTGCTGTAGATTCAACGAATATGAAATGATTTCGTTGTTATGCCACACCTTGCTCTCTCGGTCAACACAGACAAAAGTAGTTTGAGTTGATTCTGTAAGCACTCCACGAGATCCCAGAAGAAATTGCGTGCAAATACGAGTTCAGTCTTGGGAGAGTAGAAAATGGGGCCATGTTTCATTCAGGTAGGTGGACGGCATCATCCAATAGAGAACAGTTCTTCTGATTGGCTTTATCTTCGATCCCATGGGATAAATGTCCTTATAAAAAGACGCTGATAAAGTTTACAGTTAAATATCTTACTTTGTTTCTTCTACTTTTGCTTCGTTTCCACTGATGATAAAAAGGGGAAATAGAATTGCAAACACACAGCCGCTGTGGTAAAAAGAAGCAGGGACAAAAATAACAATAGTAAAATAGCAGGTAAAGTAGAGATGTAGACTTCATTAATGAATGAAGTTAAGTCCCCTTCCCGTAAGAAACCTTTATAAAAGTAAAGTGATTAGATTCTACTGATTCCATAGACGCCAATTTAGTTTAATCAACTTATAAGTCGGCGAAGTATGATCGTACTGGTGATTGTAGTCCTGAGAAGGACTGTTTGCGATTGACTGACGTTTTGACAACCCGAGCGGAGGTCATCGTCAGAGTCAAGTGAATTGTGAATCGTCAGTAGATGATATAAGACTCTGGGTTAACAGATAGAACCAAAAACATCGTGAGTTCGTTGAACAATCAGGACAACGACCAGAGACTTCTACTGACCTCTACTGACCTCTACTGACCAATCACAATTCAACATGTTTAATTGACTCTGGTGGTGACTTCCGCTCAGGTTGTCTTTCTCAGGACTACGCTCACCCAGACGATCATACTTAACCGACTTATGATATGACTTCTGGGTTCAATCTATTTACAGTTTTATCAACTTAGTTGGTACAAGTTATTCCTAGGGTAATCAGTCCACAGTTTTTCTTCTTTTTTGCGACTTGATATCGCCGCTTCGGGGTTCAATTTCATTTGAGATGTAAGAAGAAAGAAAACCCTTTTGGTCGAGGGTACAGACTTGCCGGCGTTTTGATACTGACCTGATAATAAATGAAGGAGCCAGTGACGTCAAAACAGCCAGGGGAAGCCCAAAGCCCACGAAATACGGCCAGTTAGATTCCACGTATGATAGTCGCTTCGGAGCTGTCCATCCTATGAAAATAATAATTATAATAACTTTCCCTACATCAGGGTAACACAGAAAGCCGTAAAAATCTAGAACAAAAGTTCATTTTTCAAGTCGGTTCACTTAATCCCCACAGTATCAAAGAACGTTTTTCGTTCAACTAATTTAGTCTTCTTTTTTACAGCCCGTGCTCTCCAAGACCTTTACGTTCCACGTTCCTACCAATAGCGTAGCCTGCGAACAAGCTCTCCGGGGCGATCTGGCGACGGGGCGGGAAAAGGAAGGAGAGCTTGCAACTACGTCTCCAGCGCAGCTGTCAGATTTTGGCCAATCAGCATAAACCAAAAAATGTGACAAAGATGTTAAACACGTGAAAGAAGGTCAGATTTCACGCGATATGCAAATTTAGTGCGGTTTTGAACTGAAACTAACTTCGGACCGTATTCGCTATTTCTTACAAATTCTTTAACAGTTGTCATTGACTTTAAGTTTCAATATTAGCTTCATTTACTATTTCAATTTTTAATCGAAGGATGAAGTGCGCGAAAGAAAGGTTCGATTTGTTCCCACATCGCTCGCGCAATTTATTTTAAGACACACAGTATGCAAATTCAGTGCACTGTGAACTAAAAATAGTTCCAGGAAAAAAACTCGCTATTTTACTCTAATTCTCTTTCTAACATCATAACCTTCGATTTTTAGTATAAGTTACATTTTAGTAACGGTTTCGCTTTGATGCCTTTGGCGTAGACAATTTCAATTCTTAAAATTTTAGATTCGTTGTTTTATACGTCGCATTCGGCGTTCGTTTTGTCGTCTTCGCGTGAAGACTGGTGACGTCATTACCAATCCGCCAATCAGCATTTTGCATCGAAATTTTCGATGCAGATATTCAAATTTCAGAGACGTAGTTGCAAGCTCTTCTTCCTTTTCCCGCCCCGCCGCCAGATCGCCCCGGAGAGCTTGCTCGCAGGCTAACCAATAGCGTGGCTTCACCCTTCTCCATATAAACCAAGCGCAACCCACAATTCCTTGACTCGCTCTGACGAAGGACTGACGCTCGAAACATCAGCTTTCAATTTGTCTACGGTGGCCAATTACCCTATCAACTCAGTTGATAAATCCAAAGTTTTGTGTTTCACTTCCCCACCGACGGAGCACCACAGTTTTAACCCCCTTGAACTTTATTTCAGTGTCGAGGTGTTAAGCTGTACAGCTAATGGGGAACACTAATTAGAAATAAAATGAAATAAATAACATAAACAAATAAATAAATAAAACTGCAGCTAAAATCTTCCTACATACTCGCTCTGTAACCCTCATAATAGCATGAGATGTAGTCCCTATATTATGTTAACCCCTGTAACTAAATCTGTGTGTACAACGTTTAACTACTTACACATCCTACAATAGCTCATAAAACTGGACAGATCTACGTTCTAATGTTGCGCTCGAATGAGTTCAAACAAGTCAGAGTCCAAGCTTTGACCAAATAAGTGGCCCCAGTTATCTTACAGAATGCTTTGCAAAACGTACTGTTTCAAATCGAGGTACATCGAAGTCGTTGTTCTTGAGCGTATACTGCGTGTTTTCACAGTTAAACAAGTCAGAGACATTGTTGGGTACAAGTCCCTGCTTGACTTTAAACATCAGCGCGGTAATACCTTCTTAACGCACGATTGAGGAGTTCCTGGTGCGTCTCAGACTTAGTTCTGTAGACTGCCGAGCAACAGTTTAAACTTGTTTTCGCGTTACTCAAGCCTCGTTCAGATTTGGAACTGCGTTACCCCGTTCAGACTTGCTCGGGCGTTCAGACTTGCTTGGTACCGCGGTAGTTAAGCCGGTTCAGATTTGCTCGGGCACAAGCACAGATATTAATTGTAACTTTTTGTCAATGACTGACGATATATTGGGGACCTAATACGACAAGATGGTTTCACATCCTTGACGTTTACAGGCTAGGCTACAACTAGAAGTCTTGCTTTCTCTTGACTGGCACAGTTTTGCGCCTTACCACGGTTAGGACATCGCTTGTTTTGGTGAATGTGGTCATGACAAGATAGACTGCTTTGGTCCTGTTTCAAGTTATCGAAAATTCGTCTGTACGACATGGCGTTGTTCAATGAATAAATCCCTCTCGCAACGAAATTCAACAGCTCTCCCGACTAAAAAATGCGAAACCGTTGGATAAGAGTTTTTTACTGAATAGGTATATCATCATTGAGGAACCGTGGCCAGGAAAGGTAGCTTGGTCGTCAGCCAATCGGAGAAGTATAATAGAGCGCTTTCGAAAGAGTGTCGTAAAACCAAAGTAATTACACCAGCCAATCACAACAAACACAAATTACCCAACGAACCAATCAGAACGCGAAGCAAATACATGTAACCGCGCCAAGCGCGGGAAAACGCGCGATTGGTTTGAGTTTTACTTCTGATTGGTCGAGAGAGTGGCGCAGGATATTTTTAACCAATCACAAAGCGAAGTAATAAATAAAGCAAAACCAAAGCAAAAGGCGAATTACTTTCGACACTCAATTGAAAACCGCTCTAATGAAACATTCATTACTTACCCATATTGACCCACTTGTATTCAAAAGTGTAAAGAGAGTACAGAAGACACATATGACCAAGGCTGATAACAGGCCCCAGGATTGGAAGAAAACTAACCATCATAGCCTGCAATTAAAAATTAAGAAACTGCTGTAGCTCAAGGCAGTTCACAAATGACCAATCTAAAACTATGTGTTGGATAGGGCCACTTTCTATTCAACTACATGTACATCCTGCAGATTTCTAGACTGCGAGTAGTCTCTAATTTTGGCGATGGCGATTGTGGGACGGGCAAAATACACGCGCGCGCACGAAAGACGGTTAATGGACACCAACATGATTTTACATTTCATGTAAAAGGCGATGCTTGTACATGATTTAGACAGTGGCGTAAATTTTTGCGGAGAAAATTTGTGGGGGAAATTTTTTACGCGGGAACTTTTTTTGAAGGATCGTGAAAAAGCGCAGAAATCGCAAAAATTAGAACCTACAAAAATTTAATGCCACACGGTATTCTGCAGTAGCAAAAGGGCAAAGATGTGGGAGCCGCTAGGAAAGGCGCAAAAACTGGGAGGGAAAGGTAAGAAAACTCAGAAAACTGCAATAAATTCACTGACTCGCTGTCCCAACATCGGTTCGTAACATCTTGCATTACCTGAACAAGAAAGAACACCTGTAGTAAGAAACTAAAGAAGAAATCTGCCACTGTTTTGCTGATATGAGAGGACAAGCTGAAAGAGAATTTCAGTAAAGATATTAAACGATTAGACATCTACAGAGATCGCAGTTTTTAGGAAAAGATTACCAATGATAGTCTTAACACCTTATTTACGCTATTACCTTTCAAACGGAATAAACCACTACATAGACATGGACATGAATGTTTGCTTCAAAAGGGTGAAAATGCAATGTTTAACTTTTTTAAAACGTTAAAAACAAACCCTTTTTTATTAATAGGTCTATTCACCTATACTGTCTGATAGGTCTACTAATATACTATCTGATCACAAGGTTACACTTAACAGGTTATGCAAACTACAACCTTTCTTTTCCAAAAGTTGCTAAGAATCCAATTGGCCTTCCTCTCGTGTTACGGTAAGCAGAGTCTGCAATTTCCTGAAAATAAACAACACATTCGATCCACAGCATTCTTGAACATCTGACAGTACATTTGTTGCACTACTAGATTATTACTAGATTAACCCTGATCATTATTCAAATTCTTTTCACTGGTCTCCATACATTTTATTGGGTACTAATTGGGAGAACTTGTTAAGGCTTCAAGACAATTCTTCTTTGGTAATCTTTTCACTCAATTCACATGACTTTATGTGTTATAATGCACTGACTTGATGAGGAAAAATTTGATGATGATCACTGTTGGGCCTTATAGGGTTAACTGCAGGGAGAGGACTAAAGGTGTATCAAATATTTACCCTTTAAGCCCTTGCAATGATGAAAATGAAATTTCTCTTTCTTTATCACCACGTATTCAAGCATTCTAGTGATGAGAAAAATGAAAGTGATCCACCAAGGATAAGATGTCTTGATATTTAGACAAATTCTCGTCACTAGTTCCATAAGAAATGTATGCAGAACAGTACAGAGAATATGTATTTTTGTATCAGGCCTTCAAGGGTTAAGGCCTGATCAGAGTTCACATTCTATGCCCTTAGGGAAGGTGTATACATGGCGACAGGAAATTGTTGTTAAAAAAGCATACTAACAACTTGTGATTGACTTGTATTCCAAACAGGTCTAGTGCAACTTGTAGTAGTAATTTGCTTCATATTCAACAGTTGGAGACAGAGCTTTTCCAGTCTACTCTAGATCCTGGATGGAGTGTATGTCATACCTTCATTGGCTTACTTTAAATTTTACCATTTTAGGTCATACTCTGAGTTTTCTGAGAATTTTGTTCTCACTGAATTAAGCACAGAAAATATTTGTATGGCCAAAGCAAGTATGGACTTCATTCACCATTACCGAAGAAAGATGTACAAAGATTTTGCAAGAATTGTGATTTCAGAATTACTGTGCAACTGGAATATGTCCCAATAAAATGCACTCTTAGTGTGGAGCACACTTGGTCACATTTAGGGTTAATTACACCTTCAAAGTCATCCCATCTTTTCAAATTGGCTACTGGACTTCCATTTCCATGCAAAGACTCGAGTCCATGAAATTTTAACCAATGATAATGTAACGACAGGCAAAACTCTTGGTAACTCTCTTTTATAGGTTCGGTCCACAAAGGATTATGCAATCGGATATGTGGTATCTTTGTAAATATACAATAACAAGATAATGCACATGCTGTGATTGGTCAATACCTATTGATTATTATACCAGTAAACCACATGGAAAATGTAGTTATTATATAAAAGCAATATACCACAATATACCACTTGGGATGTTAGAATAACACTCGAAAAGCTTGTAAATCGCCTTCGGCTCATGACTTTTAATCTCCTCTCGTGTTCTTCCGACATCCTGCGTGGTTTATTGAGCCAATAAATGTGTGGTATATTGCTTAAATATATTACCTGATACCATAATGAGTTGAGAGGTTTACTGAGCCAGTACAGAGGTAATACCCACAAAGCACTGAACAAATACGACAAGAATGGTCCCATCCACTGCCACACCCATAAGCCTTGGTGAGGGGTACTGCCACTAAGAACATCTACGACAATAAAAGAACAATACTATTTGTACAAGATCATAAAAATGTAAAGCTGATATAGGATGCTGTAGACAAGTAAAGGTTTTAATAATTTTAAATGTACAAATCATGGTTTGGTTTAAGTACTTACTAAATATAAAGTGAGTTAAGTGCTGTAGTCCAGGAATGATGTAGCTCTCAAAAAGGAAAATACTCAGCTGGGGAAAGACAACAACAGGAACTTAGTACCAGACAACCTCACTCCTGCATCCTCAGTATACACAGGGCTCACACAGAAACTGGGAAAGAAAATTCCGTGACTTTTCCATGACCTAATTCCATGACCTCAAAATTGACAAGACGACTGGCGAAAACAATGAGTGAAATGCCCCACTAGCTGAACATTTTGACACTTGACACACTTCCTAAATTGCTTCACTTTTTAACCATCAGCTAAAAAATCTGAAAAATCTGAAAATCCATGATTTTTCCATGACCCAAACAAATTTGTCTCATAAGCCATTTTTGAATTGTCTTGAACCTCCCTATCAAAGCAAGGCTGTAAAGCGCACATCCTATCATGGGAAAATTGGTTTTTATTTGCATATAGATGAAAACACAAAAATGATTTTCATATGAAAGGTTGTGCACCTAGACTGACTCCCAATGAATTCCAGCTTTGTGCCTCTGGCCCCTGTCAATCACCAAGTACACCCCTGGAGGAGAAGGGCGGAGAGATGGGGACAAGAAGCAAGAGGGAAGACCAGGAAAGGACAAGGAGGGTAAAAAGTTCTTACCCCCTGCTCCTTTCACCCCACTGCAGGTAAAAGATGATTACTATCCAGACCAAGAGCCCATAACCCAGATTGTGCAACCCCCATACTCAGCCTATGTCATGGTGTTTTCACAGACCAGGTTATTTTTAGACAATTTTTAGATTACTGTTTATTGTGAAAATTGAAGTTTCAGTACACACAAGACCACACTCGCCAAAGAAAGGCAGCTTTCCATCATTCTTTCTCCTAAAATGTCCGATTTGCAATGCAGGACCCAGGTGCAAGACATAATTTTGTTATTAATTAGCAAGGCTAATCCTTTAGAAGTCTAAATTTGCAGGAAATCCTGGCCAAAAATAAATTGGTCTGTGAAAATGCTGTAACACAAATATAAATTATGGCAGTTGCATGCTCTGGATTATGGGCTCCTGTCGAGACTCAGAAGAACGGAGCTAATATCACCTGCTTCTGGATCGGCCAATGCCAGATGGGATGCAAGTCTTTCTGGACAACATTATTTTTGTCAGGATTTTTCAACAACGTCAGTTTGCTGGTATGCGTTTGTACACTTAAATCTCTAATTAATCCTGTGACCAGGCAAGATTTCTGGACGGCCCCTGACTGGTACCCAGTTGCTATTAAAAATTTGGAAATTGAATGAGAGAAAAAGATGGAAGAGGTCTGGAATAGGCGAATTTCCAAGCGTGTGGGACATACTAAATAGCGAATGGGTACAAGTCAGGGACAGCCTCATAGTTGATTATGTTACTTTACACTTTTGTGACTCTTTTTTTATGTGTATGAGGACTGTGTATGAGAAAAATTAAAGGCACAAAGAGTATAAGCACTACAAAAGTAATCTCTGTTAGTTATAAATCACTTTTAAAAACTTACCCAAAATATTCCTCCATTCAAGAGACAGCATTGTAACATTTTGCTGAAGATTTCTTTCACACCGACAGAGCTAAAAAAGATACCAAAGCAAGGTAAGTATGAGACCACAAATAGATGCCATACCGGTAAACTGGAACCTGCCCTTACCATGGCATAACAAAATCAGTTTGTGCACAAGATTGCACAGATGGAAAATAGGGTCAAAAACCCAAACCTGAAATGCAAGAAAAAGTGCAATGAAGCCACTGTATTGTTAACTTTTGCAGCTGTTTGCAAAGTTGTTACATGTACCCTGGTAGAAATCCTAGAGATGTTAGCATCCAAATCTGCGGGATCCTGACAAGATCTCATATTTAAGATCCTACCCTGTATGGGATTTTACGGGATCTTATAGGATCCTATTTAACCTACAGGACTCTGCAGGATCTTGGAGGATCTTATATATGATCCTATGTGAGCACATGCACAAGACTGCACTGAGAAATGTTTTGTTGTTCTTGTTGTTGTTTTCGCAACTTGGGTTGAACTCGTGGCAACACCTACATTGTATTGCAAGTGTGTCTAAGCAAGTTCAAAGCAAGTTCCAAACTTGCATTGACTTGCATCTCCATTTGACTCGGGTTAGTCCTACAGATGAAAAACCCGTGGCCTTGGGATTCCAGATTAACTGGAATATGATTATGCTATTTCCAAAACTCAGAGCTACATATCTGACAAAAGGCAAAACATCAAAACCAAATTTAAACTGAAATGGCTTAAAAATCATATCCTTTGGGGAGGACCTTTAGCTTTATAGCAAATATAGGTCACATACGGAGCACTCTTTCTGAGATCTGCACAAAAATGCATCTCTGTGCAAGTAGAAGTACATGACTACACCTAATAACATTACACATTGCATGACAATATTTGTACTTTTGAGGCCTATATCAGATTGATCAGCTGTGCTTTGAATAGGTTAAGGCTCACCATTTTCTAAGTGCCTGTACCAGGTATTTCAACTTCGCTAATGCTCTTTATCTAGCTCTGACATAACTTAATTTTGTCCACCTGTGTCTTTGAGACGTTTTGCAATTATAAATTTCAGTATATTGTAGCTTGATGAATAACTTAAAGTGATATTGTAATCCAGTATTACCATAAAGTCTACATGCACTTAATATGTTGAATGCCAAATCTGAGCAACATTTCGCAGTAAAAGAACAGCTATACTCTCAAGCTTACTTGTCTGTTTTCTTTTCCGTTTGCCTGGCTCGATGCCGGATACGACGAGAGGATTGGACGTCAGTTCTATGATGCTTTTCCTCTTGATTTTCATCTAGAATACTCTTCAGTCTAAACAACGCTGTCATTCCTATTAAGGAATCTTTCAATCCATGCGCTATACCAAGAATTATTGGCTTGAAATCGCTCATATTTGGGAAGAATACGCGTTAAAAATTTTGTTTTTGTTTTTCCAAGAAACTTTTCCCCAGGTCTCGCTCGTGTATTAGGTGACCTCGCTTGAATAAAACTTCCGGTTTCCAATCCGGAAGTGTTTGTACCACATGTAATTCTCGTGTTTTTGTTATCCTTCTTTGTCGTCACGTTTAGTTTTTGTCTCTTTTTTTTTTGCACTATGAGATATTTAAAAAAGAGAAAAAGAAAAGGGTGAAAGAAAAAAAGTGCTTCAGAAGACAGCCGTTTTTGCCACAATCAAGACCTAATTAATTCTAAAAGAGAACAGAACAGATAGGACTTCTATTAATACGAGTACCAGATTGAGTACGAGTACACTTGCGAATTTCAAACCAGTGATGTTTCCAGAGACCTCACTCCGTCGTGTTATTTATCAGTATAGAAGGAGCCTCCAGAAATAATATTGGTTTGTGAAGTGATAATGTGAAGCCCGCAAACACGAATTGAAAACTCGTACTCGTACTCGATCTCCTACTCGTACTATTGCAACCCTGAAAACCGCGGAGTCTGGAGCATAATCAAGGGCGTTTGAAATACACATTCGGTATGGGAAAAAGCAACGTAACAAAGTTATTTGAAGTTTCTGCGGGTTCTGCTTTAAGAACTGAATAACGGAACAGAAGCGAGTTTAAGAACTCAAAATGGTAATACAGTGAGTAAGGCCTATACAAAAAATCTACAGAATTTACGCAAAGCTGGTATACTACTAGAGCTTACAATGTAATCTGTTTTAAGGTATTGAAGTGGACAAGTAAAACCTGCAGAGACCACTCACAGTTTTGTTTTTCTTGCATGCTTAATGCGGTTTACTAAACTTCATAAGCCAAATCATTATGCGCCGATCAATTCGAAACTTCAACATCCCCCCCCCGGGCATACCCCGGGCATTTGACTGTGCATCGTGCCTGGGGAGGGGGGAATTTGAACGTTGCGTTGGAAGGGTGGGGAATTTGAACTGGATTTATCTCTTGTTCTGACGTAATATGCTAGTGAGGTTTTCGGTTTCTGCAGGGTCTGACGGATTTACAAGATAGAATTTCGCCTTTGTTAGTGAATAACTCTTTCAAAAGGGTTTTTAAAAGAAGTTTGAAGGTGTCATTACGGCATATCTTTCTCTGAAAGGCGTGTAAATTGTTTGATTGAAGACGAAATTTGTCTTTGAGGAGAGGTAGTTCAGTACTAATTGGTGGGGCATTTGAACGGCTTTTTTGCCCCGAGGGGAGGGAATTTGAACAAGCCAATCTTCAAAAGTTCAAATGCCCGGGGAGTTGCCCGGGGGGGGGATGTTGAACTTTCGGATTGATCGGCGCATTACACGGCTTTGTTTTCTCTTGATTACTTTATTTTAAATAAGGCGGATTATACCATCCGAAGTTCTTTAAAAAAAAAACGTGACAAAAAAGTAAATTATTTTACGCCTCAATGTTTCAATAAACCTAGAACATACCAAACTTCCTGAGTACGACCGGAGCTTAATCCGGTTTCTGTAGAATGAAGTTACTTGGAGTATTACCTTTCCACCCTGGATGGGGATGTTACTGAAATGGAGAATGGGGAATGGGGAATGGGGAATGGGGAATGGGGAATGGGGAATGGGGAATGGGGAATGGGGAATGGGGAATGGGGAATGGGGAATGGGGAATGGGGAATGGGGAATGGGGAATGGGGAATGGGGAATGGGGAATGGGGAATGGGGAATGGGGAATGGGGAATGGGGAATCGGGAATGGAGAATGGGGAATGGAGAATGGGGAATGGAGAATGAAGAATGGGGAATGGAGAATGGGGAATGGGGAATAGTGGTCAGCGGTAATACCAAAAAAATTAAGTTGGAGTCTGCGCAGTAGGCAAAGAGACAAGGATTGCACGTGGTAAGCGAAAGATGGAGAAGGTAAGAATGTTTATCTGTCAGTTTTTCCCGAGTTTTTGGAATTATTGAGTTTGTGTTTATAAAAATTAACCAAAACTATTGATTTGCAGGAAATGAGAGAGACGATAATGTTAAGGATCACGAGGTTATCGTTATCGACAGGTTGGTACAAAATGATCAGTATCACTTTGATTGAGTACAGTCGCAGTCGGAGGTAGAGGATGAAAGGTCAAAAGAGACCCCCTCATGGAATTAATGGAAATGAAACGGAAACAAAGGGATCAAAGAAAAAGGTACCGCGAGCAGCACCCTGAGATTTTTCGGGAGCAAAAAAGAAGGTACCGCAAAAAACACCCTGAGATTATACGTGACCAAAACAGGAGATACAGGCAAAAGAATCGGGAAAAATTGACCGAGATTAAACGGAAAAAGTATCGCGAGACACACCCCGAGGGAGTCCGCAAGCATCAAAAAACAGCGATTCGACCGTGCTGAAGAAGAAATGCCCCCTGAGGGAGTCCACAAGTATTAAAGGTTAATGGCAGGCGAACGCCCAGTGCTACAACAACATCAAACGAGAGCAGGAGGCACAGTCATCATGTTGAATGAAAACTTTTTATTTTGATTGTCAGACAAGACCTGTGAGTCAAGAAGAAATGACAATTTTTTGTAAATAAATTTTTGTGAAAATTTGAATTAAACATCGGTTATTTTTTCAACAACAAACTCTCTCTCTCTCTCTGTTTTGATACGTTGTAGGTGGGAACGCGATTCTGTTATTCGCTGGTACATGACTCGTAAAGTTTGCACATATTACTCCATCCTTCTAGCTAATAATTCTGCTTGGTCACCATCATTATTTCTTCCGAACAAGTGTTACACTGCCGGATCAATAAAAGCTTCTTTTCAAAGAACTCTCGAATCAATCCCGATAACTCGTCGCCAGACTCCTCTCCTTGGTGGTACTTCTGATCAAAAGCTCATCTCCCCTTTCTTGATGTATAAAAATGTGCACACAACTTGATATGAAAATGTTAACCACTTCATGTATGAAACAATGATTTATTTGATGCATATAAGAGATCGCTTGATATAGCAAAAATCACACTGACACAGAAGAAATTGTTTTGACATAAATATATGACAAAATGACACAACTATAAAATAGTTGATGTATAAAAAATGTAACTTGACACAAAAGAATGGTAAACTTAATATTTTGTCATCTTCGGACTAGCATAATAGCGAGTTCACGGTACGCTCAAGCTCGGAAACTTCGTTAACTGCAAAACCAAAATGTGCTTTTGAATCGTCTGGCAAAGGAATATGAAATACTCCCAGAAGGTGCGAATCTTTACGTCGAAATTGTTCGAGAATTCCTTACCGGCTGCGGGGCATTTTTTGGAGAACTCGGTGCCAAGCTGCTGGCCATGTCATCTTAACACGACAAAAAGTGAAAAGTCCTAAAAAGTACAACAAATCACAGTTTACTTAAAGAAAACAAAATACCAGTCTGCATAGTCTGCGTAGTCTGCATGGTCTGCAGTCTGCACAGTTTTAACATGACCGCAATGACTGTCCTCTCCTCAAATTATTATCTACTATACTTGTTTCTTTCACATCTTGTTGTGACCTCGATTTATATTCTTCAGTAATATGCAGACAATCATTAGTTGACCTTAACTGAGGTTTCAGTTTTAGATTTAATTTGAATTTTTATGCAGTCGTTTTGTTCTAGTGTCCGTTTGACTTTTTAGCCTGTAGCCTACTAGCCCGATGGTTGCTCTATCTCCAATTTTGGTCCAACTGGGTTTTTAGCGGGATGTTGTTTTGCATTCCAAGGGTATTGCTGAGTAAATGAAAAAGCTGTTTTAGGCCCAGTTCAGACGCCGACCTCTCATGGGCCGTACCAAATACACTTTCGCTCCTAGGTCGTATTTAAGTGGCTATCTTTGCCGTACCCTAAGATTTTGGCTTGCCTAATTGAAATCTATCGAAAAAACTCATTTGGACACCGTACAACTGCCAAAAAACTACGTACTATTTGGTACGGCACATGGGAGGTGCGGCGTCTGAACTAGGCTTTATGCACGCAGGTGCTATAGTGGAGGGGGAAGTATTTGCAAGAATATTCGCGTGTGTTGTTTTGTCCTCGGAGTATGTCTTAAAAATCGCAAATAAGCGAGGATAAGACTTGTCATTTCAACATAGGTCAAGCACGCAATGCGTGCCTATGTTTACTATTTTGGGAAGGTAAGTGGCTAAGGTTTCTTTTTAGGTTGGCCGGGTACCGACTCGGGAGCTTTCAAGAAATGAAATTGATATTTTTTCTGATTTAGCACACTAATGAGCAAGATTCGAAGGGAAGGGGCGTCTCTCAAACCGCTTAAAATCTACCGGCTGCAATATCTCAGGAATGGTAGTTGTTTTCACATTGTAGTATTCGAGGGCGTCATCTGGGTAATAAAGATACGCTTTTTCAGTTTTCTTAATTCAGTTCCGTTTATATTTGTTGATCGCCAAATTAACCGACCACTTTGAATTTAAAAGCGAAGAAAGGCTATCGCCAGCTATACGCATTGATACCATCGTGTATTTGAAGGCACTGTATATATTTTGAATTTTGAGAAATCAAATAATAGTATTTTCTTGCCCTAAAGTGTGCCTTTTCTAATTAGTAGCTATCGCGCGCTCTTCGCAAGAGTCTGCGGTTGAAGATTATCTTTAGTTCGCGCGCGCGAATTCTACAGTACACAATATTTTCTCGCGCCTTTGTCGTGTTCGTCGCGTTTGTCAAGCAAACTGACATACATGCAGGGGAACCCGATATAACGAACCCTTAGCGAAAGTTTGTGAAACGCGGCTTGCGCAGTGACTCCCGCAGAAAAAAAGTTTTTGTCCTAAAATTTCAAGCACTAAATAAACGTCCCTGTCTACTGAAACGTTACTAGACCTTCGCTGCGCTGCTGACGCGTCCACTGACAAGACCGGACCTTTGCTGTGAAACTTTGCAATTCATTTCCTGAAACTTTTGCGGTGAAGCGTCCACTGACAAGACCGGACCTTTGCTGCGAAACTTTGCAACGCATTTTGTGAAGCTTTTGCAGTGAACCATCCACTGACAAGACCGGACCTTTGCTGCGAAACTTTGCAATTCATTTTGTGAATCTTTTGCGGCGAAGCATCCACTGACAAGACCGGACCTTTGCTGTGAAACTTTGCAATTAATTTTGTGAAACGTTTGCAGTGAAGCGTCCACTGACAAGATCGGACCTTTGCTGCGAAACTTTGCAATTCATTTTCTGAAACGTTTGCGGTGAAGCATCCACTGGCAAGACTGGACCTTTGCTGCGAAACTTTGCAATTCATTTTCTGAAACTTTTGCGGTGAAGCATCCACTGACAAGACTGGACCTTTGCTGCGAAACTTTGCAATTCATTTTGTGAAACTTTTGCATGCAGTGAAGCATCCACTGACAAGAACGGACCTTTGCTGCGAAACTTTGCAATTCATTTTGTGAAACTTTTGCGGCGAAGCATCCACTGACAAGACCGGACCTTTGCTGCGAAACTTTGCAATTCATTTTCTGAAACTTTTGCGGTGAAGCATCCGCTGACAAGACTAAACCTTTGCTGCGAAACTTTGCAATTCATTTTGTGAAACTTTTGCATGCAGTGAAGCATCCACTGACAAGAACGGACCTTTGCTGCGAAACTTTTCAATTCATTTTCTGAAACTTTTGCGGCGAAGCATCCACTGACAAGACCGGACCTTTGCTGCGAAACTTTGCAACTCATTTTGTGAAACTTCTGCGGTGAGGCATCCACTGACAAGACTGGACCTTTGCCGGCTGCGAAACTTTGCAATTTATTTTGTGAAACTTTTGCGGTGAAGCGTCCACTGACAAGACCGGACCTCTGCTGCGAAACTTTGCAATTCATTTCGTGAAACTTTTGCGGTAAAGCATCCACTGACAAGACCGAACCTTTGCAGCGAAACTTTGCAATTCATTTTGTGAAACTTTTGCGGTGAAGCATCCACTGACAAGACCGAACCTTTGCAGCGAAACTTTGCAATTCATTTTGTGAAACTTTTGTGGTGAAGTGTCTGACAAGACCGGTGACGCATACGCTACTCGCCTGCGCCTATTTTCCTTTCGTAAACGGTCGTTGCCATTTTTGACGGTCGATGCCATCATTGGTAATCAAGCCTTTAGTCATGGTAGAAGTAATATATGCTCTGGATTACTGTACAATAAGGCAACAAATCCATTTTTGAATAGTCTTAGAAAGAACAAAGATTAAGCCCAAGTTGAATTAACGTTTAAAGTTCGGGAAAGGGCTAGGGTCACCTATTATAGATGTATCAGTTATGAAAGACAGTTAATTATAATATATACTTTAATTTTTCGGGATTGTGGCGGATTGGCGTGGTGGTGTAGTGGTAAGGGAGAGAGATTAGCATACGAAAGGACCGGGTTCGAATCTGGGTTGTGAATATCTTTCTTTTTAGTAGAAAAACTTTCAATAATAGTTTAAAAATTTTCTAAGTGTCTTAAAAAGGGCAACGACTGTTTACGAAAGGGAAAATTGTCTCGCCTGCATGTACTTTGTTCTCATCACGTTTTGACGTCATCTGTGCGTTATAAGAGTACACACATAGCCAAATTGAAACTATTTGTTAAGTCTTCACTTCTACTACGGTACTTAAATTGCAATTAACGCCGTGAGACTATGCAATGAAACTTTTTAGGTGATTGACTACTGAAACCTGACTTGAAACTCGATGTTGTCATGTTGCCCTGGCGACATCACTACAAAGATGAATCGGAAACAGTAAGATAAAGAATAGATTTGTTTGACGTGTACACACCTTATAGCATTAAAAGATTGTAGGCAATATATCACTGAAAACTTGCTGTTTGACACCTTTAATTTAGCAACATTTTAATTTCTGCAAATATAAACAAATACAAATCTCATAGCGTCTTTAAAGGTTACGTTGGCGTTTTTGGTACATGGGGTATATAGCGAACAGTGACTTATTTTTGCCTAATTCCTAGGCATCTATGTTTTGCGCGCGGTCAATCTATTTTGGGTCGCGTGATACGGCTACGTCACCGAAATGAATTGACCGCGAGGCCCTGGAAGAAAGCTGAATAGAAACTAGGCAAGCTTTATATTTTAATGATTTTCTACGATACTAGCGAGCAAAAAACAAGACATCTCTGCTCTTAGCTGAGAGAAAATAGCAAGAGAGCTTGTTCAATTATTTTGTGACGATATCTCTTGAAAAAAAAAATCAAACTGACGGAACATTCACAACAATATTACAATAAAGAGTCGGACTACATTGGTCTTGATAAGAAAGATTTAACATAAGACGGGAGTGATTTGCCAAAAAAACCCTGCTAAGCTATGATTATTAAAAGTGGTTACCGCAAAGCATATAGCAGGTACCATGTGACATGTTTATGTGAGCAACTGTTTGGCCTCATTAGAAAGGCGAGTATGTCACGGTTCAGTGGTTCATTTTGCTCGCAGTTCCTTACTTTCGACGTCTGTTAAAAAAAAAATCACAGCTTCAACTGAATTGACACTGTGTTGTCTTTTGAGCAAGCCAAAGGGTGAGCTCAAAAATAACCCATTTTTTGACTGTTCAAAGAAGTTTAAAACCAACAAATGTACATTAAAAAATCAAATGAGTGACACAGTAAACTGAAGAAGGCTTATTCTGTCGTGTGTCAGTGAACCAAAAAAACAGTAATTAAAACTTTTAAATGCTATTTACGGTTATTTAAGAAAGCGTGCATTTTTGACTTAAGGGAGCGGTCATTAATTATTGGGGGGGGAGGGCCGGTAAATTTAGGGGGAGGGCCAGGGTTTTTTGGGCTCCCATTTGGGGAGGGCCATATGTTTTTGAGCTTACGCTAAGGGAGGGTGACAAATGTTTGGGCTCCTGTTTTAACAATATATTTTTTATATAAATATATACATTTCTTAACATAGGTCGACTTCAACCGACCATTCTAGCTATGTTATGAAGCGCGCTCCTCTTAAGAAATGTCCGACCACTACCAGCACTCAGCACGCTTTGAATGCTGGCAGTTGTGGACACTTCACAGGAGTATGCGCATGCTTCATAATATAGCTGAAATAGTCCATTATCGACGTCTAGTTTGCTGAAGCTTGGACTCAATAAGAATCACTTAGATCGTTTTGATTGGTCATTAACATTATGAAACAACAGATAGCAAAATTGAGGGGTCCTGCATTTCCTTGTTTATACAATGCTTGTAAAAAGCTGGAAAAAATGCATCTCGTCATGTTACACGGTAATTAATTATGCAAATAGCCACCATGGTCTCATAAATAATATACTTTCGAGATACTTTCAAGATTTGACAGGCTAACAGTTACAACGAAAAATATAAATGGCAGTTTATCACTTTAGACACCATGAATTTCATCACCATGACCTTCCTTGCCATCACTTTCAACGCAATCTGACACCTGCATCGTCATCACCTTCGTCGCCATCACTTTCAACACCATCAGCTGTCCCATCATCAGCTTCGTCGCCGTCACTTTCACTGCCATCATCCGCAGCAGCATCACTTGCCTCGCCATCACTTTCATCGTCATAATTTGCGTCGTTACCACTTTCAGTTCCAGCAAAACTTAAAAACCTACGAAGTTCGGATTTTGCAGTGTCATCTCAAAGACTGCATCCTGAAGATATCAACGCCGCAGCCCTTTTTTTTTTGTCCCTTTCCTAGTTGGATGATGAATCTCTGTGCGTAAATCCTTTTTTGCACACTTCTTTCCTTCTGGCAGCTCTGCCGCAATCTTTCTTAAATCTCATCCATTCTAGCTAAACGCCTCACCTTTTCCAGTTTCTTCCTCTTGTTTCTATTCTGTTTACTTGATCGCGACTTCCTTTTCGCGCAGAAATTGTGTGTTTAAACACTGATTCGCAAGTTTATTGCAGCTTCAACTAGTCCAGAGCGTACACTGTCTAATTCCCCTTTCATAGCATTGCAATTAAAACATTTCGTCAAAGTCATGAGCAGTTTTGCGCCCAGTCAAAATCTGGCCAGAAGAGTGTATGGTTGTTTTAAGGTGTTCCTTGAGATCTTTTTCAAGCTTTTTAAGGGATGTTTCAATAGTTTCTATACACAGCAAGTTCTGCCTGATACTTCCCGAGTCATGTGGTTTGGGTACATGATTTTCCCGAAGGAGAAATCCATCCTGCGAAAGGATCTTAAATTACAGATTTTATTTGCTCGGAGAGCGAAGAGTAGGAAGCGTGCAAACCTGCCGAGAAGAGAAGCGGAAACGCTTTGAGATTACGAAGATTAAGAAGCCATATACAGGTTTACGAAAATTAAAAACCTGAAAGTTACTGTACTGGACATGTACATTGCTAAGCGGAAGTTGAAGCAACCAAAGGGAGACGTTAAAACAAGAAAAAGTGGATGTCATAACAGCAGACATCGGTAGGTCGCTGGTTCCCGATAGCCTTCAAGTTCCCAAAGACAGTGATAGCGACGATGATGATAATGGTGATGTTGACGATGTCGTGGTGCAGGAAATTGGAAGTGATATTGACGATAGAGGGGATTTTGACGAAGTGTATGATAAAATTGAAGACGAAGGCGAAGCAGTTGTGGAGGAGGAGAAGAGGGAGGAGGTGAGCATTACCACACTTTTACATACAACAAGATCTGGTCGAATTTGCAGGACATGGAAGGGGAGAGCAAACGCTTTGGATTTTTCATGACGGAGCGGGAAATTTCAAAGTTTCTATTTAATCATTAGTCACCTGATGGTAAAAGAAATGCCGCTGCAAAAATAACTCTGGAATACTTTGAATGTCAACATTTCAACCATTTGAATTTTTTCTTGGCAGCGTTTTTAAATACACACCTGACTTCATATTTTTAAAGAGTTTATACTAATTCGGAACCAAGTTTACGTGGCTGCGCACTTGAGTCCAGGCACACTTTGCCACAGGTAGTTTGCCCTTATCTTTAATACTTCTCTGAATTCAGGGGCGTAGCGTCCATATACGCACGTACGCAGGGTTGTACAGCTGAAATGCGAGAAAAATATATTTCTATTGCCTGAGGGCGTTTTTATCATTAAACTGTTATATTATTTCGTATCATAGTGATGCAACTTTATGTAAATTTTTCATTATTCCATTACGAATGGAAAGAAACACTGTGAATAATAGTGAATGTCAATAAACGAGTCACGTCTACAGCTATTACGAAGTGAAACGGAGATCACTGGGGACGAGTCCGAAGCCGAGGTCACAAGATGGAGGCACAAAAATGGAACGGAAATGATCAGCATGTAAGGCCAAAGACTTTGGTTGAGACTCTTGACCACGCAAACCCCCAGTTTTATCTCGTAGTATATGTTATACTTGTAACACTGTTAACGTATACTGTCTCAACATGCAATGCTGAACGTAGCTTTTTTTGTGCTGATGATGAGGCTGAAAACTCCTCTTTGAAGTACAATGAGTGACAAGAGATTGACCTCCCTTAATTCTACACATCCATAAGATGAAGGACGTTGACATTGACGGTGTAGTAACAGTCAGGTTACCTGTGTGAATGGTAGCTTGTGAACTGTCAGCAGTGGCGTCACCATTTTTCCTTTTTTTGTCATACTGTAGCCTTACCGAAAACACTTATCCAATTGGCTGACACATAAATAAAATAAACAACTACTATTTCCTTTTACTACGTATTTATTTATTGAGAATGTCCCCCGAAAAAATGCAGAAAATGGCATTTCCTAGACCCCAAATTTCAAAATTTTCTGGAGAGCATGCCCCCAGACTCCCCTAGAGGGGGACGCCACCGGCTCTCAACTGATACTCTCTTCGTGCGTACAGCTTAAAAATCGCACGCTATGTCCCTGCTGATTAGCTTATTGGTATCTCACCTTGAATTTTTCAAATTGTTCAAGTGTTCAAATTGACTTCCATGTTAGAACAAATCGAATAGCGACCAATCCTATTTTGGGGGAGGGTCACAATTGTTTGGGCTGATATTGTGTGGAGGGCCAAGATTTTTTGACCTTAATTTGAGGGAGGGTTAATATTTTTGGGCCCTCCTTTGGGAAATTTCACCGGCCCTCCCCCCCAATAATTAATGACCGCTCCCTAAGTTTTTTTATTTCAGTTTTCATGATAGAGGTTTTTTAAATAGATTTCCACGTAAATACAAAGTACAACAAACAGCCTGATCGCTCCGTCCTAGGTTATTTATTTTGCTGGTCTCAGTTACTTAAGCTATGCTTTGTAATTATACGCTTATCAGTTCAACTTTTTTATGTCAAACCAATGGCAGAGTAAACTTATTTGTTGTGTGTATGTTGAGTGTTTTTGACCATTCACATACTCAAGGATATGCAAAGAAATCACGGATATTAGCCCTGGGCTCATACAACATCGTAAGGGTTTGGGGTTGGCTTGTAAACCGGAGGGGGTCTTCTATCCTGGTTTAGGGGTGGATTTCTATAAGCGGCACTAAATAAAATATCTGAATGAGCTGTTAAAGGACAAGTTGAGGCTTTACAAGCAGCACTATCGCCTTAAAACTTAAATTTAAGATAGATCGATAATTTCAGACAATATACTGGGAACAAAAACAAATTTAAAGTAAGAAGATTGTAAGAAGCTGCTCTAATCATCCCTTTTTGTCCTATGCTATGCTTGAATTACAATTTTCTGTTATTCCATTTGAAGTTGTGCCGTACTCTGTGGGGACATTTATGCAATAGACCCCCATTATCTCGACCCAGGCTATCTTGAATCCTTAGCTATCTCGACCCAGGCTATCTTGAATCATCGCTATCTCGAGCTGACCCAGGCTATCTTGAATCATCGCTATCTCGACCTAGGCTATCTTGAATCATCGCTATCTCGAGCCGACCCAGGCTATCTTGAATTCCTCGCTATCTCGAACCTTCTATCGCCTATCTCAAATCTCCCGTTATCTTGAACAATAGGTGACTCCGTATCCCGAACTTCAGTATACAACTATTAAATACTGACTGTATGATGACAAAGTTGCAGAAACTGACTTGAATGATAAAAAGGTGTATTTTTCGTCAGAAAAAGACATTTCTTCAGTGATAATGTTACCCGTCAAAAAAAGCGGAAAATTTGACGCCACATGCACTATCCCAAAAAATTGCCGTTTTCCTTGAAGTTCGAGATACTGGGTTCTACTGTGGTTAGAAAAGAAGAGAAAGTGTAAGTAGGGGAGGGGAGGGATTGCACGGTCGGTTGCAGCTGTGTTGGAGCACCTGGCTGACAGAAAAGTCGCCGTTAACAGAGACCAACCCAGCACCGTCATAATTGCCTTTGCACTGGAAAATGACATCAGGAACATCGAAAGGTCATTCAACAAAATTTGTTATCGCTATTTTTTTTAACTACCAAGTGAATGTTTTTTTTTGGGGGGGGGGAGGGGTGAACGAAAAGAAATGCTTGTAACTGCTATACGAGTTGATGTTGTTACCAATATTAGACGTATATTAAAATGAACTATACCATTGAAAAATGAATACAGATAGTGAGGTCCAAGTTATGTATCTCCAGTCATCCTTAGTCTATTCACGTTGCCTCGTTGTCTTTTTTTTTCAATGTTAAAGGAACATACGGAACACCCTTTCCAATCGACCGAAATAAAAAAAAAGAGAACGTGAAGGTCTGATTGAATAAAAATTTTCCTGTGAAAATGTCAAGAATGTCTGACAACTGTCGCGTTGCCGAATGCAACCTAGGCTCAGTCTCCAGCCGTGAGTGTCTCGATGCGCTCGCGATTCTCGCCACCTTCACGGCTGGGCGCACGGGTTTGGTGGCATGTCTGTGACGTCATTACAAATTCATAGCAAGACGCTGTTGTTCCTTGAAATAAACAAGACCAAACTCATGAAGAGCGTATTGCAAGCATTCTGATAATTACAGTCAACCCTCGCAGCGTCCACCATCTTGAATAATTATCGAAAACAGCGCGAAATCCCGCTAAATTATGTCCGCATCCTGCCCCGCAAATTTCAGGGGGCTTGTCTCTGATTGGTCAGTCTAAACAATAACCAAACCCGTGCGCCCAGCCGTGAAGGTGGCGAGAATCGCGGACGCATCGAGACGCTCACGGATGGAGACTGAGCCTAAATGCAACCCAAAACCTCCTCAAAAGGAAATACAAGGAAAGCATATGAACCAAAAGTCCGTAAAGTAAGTAAGAAACTTTATTTACCTGTCAAACCATGTAGCTTGGGATAATCCCATACTAATTTGGGGACACAAAATACCCACATACCTAAAATTAAGATAGAAAAAAAATCTAAAAGTACTATTAAAAAAAAAACTAATACTAATCTAATAAACTACCTTTCGACAAGAACGTTTCGAAAATTATGATACAACTCTTGCAGTGTCCCCTTATCCAAAAAATCCAGAAAGATCGACATTTTCTATCTCGATTTACCTTGGAAAAGTTTTCGGTATTCGATATCGGCTTCTTTTAGTCGAATCAGTGGATACCGCCGCAGAATTCCAAAGCGAAACATCGAAAGAGTGGACTACTCGGTGATATGCGACCCCTACAAAGGCACGATCTTCCAGGAAAATTTGACATATTTAAAAGACACTTGCACACTTGCACTGCAGGCCCGTAGCAAGGCTGAAATAACTGGAGGGCCGAACAAATTGGCCTCGTCAAAGCCCTCCCCCCCTCCCTCGGTCAAAATACAGACGATGACAACTCGGTCATAAGGCATACAAAAATTCATGTCAGATAGATACTAGCACTGTTCGCAATGCCACAGTTTTCGATTTCGATTTCTTCCAAAAGGACACCTTTATGGGGACATCGTTCGTTGAAAATTTGCTTAAAAGATGCTTCCTGTTTGCTTTTTCGCCGACAAAGTTGTTGGCAACATTCAACAAATTTATAGCATCAGTTTTAAAAAGTATTCTTAAAGTTACAAGGTTTGTTAAAATTCAAACATTTCGACAGCTAAGCTAAGTATTTCGGACCTGTTTTACCTCTCGTAAACGTTTACGTAACGTTTGTCACTCAGTTGGTGAGATAAATATAATACTTGTTTTACAACAATGGACTTAATTAAAGCTTGCAGCAAGTACAAAGCAGTCGCTTAGCTATTAAAGGTATTAAGAGGCTCTGACTGTAAATATCGAGAATCACTGGACAAGCTCAAAAAATCGAAAATCCTGATAACTTGCCAGAAGAACAACTTTGGGGAGCTATCTTCGAAAATATTACTTAAACCTTCTGGGATTCTATTGTTTTCGTGAAATTCGGAAAAACGGTTTTGCTTAATTAATTATGCAAAAATAAGGTTTAAAATTAAACAAATTGAATGCGCTTGTTTGTAAACAACTTGCAACGCCAGAAAACAATTTTAATTCTAAATGATAGCAATACTCTTTACTTTCTATCAATGGGAATTGCATGGAGTTTTGCTTTATTGATGTGGTTTGGTGGTTCTTTGAAACAAAGGTATTTTGCGCACTCTCGAAAAAGGCAAAAATTAGTAAACTTCAGAGGCTTAAGATAGGTCTTGGTATGTCTAATATCGAATTGAAATAAACACTGTGATAAAGTTTGGCCCTACTTCTATTATGATATGAAATAAAAAATCTGGGCAATTCAGGCTCACGCTGACAAAAACAAAAATTCGCGAACCAGTGTTGCCAAAATTTGCATAATTTGGATAATAGGAAAAAGAACTGTAATGGAAGGACGACTTGAAATATGACAAAACGTTTACCGTAACTATTTTCAGATGGTCTTTCTACTAGATGATGCATTCGCTGGTATCTTCATTTATCTTTCTGAAGAATTACGAACAAATTTGGAAAATTGTTGGTGAAACTAAAGAGTGCAGTGGGTTATCATATTTTGTCAGATGTCTTTACTTTGCAGCACCAGTGGCCTTTCTTTGTCATTTGCAGTTTCTTTGGAAAAATACTAATGTTCTCGAAAATCCAAACGGTTTCTTTTATTAATCATTAAAGTTAACGTACGCGTATAAACTGAGAGCTAAAATGGCTGTGTAAGGTAAGGAACGCAAGGTACTACTCAAAATAATCAAGTCACGCAACCGATCACTGCACGTTCATGCAAACGTGAAAATATTCTTCAATGAAAATCTTTTCCTCCAAAACTGTGAAAGAGTACTCAGCGATCTTGCAAAGTAAAACCAAACAAACTGTGTATTGATATCTCTTGGATATACAGCCGCATTAAGAACTCATAAGTACTGATCCCGTCCGTGGTTTGCGTTTAATTTTAAACATATTTATACAAGTGTAATAATATTGATAGAAACAGCACATGTTTTGACAGATACGTATAAATCATAATAATAATGATCCACTTTTGCTTCCTGGCCAAAATAGTGTCATTTCAAAAAGTCGCCCAAAATCTAGCTTAGTAGCCGTTTGAAAAGAGCGATCGAGTCACGTACACAACAACATACTATGTCGCAGTTTTCTTCTCTCGAAGAGAAAGGTGTCATATGTATACGAAACTAATTCTAGACTTGCCTGTCGGAATTTTCGTCCCAGTAGAATATCAACTGCACATGACAATATGCCCCAAACACATTGATGCGTACGGTATTCGCTGGAGAACTAGCCACGCATAAAACAGCGGCCAATGTAGGAGACAAATTGACAAAAATATTCACGTGACACGGGTCACGCAACAACTTGTGTAGAACTTTTAAAACTTCTTCTCCTTCTCTTTAGTTTTACGTAGAAATAGTACAAGCTCAAAACAATGCAAGAATAGATTGAAGAAATGTTTTAGTCCATTCTTTGTGTGTCTTCAGTGGATAAAATTCTCTAAATTAAGCTCACCCAAACTACTACTTTTCATTTCATTCATTTCATTATGCAAATTTTGGCAACACTGGTTCGCGAATTTTTGTTTTTGTCAGCGCGAGCCTGAATTGCCCAGATTTTTTATTTCATATCAGAATAGAAGTAAGGCCAAACTTTATCACGGTGTTTATTTCAATTCGATATTAGACATACCAAGACCCATTTTAAGCCTCTGTAGTTTACCAATTTTTGCCTTTTTCCGAAGTGCGCAAAATGCCTTTGTTTCAAAGAACCACCTAACCACATAAATAAAGCAAAACTCCATGCAATTCCCATTGATAGAAAGTATAAGGGTATTGCTATCATTTAAAATTAAAATTGTTTACTGGCGTTGCAAAGGGTTTTAAAGCAAGCGTTTTCAATTTGTTTAATTGTAAGCCCGATTATTGCGTAATAAATTAAGCAAAACCGTTTTTCCGAATTCCCCGAAAACAATAGAATTCCAGAAGGTTTAAGTAATATTTTCGAAGATAGCTCCCCAAAAATGTTCTTCTGGTAAGTTATCAGCATTTTCGATTTTCTGAGCTTGTCCGCCGATTCTCGATATTTACAGTCAGAGCCTCTTAAGGTCCTTCACACTCTTAAACTATACTGTCAGGGTCAAGGTGACATGAGTGAAGGAAGACATCGGTAAGGAACCTAGGCGACTAAAATGTGCTGTGGGCTTGTAGATTTTTGAAGCCCACTTGCCCGGTGGCTAGTGACTCAACAGCGTCAGCATTCAAGACTGATTGTTGCACATTAATTAGTTTTAATTATATATTTTTTGGCACATTAATTGTAATGTTTCTTAACTTCCACAAATTGTGGGGGGCTCAAGCCCCCCCCCTGCCCCTCCCCCTGCTACGGGCCTGCACTGTTATTTATTGTTAAAGTTGGCACTCGTGCTTCGTATTTGCGGCTTATTTCTCTTTCACCAAAAAAAAAAAAAGATTACTGGGAATTAGAGTCTTTTCTTGTTTGCAAGTCAATCGCCATTTTTTCAACATAAAAGAAACCGAAATCAACTGTATGAAATTAACTGTATTTGTATCATTTGTCAGCTTTTTATGTAAATAGGAGACAACTTTAAAAAATAAAATGAACAGATTGAGCATTGCTTTATTTATTTATTTATTTATTTATTTATTTATTTATTCATTTTATTGATTAATGCTTTATATATTGCAGCCGATGCTTTAATATTTTGGTCGTTGATTTCTCGCACTGTCCATTAATCTGCTGGTCGTTCACCAAGTCTCAGTTTCTGTCCTCTATTTGTATTTCAGGAAGCCTCTGCAGCGAAACAGCGATAGCCAAATCTTGATATTTGATGAGCTGATAGTTGGTCTAAAACGACAATACTCTTTCACTTTACGATGCCTATCTTGTGGTCATAATGCTTATGAACCCTTACGGTTTCTGTCTTTGCTCACACAGCAAAAAAGAAAAAAAACACGGAAAGACCCAAACGTATTGATGAATTGTAAATAGAAGAAAAACCAATTAAACCCTACTGACCGCCAACAAAATTCACCTGTCACTGTCTGATCCAAAAACTGTTTTTTCTAACAGTTAGTTACATTTCGGAGACTTTTTGAAGGACTGATAATCGACAACCCTTCAACTGTACTTTGTAGTCAGGAAAATTCATACACTGATTCCAGCATTATGCTCCTGACTGCCCACGTTTTGGACAAAATTATGTCAGGTTTCAGTGGGGTATATTTGCATAATTTTGACGACCTCTATTCATCGCTTGCGGTGATAATTAACAGTGAAGAGTCTATCGCTTCCAAAATACACTGTGTTGTTTTTCACTGTGGGAAGCGTTAAAGAACTGTAAATAATTTAACGAAAAAAGCCTGAAAACAATACCCGTTTCCGTTGTTATCAAGGTGACCACAATATTATGTTTTTCCAGAAACAATTTTGGAGCATACATATTTACGGATACATATTTATGTGTAAGGGCCGAACACAGGCAGCAACGTTTAGACGCCAAAGTTGACGTTAGCCTAACCAAACAACATGAAGGTTCAACTATGAAACGTGAATTAGCAAACCTATAAATCAACCGATGTAGAAAGCAGGTAGAATTGAGAAAATTGTATGCAATGGAGGTGTGCCCGCTCGCTACTCACAACAACGCACTGAGTTGTAAAGATGTCATTGAGGTGACAGAGGTTCTGCAGTCATCACTAGCTGATCCGGAGCATGTTGTACGTCATGCACGGGGCTTTGCCGAGAAGTTTAGTCACATAAGTAATGCTGCAATCAGTGATTTTATCTCCAAGATTGTTTTTCAAAGCAATGACCGTAGTGTTGAACTCTCGGTGTCGTCGCAAATTAATACGAGAACAGAACCATCAACAGTGGAACAAGATAACTATGATGATTGTGCTTGTCAAGAAGGCGATGGAACCTTCAAGAAAAGCGGTATTTTCTGCAGGGACAAAGTTTGTACACACTGGCTGGATTTTATTATTGTGTTGATGGCCGCCGCGGGAGAAGCGGATCATGGAAAAACAGGCGGGGAATCTGAGGACAAATACGTTCCCGCAGAGCACGACGAATCAAAGGAAAAAACAGCGAGCTACTTCAAAGCGTTTTCGTTGAGAATATGGAGAAAGGGGATGAAGAGCGCTGGACTGTTTAAAGATAGAAAGGCTGCACCGGTGGAGTTTGAAGACAATGATTCAAGTAGCAAAGGTAATATTGTTAGCACATCTGAAAGCAAAGAGAAGGAAAACAAAGCGCAAATTAAACTGAAAGAAATACACAAGACCACGCAAGATCACTCGGCGAAATGCACGAAAACATTCACCAGCGATTCTTTGGCAGAGAGATCATCGAGTGCTTTGGATGCGCCTCCGGTGGACGCTACTGAACACGAACGAGCCAATCAGATTACTACAGACACGACACCGGTCACGCAACAACAGAGGCCTCCGCAAAGAAGGAAACTTCCAAACGTGAAAGGTGGTTTGTTAAGGCCTAATCTAGCTGATGAAAGACCTGGTTGGACAAGAGGGCATTACACAACATTGGTCATGGAAGTAGAACGTGAAAAAGAAGAACTCAGGAAAGAAGCAAATGCTCTCAAGTCTCAAATAGAAATGCTAATTAAGGAGAACAGAAACTTCGAAGCTTCGTTAGTGAAAGAACAAACAGAAAAACACAATATGACTCAGAAATGTGACAAACTTGAGGCGCAATTAGATAAACACGAGAAAACTAGTAGACAACAAAAGTTCATGCTAAAATCTCGATTGGAAAGACTTCAACATGCCAAGCTGGCAGCTGATCAAGGTTGCTTGCACTTAAGCCTCAGGCTGGAACGTCTTGCGGTGTACGAACAGCAAGCTACACTGACTTGCCAGCGGATGACAGTCACCATCAAAAGAGAGCTGGAAGAAACGCATAGTTTGTTTGGTGTAGCGGGGGAAAAAGGTGCCGATAGCATGGAACATCTTACATGGGATAACTACCCGATGGAAAGCGATGGATCAGCACTGTACGAAGCACACTACAAACTTGAAAATAACCTTGTGGAGCTAATTAAAAGATATCGAGCTCTCATACAACTGCTTACTGAGAACGGAGATGAAGACAAGAAATTGCGGGACGACCACGAGTCAAGTTGCCTTCTTGCTACGATAGAAGAAGGACAAGATGCTGCAGAGTCTTGTTACCACACGGAGGATGATTACCAGAAACATAGCAAGTATAACGAACTGTGTGCTGTTAAACCACATCATGCGGTGTCCGATCATGATTCGAGAGGCCATGAAATATTCAATATTAAGAACACATTCACGGTGGAACAACTCCAAGGCAGAGAAACGTCTTCGAAGTATAAAAAGAAATCAGACAAAAGAACCAGGAAAAGCGCTGGCAAGCACTGTACATGTCAAGGACAAGAAGGTGATAAACTTAAAAAAGAAGAAACGAAGTCTCTGAGGGGTTTACACTCAAGTAGTGGTTCGTTGGCCTCAGAGGTTAAGCAATACCCAAGACGATCCAGCTCACTTAATACAATAGACTCGGACAGGTATCATGGCCAGCGGTCATGTAGCTCAATTGTTGCGTTAGTGAGATTTGGTCAGCGGCCCGACGATATGGCGGCAGGCGTGGAGTGCTCTGCGTGCAGGAGAAACAAGCAGCAAAACAAGAGGGTACAGAAATCCATGTCCACCTGCCGGAGTCGCTCAAGGATGTCGCATGTTCATTACGTCTAAAGCTCTCTACTCGACTGCATACTGAAAGACGACGAATCAGGCTTGAGGTCTTTGAAGTAAGAAAGATCAGGCCTTGTTTCCATGTACCCGAAAGACTGCCTTTGAAAGAAGAAATAAACTACATGAAGTAATATACTGTCTGATTGGTTCGTTGCAGATGCAAACCCAGACTTTGCTAACCATCTTTAAAGCCTCACTAGCCACACATATCAACACAAATTCAGACGTACAGGACATCGAATACTAAATTTGTCATGATGTTCAAACAACTTCTCCTAACCACTTTTATAAGAAATATGTAGAATCCCTGGATTAAAGGAGAAGGTTAGTCCGCCTGAAGCAAAAGAATTCGTTTAAGTTTCTTTGAACAATGAAAAAGGGAAGGGTTGAGGGGAGAGGAGGGGGAACCGGTCCCAGGGTGTTTAACGAGTGTTTTGTACCCAAATTTGTTGGCCTTTATGGAAAAAAAGCGAAGTTAAATTGAAGTCACCGCCTCAACAGATGAAATATTCAATCTTCACACAAGTCGTATTTTCCTCCAACTTGTTATATTTTGTGACTGGTTGAGAGATAATCTGTTTCAGCCACTTTATACATCTGATGTATTAAGGGACC
Organism: Siderastrea radians; assembly: GCA_964017195.1. Classification (NCBI taxonomy): domain Eukaryota; kingdom Metazoa; phylum Cnidaria; class Anthozoa; order Scleractinia; family Rhizangiidae; genus Siderastrea; species Siderastrea radians. The sequence continues at coordinate 35,687,328 of OZ024895.1, forward strand.
TTCACACGACAAACTATTTTCTCTTCTGAAATGTGAATATCCCTGCAAGAATATGTGATACCCCAGTGAATGGTTTTCTTTGTTATTGGCACCTTTTTGACGATTTTAAATACCAAACTGAGAATAAAGATAAAAAATGTTGCTAAATTTTGGTGTTGGAATGGAAAAAAAAATTAAAACTGGAAAGGAGGAAAAGAAAGTCTTAATTGTACTCCGAGTAGTATTATGAAAACTGACGTGAAAACTAGCGAAACGTATCTCAATGTTAAATTTTAAATATATCTGTCGTATTCCTTATATACTCTTAGATAATGAACTGAAGTTGGAGGTTTTTTAATATCAGATGAACGATAATACCACTAATGCAAGGACATTGAGAGGTCAACTTTCTCTGGCGCTCACCATCGTTCACACCTCTCCTCCTCTGGCCTGTTCGAAGCACGGAATATTTAACAAAGCCTATGCCTCAAGTCTCTGTTAAAAGACATTTCAGCGCAGGAGTCTGTGTTTGAGGTTTACGAAAATTTAATTATCAATCTCGGTTATTGAATTTCTAACTTTCTCATTGGTTCATTGCACACAGGTTAGCAGCGAATAACCCTGCGTTTGGCCCGGCTTAAAGTTTTCAACGCGAAGCATAAGGCCCTGGCCAAACAGAGAGCAAAGTCAGCGCAAGTTTGCTTGCCAATTTGTGTATGCAGACTTGCGATGGGTGACCAAAGCAACTCACAAGTAGACATACTAAAGGCCATTTCAGTGCAGCCCTGGGAATTACTACTTAAGCCAACTTGATAAAAACTTGGGATCACTTGCGTGCAAATTTGAACTCGATCAAAGTGGAGGCAAGGCAACGCAAGTCATCGCAAGTAACTGCACGTCATGGCCGAACGAAGTCACCAAGTTGCTTTAAGTTTTCAACTTGCGATAACTTGCGACTCCATTTGGCCAGGGCTTAAATCTTCGATCCAAGAATGTTGGATAAGCAAGTACAAAAACCGAGAAAAGAACAAAGCCTCAAGTGCAAAAACTAGCTAGAGTTTGTAGTCAAAAGCATGCAAAACAACAAAAATGCATATTTCTACTGGATGTCTCACATTTGTGATATGGCAATGAGCAAACTAACACTTTGTATCTCCTTTTCGTGAATTAATGTTCGCAGGTTCAATTTGTGTGAGAAAACGAAATCAAATCCCACGCCAAAAAAGCATTAGGGTATGGTCTCTGTGTACATGTTTTGCTCGTAGCTTTAATAAAATGTTATATTTCAAACAGCTCCCATAAAAGAAAAAAAAAACAGTTAAACAAGCTAATTCATCTTCAAAGAAATAGCTGATACGTTTTGAATAAACAAGTACAAAATTGTTCAGTAACAGCCAGATGGAAATGTTGTCGCATTTAAGAAAAAGAATCCCAGAAAATAAAAACTTAACAATCTTCATGGGTTTTGAAAACGTTAAAATGCTACTCCTGCGGGACCGGGCCGAATGACAAAAATAGGGTAATAATACATTTATAGTTTAACAATTTTAAGAAAGCATAGCGCACTCTGTTGAAGATGGAGGGGATAGTTTCGAATCCAGTCATAAGCTCGGTTTTTTTAGCTGCTTCATAAACGCTGCATATTTAAAGTGCCACTTAGACGAAAATTCATGGGTTTATTTCCGCCAAATTCTGTCGCAGAATATCGCGTTTTGTTCATATTTCCCCAGAAAACTGAACAACAAACCTTCCATCCTAATATTTTTTAGCTCCAAAGTCGCGTAAAATGTGTCCGCCATTACTGAAAACGTGTTCCTGGGTGATTGCGCAATTTAATAGCTTGTGACGTCAGAGGCTCACCTCAGTCGCGTTTCCTTGTGTTTTGACTGAAGATGTCTACCGTCGACTGCGAAACCTCCGAAGAGTATTTCTACGATTCGGAACAGTCTTTAACTTCCGAAGCCTCTGAGGCTTTGTTTCATTCGGCAAATGAAGAATTTTTCTTACCGTACGATGTAAGAACTGATGTGAGGTTTCAACTAATAATCTTGTAAACAAACGGTTTGTTGACAATATTATTTGAGTTATTCGGCGGGAGTTCAAAACATAAGCGAAATATGCTTAGACAATGATTGTAGTTCAGGCCCCAGTTGCTCAAAAAGTGGATAACTCTTTTTCAACGGATAAGTCACTGTCCGGTGGATAAAATTTATCGCTTCATCTCGGTTGTTCAAAGCTTGGATAGCGCTCACCAGCCAGCTGTTCAGCTGCTATACAGCGATCATAAAGTTGTCCATTCCAAGGTAGGTTGTGTAACTCTTATCCACTGTAAACCTGTGACAAAATAGACATGGCTATTCGAAGAATTGATCTTTTAAACTGTGGAAATTTAGACAAAACATCTATGAAAACTTTAGACTTTGATGCTCGCGAATTCTCAACCTTGGGTCGATCGATGTTGGTGTGGGAGAAAATAAAAGAAGCGATACCTTGTCTGCCGTTGTTTATGTTCATTATATATTATAAAAAAAGCATTGAGATTTTTGGCCATTCTTGGCATAGTCTGGGAATCTTTCTTGAAAAACCGTTATTGTTGTAGTCAGCTGCCAGGCAGCTTATCGTGTCTATCATACATAGTACAGTGGTCACTCAACACATTGAAACACAAGTGCTTGGCGCTGCTAAATATTTTAAACAGTTTTTAGAGAATTCTTTTTCTGAGCCGAAAGAAGTGAAATAAATCAAAACCTTTTTTTTTCAAGAACTGGAGGCCTTGTGTGACCGGAATCTAAATATTTGTAGTGAAAATTAAAAGCGCACAATGAAAATTTTCCGCTGCTCAACAACAACATGCGGACCGCCGAGGAAACGAAGCTTTCGCTTGCCTCATTCGCTGCGAAAAATAATAACTTGATATTTAATCATTTTTCTTAGTAGTTCATTTACTAAGATTGCTATGACAGGTAAAAGAAATAACATTGTTAAACCCTTAGGCAAATAGTGGCGTGTGATATTTGACCCATAGTTTTTCCCAACTTCAATTTCCACGCACCGACGATCCGATCTATTAAAGCCTTTATCTCGAACAACAACAGCAACATTTTATTTGCATTCCCAATTACAAATGCCATTGCACATAGAAAAGAGAAAGAAAAAATGTTGCCAAATCGATTAATTTACAATTTTTGTGTCTATTGATCCATTTCTTAATGCAAAAGCTTCGTAAATGAAGTAACCTAATTTTTAACAAGTGAAAGCGTCAATGCTATTTAAGAGAAATACAATTTTAAGAATCGAAATCGGAATATTTACTAATAATATCGTCCATTAAAGATTTTCTAATTGGATCATATCTGTTGCAAGATAAGAGGAAGTGTACTTCGTTTTCAACTTCATTTGAGCTGCAGCATTGACAAATTCTCAGATGCTCAGGGATTTTAGGGGTGGAATGTCTTCCATTTTCAATTCTTATAGGTTGTAATAATACCTAACCTAAGTTTTGCTACTGCCCGAACAATAATGTCAATCGACTGTTCACCGACAGGGAATAAAGAGAGAAAAGTTTCTCCACATTCAGGATGGTATGTTATAAAATAAATGTCCATGCTTCTAAGCGATTACTGCTCTGAAATTAACATACGCGGAATTAAACAAAGGAAAAGATAAGCAGTACAAACTATATCAGCTTAATCAAGGCGGTCAGGATTGCATTCGCCGAGGATCTTCGCGCTAGCATACGGCAGAACTGAAAGGGTTTTCCTCGACGATAATAAATTTCAAAATACGTTAAAAGAAAATCAGTTTTGCACAATGGTGGATGCGTTGAAAAAGAAACAAACTATCACTTCAACTGCGTTGTAAGATTAGGTAAATTACCTTTCGTCTTGTTCGCGCAGATGTTTTTTTCCGGTTCTTTTTTCCATATAGTTGGAATGGGCAATGGAATGATCGACCTCTGGGATCTTGCGACATGAACAGCCCTCTGGAAAAACTCGTCCGTGAAATGATCAAAATGCCTCTCGGGTTGAAATTCGCACTGTGTGTGAGTGCGAACATTGTCCTTTTTTCCATTGCGGGTCCGTTCGCAGGGCTTCAATGAAGCAAAATACCAGCTCGGTGGTTGGATTCAGTTATTGTTGTAGCATTGTACAACACAAGTGCTACCTGTCATTACTGCCGCAGCAAGGAAGATTTCAAAGTCGAGCAACAAACGCTTGGCAAGAAATCTTTCCTCGAGGACAATTTACTTTCCCGTGGCAAGTAACCATGTGAAGGCACAAGGTTTGAGGTGAGCCTCTGACGTCACTTCCGCTCATTCGCAAGCCAGCTTCCGGAACAAGGGCCGGTAATGGCGGCCGCAAAATCTCGACAAAAACCGTCCGAAAAAAGCGACTTCTAGTCGTCGTAATAAGTTGAAATTTGGCATGGTAACTAAGAACCACAAACTATGTTCAAAAATGTAAAAATATGGAATATCAAAATTCTGGTCCCAGTGGCACTTTAACAATTAGATTATGAGCTCGAGATTTCTATCGCGTGATAGTTGATGAGGCCGAAGGCCGAATCAACCATCACGCATAGAAATCGAGAGCGAATAATCTAATTGTTTTAGTATAAATCTACTAGACGTTCAAAACTTAACAGCAGACACTACATGTTTTTATTGAAAAATGATATAAATAGGTCACACCGCGCGCGGAAAATTCTACTCACTATCTACAACAGAATAGATAGTGAGTAGCGTATCCAATCAGAGAACAGCATTAGTGATCGAACGCTAGTAGATTTATACTAATTGGAAATATAACATTCTTGTTTTTTGAGTACAAATAAACAATCGAATACAGGTGAACAACATGCAGATGTATAACATTTTATTCAGTTACTCAATGGAGTACCTTCAGACGATCCTTTTCTTTAAAGCTTTGTAGCAGTTAAATACTTGTAGTGTTCCAACTGCAATTTCATCGTTTTATTTCTGAATGTTTTGTTTCTAATTTCGTTTTGCTTCTGAACGAAAGAGACAGTTAATGTAAATGGACACCAACATGATTTTACATTACACGTAAAAGGCGATGTTTGCATATAACTTCGACAGTGGCGTAAATTTTTGCGGAGAAAATTTGTGCGGGAAATTTTTTTCGCGGGAACCTTTTTTGCGCATCGTGAAAAAAAGTGCAAAAATCGCAAAAATTAGAACCAACAAAAATTTAGTGCCACACGGTATTTTGCAGTAGCAAAAGGGCAAAGATGTGGGAACCGCTAGGAAAGGCGCAAAAACTGGGAGGCAAAGGTAAGAAAACTGCAAGAAATTCACTGACTCGCTGTCCCAACATCGGTTCGTAACATCTTGTATTACCTGAACAAGAAAGAACACCTGAAGTAAGAAACTAAAGAAGAAATCTGCCACTGTTTTGCTGGCATGAGGGGACAAGCTGAAAGAGAATTTCAGTGTTTATACCACATGTACTTCTCGTGTTTACAATCCGGAAGTGTTTATACCACATGTAATTCTCGTGTTTTTGTTACCCTTCTTTGGCGTCACGTTTAGTTTTTGTCTCTTTTATGCATTATGAGACATAAATAAATAAATAAATAAATAAATAAATAAATAAACATATTTATGCAGGATGACCATTTCAGTTATAAAAACTGCTATCAACATGGGTCCTGCGTTAAAAATAAATAAATGAATAGTTAATAAAATAAAATATTAAAAACAGTTAAAAAGCTATATAAGAAATCTAAGAAAAGACATATAAAAAGCGATAAAAAGACTAAAACTAGGTTCATATACAATTATTAAAAATATCGGCCCCTTTATAAAAAAACGCTCTTTAAAAAAAGGAAAAGAAAAAAAGGAAAAGGAAAAAAAGGAAAAGAAAAGAGGTGAAAGAAAAAAGCGCTTCAGAAGACAGCCTCTTTGGCCACAATCACGACCTAATTCTAACAGAGAACAGGCGACATATTGTCATTCGAGACCTTTTATAGATCGGACTACGAGTACGAGATTGAATACGCGTACGACTTCCGAATTTCGGCGAATTTCAAACCGGGGATCAGGGGATGTTTCCAGAGTCCTCAATCCTTCGTGCTGTTTATCAGTAGAGAAGGAGCCTCCAAGAATGACATTGGTAACTAAACTAGGACTGAACACTCGTACTCGTACTCGATTGATACTCGATCTCGTACTCGTGCTCAAATCTCAAGTTCCCTATTGCAACCCGTACCCTGAAAACTGTGGAGTCTGGAGCATAATCAAGAGCGTTTGAAATACACATTCGGTCTGAGAAAAAGCAATGTAACAAAGTTATTTGAAGTTTCTGCGGGTTCTCCATTAAAAACTGAACAAGGGAACAGAAACGAGTTTAAGAACTCAAAATGGTGAGTAAGGACTAAACAAAAAAAACTACAGAATTTACGCAAAGCTGGCATACTAACTTGGTCTGTTTTGAGGTATTGAAGTGGACAAGTAAACCAGAGACCACTCACAGTTTTGTTTTTCTTGCATGCTTAATGCGGTTTACTAAACCAAATCAAATCATTACACGGCTTTGTTTTCTCTTGATGGCTTTATTAATAAGGCGAATTATACCATCCTTAGTTCTTATAAAAAACAAGGCAAAAACGAAATGATTTTACACGTCAATGTTTCAATAAATCTAGAACGTACCAAACTCCCTGAGTACGTCAGGACATACAGGCGGTCCATGTGACCGTTCTGTAGCCTGAAGTAACTTGGAGAACTACCATTCCACCCTGGATGGGATGCCAGTCCATCGCAGGGTTACCTCCCCCCCTCCCCCGCCCCCTTCCACCTCCAACAGTTTTTCTCCATTACCGATTTATACACCTGGATAGAGAAAGGCAATGTGGTGTAAAGGTTCTTGACTAAGAAAGCAACAAAGTACCTTGCAGACCAGGCCTTAAACAACTGAGAGCCGATTGAATTTTACGATAGAAAGTTTCCTGTCCTTTATATTTTCTTGGAAACTAAAAGAGCAAAAAGCTCTAATTCAAATCAAAGTCCAACAGCATTCTAGCTTTAATATAAAGGGTGTAGTAAGACTCTTCTGGAGTGAAGCAATTCAACTGAACGCGTGACATTTTCCTCATTGTGAAGTATAAATTGAAACACCTCAATCGGAAAATGTAAAATACTCTTATGAATACATTGGGTTTTTTTAAATCCCGCGATGGATAAATAGAGCTGGAGAAATAATGTTATTGTTGTATAAATGATGAAAGTTGGCCTCAATGTGCTTTCCTTCTCTGTAGAAATATGCGTAAAGATCAGCTAATAATTCTAAAATGGTCTATATATTCCTTTCAATGTCATATACCAATTTTGATAAGATACCTGTGCTTCCACTTCGAATTCAAAGTGGCTGAACTCCTAATAATTCGAATATGATGTGGATGGTGGATGGCCATCCACACAAAATAAGAATAATGAAGAGCAGATAAGCTTAAAAATCATACTGAAACTTCGGCAGACTGGATCTCATGGATTGAAATATTGGCTTAAAGCCTGTTTCAATCGATGATCATGGCTAGTCTATTTAACGTGTTGCGGACAACACGGCACTTATTCTAAAATGCCATATCAACGTTAAGTGGGACTTTTTATACGGCTTAGGCCTTAGCAGAAATAACCATGGTAACAATAACCGTGACAACCAGGTATGACGTAGGACCTCCCTGTTCAACGCAACGTGAGTGTGCACTGCACACCCTTCTTAGGCCTTAGGGTCATGTGTTCAACTTCCTTCAGATCGTGACCGGGAAGAAGCTTCAATTTGAACCTTTGAAGAAGTCGTGCTATGAGAATTTTCGTCTCCAACTCCGCAAAGCGCCTTCCGATACAAGTATGGCGGCCAAGGGAGAATGGAATGTAGGCGTAGTGTGCAACCTTGTGCTGATTGGACGGCGCAAAGCGATCTGGGTCAAACTTTTCAGGCTCGTCCCAGTACTTTGTATTGTGATGCAGGACGTACGCGTCTACCATGACGCTGGTTTTGGCGGGAATGTGGAGGCTACCCAGCGTGATAACCTCGTTTGTCATACGTGTGATCGCTGGCTGGGGTGGATGCAGGCGCAGGGCTTCCTTGATGACTTGATCAAGGTATTTTAGCTTATTGAGGTCTTCGCTGGTAACAAAGACCCTACTGCCAAGTACTTCGTCAATTTCGGCTCCCAACCTGACGAAAAGAGACAACGCCAAATTATCAGATTATCTGAGAGTTGTTCTTTCTTTTATTATCATGATAATTTTCCTCGGCTTACATCGATTGGAGCGCTTTTCCTGTAACTTGACTACTGGTTAAAAAAAATTCTGCGATTAAACCCCTCCCCCAACAACAACATGATCCTGCCAATCACAGTGAAGATATTTTCTTTTCGGCCAATCAAACAGCAAAACCAAACAACGTAATTTGGGTCACTTACTTTTTCGCGCTCTTACCACCGACCCCTCTTTTTGTTCTTTCAAGGTGTTCTGAATGGTTCAACCAATTGAAACGTTTTTTAGTGCTCTGCTCAACTTAAATTACACATTTCCTCGTAAAATAAGGTAGATCGTGGTCAGGCATCGAACTGGTGTCCTGAATTGTGGCTCTAACGTTTACGTCGGGACAAAAACCTAACCTGAGTGTTCAGTCAACTGAAGGCAATTGAGCAATACTTTCCTCTGGGTGTTGTGTATTTAAGATCTTGAAAGTGATTCAATTTTTAGGCCTTTGGATTTGTGACTATCCCATGAAGGTACTAGGGAATACTTTATTTCGGTCTTATTTGTTCTGAGTCATACTCAGAATGTGACGACAGAAAAGAAACACGAACCTTTCCTCTACTTCTGGGTTGGAGAGTATTCCAGCGAGGAGATACGCCAAGTGGTTAGACTCGGTTTCTTCACCTGAAAATAGAGATAAGCACATTAAAAACCAAAGTAAACATCACCTTGACCTATGAGCTGCTTCTGTTTTCTCTCGAGATGGTCTCTCGATAGTCAAGCAAAGCGCTGAACACGGCATAACGCGCAAAAGTTCCTGCCACGTGGAAACTCAAGGCCAAAAAGATTTTCACGTGGTCAACGATTTTCGTGGAGGAAAGCGTCTTCCGTTATTGGTTCCACTGTCCCTAATAAAAGCCAGGGTCGGGAACAACAACGCCAATAACAGCAAGAACAACAATTCACCTGTGAACTATGAACTTAATCTCCCGGCCGATTAGGATGCACGTTACTGGGTAAAGAATCGTAACGGACAGATCCACTTTTTCCGAGAGGGAACCGAATTGATTCCTGAGACAGAACCGACAGGCGCCAGTATTAACGTTATTAATCGGTTAGCGTACTTTCTGCGCGGAAGCTTAAGTGACGTTTTTTTAATGCTTGCTGTTTGATCAAGTACTCAAGGTACCAAAGGCTTGTAACCCAGTTTTGTATGAGCCGGAAGTCGTGACTTACCGCCAACTACAAACGTAATGAAATGATCGACCATATCGTCTATGGTAGTACGGCTGTCGCGCTCCGACAACTTGAGAATGTGTGACAGGATGTCGTTACGTTCGTCCTCTCCCTTGTTCTTCTCCTCCTGTCGCTTTTCAAGCACTCCTTTGGCCACCCCCCTCAGGAAGCGCACAGCTTCCCTGCACTTAGCTTGGTAGCCAAACGTGGAAGGCTGGAATCGCATGAAAGGTTTTCGAAAGCTTTGTACAAGACCCTCCAGGGCTATCCTCGCATTGGTAGGGATTGGGGTCTGCGGATCGTTTGTCGCGTTCAAATCCAGGTCGTAGGCGATCTATGAAATAAAACAAGTCTCTATGATTTCGTAGTTACAGGAGGGTGGTAAAGCGGGGACCAAATCAAGCTGCAGAGAAAAAAATCTTTTCATTAAAGTAAACCATCGTAAAATAGTCTTTTCATTGAAGTAATCCATCGACAGCGACTGAGACACTACGCAGTCTCCGCGGTCTGGCCATTCTTGACACTAGAGCCTTCGGCGGGGCGTAAATGTATACCCTCAGTCATGCACAAAAGAGAAGGGCTCTGGGCTCTTCTGGGCTGGCCCAATCTCCTCCCCAGAGCGCTCGCGCGTTTAAAGTCAGCGGGAACGAAACGTCACGGGCATCCTTGTTGCTGGCCAAAAGGAACGTGGCCTCTGGGAACGAGATTGGGGCTGGCCAGACTATACTAATATTGGTAAATTACAGCCCGAGGCTACATAACAAATCACTTAATAAAATATGTAGGAAAACAATTCCCTTGGGCCTCGTAGCTCTTAATTTGGGTCTTTTCAGTTGACGAGCAAGTAAAAGAAGAAAAACTACGTTAGTCTACCTCTTACACTGAATTAGTTGAGTCCCAAGCAATGTGATCTAACTAACGAACAACGAACGACGAATAATGACAAAATTAAACATGCTCCCTCCCACCCCTCCACCCCCACCCCTACAAAAAAGAAGCAAACTAGTCGTAGTTGCTTTACGAACGTTGGCGTGATGGTTTTGTTTTCATTCGCGGGTTCTGATTGGTTCAATGCGTCGTTGGCGTTAGAGATAATTTCGTAATACGACTTTCTCGCAATGATGGAGTTTTATGCAGATATGACCGCAACTCGGAAACAAGGCTATGGGATTTTAAAATATGTTAGTCGGTGGGAACACGATTAACGCGTTAATCCTTTCATGATCCCATGTAATCCTATACAATCCCCTGCCTAAAGGCTTAACACAGGGGCAGTTGTGCTTGACGAAGTAAACAAGGTCAAGAGCAGATTGATGCAAATATCACTCTTGTCAGTCTCTGAACTAGCGCAATTTCACCTCCAGTTTAATAAAAGTAAAATTCGCCTCCGGTTTAACTAGACTAAAAGTCGCCTTAGTCTTTTTTTTTTTTTTTTCAACCAAGAGACCCAAGAGGACCATGCCCATTTCTTACATCTTTCTTCTTCCCGTACCACGGTTCTTGCGATGTTTTTCAGACTTCGAGCCTTCTTCCGTACCGACAGTTCGGCAGCTAGACAAAAACCCGACACCGATTTAGGCGTCGTATACCAGAAAGGTATTTTTTAAAAATAGCCAAATTTGCCAGGAAATGATCAGTAAATATATGAATTTAGCTTCGATTCAGCTGAGGAACGGCGTCCCAACAGCTGAGTATCTGCTATACAGGCAGGGAGCAGCGTTATGTGAAATGGTAAAGACACCGTGCACCGAATCTACTTACTCTCAGAACAAGAACGCATGTCCCAGAGTCAAACCATAACAACTTGAGCAATGTCACTTTCGAATATGGACAAAATCCTAAAGTGTGACCATTCAAACGAAAGCTACTGGGCAGTGTTTTCCTGTGGTACTGTTTCTTATGCCGTACAGGTGGTTCTAGGTTTTGAGTCTGTGGATGAAATCCTATGGCGCGACCATTCAAATGAAAGCTTACAGTACATTAGTGTGGTGCTGTTGAATAATTTTACTGTGCCAGGGGCCATAATCGGGGACCGATTATGGCTCCTGACTGTGCTTATAAGACAGTTCCAGTTTCGAGTCTGTGGATAAAATTGTAAAGTTTCAGTCCCGGCAAACGAACGCTAACAAGCAGTGCTTTCCCCTGGTACTGCTTGTTTCTCAGTCAAATTTTTAAGAAATGAAAATTAGTTTCGAACTTTACTATTGAATGAGAGGGACTAGCTCAGTACTATACTACACTGGCTAAGCAACCATACCTACCTTAGCAACCATATCCAGGTTGATTCTGACGAGTTCTTGAGCCATTGAAACCTCTGTCTTACCATCGGCAAGCGTTTGGAGCCTCTCCAAGAACGAGTCGCAGATGGTACTGAAGCTGTCTATCATACCAAGTAGAGTGGGACGATGAAATGCCGGGTCCAAGGTGGTTCGCTTCCATTGCCACTCTTCGTCAGACACTTCAGAGAGAAGACCGCGCCCTAACATCCTCTCGCCGAATAGCGAGGAAAAATGGCTGTAGCCAAACGTGTCTCTGGGTAGCTTCTTGGTGATCAAAACTTCCTTCACGGCCTGGTCGTCTGTGATCATTACAACCGGACGATGATAAAACCAGAAAACAAACAAGGGAGAGTACTTTTGTCCCAGCTCGGCCCATATCTGATGGACGGTTACTCCGCGCTTGTTTCGATTCTCGTGTACCAGTGCCATGTTGCCTTTGAAGAATCCATCTCGCTTTGGCCCCGGTAGATGGTCGTACTTCGCATGTAAATAGTACAAGTAGATCGTGAACCCGGTTAAAATTATGAGTGCCGTGCATACGACACCTGCTAACAACCAGAGTAAAACTGTTCCAACAGAAATCATCTCGAACGCCAACGTCTTGGAATAACGTCGAAGGCTTTGCCTGTCCAAAGTGCCCAATTTACTGCCTCGTGCTTGAACTTTATGTTTTATAACCTGTGAACCCTCGTGCAGTGCTACACGTTTGTTATCATCCGCGACGTCAAACAACCGGAAAAAATTACCGATTAGTCACGCTGTCCTATCACGTACTTGCTATCATATTGTAGTGGCAACCCACCCAGTACTTTTATGATGAAATTTTCGCAATCATTGTTAAAATTTCATTATGACAGTGCTGAGGGGTTGCCCACCGTGCTTGTTTTCGAAATGTTAACCATCGCCTTGGACAGAGAAAACATCGGATCCAGTGGAAAGGAAAACCTTAAAATATTAAGCTTTTAATGTGGGCGTTGTATCTCGTAGGAAGGCCAAACTGAAGCAAAGGGAAATGCACAGCTCAGATTTCGTCACTGAAAGGATACCAAGGGGACAATTTGACAAATTTTCAAATATTTGCCCTTAAGGAAGCTCAAATACAAAAACCATTTCTGGATTCAGAAGCTAGAATCATCAGTTTTAGCTTTAGTTTTCAATTGATCGTTATGCCCCTTTATATATTTTAAGACGATTGTTAAATAGCAACTAAAAACGCCCAAAGGGACGGTCGAAAAGTTCAAAATGAGCGGACAAAATCGCAATATAAGGACTTGAGGAGGTAAAGAATATTATAGGAAACAGTTAACTTTGCATGGACCACCGTAACAAAATAAAAGTACCCGATCCAGTAGTATAGGATCTAATCAGCAAAAAAAAGAACCAAATAAAAAAAGCAATGCTGACGCAACGGTATAGGGAAACTGAATGTATATTTTAACCAATATTAATTATTGAAATATTGGCTAAAATATACACTCAGTTTCCATATACCGTTGCATCAGCATTTTATTTGAAGGAATATTATGAAGCTTTCGGTGACGTTTTCCTGTCGGTCAACTCTTCATTTTTAAATGTTTTAGATTTTTGTGCGCAAGGGCTGTACATACTATTATATACACCTCTGATCTTTCTAATTTGAATATAGTTTAATCAATTGAAAGGAAACATAGAAATCACACGAAAGTGCCGTTGGCATCAGTTTATTTGCGCGTTGGGCTATAATTGAGGTGCAATTGAAGTGAAAACACAGGCATAAGTTTTAGTCCATCAGCTACTAAAATTGTTCGCGTGCCGGCCGGCGAACAAGATAGGGCACTTTGGCTAAAAGAGCATTGATTGTTGAGGGTTCTCAAGTCTAAAGCCTTGAATCTGTCAAACATCGAGAACGCCGGCTAGGATTATATTTGTTTTCTTAAAATAATGATAGTCGCTTAACGAGGCGGCAGGTCTAATACAAAGAGCAAAAAGTGACATCTGTATGTAAGTGGTGAATCTGGCTATTCACATACACTGAAACTTAGCTGAAACCTTTTTTATCACCGGAAAGATAAAATATGCGCAATATTTAGTTTTGTACCGTTATTAGCACTGGGGGTTAAGTGGTAAAGGGTCCAATGACTCAGTAAAATTTGCATTTCACGTGCAGTGTAGAACGTTTCGTGAATAGACCGAATACTGTATGAATACTGTCAAACGGATTCTACGTCATCCAAAATCCAACTTTGTTGTATGATATTGATCGAGGTGGTCAAACGAATTAAACATTTTGATTCAATATCGTTCAACGTTGTTGAATGAAACATGTTTTTAAAAAAATTCTTGTTGAACGCGTTTGGCCATCCAGTGGCGGATCCAGGATTTTTGAAGGGGGGTTGCTGACCTAACAGAACGATATCAGAACAATCTAAGACAAAGCCGCCTCAGTGATAGTTTGGTTCCCTTTCTAAATTTCAAGCTTGATCGACCCCAAAGAGGGGGTGCCTAGCCACCCAATCCACCCCCCCCCCCCAGGATCCGCCCCTGTCAGTCCCCAAAACCTGTCCCCCTGCCATCGACTTGAATGATGCTGAATGCCGTCCGAATTGGTAAATTGCAGCCTAGTGCCCAGGCGTTCTCTCCTTGCTCTCTTGGCGAGAAATTTCGACACCAGGTCGAGTGAGCCGGGGGAGAATGCCTGGGTACAAGGCTGGGTACTAGGCTGGGTAAATTGGTGTTGCCTGCACGTGCTTTGTTGCTGTTCACACCTGAGAACAACAACTTCAACAACAACAATGTTGGATGCTGGTGTGATCGAAAGTTTGAAGGCAGTCGAATTTCGTTCAACACCACTTAGTGTCATTCAGCATCATCAGTCCAACATCATTCAGCATGGTGGCCAAGTATGTGTAACAAGTTGAATCCAACAATGTGGAGCGTTGGCCCGGGGCCCAAAGGAGCCACGACTGCCTCGTTCCCAGGCGCGGGTTTAACGCGGGCAAACAGGGAGCGCGGGGTGTCGTGGGAAGGATGCCAAACGCGGAGCGTCTGCAATGCACCTATCCCGCAACGCCACGCGCACCATCATATGATAAGGAGGGACGCCCGGGGACGAGGCAGGAGCCACGATATAAAATGACCTGCCTGTTCAAAGAAAAGGGCATGTGTACCTTCGCAGACTGGCTGCGTAATCTCGATGTGGCTCCCGGCCTCGAGGCTCTGGAAAAGATGCGTGCTTTCTACACTGATAAGGGAATCGATATTCTGAAAGACGCTGTCAGCATCCCAGGTGTGAGTTTACATTACTTGCTCCGCGGATGTGTTGAGCGGGACGCGGAGCTTTTCTTTTTGGGAAAAGAAGCGTATGAGATGCTGAAAGAAGCTGTTGTCGGAGGCCCAAGCCTCGTTTTCACAAGATACCACGAAGTTGGAGTCATGAAGATAAATCTCAACTTTCTTCTTCTCGATCGTTATCCTTGCGTGAACCGTGCAATCAGCCAGGCTAACATGTCAGCCTACTGCAGACCATTATAATCTTAACGACCTCGCAAATTTCAGCTTCAGTCAGGAGCCCATCGCTCCTGCTTCAGTGAACTTTAATTTCGACTGCTCCACAAAGCCGAATGATACAATTATCAAATTTATAAGTCTTCCCCTATTAAAGCTGTTTTCATTTGTCACGTCTTCCACGTAAACCAGTATATACTGACGAAACTTCATAGTCATATAAATTGTTGTGTTGTTGTTCCTGAACTAAGCACTCCCTCCCCGAGGGGGATGGGTTATTCAATTTTTGCCCAAGGGCATCAGCTGAGAGAAGAGGTTTATTAATTTTTTTCAGAGTCCAATTTTCTAGTTCAGATTATAAATAAAATGCATGCTTATTCCTCTGTAATGGCCAAGGAAAATAAGCAAAACAAAAAAGAAAGTGTTTTTTTTTCAGATTTAAGGCGTTAATATTACTAGGCATTTAATAATGTGTATAAAGTGTAATAGCGTTTTCATCCGCTAACTCAGCTAGTCAGTTAAAAACTAAAGGAGAAAAATTTTTTTTCGTTGACAGAAATCTTCATTGGAAAAGTTGGATTTTTTCGAGTTGAAGTCAGATCAAAGTTGACGATAACTCGGACCTCTCTTTGAACAACCGAATAGGTACGAGACGCAGGGGTACCACCCCTGCCAAGGTGTCCGAGCACCAACCGGCCCCTCGAACACCCTTCCCCGCCCCCAACCAAAAAGGCGGGGTCATTCACTTTTGCACATGATCTTTGTTGCTGGCCAAATGGATCGCTGCCTCTAAGGACGAAGGGATATAAAGATGGCGGATGAATATGGTCGATTACTACATCTCCGCAGTCCCTGCAAGTTTTTCCAAGACGTTTCCCTGGATCTCTCGTCTATCTCTCTGGCGACTCACCGACATTGAGGATAAGAATACAGAAAGTAATGGTGAGTACAATTTATCCCAAGGAGAAAACCTAAGATTTAGCTAATTGCTTGCTAAGTCTAGAATAGAAACTTTCCAATCTGTCGCGACTCAAAATGCTAACTTCCCAAGAGGAAATTAAACTAAAGGGCTAAGAATATGGCAACACTGTTAACTACTATTTGGCTGACTTCTTAATTGTTTTTAGTTTATTTTTCCTTGTTAGCTGCACTCTCATATGTCGCACGCACACTTCAGTTGTTTTATGAAGGAAAAGGGCAAATTACTAGAAGGACAAGGGTAAAACTTAAGACTTAAGATCTTCTTTTGTGAGGGTGAGACGAATCTAAAACAGTTAACAAACAACAGATTAGGTGGATAACAGTTGTTTTTTAATTATTATTCTCCAATAGAGAACACATATTCTTAACTTAATTCATTTCCACAATTAGAACACTTCATTTTTGTTCGTTTATTTGAATTTGAAAATGATTTCAGAGATCGAAACGTCGTTCTGTTTTCATCGCTTATTCTTATAACGAATTATAAATTCAATACAAAGCCTTTCATAAAATCAAAAAGTAGAGCTAACAGTCTATAGAACCAACAAATAGTTTGAACCCAGGAGTCATATCATATAAAGTCGGAGAGGAACGATCGTCCGGGTGAGTGTAATCCTGAGAAGCACTGTTGTGGTGACCTTGACTGATGTTTCGACAACGTGAGGGGAAGTCGTCATCAGAGTCAATTCTGTAGACCCTGAGATGATCCAATCAAAATCAGCGAGTTGTTTTCTTACCCATGATTGGGGAATACAGTCCAGTGATAGAGAGAACTCAGGTTTCACCCAGGAGACCTGCACTAGCCCTCACTGAATACTGTGTATAGAATTTGAAAGGATGAAAAATGGGGACCTCTGTGATATCTAAAATTTTAAAATCTTAGTAAACAGGTTGTTTGCGACATTAACTGATGTTCATGTAGCCAACAAAAATCCTTCCCGGGACTACTCCCACCCAGACGATCACAATCGACTGACTACTAAACATTTCGTTGGCCTCATTTTATGAAAGACGCAGAATGTGGTAGCTTTGTGTTAGCATAACCTGGCACACGCACTTGGGGGGAGTTTGGGATAAATCACAAAAACCCTATACTAACACTACTTGCCAGTTCACATTGGGTTTACAGCCAAAGACTCTTCAATTTGTGTTTGCATTAGATTATGTAAAAACACGCACCACTTTCTATTTCTTAAGTTTCATAAGACCTCTAAGAGGAACCAATGGAAAAAGTCCACTTTGTCTCTTGTGGGTGTCTGTTATAGCAGCAGTTGAATGCATCTTGTTGTTAGCCTAGCAGAAATCAAGTCTAGACACATGCGTACAATTGGTATGTGGTGTTGTACCCACTTTAAATATCCAACTGGGAGTAATTGAGCCAGGATTTAAGAATTCTGTATAATTTCCACATGCAAGTTGGCCACATCTTCAGTTTTGCATTTTTACATGATGTATAAATTAAATACTATCTGCCATATTAAATATGTACAAGCAACAATTAGTTTCTGACATACTGCACAGGTAAAAGAACACTAAAATAATAAGCCAGAAAAATTTAGATATTGAGAATGTAAACAGTATGAAAAATGTAGTTAACATGAACTGCCAGCAGTAATCAACATTTTCCCTTAAAGATTGTGTTTGCGATATTTCAAACATTCAACCTAAAATAAATAAAATAAGCTATTTAAAATTGGAAAATATAATACCACAAATTGCACTTGATTTGTTGGTGGTTTCAGAGATGACAGCAGGATTTGGGAGGTCTTAATTGGTTATTTTGACCTCAAGATTTAACCACATATAAATTTTAATTGAATTTGATTTTGAGCATCATAAAAGCTTCGCTCAGAAAATTCGAGGTTGTGTTGAATATTCACAGCTTCACTCTAAGCCTTGTTCAGTTTTATCAACATGCTTTCTACAAAAAAATTATTTTATGCACCATACTTCCTTGCAGATCAGTTGAGACATTTGTGCCATAAATAAATTATTAATTAAGATGTAAACCTTATAATGTGTTTCATAGGTTTCTGGAAAAGATGCGTGCTTTCTACACTGATAAGGGAATCGATATTCTGAAAGACGCTGTCAGCATCCCAGGTGTGAGTTTACATTACTTGCTCCGCGGATGTGTTGAGCGGGACGCGGAGCTTTTCTTTTTGGGAAAAGAAGCGTATGAGATGCTGAAAGAAGCTGTTGTCGGAGGCCCAAGCCTCGTTTTCACAAGATACCACGAAGTTGGAGTCATGAAGATAAATCTCAACTTTCTTCTTCTCGATCGTTATCCTTGCGTGAACCGTGCAATCAGCCAGGCTAACATGTCAGCCTACTGCAGACCATTATAATCTTAACGACCTCGCAAATTTCAGCTTCAGTCAGGAGCCCATCGCTCCTGCTTCAGTGAACTTTAATTTCGACTGCTCCACAAAGCCGAATGATACAATTATCAAATTTATAAGTCTTCCCCTATTAAAGCTGTTTTCATTTGTCACGTCTTCCACGTAAACCAGTATATACTGACGAAACTTCATAGTCATATAAATTGTTGTGTTGTTGTTCCTGAACTAAGCACTCCCTCCCCGAGGGGGATGGGTTATTCAATTTTTGCCCAAGGGCATCAGCTGAGAGAAGAGGTTTATTAATTTTTTTCAGAGTCCAATTTTCTAGTTCAGATTATAAATAAAATGCATGCTTATTCCTCTGTAATGGCCAAGGAAAATAAGCAAAACAAAAAAGAAAGTGTTTTTTTTTCAGATTTAAGGCGTTAATATTACTAGGCATTTAATAATGTGTATAAAGTGTAATAGCGTTTTCATCCGCTAACTCAGCTAGTCAGTTAAAAACTAAAGGAGAAAAATTTTTTTTCGTTGACAGAAATCTTCATTGGAAAAGTTGGATTTTTTCGAGTTGAAGTCAGATCAAAGTTGACGATAACTCGGACCTCTCTTTGAACAACCGAATAGGTACGAGACGCAGGGGTACCACCCCTGCCAAGGTGTCCGAGCACCAACCGGCCCCTCGAACACCCTTCCCCGCCCCCAACCAAAAAGGCGGGGTCATTCACTTTTGCACATGATCTTTGTTGCTGGCCAAATGGATCGCTGCCTCTAAGGACGAAGGGATATAAAGATGGCGGATGAATATGGTCGATTACTACATCTCCGCAGTCCCTGCAAGTTTTTCCAAGACGTTTCCCTGGATCTCTCGTCTATCTCTCTGGCGACTCACCGACATTGAGGATAAGAATACAGAAAGTAATGGTGAGTACAATTTATCCCAAGGAGAAAACCTAAGATTTAGCTAATTGCTTGCTAAGTCTAGAATAGAAACTTTCCAATCTGTCGCGACTCAAAATGCTAACTTCCCAAGAGGAAATTAAACTAAAGGGCTAAGAATATGGCAACACTGTTAACTACTATTTGGCTGACTTCTTAATTGTTTTTAGTTTATTTTTCCTTGTTAGCTGCACTCTCATATGTCGCACGCACACTTCAGTTGTTTTATGAAGGAAAAGGGCAAATTACTAGAAGGACAAGGGTAAAACTTAAGACTTAAGATCTTCTTTTGTGAGGGTGAGACGAATCTAAAACAGTTAACAAACAACAGATTAGGTGGATAACAGTTGTTTTTTAATTATTATTCTCCAATAGAGAACACATATTCTTAACTTAATTCATTTCCACAATTAGAACACTTCATTTTTGTTCGTTTATTTGAATTTGAAAATGATTTCAGAGATCGAAACGTCGTTCTGTTTTCATCGCTTATTCTTATAACGAATTATAAATTCAATACAAAGCCTTTCATAAAATCAAAAAGTAGAGCTAACAGTCTATAGAACCAACAAATAGTTTGAACCCAGGAGTCATATCATATAAAGTCGGAGAGGAACGATCGTCCGGGTGAGTGTAATCCTGAGAAGCACTGTTGTGGTGACCTTGACTGATGTTTCGACAACGTGAGGGGAAGTCGTCATCAGAGTCAATTCTGTAGACCCTGAGATGATCCAATCAAAATCAGCGAGTTGTTTTCTTACCCATGATTGGGGAATACAGTCCAGTGATAGAGAGAACTCAGGTTTCACCCAGGAGACCTGCACTAGCCCTCACTGAATACTGTGTATAGAATTTGAAAGGATGAAAAATGGGGACCTCTGTGATATCTAAAATTTTAAAATCTTAGTAAACAGGTTGTTTGCGACATTAACTGATGTTCATGTAGCCAACAAAAATCCTTCCCGGGACTACTCCCACCCAGACGATCACAATCGACTGACTACTAAACATTTCGTTGGCCTCATTTTATGAAAGACGCAGAATGTGGTAGCTTTGTGTTAGCATAACCTGGCACACGCACTTGGGGGGAGTTTGGGATAAATCACAAAAACCCTATACTAACACTACTTGCCAGTTCACATTGGGTTTACAGCCAAAGACTCTTCAATTTGTGTTTGCATTAGATTATGTAAAAACACGCACCACTTTCTATTTCTTAAGTTTCATAAGACCTCTAAGAGGAACCACTGGAAAAAGTCCACTTTGTCTCTTGTGGGTGTCTGTTATAGCAGCAGTTGAATGCATCTTGTTGTTAGCCTAGCAGAAATCAAGTCTAGACACATGCGTACAATTGGTATGTGGTGTTGTACCCACTTTAAATATCCAACTGGGAGTAATTGAGCCAGGATTTAAGAATTCTGTATAATTTCCACATGCAAGTTGGCCACATCTTCAGTTTTGCATTTTTACATGATGTATAAATTAAATACTATCTGCCATATTAAATATGTACAAGCAACAATTAGTTTCTGACATACTGCACAGGTAAAAGAACACTAAAATAATAAGCCAGAAAAATTTAGATATTGAGAATGTAAACAGTATGAAAAATGTAGTTAACATGAACTGCCAGCAGTAATCAACATTTTCCCTTAAAGATTGTGTTTGCGATATTTCAAACATTCAACCTAAAATAAATAAAATAAGCTATTTAAAATTGGAAAATATAATACCACAAATTGCACTTGATTTGTTGGTGGTTTCAGAGATGACAGCAGGATTTGGGAGGTCTTAATTGGTTATTTTGACCTCAAGATTTAACCACATATAAATTTTAATTGAATTTGATTTTGAGCATCATAAAAGCTTCGCTCAGAAAATTCGAGGTTGTGTTGAATATTCACAGCTTCACTCTAAGCCTTGTTCAGTTTTATCAACATGCTTTCTACAAAAAAATTATTTTATGCACCATACTTCCTTGCAGATCAGTTGAGACATTTGTGCCATAAATAAATTATTAATTAAGATGTAAACCTTATAATGTGTTTCATAGGTTTCTGGAAAAGATGCGTGCTTTCTACACTGATAAGGGAATCGATATTCTGAAAGACGCTGTCAGCATCCCAGGTGTGAGTTTACATTACTTGCTCCGCGGATGTGTTGAGCGGGACGCGGAGCTTTTCTTTTTGGGAAAAGAAGCGTATGAGATGCTGAAAGAAGCTGTTGTCGGAGGCCCAAGCCTCGTTTTCACAAGATACCACGAAGTTGGAGTCATGAAGATAAATCTCAACTTTCTTCTTCTCGATCGTTATCCTTGCGTGAACCGTGCAATCAGCCAGGCTAACATGTCAGCCTACTGCAGACCATTATAATCTTAACGACCTCGCAAATTTCAGCTTCAGTCAGGAGCCCATCGCTCCTGCTTCAGTGAACTTTAATTTCGACTGCTCCACAAAGCCGAATGATACAATTATCAAATTTATAAGTCTTCCCCTATTAAAGCTGTTTTCATTTGTCACGTCTTCCACGTAAACCAGTATATACTGACGAAACTTCATAGTCATATAAATTGTTGTGTTGTTGTTCCTGAACTAAGCACTCCCTCCCCGAGGGGGATGGGTTATTCAATTTTTGCCCAAGGGCATCAGCTGAGAGAAGAGGTTTATTAATTTTTTTCAGAGTCCAATTTTCTAGTTCAGATTATAAATAAAATGCATGCTTATTCCTCTGTAATGGCCAAGGAAAATAAGCAAAACAAAAAAGAAAGTGTTTTTTTTTCAGATTTAAGGCGTTAATATTACTAGGCATTTAATAATGTGTATAAAGTGTAATAGCGTTTTCATCCGCTAACTCAGCTAGTCAGTTAAAAACTAAAGGAGAAAAATTTTTTTTCGTTGACAGAAATCTTCATTGGAAAAGTTGGATTTTTTCGAGTTGAAGTCAGATCAAAGTTGACGATAACTCGGACCTCTCTTTGAACAACCGAATAGGTACGAGACGCAGGGGTACCACCCCTGCCAAGGTGTCCGAGCACCAACCGGCCCCTCGAACACCCTTCCCCGCCCCCAACCAAAAAGGCGGGGTCATTCACTTTTGCACATGATCTTTGTTGCTGGCCAAATGGATCGCTGCCTCTAAGGACGAAGGGATATAAAGATGGCGGATGAATATGGTCGATTACTACATCTCCGCAGTCCCTGCAAGTTTTTCCAAGACGTTTCCCTGGATCTCTCGTCTATCTCTCTGGCGACTCACCGACATTGAGGATAAGAATACAGAAAGTAATGGTGAGTACAATTTATCCCAAGGAGAAAACCTAAGATTTAGCTAATTGCTTGCTAAGTCTAGAATAGAAACTTTCCAATCTGTCGCGACTCAAAATGCTAACTTCCCAAGAGGAAATTAAACTAAAGGGCTAAGAATATGGCAACACTGTTAACTACTATTTGGCTGACTTCTTAATTGTTTTTAGTTTATTTTTCCTTGTTAGCTGCACTCTCATATGTCGCACGCACACTTCAGTTGTTTTATGAAGGAAAAGGGCAAATTACTAGAAGGACAAGGGTAAAACTTAAGACTTAAGATCTTCTTTTGTGAGGGTGAGACGAATCTAAAACAGTTAACAAACAACAGATTAGGTGGATAACAGTTGTTTTTTAATTATTATTCTCCAATAGAGAACACATATTCTTAACTTAATTCATTTCCACAATTAGAACACTTCATTTTTGTTCGTTTATTTGAATTTGAAAATGATTTCAGAGATCGAAACGTCGTTCTGTTTTCATCGCTTATTCTTATAACGAATTATAAATTCAATACAAAGCCTTTCATAAAATCAAAAAGTAGAGCTAACAGTCTATAGAACCAACAAATAGTTTGAACCCAGGAGTCATATCATATAAAGTCGGAGAGGAACGATCGTCCGGGTGAGTGTAATCCTGAGAAGCACTGTTGTGGTGACCTTGACTGATGTTTCGACAACGTGAGGGGAAGTCGTCATCAGAGTCAATTCTGTAGACCCTGAGATGATCCAATCAAAATCAGCGAGTTGTTTTCTTACCCATGATTGGGGAATACAGTCCAGTGATAGAGAGAACTCAGGTTTCACCCAGGAGACCTGCACTAGCCCTCACTGAATACTGTGTATAGAATTTGAAAGGATGAAAAATGGGGACCTCTGTGATATCTAAAATTTTAAAATCTTAGTAAACAGGTTGTTTGCGACATTAACTGATGTTCATGTAGCCAACAAAAATCCTTCCCGGGACTACTCCCACCCAGACGATCACAATCGACTGACTACTAAACATTTCGTTGGCCTCATTTTATGAAAGACGCAGAATGTGGTAGCTTTGTGTTAGCATAACCTGGCACACGCACTTGGGGGGAGTTTGGGATAAATCACAAAAACCCTATACTAACACTACTTGCCAGTTCACATTGGGTTTACAGCCAAAGACTCTTCAATTTGTGTTTGCATTAGATTATGTAAAAACACGCACCACTTTCTATTTCTTAAGTTTCATAAGACCTCTAAGAGGAACCACTGGAAAAAGTCCACTTTGTCTCTTGTGGGTGTCTGTTATAGCAGCAGTTGAATGCATCTTGTTGTTAGCCTAGCAGAAATCAAGTCTAGACACATGCGTACAATTGGTATGTGGTGTTGTACCCACTTTAAATATCCAACTGGGAGTAATTGAGCCAGGATTTAAGAATTCTGTATAATTTCCACATGCAAGTTGGCCACATCTTCAGTTTTGCATTTTTACATGATGTATAAATTAAATACTATCTGCCATATTAAATATGTACAAGCAACAATTAGTTTCTGACATACTGCACAGGTAAAAGAACACTAAAATAATAAGCCAGAAAAATTTAGATATTGAGAATGTAAACAGTATGAAAAATGTAGTTAACATGAACTGCCAGCAGTAATCAACATTTTCCCTTAAAGATTGTGTTTGCGATATTTCAAACATTCAACCTAAAATAAATAAAATAAGCTATTTAAAATTGGAAAATATAATACCACAAATTGCACTTGATTTGTTGGTGGTTTCAGAGATGACAGCAGGATTTGGGAGGTCTTAATTGGTTATTTTGACCTCAAGATTTAACCACATATAAATTTTAATTGAATTTGATTTTGAGCATCATAAAAGCTTCGCTCAGAAAATTCGAGGTTGTGTTGAATATTCACAGCTTCACTCTAAGCCTTGTTCAGTTTTATCAACATGCTTTCTACAAAAAAATTATTTTATGCACCATACTTCCTTGCAGATCAGTTGAGACATTTGTGCCATAAATAAATTATTAATTAAGATGTAAACCTTATAATGTGTTTCATAGGTTACTTCAAACAAAATTAAGAGTAAATACTGACAATCATAATAAATTTGTATTCCAAGCAGCACTGAGCTTTCATCTTTCAAGTATATCATTCATCTCATAAAAATAATAATATAAATAGTTTCTCTTTTCAATTTATAATCTGCTGTTCTGACTTAATTTCATTCATGGCAGTTCAGCGCCAAGAATGCATCAGACCAGTTTGAGAACTCTTTAATTTTTAAAATATGTACATAATATTATATTACTTATAAAAAACATATAGTGGTCTGGTCACTTGTACCAGCCTTGAATAATTAACTGCATAACCAGTCTGTAAACTGAACATTGATTCTCCTTTAAGTATGAAGTTCCACAACAAAAAGGCTGATGCCCTCATCAATTCACACCTTTGACAAGTGAAATTTGAATTTGGACCTTTTTTAGACATGACATGCACACTGTCCTGGGGGGTGCTCCATATATAAGCTATATCGAAATGTGCCAGTGTGAAGGGTATGGTAAAGATAGGGTAAAGGTAGGGTATAGAAATCAGAGAGTTTTGGTGTAGAATGGGATATCATTTTATCGGAAAACTGGTCATTGGTATAAAGAATTTAGTCGAGAATAGGAATTGAAACTTTGCAAGACTAGGATAGGGTAGGGATTTGTAGTGTCTAGTCTAGAATAGGGTTGCACAATGCAGCTGAACATGGTCTCGTATAACCCTTTAAGCCCTGATATTAAACTGCACATTCTCCTTACTGTTCTCCATACATTTCTTATGGGACTAGTGATGGGAAAATTTGTCTAAATATCAAGACATCTCATCCTTGGTGATCATTTTCTTTCTTCTCATCACTTCAATGTTTGAACAAGTACCGATATTTTTGTAACTGTTAGGGCTTAAAGGGATAAGGTAAGGGTTTCAGAGTCCCAGTGGACTCACTGACAGAGTACCCACTGACAGAGTACCCACCCTCCACTCAGTGGCACGTCCACTGAAAACTAAACAAGTTTTATCAGTTAATAGTCGTGCAAAGGACACATTAATGTTGTTTTTTACCCTTTAAACCCCAGTATCAACATTCAAATTCTCCTCACTGTTCCCCATAGATTTCTTATGGTGGTAATTAGGGGAGTTTGCATAAACATGAAGACATTTTGTCTTTGGTGATCATTTCCTTTATAATTTCTCATGTCCTGTACATTTGATCAAGAAGAGATATTGTAAGGAGAAATTAGATGCTTGTCACTATTGGGGCTTATTAAAGGGTTAAGTTATATAATGTTGTGTTAACTGGTGGTTGATGAGGGCATAAATTGGTGCTGGGCCCCATTGTACTGGAACTACTAGAACTTATAAAGTAGTAAGTTTTTTATAACAAAAAAAATTCAAAATAAATAAATTACCATCAATTCCAAAGTTAACTCTGTTAGGACAAGGGCTTGCACTGCATAGCACCTCACTGATTGCTCTTGAAGGATAACACAGCTGTTAATCAACACTCGATCCAAAGACTATTGCTGCCACATGCCCGCATGAGAGTGATAGTAATGAAACAGACCAGGTTGTTTAAGCCGTTCAATTTCCAGCCTCGCTGTGAACACACGATCAATTAAGTCCCAGTCTTCGCCTCCCCACTTTGTAGTGAAATCTTTAATGTTCATCCCTAAATAGCAAAAGAAGAAAGAGAAAGAACAGTCACATATTTTACAGAGATGTCGAGTGTGTCAACAGATTGAACAGATTTTACAGAGATGATGAGTATCTCAATAGACACAACGCAAAATACAAGGCCACGATAATGCGTTGGTATTAACAAGTTACTTGGATTAAACAGAGTTCTCTAGATAAGGGCGCTGCATCCTACCAAATTTTGTCAAGTACTAGTCCTACCAAACTTGAAAAGCACCGTAATCCTGCCTTCAGAGCTCAACAAATGTTTGTCAAAGGAAAAAATACACTAGTAGCGACATCAATGAGGTAAATTTGATTTTGGCTTTCAGTGGATAACCCTTTAAGCCCCAATATCCATGTACAAATTCTCCTGACTGATCCCCGTACATTTTCTTATAGTATAAATTGGGAGAAATTGTTAAAAGATCAAAGCGACTTCCCTTTGGTGATCATTTTATTAATTCTCTTAAGTTTTTTTCTTGATTATGTATTGTTATTGCACAGAGAAATTTGATGTTGGTCACTTCCAGGGTTAAGAATAGCTGCTCCATTTCATTTTGATTAACATGACTGTGTGCTTTTTGAAAAATGTTTGTTTGTTTGTTTGTTTTGAAGTGCAAACATGTTTGCCAATTTGAATTTGTTAGCATCAAATTTTACCATGAGTTTTGGTAGAGTGAAAAAGATTTGGTCAGCTTAGCATGGATCGGCCCTAAGAAAACAGCAAAACCAGCTTCTGTTCACGGCAAGAAAAATTGGCCGCAATAAATAATGAAGTGGCCACATTTACAGGTTGGTGATAAGATATCAGTGATAAAAACATAACGTTTCGACGACTGCATGTCGTCATTATCAAGTGTAAACGTGATAGACTTGATAATGATGACATGCAGTCATCGAAACATCATGTTCTTACTGCTAATTATTATCTTAAAATGTTTCAAAACATTTTGTGTAATCAGAACTTTATAAAGTAAAATTTGTATTGGAATGCAACAGCTTGTACACACCTCCAAATCTGTCCCAGTCTGCTTTGAAAACGCTTAAAATCCCATAACCATTTTCCTGCCAAAATCCTCGTGGATCATTTGGGAAAAAACCACACTCTAGCCGCGCCACTGCTGGTGCATAAGCCATCTTGCCTTCAATGGTATGCTGTTAACACACAAAATATTATTTTTAATGAAATGTACAATAGAATTTCTGTGGCTGTGTTTCTTACAGAAATAAAAAGAGTGGAAATAAACTTGGACCTGGCTTCAAGCTCACTTTTTTTTACTCTCTAGAAAAAAGGAGAGGGTGAGACCAAATAAGAGAAAAAACAACCTCATACCAGCCAGATCCTATAATCCCTGATGGCTACATGGAAACTCAAATCAAGGCAGGTCATCTATATCTAACATACTCCTAAGATCAGCAATTTTAAAGTAAGTACAATCTCAATACAGTTTACTTACTAAAGAGCCAAGCTAAAAATCCCTGGGAGGGGGAGGTCTGGGGCTGGGTCAGGGTGTGGTGCCTATGCTGTCAAACCCTGACCCTGTTTATGACAAAAATATTCATTTTCCCTACCCTCAGTTTTTTATAGGAGTGAAAAAAGACATATGGTTTATAACAACATTGCAAAAGGGGGCATGTCTATGACGGTGCCAAGTAAAAACCGACACCCTATTTATGAGAAACCACACCCTATACAGAGACCACTAACTTCTTGATGTAAATCATTAGCTCTAGTCAGGAACTCACCTTTCGAACACTATCCAAAATTCCTATAGGAACATCAATGTGAAGATCGAAAAGAAATACTATATCATGATCATTTGGAACAGCTTGAACACCTTGCTGTAGTGCCAATGTCTTGTAGAAAGGCCCTATCATCTTGATCAGTGTGTAGCGTTCCTGCAAAGGCCACACACTAAAAACTTCATCAATGTCAATGTCTTGACTCTCAAAATCAATGATGATGACATGAAAGTTTAAGTCTCCGGTCTCAAGTGACATGTTTGCAAGTTGAGACGCAAAGTGATGAACCCACTTGCCCTGATTTTTAACAGGGAGTACAAAATAAACTGTTGCATTTCTCTGCCATTCCATTCCTTCTGGGAAACAAAGCTTGTTCGTTCCATTTGGAATGTAAACATATTCTGAGAGACGGAAACTCTGGTTTGAACTGTGTAGCCCTAACTGAAGTTCTAGAAGAAAACGGTTCCCTTTCTCAGGATCTGAGTTCTGTTCAACGTTTAAGATTCTCTGTAAATAGTATCTCCTGTGAAAAAGAATCAAAGAGTTTATGTCAGTTAAATATTTATCACACAGTCAGAAGCATGCATGGAACCTCTCATAAGTGACCTTCGCCCACAAGCAATGTATCAACTATCGTGATTCTAGGGGTAGTTGCTTACAAGAGATTCACTTGAATTAAGAAATTCCAAAATTGAGTCTGTCGACTGAATTACGAAGGTTGTGGTTGCCAAAACTCTAAACGAGAAAAAATATCCAATTTCTTTTTAGGAAATACCAAGAAAAACAGAGAAACAAACAACACTGAATGAAAGATTGATTTTATGAATGGTCACACTATGGGGTTTCCTCTGTGGAAACGTACGTATGCAGATAACATGTATATAAACTTGTAGCTATTTAATAAATTCAGTTCTGGACATGTTACAGAAAGGTCAACACCTCCATGGACTCAAAAGTTGTAACCACCTTGTATAGCAATTATTACTCGAAAACACCAAAGGACAGCACTGATCGGTAACTTTCACTTGAATTGACACACTTTAGGGTTTTATCCACAGACTCAAAAGTTAGAATCATACACCATTATAAACAGCATAATAATTATTAGAAAAGCACAATAAACAGCATTATTGGAAAGTGCCCTGGAACCATGTGAATACAACTACTAACAGATGGAAGGAGGAATAAAGACAAAAGCAACGGAGGAATAGTACATATTTAAAAAAAAGGAATGTGGCTTTGAAATCGGTCCTCAATAAATTGTTTATTACAGATACATGTAAAATGGTATTTTTGACGTTTACTTTGTCAATTTATTAATCCAGCTTTTAGATGCATTTAAAGACAAGTGGTCTTTTATACAGGATAAATATATAAAGAAAGTATTGGTTTGGGAGTTCCGAAAGGTGGTTAACCCTTTAAGCACCAATATAAAAATGCAAAATCTCCTTACTGTTCTCCATACATTTTTTATGGAACTAGTAAGGAGAATTTTTCTAAATATCAAGACATCTTATCCTTGGCGATCGTTTCCTTTATTCTCATCATTTGAATGTTTGAACAAGTGGTGATGATGTAAAGAGAAATTTCATTTTCGTCACTGTTAGGGCTTGAAGGGTTAACGGTCACATTAATGAGGTTTCCAAAATTTTAAGAAAATGACTCAGGTGTTTACCATGTTGTTTGAGTCACTAAAAAGTGGTTGTTGTAACAAGGTGGTTTAATTAACGCTTTAAGCCCTTACATTGACAAAAATGTATTATTATTTCTATTTACATCATCACTACTTGTTTAAGCATTCAAGTGACGAGAATAAAGGAAATGATCACCAAGGATGAGATGTCTAGATTGTTAGATAAATTCTCCTTGGTAGTTCCATAAGAAATATATGGAGAACAGTAAGGAGAATACGCATTTTCATATCAGGGCTTAAAAGAGTTAAAAGGGGTGGTCATACAGTTAGTGTATGGTGGGGTGTCATTTGACTCTCAAGAATAAATAATAATAAAACAATTATAATAAAAAGCGCCATATCCAAGGGCTCATGGCGCTTTACAACGTAATAGTAATATTTAAAATAGATTAAAAAATTTACATCAGTGATAAAAACCATAAAATATAAAAATACTTAACAAAAAAATATATATATATAGAAGAACATAAATATATAAGAATACTAACTACTAATATTTTACACTATAGGCATTAATTCTACTTAGTTAAAATGTTTGCGGAATAAGTGAGTCTTTAAGGCAGTTTTGAAGTTTGCAAAATCATCGTGAGGCGGACAGGTTCTGGTAATGAGTTCCATAGTTTAGGTGCGGCAAATGTGAACGATCGACAGCCATAACCCCCCTCAATACCTTTGTTAACACACTGTGACAGATAATTGGGAAGTCTACATAATTGAGGTCGAGTTAACCAAGGTGACAGGTGCAGCTGTCTCCTCGCCTTAGCCCAAGGGGTGCAGACAAGAGAGAGGAAAAATTAATGAATTGTCAAATAGTCTGTTATTAGATAATGGGCAGATGGCCTTGACTTCAAATGAATTCCTTGGGGGGTGGGGGTGGGGTTGGTGACGATACTATTTTCTTTTCCCAAATGTTACACAAAAATTTGCCACAAACGTACAAGTTAACTTTATTTATTTGATTACTTTGTCGTTTATACTCTTTGACACTTATGTCGACCAAAGTTTTGTTTTGTATTTTTACCTGCAATTTTGGTGCCAGATACGCCACTAAATTGTATTTGAGAGGACAGCTGCTGTCTAGTTCTGTTAGTTCTACCGACGATTTTGTCATGTAACTACGAATGCCGTTTGAGTAAATATTTGACGAAAAAAAATCAACTAAATTTGGTCCATTCAACTATCTAATTATTTATCAACGACGCTGCGAAAAAAGCCACGCTGTGAAAATTGCGACGAAATTAAATTTTCCGCGGATTTTAGGTGAGACACAAATCAAAACAACAACTATCGATGGATTAAGATATTGCGTTATTTTGAAATAAGAAAGTTTGGCGTTTTTGTTCATATCATATTGCCAGAAAAATCAAACTGAATCTTTCCTCTTAAAATCGAATTTCGAAAGCTGACAAGCCAGAAATATGACCTACCGCTTGCAAATTATTGTAATGAACAATACAGGTTAAGAAATTTTGAATTAAATCCCGGAAGCGACACGAGAGGTGTTTTAAGACGTTTCTCAATATAGCTTGATCTTTTTTTTTCGCGTTCTTTTTTAAGTGTCAGGCTAGATGGAATTAAAAACTGCAAATGTAAAAGCGTCAATCTTACCTTTGAAAAAGCTGTAAACTTGCCATAAATCTCGTAACAATGTCACTCACTGTGTTATTATCAACGAGTTTGTTCCCCTTTGACGAAGGTACTCTTGCTCGTCGGAGAAAGGTACTGTCATTCGGATAAGCTGCAGAATCGTGCACTAGATTCACCCCTTCATAACGGCTCAGGTTCCTCTCGATAATATAGCTCGGTTTGTAAACACATGTCGGTAAAATCCCTCTCAGAAGATTGCTATCGACAAACGGAAGAGATGTATAGTTAAATTGATCACGAAGATTCAATCCATTGTATTTCCCCTGTTTCACATGACTAGGCAACCGTGAAAGCCCGTCAACAAATCCACTTCGATTCAATTTGCGGTCATCGTAATACGAATACAAATATTGCCCTGTGATACTTTCAAGCTTCAGTGACCCTGGTTTACGCCAATACACTTTTATATGACCGTTGCCCTGGGCTTGTTTGTGAAGTGCTTCAACATAGTATCTGTTTCGCGCGACCAAGCGAATGTTACGGGAATGCTGCGTGGGGTATTTTGAGAACGCGCCGTCCTCGGTCCATGCACTATCCGTTGGAGAAAAAACGCTAGCTATTAAACGAAGATTTTGAGGTTCATCATCGAAACTCAGCCATAACTCGGAAGTATCATCTGACGAAATCGCGAATGTGTAAAGGCCTGAAACTTTCGGTTCTATGAAACCGAATATCCTTTGTCCGTAATTGTCCAGATCCCGTGAAGTTTGAAATCTTCTAAGGAATAGTCTTTGATGTGGATGGCGAGGAAAAAGCGGTGTTTCGCGAAGACGATCTACATCCAGTCCGCATAGATCGTTCCAAACGTGTAAATTCAAAACACCGGGGATATTTGTAGAATTGATCGGAACATCGTTAAGAAGCACTGGTTCGTTCAGATCGTGGTCAGTCAACTGTCGGTTCGCATACAGATCTGGAGGCTGAGAACGCGTAAAAATAAACGCAAAAAATCCTACAAAAACAAGGAAAACGTATATAGGAACTAGTAAGAAGATTCCTCTTCGTAGCTTTCTCCAAACCATGCTTCCGGCAAATATCGTGCTTCATAAATAATTTCGCCCTGTCATGTCCACCGTGCCTTCATCTTGTCTGTTTATATATCTGATTTGTAGCGCACATGCGTGATTGCCGCCTCGAATATTGTCATGCAAGATTTATTGTCACGCAATCAGATTGCTCAACGATGTGACATGTACCTCAAAATATTTTAAGTGATAAGGAGTAAAGCGTATTTAGAAATATTTAGAGAGTAACTTGTTTAAGAGATTTAAAATAACAAGTCCTAACAAACAATAAGCAACAGACTTCTGAACTCGTGAATGAAGTTGAAAAATTGTAAAACAATAGAAGAGTTAAACAAAGTCGACACTGAATTTTTGCCGATATTGCAAAAAAATCTTTCATTTTTTAATAGCCACATTTTCATGATAATATTGCAAAAAATATCGAACTAATGTGAGAGACGTGAGAAAAACCCTCTTAGACGTCAGACTCGTCAAAAGACAAAAACATCGTCTAATATGAATTCTGTGAGCTCTTATTTTAATCTCAACAACGAGAAGAGACAGTCAAAACGTCGCCTCAGAGGAAAATCCAAACGTTTCTGGAAGGTTTTGACGCCTCTTTCTATTTTTGAACGCCGTCAAATTATCGAACTAAAAGACGTGAGAAAAACCCTCTTAGACGTCAGACTCGTCAAAAGACAAAAGACTTCGTCTAATGTGAATTCGGTGAGCTTGCACCAGTTTCCCCGCCCATTTTCCCATTTTTAAAATGAGACAGTCGATTGACGGGAAGAGACAGTCGAAACGTCGCCTTAGAGGAAAATCCAATCGTTTCTGGAAGGTTTTGAGGCCTCTTTCTATTTTTAAACGCCATAAAATGCATTTTATTATACAACTGTTTTCTTTCAGTTGGTCATATTCTAACTTAAACCACTGCTTATGAATATTACTCAACTTAATTTAGACCAAATGAATATTACTCAACTTTAGACCAACAACTTTCTTGTCGAGTCGAAATGCAAGGTTATTCAGTTTTCACAGCTGATTTCATAGTTTGTAGTTTGCACAAATTCTGTTATTTCTATTATAATTACATTGTTTTTCCTAGACAGAATTTATAATCCACGTCCTGAATTCATATTTATAACGACCGTAAGTCGTACTTAAGGACCCCACAAACGAGAAAACAATCAAGGCATTTGCCCTTTCGCGGAAGCATTAATAAATTTTGGAGTTGCCCTTATATTATTTTCCCGTTTCCTGCTCATGCACTATTTTTGCCAAAGCATAATTCGCTCCCAATAAGCCGAAAAAATGTCTCTGATTTCTTTCAGAAATATTTTGCGTTCATGACAAATGTTGCGTGCCGGCCGTGCAAACGGTGAAACTGTTTCGTGAAAGAATGTTCTCTGTAAGAGGCTAAGTCAAGGGAATTTTGGCGGCGTTTCGTTAAAACTGTGCGAGTTTTAACGTTAGTCCAACGTAATTTTCAAATTAAAATCCGTTCAACACCAGCTGTCCGTTACCAAACACACTTATTTTACTTATTTTTAGGTTTAACAATAGCTATTACTTCCTTGTTTGCGCGGGTCTTAATAAGGAAAATTCATTTGAAGACGAACAACACCTCAGCTATACGAATCCGGTTAAGCACACATTATTTTCGTTTTAAAAGGAATGGATCTGTTGTTTCTACAAAGGAATGTATGACTTAGATTGTTAGAATTGCAGTTGTCTTTGAATTTACCATGCTAAAATTCGTATAAGATACGAAATATCAGCGCAAAAAATGAATTCTTTACCATCGGAAAGGAGCATCCAGATTTACCCCCTATTAACAGGATATGAAGTTTTATTAAATTATTGATTTTCTTCTTTTCTTATTGATTCGCTGCACACAAGTTAACAGCGAATAACCCCCGCTTGAGATCGGATTTTATGTGCCGAGCGCCGCGTCGTTGAACGTTTTGGCTTTGAAACAGAAGTTTTCTCCAAATATGGTGCATGTAAGTGTGGCCATTCAAATGTGAGTTGTTGAGTAGTACTTTCCTGTGGTGCCGTTTTTTACGCTGTACAAGGTTGTTCTACACTAGCTTTTGAGTATGTTGATAAAATCGTAAAGAGTCGTCATTAAAACGAAAGCTACCGAGCAGAACTTTCCGGTGGTGCTGTTTCATTAGTGATACAAAGTACAAAGCTATAGACAACATTACAAAAGCCTAAAAGTTGGTTCTAATTATTTCCTTTTGACATAATATCAAAGTTTTTGTGAAAGGGCTAAGAATACGAGCACCCGATTGAATGGGGAAAAAATGAAAGTCGTCAAACAAAGTGCAAAACTTTTGTCATTGGCAGGAGAAGATATAGTTCTAATCATTTTTCTCCTGACGTGACAATATTCAAAGCGCACGAACTTACCGGCAGTAATTGTAAGATAAAAAAAAATTGTGATATAAGGTACAAAGCGAAGGACGTTAACAGCAGAAAATATTGTTTCGATTGTTTCCCGGCTCTTGCCATTAATAATAAAGACATGGGATTTTCCTGCTGACACAGTAGGATGAATATCATGATTCAATCTTCTCTTCTGATGTTTTGGCGGCTATCACGGGGAGCCAATTTTCTCGCAGTGGGCTGGTCCCTTGAATTATACCATAGTTCTTTTTAAAGAGCGTGGAAGGGTGCATCTTTCCAGTAACAGATGGTCTTACCAATATATCATCAATGCAACGTTAGTTACATATATATCTTCTGTCGTTTCCGGAATTTTGTTTAGTTTGAATTTGAACTCCCGCGCTCTTGATTAGTGTGGAACTTAGTACGACGGCTTTGAGGCACGAAGTTCCGGCAATAAATTTGACGAATGTTCGTGATATAGAGTATTAAACCCGGTATCATTAATCTACAGAAAAGAATGTAATTACAGGTTTAAATTGTACCATATTTCACAAGTTACTCGGCGGAAAAGTTTAAGAAAATTCTTTTTGCACTAGAAGCTTTTTTTCAGTTTTGTCCGTTAATATTCGACTATCGCGTAAAACCGTCTCCTCGGTCAATTTTGCGTGACTCTGAACAGCACTAGCATTATTATAAAGATTCAATTCTTATGTTCGAGTTCAGACAAATATTTGATAGCGTTGCGGCTTTCGTCACACGGCCGCCATGTCTTTTTTCCGCTTCATCTGGCGACTAATTAGCGTCAAAAATCTAAACGCGCTAAACCAAGAGGGAAACCTTTTCCCGCCCTGCGCTAAACTGAGTACAGCCGAATTCGAGCCTCTTGCCAGCCTCAAACAAATAGCAACAACGACCGGAACAACAACAACAAAACCACATCACTTCTGGAAATGAAAAGTGTCACGTTTTGAATTCGTTGAAGAGAGCACACGGCAGTCGACATGAACCCAAGAGATTCGGAGATGTGAACGCAAGGGGTGTCGATGGTGTAAGCCCATTATAATCCAGCCATGTCAGAGTATATAAAGTGGTCAATCGAGAGGCAAGAGATTGATTCGGCCCTCGCCGGCGCCATCTTTTCTGAACGCAGTAACACTGCGTTCGGCGCACATCAATTTTTTTCAAAGTTTTCCCGGACCAACTCACGTTCCGATGCAGGGAATAAGTAAGAACTCTTTTACGTGGCCCTGCTCACCTCAATACAAAAGCTTTAACAGCAGCAAGAGGTATTTATTGTTTTCTGCTCGCAAAACTGAATCAGTTCATCGGCCATGTAAATTATGCCTCGCTTAGTTCAAACATTTTTTTGGACGATTGCTAGTTGCTAAGCGGCCGAACATGTTGCTTATAAAGCCAAATCGACTACGAATAGTTCCTTTTCAATTCACAATAATTTATGAACAACGTTCACTATGAAGAAAATAGTAATAATTTTATCGCTTGCTACTTTAATTTCAATTTTCTCGCTCTTCGAAGTTTCCGGAAAACCAGCTCTGAACGGTAAGCCAGTTGAATGGAGGTTGTTCGTAGCATATTTATTTCTAATACCGTGAAATTTTGAATTCGTTCGCTACGATTCATGATTTGTACGTTGGCTCGGTCAATTTTGACACTGATTTATATGTAGTGCGCTGAGAAGGATTTCTATTCTGTGAGTGATTTTTACGCGCGTACAAACATAAATTTTGTTGGATTTATACGCGCGGAAAAAAAATAGCGGAAATGTAAGAAGAACGGCTTATGGTTGACCTTAAAAAGTTTGAACCGCACTTAAATTTATGTCTACGCGAGTCGTTCGAGCATCGTCTCTTGTTTCACTCACGTACGTAGACCCACTGAATTTGTTGAGGTAAATATTCGCTATCTTTGTATGTCCAGGACGCAAGTGAACTGTCCGTAATGAGGCAAGGTTCGGATAGGGTAGTTATTGCCATTTAGCAGGGGATGTTTAATGCATCTCGGAATTTTCTTTGAACGAACTCGGTTCTTCGGTACATTTGCTACAATACCATATTTTCCCCTTTGTCTGTTGCGTTCCTAGACCGCTATTACGTTGGAGCAAAAATTAGTTCATACTAAGAAAACAAAGAAAGAATGGAAAAAAAGCGAGAAAACTTTTACAATTATGAAATAACTGTTGTAAGTTCACGTTCAAATGTCCGCCATTTTGGGTTTGAGTTGAGGATAGATTATTTTCAGAGAGTGACTAGGCAACGGCTAATGATGTCAACGTAAACCTCAAAGTGTCAATCTGTTCATCGTGTTGTGTTATTCCTTAGACAAGAAACTTTCAAGGCTCCGTAATGACTCTCTGTACCCAGGTGTATAAATATAGGCACACGCGAAAATATGCTTGGGGTAATCCAGCGATGGACAAGCATCCCATCCGGGGGGAGTATTTAAACTCCTCGCTGTTTCGTGTTGGGTATCCTGTGATGGACTAACATCGCATCCAGGGGAAAGTGCTGCTAGTCGCTTCGTGCTGGGTATCCTGTGATGGACCAGCATCCCATCCAGGGGGATATTGATACTCTTAGCTACTTCATACTACAGAAAACGGCCGTTTGGGCCTTGTGCGACTTTTTACCTTACTTTTACCATGTCGGGTGGTGCTAAGAGAGGGATAGCTTTCTTAACACATAATATCTACTTACAGAGGCATATTTTAGTTCTACAATGATAAATTTTTTTGTTGTTTTTCTCTCAAAGAGGAAAACAGAAATCTGTGTGAGTCTGAGCCAGACAAAGCTGAGTGCATCCGAGAAGTGGAAGAGGCTAAAGGGAACCTAGATAATGGAGAACAACAAGGTACAGAACAGAGTCTATGGCTGTTAACTGGCTAATGTTACACTGGTGAATAACAGCAAACTGTGGTGACGAACATAACAGAACAAAGCATGTTGTAAAAACAGTGATTTATGAATTTCGTATGCTACAACATGCATCTTCAGAAGTGTTGTAGCATACGAAACGTTAAGTTCATAAATCAATGTTTTTACAACATGCGTTGTCTTGTCATGTTCGTCACCGCAGTTTGCCGCTTTTTATTCCTATTGAAGTTGAGTTGGCCAGAGAATAAGAGTAGTTACACTAGTGAATTTAGTGAATAGACTGACGTTAGGGAGGCGATGTACTAGGTCGGGTCTGACACAAAACTGATGCAACATTGAGCACAATGACTAAACTGCACTGAGACAAAGAACGAAATGTTCAGCGTTAACGAGCGTGGGATAAAGAGAAAAACAGGAGTTCCTGACGGAAGTAGAATCCATGGTAGCACTGGAAGGTTAATTGTGTCAAGCGTCCTGCACTGTGCATTGTGCAAATTGCACTGCATTTCAACCCCGAAAATGCTGTGTAAAATGTCGTGCACAAAATTCCCATTTGCTTTGGTTTTCCTTTAGTATGGTCTGTACTTATACTTAAAAAAGAGTCGCGCCACTTTCTTGACCAGTCAATAAGTAAAACCAAAACCACTCGCGACCTAATTGCACGCTCGTGACCGGCTTTGCTCCGAGTTCTGTTCATTTTTGTTGATTGTGTCAGTCGTGATTGGCTAGAGTGATTACTTTGAGTATGGTTTAATTGCTCGTGTCAAATGAGAACCGCTTAATTGCACTTATTTGCTGGTCATTGCATCTTGTTGCCATCTCTCAATTTGTTTGTGAAACTTCAGAGTTACGTGCAACAATTTCCTAAATGTACACGCTTTTCAACATCATTGCGTGCAATGTTTCAAAGTGAGTTCGGACCTTCAAAGAGGTAGCCTACGTAGCAAGCGTTTCCGTAGTATAGGGCTTTCTGCAGGTTTGAAGCATTGTTCGCTTTTGAACGCGCGAAAATTGGGGCGAGCACAAAAAAAGTGCGAGAAGGGGGAGGGGAAGGGAGGAAAGGAAACGCTTGCCCGCATGATTTAGAAAACCCCGTTCGTCCACGAACGGAGTTTCCTGATTGGCGCGGCATGGTGGTGTTGATCGCCAAGTGATAAATCTGTCAATCAAATCAGGTATGTTCATTTGAGCGTGACCTGCATGAACACAACGAACTGGTTACTGGGGAATTGTTGTAGTGACTTTCCCACACTATCACTATTTTGACCCGAAGTTCCTCTCCAGCTGGTAAATCGTCGACGTTCAGGTATGAGTCTAGATCATTTTTGTCCTGATACGACAGCAGATCTCAAAGACTTGCTGGAAGCTTTTTCCGGCAGGGAGAAATCTACAGGAACATTCTTGCGACAAGGTGGCTAAATTTTAGAACACCCGGCCACTTTCTTGCATCTCACTGAATTTGACAGGATCCTTTTGTTTCTATATGCCTTGTTCTTTAAAGCGTTGAGAGATTTCTAAATAAGTGGCCGGGTATTCTAAAATCGCTCCAGGATTGTTGCCTGATGGAGTTTTGGAGCAGCCGTTTACACAAATTGATAGACTGCTTTGGCGGAGTTTGGGAAACAGTAGACTCGTTACCTATCGCATTCCGAATAACTTCGAATAATGCCCCTAAATTCCGAATTTTTCGAGCGAAAATTGCACTGGCACACGGTCCGGAAATAGCTCTCAGTATTGAACAACTTTCACTCCAACCGGGGAGGTACGCAGCTCTTACAAGGTCTTCTCTGATTTGCTGAGAAAACAATAGAACAAACAACAAAACAATGGACCCTAGCCCTGAAAACAATAGAGCTGCGTGATACCAAGGTTTAATGAAATTAGAGGTTGTTAAGAGATCAGCGAGAATTGTTCCATAAGAATCCTTTCTTTGCTACGCTTTCAAAAGGTTTTCCGAAGAAACTAAACCCGATTTTCCAGGTTGAGATAAAGTTTCAAATTGAACTGTGAAATTGCGTCTGTCCTGAAGCGATCGCTTGCAGTTTGTTTTGATTTTGATGGAAGTAAATTTGTATCATCCGGTGATCTGTTATTCGTAAAATACTTTGTTCATTTCACAAGCTGTCACGCTATGAATTATCCAACTGCGAAAGTGTCAAAGGAGCAGTTTTCAAAATCATGGTGTTTGCGGGCAAGCGTTTCCTTTTCTCGCCTCCCCTCCCCCTCCCCGCCCCTTTTCTTTCTGTGTTGCGCTCGCCCCAGTTTTCGCGCCGCCAAAAAGTGAAGAATGCCTCGAACGGGCGGGAAAACCTCGGAAACGCTTGCTACGCAGGCTATCAAAGAGGAAAAATAACTTTCCAGCCAAGTCCTTAGATCGTTTAGGCCTGGATTCTACCTTCGTGCGATGACGTCACGTGTGTCCACTCCTGCTCCAGGCTTCGCGCGGACAACGAGACCCCTCTTCGTTTTAACGTTTCGGCTTTACGCGGTCAACGAAGCAATAGAGAACGCCTAGGTACTAGGATGATAGCTTTCTTCTTCGAATGTGTGAAGGCAAAAAAGAGGTGGAAAAGCCGCGCTGAGGCCGCGCGAAGTGTAGCCTGATTCTTAGACGGTTCAGAGGTCGCT
Organism: Siderastrea radians; assembly: GCA_964017195.1. Taxonomy (NCBI): domain Eukaryota; kingdom Metazoa; phylum Cnidaria; class Anthozoa; order Scleractinia; family Rhizangiidae; genus Siderastrea; species Siderastrea radians. The sequence goes on from OZ024895.1 coordinate 35,727,812, forward strand.
CACCGAAACTAAGGAGGGAGTTTAGGCGAGCGACCTCGGACTGTCTGATATTCAGGTTAAGCGAAGTATTGCCTTTACATGGAGCTAGTTCATAATGGGCTGACCCTTAGGGGTTGAAACATACTGAACTATAGAGAGTCTATCGACTGATGGTTGTGCGCGCAAGTTCGATGTTCTTAAAAGAAATATTAGCCTGACAATCGAATGCTTAAAGGGCTTTTGTGCTAGTTTTCGGAAAATCAGATGTCCAAGGGAAAACAACGCCTGGCACTGTCCCTCCGCGGATAAACGTTATCACGTCACATGATTAATTTAAGCCAATCAGATCCGGAGAAAATTTAATGGTGAACCGTACGTGTCAGACAATTAGTTTCGAGCCTTACGCACCACTCAAGAAGCGATAAGGTAATTCTGTTGTCGCAATCACAACTTGAGCCGTGTAATGTGGTCCGGCTTGCACTTTTGACCGTAGAGAAAATCCCAAAGCAAATAAAAGCTTTTTAGCAACACTATCACGTGGTTGTGTTTGTTATTCAGTATTTTACTGGTGAAATTTAGGATTTTTGTTGTACTTTGAGTTTGGACATCATTTGGAGGGCACAATTATACTCTCCAATCACCAGAAACTACTAAAACTATTGTTTTATTTCATAATAGAGCAATTTTTAGGTTTAATAATCTGAAAACAATGGCCGCAGACAATGTTGAACAACACAAAGAAGGCGAGACCGATAATTTTAAGCGTGTTTGTAAAACCAAATTTTGGTTTGTTTGCTATTATAATAAAATACAATAAAAGGGCTCTTTTCTGTAAATGTTGAGCAAGTTAAGTGCTCTTTGAAAACAGTTCATCCATCTCGAGTTGACGTCCACTTATTTAATTATGGCGAAAAGGCCTCTTTTACAGGTTTTGAAGGCATCAACTTAAGCGGATGAAGCGTAGTTTAATTTTAAAGCCAATAAAAAAAAAACTCAAGTTGAACTACCAATCATATTCCTGGTTTTATCATCACAAAAGCTGAAATATGATTGGACATCTAACAGTTCAGTAAGTTCAGTACAAAAACGCGAATCTTAGCAACGCGAGTGGCTTCAAAAAACTCTTGTAACAATTTCGTAATTGAATTTTAAACTTGATAAACGAAACGAGACAACCCTCTTTTTGCAAAAATACAATTTTGTAGAATAATATTTTACCCATAACATCAACCACTAACTCTTGCGCTTTTTTGTAATACCTCTGTTTTGCCTCTTTTCTTAAACGGGCTTTAATTATCTCAGCTTAAGCCGCTTTCTTTACAAAGAACACGGGTACAATGTAAAATTAATATTCCAAGTTTTTCAATGATTTGTTTTGAGTCCCGGTGTTTCTATTGTTGTGAATGAAAAATTCGTTGACCAAGATAACAGAGAAATTGCGACTTAATGATATTTAGAACAAATATCTGAGTTTTAATTGGTAGAGTTTATTTTACCACCTGAACAAACTATCGCAGTTCGAGCGGGCGGAAATTCAAACCATCTTTGCATAACCATTGCGGGTTGGCAGGGTAGCTATGAAGACAAACAAGTGCCTGGTTTTCTGTTTTCTTTTCATTTTCGTCTTTCCCACTGCTAGAAAAACCCCTTGTCTTCGAGCAATTGCATTTTCAGTTAATCTTAGAAGTTAACCGAAACAGCTTCGCCATGTGTCCCCAGGAATCGAACCTTTGATCATTCGCACAACTGATCTGATCAGTACATGCAATCCCCTTTATGTGAACCTGATCTGTTGTTCTCGAATCTGTTGAGAAAGCCTTTCCAATCCTTCGTAAAGCCCTTTCCCTTTCAGCGCGCATGTAGCCTGTATGTACCAACTTCTCCCTTTCAAGCCGTGCAGCCCTAATTTTTCGCTCAGTTCCGCAGTGGACATCGCGCTGGGTAAATCTTGTTTATTTGCAAAGACCAAAAGAACAGCCTCCTGTAATTCATCCTCGGCTAGCAGCTTAAACAACTCGTTTTTCGCCTCTGCGACGCGGTTTCTGTCACTGCTATCCACAACAAAAATAAGTCCCTGAGTTTCCTGATAATAAAGGCGCCATAAGACACGAATCTTGTCCTGTCCTCCAATGTCCCACACAGTGAAACTGATGTTTTTGTATTCGACTGTTTCCACGTTAAATCCTATGGTCGGAATCGTAGTTACTGGTTCGTCCAGTTTTAGTTGGTATAAAATTGTAGTTTTTCCCGCCGCGTCTAAACCCACCATTAAAATACGCACTTCTTCCTTACCGAAGAGGCGTTTGAATAGCCTGGTTAGAGTGTTCCCCATGGCGTGGCGTATTCACTCCTTCACGGCCTTCTTCTGTTCAGCTAGCCACGCATAGAAATCACGTCTAACATGAAGAGTTTACCGATTAATATTTCATGAGGGACCTGCAACGGTACCAAGAGCGCGCATGCGTGTGACTGACATACCTGTCAGTTTGAGTCCGCCAGTGACGATATTATCGAAGTTGTTTGTACGGGCAATATTTTTAGATGTCTACACATTAAAATTTCAAAAGCACAACCGGAATAATTTGTTGTTCAAAAAATGACTCACCGTAATGATTCGATTTGACACCAGCGGCGCTAATTTTATTTTGGTGGCATGTGGGAGGGCGCATGTTGACAATATATAGGGTGCACATTTTTCGAAACAGCAGCAAATTTTAGTCCCCGTCCTCAGGTATTGGGAGCTAACTCAGAAACGAATATTGCTGGGAAAGAGGGTGTTATGAAAACTATGAAAGCTCTTTACGATGTTACACCTCTTATACTTCCTTTGCAAGACTGAAAAACGCTATTTTAAAATACTAATCCCATAATTTTAGGTAAACTGACTATATAGAAAGCAAAAGATTCTTTTTATTAACACTAATATTTTGATTGACAGGTGATTCCCTAGTGAACTGTGACATCGTAAGTGTCAATTTAGTGATTCTTTGCTGAGCGTAATAAAGACCACCCAATAGCTCGGGTGATATTTCTCTCTGCTTTAACAAGGTTAATCTGGTTGTGAACTTTGTATTAAAAAAACATTGTTAAATATACTGGGGATCCTAGTTATCAAAGAAATAGGTTACATCTTTTCTCTCTTTGATTTATGCACTGAGCGATGTTACCGACTTTAAATATGTCACCCTTTGAAATATGTCACCCTTTGTTAAAAGCAATAGAAAACAGTCATTCCTTCGATAAGCAACTTTTAATGCGAAGAGGTCGGTCGAAGAAATATGTCACTTTAAATGGTATCTTTTACTGCTTTCCAAGTAACTGCCATACTGGACTAAAAATCAATTTCTCGTAATTTTTTCTGTCAACTTTGTGACACGGAAGGGTACGCGGACCGCGTGTAAACTCGCGCGCTTCCTTAGCTCGGGTCAAACCAACTATGGTCAAACGAAACAAGAGTTAATGAGAGTTCAACCTCAAATTTCAGTTCCTGGAAATCGATGGAGGTTCAAACTCTAGCTCTCATTTGGTCTAAGACTCTCATGCGTTCTTGACAAGTTTGAACACAGGCTCACCATTCTCTGTTTGTGTGGTGTGCTGTACATTTATAATGGCTGTATCGGTTTATCCAGGAGCCAATTGGCTCCTGGTTTATCAAACTAGCAAAACTAAAGCCGAAATGTAGGCCTTTTAAAAATGACGAGAATGAAATACAAACTCACAAAATTGCTGTCATGTTGTTTCAGCAATTTTGTGAGTTTTTATTTCATTTTCGTCAGTTTTAAAAGGCCTAAATTTCGGCTTTAGTTTTGCTATTTTGATGAACCGATACAGCCATTAGAAATGCACAGCACACCACACAAGCAGAGAATGGTATGCCTGTGGTTTGAATCGCACCTGATTTCCCTGAAATTGCTGGAAGTTCCAACTCTCTCTCACGTTTGAGCTGTAACTCTCATGCGCTCTCAAAGAGATTGAAACTCTCTCGACCTCTAGTCAATTTTGGTTCTCCTTTGGCCCAGGCTTTAGGCTTATCACAAAATCCCTCAAGACCAGGGCACTCAGGTTTCCAAAATTGCGCGAGTCATTGCTTGTATTTTCTTAAAATTGAACCTGGTTCACCGCTGAAATTTTTTGTGCGTAACATTCAGCACAACAGTTCCGCCACCCCAACCCCACCAAAAATATGAAGTAGAAACAACGGAGCGAAGGGGAGAGGGTGGGAGGGGAAGAGAAAACTGCAATTTCATTGCGTGCAAGGTTGCGCCCGATGGACTTCCTGTCCTTGCGCCTACTTCTAATAAAGGGCTCAGACGTGAGAGAGTAAGACCAAAATTCTGGTACCTAGGGTAACCTTTGTTGCTTTTGCAGTGATAGTTTAATAAAACAGCGTTCTTTGTTTTATTTCAGATCAATCCGGAAACAAACCAGATGAGTCAAATGGAGGGGACGAACAAGAGGGGGACACTATGGAAGAATACTTAGCAAGGATCAATAGAGTGCGGAGAGAGTCTGAGGAGAATAGAAAATACTGGGCAGAAGAATTGCGCTCGATGAACAAATGGGAAAAGTATGGACTTGGTTAATTTAACCCTTTCACTCCCAGAGTCAGTTATGGAGACATTTAGGTGATTCTAACTTTTGACTATGGGGACGAAATCCTATGATGTGACTATTCAAATGAAACCTCTTCAGCAGTACTTTCACATGGTACTATTTATATTTTAGTATTTTGCAAAATGAAATATGGGATTCGTCTTGAATTTTGATTTTAGGCACTCTTGGGAGTGAAAGGGGTAAGAAGTGACTGAATACAAACAAACAAACAATCAAACAAACCAAATAAAACGAAAAAAGTGATTAAATGGCTCTTGTAGGAAATGATTCAGTGGCTAAAGTTATGCTTTTCACAAAAAATTTTTACATTTACATTCAAATAATATTGATTTGAGTAATAAAATGAACAGTATTTTGCCTTAGTTTGTGATGCTTTTTTAAAGCAAAAATGATATTTTGTAAACGTTTCTGTGATACATCCTGATGGCGAATCCAGATTCTCGCTTAAAGGCCCGTTTACACATGCGATTTTTGATGCAACTTTTGTCGCACTTTTCAGTGCAAGTTCTGTTGCGCTCAAGTTGCATCATTACATCGCGCGTGTAAACTAGCGATGATTTCATTGCGATTTCTGTCCGATTTGTCGCCGCGAAATCGCCCATGTTTCGAACATGATGCAACTTGGAAATTGCAGCAAACATCGCACGCTGAATCACAGCGAAATCGGCGCTAGTTTACACTTGCGACGAAAGTTGCATTGGAAAGCGCGACAAAAATCGTACCAAAAATCGCATGTGTAAACACGGGGCTTAAGGTGGGGGCCTAAGGTTAAATACGGAGCGGGAGAAAAGGGAAGAGTGAAAATGGTGCGGCCATGGTTCTCACTTTTTTGATAAAATGAAGAGGAAAAGCAGGGCAGACCCCACCCCGGCCGGGCTCTTCCCCTAGACCCGCCACTGTCGTACACGGCCGCTGATTATGAGTAGCCTCTCTATTCCCTGTCGAGGGTGGTCAGTGGAGTGGAAACCTAGAGTAAGAAAAGCAGGAACCAGGCGAAACAGGTTGCGTAATAGCAGAAGAGAAAATGGCGCCCGGTAGCCGCGGAAACCCGGAGTTAAGGGCATGGAAAGTGGGAAATAGATATCCCCTTGTTTCCTCCTTTCCTTCTATCAGAGATATCTCATCTCCTTTGCAACCGTTAAGATGTCTGCGACAGAGATACAGTGGAATCCCGTTATAACGAAGTGTTAGGGACTGGGAATACTAGTGTTCGTTATAACAAGGTTCTTTTCAATACATTTTACTATTACTGAGCTGAAGAATATGGTTCGTTATACGGAAGTCTTCGTTGTGTAGGGCTTCGTTGTATCGGGGCTACACTGTAGTATGAGATGTCAAACAGGAGCTCCTGTGGCGAACTAGGAGCGAAAAACGCACGGGTATCTAGAAACGAGCGAAAGATAAGGTTTCGGGAACAGATAGTGCCCCCTTCCCCCAACAGGGTCTGCGAGGGTTGTAAAGGGGCATTCAAGGGAAAGGAAGGAGTGGGGAAGGGATCACGTGTGAAGCTCCGATTCCCATTCTCAAACTGATACAGACGATACAGTGCGCCTATCAGGATATCGCGTGACACGTGGTCCATCCATCTGATCGCGTGACACCTTTTTGTTCAACATCAATAACGACATGTTATAAAAAGCCGCCTTCTACAACTAAATACTTCCATTTCTAGCCCGATACTGATAAATCGAGACAAGAAAACAAATAATTTCAACGGAGAACTGCAGCTCAGCTGTGAAGCTCGGCTGCTGTTAACTGTTTCAATACAACTCTTCAAGTACATCGTTGTGATGACATGGGAACTACCGTCATAGAGTTTGTGGCTTCTTCACGTCTTTGAAAAAAAGTTTGCAGTATACAGAAATGCTATTATATCATATGAAAATCCTATTTTAGATATTATCGATGGATATATGAGTCTTTGATCCACTAGGAGATCCTAAAAGCAGATCAGTCATGCGATTTTAACCCAGCAGGTCGAGTTTGTTTTGCTTTCTCTTTTCCTGTAGCCACTGCTTCTTGCATTCCTTGTAAGCTCTGAAATAATCTCCGCATTTGCTGTTGTCGTAGTTATTATCAGTCAAACACTTAAACGATGCCTCCATAGCCCCAGAGCATGAATAGCCATCAAAAAATCTGTGAGCATTGGGGTCCATACCAGGGGTATAGCCTTTAGGTCGACTCATCTCAGAAACCAGGAGGATCTCAAAGGATCATATACAGCTTTTCTTGGTCTTTCTTGAGGCGATCGAACATTAGATTGGAAAATAGCACGGAGTTTGACCGAAAAACGGCTTTCTTCCTGCTCCGAGTTTTCCTCTGAGATTTTTAACCAAGATTTTTATCCAAGAAAACCGTGAATAGAATCGATAGTTTTAGATTGCGTGACCAGATGTGTGACAATATTGCAGACAGCGGTTATATTGAACAGAGGATTTCAATGTAAGTGTGTGCGCACTTCGCAGTCTTGTTTCCCGCCAAAAAATTAAATACGACAACTTCGCGGTTGAGTTCTAGATTTCCAGTCGTTAACAAAGATTATCTTCCTTTTCTTTCATGGCTGATTAGAAAAACACTGATCGCTGGTGAGATTTTAGGAAAGCAGCTATGGTTCTTTTGAACAGCGGGAAAAGAAAGAAAGGCGATGGCGAGCAAAGCGAGGAAAGCGATTCTCGTTCGCGGTCCAGGTAAGGAGGCCATCTTGGTTTCTATTTTGCATTGCATTTGTGTACAGTTCAAATCTGTCATTTTCGTTTCCTGAAATTATTCTTTAGTGAAATACAAACTGCATAAAAGACAATAAATCCTTAGTTGTTTTCATCTGAATCGCCCCACTTTAGATTTTCAGCCACAGACATTGCGGCATTGTAAAGATTCATGTTCAAAGCCTGACTAGGATCTCGGTTGGGGAAACGGTGAAAATTCAGCTACTTTTCTCCGTTAATGAGGCTCCAGAAAAGCTATTTTGACCCCATTAATATCTTTTAATAACAGATGTAACCTTGTTTACTTGTGCTGATGGTATTTCACTTGAATTTCGAACGTTTATTCAGACCTGATGAAGGAGCCTCGACTGAAGCTAGAGTCAACAGGATTCATTCGAATGACGTACTTGATGTGAAGTATGGCTTTGATCGGTACAAAGATCCTGTTGACAGGCTGGGATGGCTGATTAACATGCATCCAGTAAGTCAAAACTAACGATTTTACATTTTTGAAACCTCAACAGAAAAGGATAGTGAAACAACAACATTTTTGTAATCTGACATTTCTGTTCTCTCTTCATTGACTGGCTTCTAATTATTGCAAAATGTATTCACACGGTTCTTATAACTTAGGTTTACTCCAAGTCGCTCAGTAATACTTAGAATGTGCAGGGACCCTAAAGTCAGAATGAACAACTGTATTATGGCATCCCTGCAACCTTGTTCCTGTGTCTCGTCTTCCTGCCCTCTCTTGCTTCACGAAACAGGAAGAAAAAAGACCTTGGGAAGGAGGTTGGCGTCACTGGTGGGTTTTTCCATCAGTGGTGGACCAAAGATGTAATTTACCAAAGCTATAGCTCTTCTACCCCATAATGCCTTTCTTGTACTGATATGCATTATATCCATACACACACACATTAAAAAATCAAGAAGAGTAGCAACAAAAAGTTTTCAAAGTACAGGGAGACAAAAACAACAACAACTACAACAGCATGGCTGGAAGCCACAATCTTTTTTAACTGATAGATGAAGAAAAAGAATGATTATTTTATAATATGCGATACAGTGCATGCTATAAAAAGCACACATGGTGGCATACTGAGGTACACAATTTTCCCACCAATAAACCTCAGCCAGAATTGATTCTGTAACTGGTGTGGCTCGCAACCATTTGCCCTTAACAATCCCCACTGCATTGAAAAAAAACCAGCAACAGAAAACAAAACAAAATAAAACGAAAAAAGCAAACAACAACAACAACAAACCCTTGCATCAAGTCTACTCAGAACTCTGAGTACGTACAAGTGCTAGTTTTTCATTTCAAAGAAGAATAAACTGACAAACAGTTTGGTTTTCTGATAAAAAAAAGTCCTTTTCCTCCAAGCTTTCATAGACTTGAGAGTAAGAAACCTGAAATGAATCAGTGTTTGTAGACACTCCTCCCCTCATTTTCTTAGACAGAGATAATTGACGATGACAAGAAGTTGATTAGCGCGGTGGACCTGTACTTCATTCAGGATGATGGAGGTCGTTTCAGGGTGAGCAATAAAAACCATAAGGATCACAGTTCAATTTCAGGATATTTGATCTTCCTAGGTCATGCTTGCTTAGGACCGTCATGAAACTTTTAATTGATCCAAATCGTACTGGTACAAAACTTGTACTGGATCCAAGCAGTACCTGTTCTGTGAGAACAAATCTGGGTCTGTGTTAAACTTTCCAGGGTTATACCGTACATTTCCACCATAGTGATTACTTTTGTCAGTGCAGATTTGAGAAAGGTACTGTGACCTTCAAAGAGTCACAGGGTAGTGTCATGTAGTAGCATAGATTTAGGAGCATGAATGAATGCACAAGACCCATGTGAAGTATTAAACTTAACGCAAACAGTAAGCCAGGACTCAATTAATCCAACAATGTTTATTCCATAGATTTCTTAAAGGTACACGAAGGTAGCAATGCGATTACCAGGTAGCAATATGTGGCAGTGGTTATGCGGTAGTAAAGACAGCGATTTGTATGGTTATGTTGTGGTTCGAACTAAAAGGCAATCACAAAGATACTTTATGTAATGCAATAAGAACACTAACCGAGAAAATCTTCTGAAATCACCTTGAAATTAAACTAAATACAACTAAACAGAACGACTAATGAGAACTTATAACATAACAAATAACTGGACAATGACTTACTTTGGTCAAACTCCTGAAATACTTGAAAATAGCGTAGCGTAGCGTGAACTCGTGTAGGACAGGATCTCTAACTAGCAACTAATGACTTAGCAAGCCTAAAGTAAGTGTGTAATCCGAGAGCAAATAACGACTAGATTATATAACAATTTTACAATAATTACGGTAGCCAAAAACGTGATCTTAAGTAAATATTAACTAAAACGTAAACGATAAGGCATGCTGATCAATGAACTTAAGTACAAACAAAATGATGTTTCAAAAGTAACAGGTACAGATGTAAATTATATCGTACCTTCTTTCTTGCGGTTGCAAAAGTTTTACTGTATGAGTAGTTTGGCTAGTTGGTACAAAAATTGTACCAGACCCAAATTACTGGTCTGTCACTGTGTAATCATGCACTGGGGGCGCGGAGGTGTAGTGGCATGTTGAATGTCAGATCCGAAGGTTGGTGGTTGGAGGACTAGTTCCTGCCATTCTGTTGTTTCCTTTACCACACATCGTCTTTCTCCACCCAGGTATATAAATGGGTGCCGCCAACATACTACTGGGGGTAACCCTGCAGTGGACTAGCATCCCATCCAGGGGGAGTAGCAATATTCTCAGTTGCTTCATGCTACAGAAACCGGGTTAAGCTCTGGCTGTGTGGGCCTCCTTGGCTCATGTGTGACTTTAGTTTACTTTTACCACTGTGCAATCATAGCCTAATATTTGCTCGTGCAACATTGATCTGCTACATAGAAATAGGTCAGCAGAACTTAATGTGTGCTTTGATGCTGTTTTCAGGTGCCAATGCCTTACAAGCCTTATTTCTACATCCTTGCAAAGAAAGTGAGTTTGCCCCTTTCTTGGTACTGTTTCCCTGCTAGTTACACATGTAAGTTTTATTGTTCATGGAGAAAAGCATGGGCTGCTAAAAAGGAAAAAAAACTTCCTTTCAGTTTTCATTATAGTATACTCCAAATTGATGAATACCTGCCATGCTACATGTATGATTGGGAAAATTGATACAGTGTTCTCACCAGGATTTTGCCTTGGGGAGTCGCAGGGCCCCCTCTGCTGAAAAATAGGGGCCCTGTAAGAATATTAGAGGGACAAAGTTACTCGCGGTCCTTGACGGACGTGGAAAAAATCTTTCGTGATTTCTCTGCCTTCCATTTCATCAAAGCACGTTCAAATTGAAACTCTCGCAAAGGTGGCCCTTCTGCTGAAATTACCATCAGTGTGTCCAACCTCTCTGGTAGAAGCCTATTTCTCTGACAGTTTTTCAGGTTGTTTTGAAGGCTAAAACCCCTTTCACAGTCTGCAGTATGAATGGGCAAAGTCAATGCCACAGCAGCAAGTTTAAGAAGCTTAGGAAATGAATCCTTGTGAAACTTGTGAATGATGCTCCAACGAATTCCCATGTTGTCACGGGGATATTTCTCTTGAAGAGCAAGGTGCTTGACAAGTGACCATTCATGCCTTGCTGCTTCAGATTCAAGAAACCTTCCTTCACCATCAGCAGGATTCCTATCAAAATGGGTTAGCAAAACTTCCAGTTCTTGATTTCCCCAGGCCTGGAGATCGCTGCTTGGTACAAATGATGAAGGCCTCATTGCCAGCACACTACAAGCGGTTATGATGTCTTGCGTTTCCTTTGGGAAGCGTTTGTTCAAGTTATTTATCGGTTTAACAAGAAATTCCTCTTTGAGTTTTTGGAATCTTTCCCTTGATTGTGAGCTTGCTGACAGCTTGTGAGATTTGAACTGGCAGGTCGGAGGACTCTCACTGTTGAACTTGACCTCGTCTTCAAATTTTTTAAGAAAGGAAGGTTTTGCTGGGCTTGTTTGGTTCAGCTTATACCTAGCCAGTTCATTCACACATGTTGCGATAGCAGGAGGTACAATGCTGCAGTCAAGGTCCTTCTTCTGAAAAGTGAGTCTCAGTTCCATAACATGCAGTAGGACATCCATGAACATGTGGATAGTTGCCACAAAGTCAAATTGGGTTAGTTTCTTGATGTAACCTTTCAGTTTTCCATCTTTGTCTTGCTTGTTTTCCACTTCCTGTTCAAAGTAGATAACAAGAGAGTCCCAAGTCAGGTACAGGGTTTCCAATGCCTTGTAGAAGGACAACCACCTCACTTGATCAATTTCTTTATACTTTAACTGAGGCTCATTTAAGACTTCTTGTACAGCCTTTAACTTCTCAGTTCTCAAGGCAGATTTCTTGAAGTGGTAAAACATACTTGTAAGCATTTCTTGAAACTCTTTTAAGAACTTGACTTTCTCTGCAGCTTGAGAAACACAAAGTTGCAGTTTGTGTGCAATGCAATGTACACTTATTATATTTGTGTTTAGTCTCTTTAACTTTCCTGCAACTCCTTCCTTGTTGCTAGACATAGCAGAGGCACCATCACTTCCAAAACCAGTAACTGTGCTGATGGGTATTTTCCTTTCTTTCAGTGCTTTTAGAATAGCCTCTGTTACAGTTGCTGCCTTGCCATCCAATACATGAACATTGGTCAGGAAATGAGTAACTGGTTTGAAATCAGTTAAACTGATAAGTCTCATATACACCACAAGCATCTGAGTAACACTTATGTCAGTGCTTTCATCAGCCAGAATGCTGATGCAGCTTGACTGCTCTGTTTCTTTGTCAATGTCTTCTCTTATAACCTGAGCAATTGAATCTTGCAACTCGTTAGCAATAACATCAGTACGATATGTGGCATTAGCACCGCAGTGCAGTTCTTGAACATTTGGGCAGTCCAAAATTTCTAGAAATGACAACAAATTCGAGTACTTGTGTGTAGAAATACCTTCTTTGGCAAGCCAGTATATGCTCTTGAGGGCAACTTCGTCTCCTTTTTCTTTCGCTTTTAGAGAAGATTCGATGGCCTTCGTAAAACTGCTTTCCATCGACTTCCCTACTAATGCAGCCTGGTGATCAGAACTTGCAGCATGTCTACTCAAAGTGCTTGTTCGAAAATTTGAATTTCCCTGGGTAAATGCATTTGACTTCCTTGCCTGAACACAAATCTTGCAGGTCATTATTTTCTTATCGGCATCATAGGCTAGCCATGTGTATTTCGACTGCCATGCACTCTGGAACACACGTTCTTTCTTCGATGGAACAGCTCCTTGATCTTTATTTGCTACGTTTTCCTCTTTATCGTCATCTTCACCAGAATTTCCATCATCTTGTACTCTTTCCTCAAGCCTGGGCACTTTAGGACGAAAGAAGCAATCTAATTTTCGCTGTGCCATGGTGTAATCAGCTGTTGTTCGTCAACAAAAACCACGCAGTACGAATAATCTGAGCTCGCACTCCAAAAGGTCTGTTACATGAAGTACCTACCTGATCCAACATAGCGGACAAGATGTTTACGATTTGATAACGATGCTTCCGCAAACCTTTACCACGTACGTGTGACCAACGAGGGCAAAGGCAATAAAATTAAAGGCTTTAAATCTTTTGATAAATGTTTTTATTCATTTGAACAAAATGCTGGGGTGTTCGATTGACCATTAAACTACTCATAAAGAAGTCTACTACTCAGAAGTCCGTTTGACTCGAAGCTTGCTCCTGCGCCCTAACGGGCGCATCTTCTTGGCTTTTGGTGCTCCATCTCAAATTTTTTTGCGGGAATCCCGCAAGGCCGCAGCCTGGTGAGAACACTGTTGATACATAAAGTGGCTGCTTAACCCTGACAAGCATCGAATTTCTTCTTACAATATCCCTACGCCAGTTGAGGTAGTTAATAAGAAGAACCAAGGCACGAACCGTGAAGATAAATGGCTTTAATCCCGCGAAACTAAACTGAACAAGACTGATACAACAGAACCAAGATGGCCGATCGAGAGAGAAGCGCGCGAGCTAGTCACGTGTAAAACCAAGTACCGCTGACCGGTACTGGCGCAACTCTTCTTTTCTTTAGCCTTAAAACTAAGTGAAACGAGCAGGACAACAATTACATTTCTGATATCCTAGTCGAACTGGAACTTAGAATGTCAATACTAGATAAATCGCATTTGTGCGAGGTCCAGAACATAATCAAAAGTCATAATCAAAAGTCAGTGACGTAATCCGCAAAGCGAGCAGGTGGGCGGCATGAACGTGAGGTTCGCCGTGGTCCATTGTCTGATGATGGGTCAATATCTACTGGCTCGGGGGCGGTTTCCTGACGTACGTCCACATCGTGGGGTGCCTGGTCAGTAAGGCTTTCGGATGGAGGTCCAGGAAGGACAGGTGGTTCCAGTTCCTGCGTGGGTGTGCTGCTTTGGAAGGCGGGCGCTGAGATGGCATCAGGAATGTCAGGTGGAGACGGTGGAGGGTTCGGCTCCGGGAGTAGGTCATCTTCATCAGCAGAGTTGTCGGAATGGCGTCGAAGGAAAGCTGAGGGGTCAGACGTGGTGACTGGGACCCTGAAGCATTCAGATAACTTCACACGATACGATGAACTGCGCAGCTGGGACCCAACGAACTTCTTGATGTTACAAAACGGGGGGTCAACAGACACGACAAGGTATCGGTCTCGAGCCCGAGACTTGTTTATGTCGGAGTGAAGGTACACCAAGTCGCCGACATCAATCAGGGGGGGAGGCCTGGGTTGTCTCAGGGGGGCCTTGGAGCGCTCACTGTACTGGTGGTTGGCACGACGCTGTTCGTGTTGGGTGGCTATTAGGTTGTTGTCACCTAGGGGTATCTGAGCATTGGAGAACTGGTCTCTTTGGGTCCACATCTCTCGGGACGACAGTCCGCGGGAGCGGATGCGCGAGTTTAAGGCGGCTGTGGCTACGGCTAAGGTGAGGGATGAAACAGCTCCACCCAGTGGTTCTTGGCGAAGCAGCTCAAACTCTAGCTCTTGAATGGCTCTTTCTGCAACCGGATTCTTGTTGGGGTTTTTGGCGTGTCCCAGCTCAAGTGTGATCCTGTGTTGGTGTAGGGACTTGTCATTCACTAGCGCCTTGAATCCGGGAGCTGGATCGGTTCGGATTATTGCGGGAGGGCCATCCATGGGGCGCATTTGGATGCAGAGTTGTATTAGTGCATCGCGTAAGGTTTGGTGTCGTTCATCCTGAAGCAGTTGGGAGGAAGTGTATGATGTTACGGTCTCTCGGAGGACTAAGATAAGCTGCCGAGAACGCTTAATGACATCAGCTGCAAAGGACTGACCCACTGAGTCGGGTGGTGAGGAAGTGGATTGCTCTACGCGTACGGTAGGTGTCTGACGCAAAGCGGCACATGAATGACAGCCATCGGAGATGTTTGCAATGGCCTTGTCAATATCTAGGGCATACAAGTAACGTTTGACCACTGTTTTAAGCTGGTGACTGGACGGGTGGTTGAGCTGGATGTGGAGTGCAGTCAGCAGTCCGTCCAGGGCCTGGCGAGGGACAACAATGCACTCACGGGAGGGAGACAAGGGCTCATGGCGCTTCACGACGAGAAGGCCATCAGATGCGACTGATGCAACTTGTAGGTACCTCTTCACATCCTTGACATTGGTCAGTTTCCTGGATGGTCTTGTACCCTGGACGAGATGGGAGTGGGTGCGGCGCAGATCAGGACACTCGGACTGTATTGCTAGCCAGGCAGGCCTGCTGGTAAAGGGGAGTCGTACATTTCCATCCAGAACATCTTGGACAGATGACATTCGGACGACAGATTCCTTGGTACGCAGGATGAAGGAGCACACCTGACAGGATTCATCCTCACAGGGGGGAGCGTTCCGGCTAGCGAAGTCAGATGGGAGAATTGCAGACCCTGAGACATGCCTGACAGAGGCTTGGTACCGGCTGACAACAGACAAGAAGGTTGAGACGCGAGGACTTGCAGAGAACTCACCACGGCATAACTTCTCATATGCTTGCACGCAAGGCTTACTGTCAGTGAGAATGCATGTGTTCTTAGACGATTGGACAATATAGGGACTAAAGTGTTTTGTCGCGGCTGCAATGGAGAGGGCTTCCACTTCACACGGTAGCCATGCTGTCTGTGCTCCCCGAAGCTTAGCGCTGAAGAAGCCGGCTAGGTGTAAGTTGCCTTTGCGTGTCACGTACAGGGTGGCGCCTAAACCAGGTTCTCTTACTGCGCCGTCGGTCACGATCCACAATTGGTCATCGGGTCTGGGTAAGGTGATTGTGCGGGCGGAGGAGAGAGCACGCTGAGCATTTTGAAATGAGCTCCGTAGCTCATCGGTCCATACAATGGCTTCTTTCGACTGACGGCCGGCTGTTGCATCATCTAGTGGGGCAAGGTAGGTCGAGCATCGTGGAATCACACGGGAAAGAACCTTGTAGGCCCCAATGAAGGAACGCATACGGCCAACTGTGGCTGGCTCGGGGCAGGAAGCAAGGGTGTTGACACGGTGGGAACTGGCTGTGAGGGTACCAGAACTCCAAATCCATCCGAGTATGGTGGTTGACTTGGGGTTGATGATCGTTTTGGACGCAGACAAACGAAGATCACACTTATAGAGAGCCTGGAGGACCTTTTTCCAGTTTTGGAACAGTTCCTGGGGAGTGTTGCCACCGCAATACAAATCGTCTGCAATTTTGGCGACGACACCATCCTGCAGCAAATGGCCAAGTACACGGCACATGACCTCTTCTAAAGCAGTTTCAGAGCCGGGCATACCCATTGCAGAACGTGCATAAACACGAACTCCCTTGAAGGGGGTGGCGACACCACAATATTTCATTGACTCACGTGCCAGGGGTATCTGGTAGAATGCACTTGTAAGATCGGTGGCGATGATGTGCTTCCACTGAGCGACAAGGCGCAGTGTTGAGTCAACGTCTGGCAGTAAGGCGGGTTGTGGCTTGCTATAACGTCCAACATCCGCAAAGGCTGTGACAAGACGAGATCCACCGTTTGGTTTTTTGACTAAGAACGATGGGTTAAGGTATTCCACTGAGATGCCAATATCCTCAGGGCGCTTAAACACACCAAGCTCCTCCAGCTTGTCAAATTTTTCTTGGAGCTCCACAAGCTTTCCACGTGCATACTGAGGAAGGCGGCCCTTTCGCTGAGGTGGCTCAACTGGGCCCATGTTTACCTTGGCCATGAAGGGGCCCACAGCACCATTGTAACCCTTAAAGTTGGGGTCAAAGACCACATCGTACTCTTTTAATAACGACTGAAATTGGACTCTTGTCTTCTGCGGGAGGAGATTATCAGGGTCAATCTGCACGGGGGAGGAATGAAGACTTGTGGCCGGCTGAGGTGCTAGGAGATTGTGAGGTGGGCTTGGTGTGGCTTCCTCTGTGGGTTCAAATACAGGACTGGCTTGACAGAAGTGCTCATTGCGTTTGAGTGTGTGAGGCACAGTTGACGTGTTAGGAATGCGTATCCTTCCTGCAACGCTTGAGACAATGCTCGGAGGGGGCCATACGTGAGAGAGCTTGAGCCTTCGGGCACTCGGTGCATCTGTGCGTGGTTCAATAGCATACTCCGAGTCAGCTTGGGCACCGTCTGGAAGCTGGACTTCCAGGAACTCTCCAGGCCAGATGGTTTGTGACGGAGTAGGGGCACGGAGTACGAATGCTCGGCGAGCAGCAGTGTTGACCTCTGTTGTAGTGGTAGATCCATATGTGTATGTTGTGCCGTCGCCAAGGGTCACTTCACGCTTAGCGGGGCGGACAGCAATATCATTTAACTCCATGAAGGGAGTACCAGCGAGGACATCAACATCTAGGTTTTCTACAACAAGGCCCTCAAACTTGAATTCTCTGTTGTCGCGTGTGAAAGAGATCCGTGTTTCACCAACTACGTGTAGTGTGGAACAGCCATCGGCCTGGTGGACAGACTGGGCACTAGGTACGAGCTGGAATCCTAGACGTTTTACTAGAGAGTAGCGGATCATGTTACCGGTCGCGCCGCTGTCAATCGTCGCTCGGATGACGTGGTGACCATGGAATACATCCATATATGGGGACTGACGGGTCTGGACTCGGTAGGCTACGGCACCTGAGCTAGGTTCTTCACCTTCGGCGTCACAAATAGGCAAGCCAGTGTCTAGGTTGTCATCAGCTTCTGATTCGTCGTCCAGGATGCCGAGTATCTGTCTAGCTTTGACAATGTAGCGCCTGTCAGTGTCAGGGAGGTATTTGCACTCACTCAGGAAGTGACGTACTTCGGAGCGGCCAGCCTGCTGACATAAGGGACAAGTCTTGTCTTGACGAGGTCTTCGGCTCGACGTGGGCTTGTACGCAACCCTACTACTCTGAGTGGGACGACGGTATTCAGTAGAGGCGGCTGTGCGGAGGATTTTCGCATCGTCAGAGGCACGAATTTCATCCAAGAGGGAAGCAAGTGCCTGAGATATTTCAGGTTTGATGGATGCAAGGGTTTGAGATCTCAACACCGTGCCGTATCTTTGTTTGACGAGTCTGGGCAAGCTGGGATGGATGAGCTTTAGCCATGTGAGTACCACTAGGTTCTCCAGTGTCGGTGTCAGCTCCTCGTCCTCTGTTAACTGCTCGCCATGGTGGCTGAGGCTGTTGGTTCGAAGTAGGGAATCCTCGACGAAGGCCATTAATCGCTGGTATAAATCCTCGGGACGCTCGTCGGCAGCAAGGTGTATGTCCGAGAAGTCAATGAAATGAGCGCCTGTGACTTGAAAACCGAAGTGCTCTCTAATGGTCTGCCAAATGAACTCGAGGGAGGTCGAGTTTTTCACAAGGGTGCTTCTTGAAATAATGGGGCAGTAATTCGCGATCTGGCCTAGCATCAGCTCGAGGAAATTGGTCTTCTGCCGCGCGGTAAGACGTTTAGAGGCCGATACAGATTCGCCATCGTCCACGAAACCTCTCAATGGCTGGGCTTTAGTCTTCTTACGCCACGTAACTCCCTCGGCTAAGAATGGAGCGAAGTTACTGTCCAAAGATAACGTGTAGATTAAGTTCTGCTTCCAGTTCTCGAAGCTGTTTATAGTTTCGACCTTAGAAAGACACCACTGTTTCGGTGCCCTGTGGGTAGATGCCATGTTGTGTGGTATTTGGAACGTGTTGTCACAGCGAAGTGTTACACTGTTTTGGCTCTATCGTAGAAGGTTTACGAGTGGCTTGCAACGGAAATAATGGCTCGGGTCGTACACACGCTGCCACCACGCCAGTTGAGGTAGTTAATAAGAAGAACCAAGGCACGAACCGTGAAGATAAATGGCTTTAATCCCGCGAAACTAAACTGAACAAGACTGATACAACAGAACCAAGATGGCCGATCGAGAGAGAAGCGCGCGAGCTAGTCACGTGTAAAACCAAGTACCGCTGACCGGTACTGGCGCTACTTGATCAAACACACAGGCCACGAGAATAAAGGAAATGATCACCAAACATGAAATGTCTTGATGTTTGTGAAAATTCTCTCAACTAGCACCCTATGAAATGTATGGAGAACACTAAGGAGAATATGCATATTGATATTGGGGCTTAAAGGGTTAATGCGTTAATTTTGTCTTAAGTATTACCAACAATGGTGTCTAAGGGTTAATGCGTTAATGGTGTCTAATTTCTCACACATAAACAGGATACAGATCGTGAAGTGGCAACATTCTTAAACAGAAAGTTTGGTGGATTGATAGCAAGTATTGAAACAGTTGCCAAGGAAGACCTAGATTTGGTAAGGTTGTAGTTTTCTTATCACTGGCACTTCCATTAAACTCTTAATCATGCTTTCTCTTTTTACTGTTTTGTAGGTCAAGGGGCAGGTATTTGTTTCAGATTTACTTCCATATAACTCTGGTAGAAATTCTGCCCAGGATCTTAATAGGATCCTAACAGGATCCTAACAGGATCTTGTAGGATCTTAACCAGGATCCTGATAAGATCCTGCATAGTAAGATACTGTAGGCTCCCATTGACATCAGGATCCTACAGGATCTTGTTTAGGATCCTATAGGATCCTGTTTAAGTTCCTGTAGGATCCTACAGGATCCTATAGGATTCTAAACAGGATCCCAGACAATCTTAAGCAGGATCTGAAGGATTTAACAGGATCCTGAGTAGGATCCTATAAAATATGGTTAGGATTATTGCCACTTAGGAACCTGGGTAGGATCCTCTGTGAACTTACAGGATCCTGTAGAATCTTATAGGATCCTAGAAAATCCTGAAGGATCCTGTGTGGGATTTCTACCAGGGAACACCAAGGGAGATAATTATTTGTGGAGTGGCACCTAATTAAGGAAGGGCATTAGATAAATCTAATTTCTCAAAATTTTGCTTTGTTTGCTTGTAGAACAATCACCTTGTTGGACTGAAGAGGAACTACATCAAGTTGTCATTTCAGACTGTGAATGACTTGATGAAAGTAAAAAGGTAGGATTGAGTTTAAGTAAAGCAGAATTGGATCATCTTGCATGCAATACATGATTTGTCTTTGGTGTGGCAAACTTTTGTTTTATTAAGGCTGGTTCTCATATGAGGCTGCCATGCCCATGATATTATCTCTAGGAGTGCCATCAGTTACTCCCAGGTTAGCTGCAGTTGTATGTAGAGAGTGGAAGAAGGGCAAAAAAAATAAATAAATAAAAAGTAATGAAATCTTTGGTAAAGGGCAGTGATTTTGCTACCCCTGCATCCTGTGTCTCTGATACATAGAAATCCTAAAAGATGGAAAAAATTTATGGCATGCATCCTTCAGAACGCACAAACGCGAACCAGCCATGATTGGTCAAATATCCCATTTGACTGTGTAACGTGTAGTTCCAGAAAATATCCATACTCCTCCCACAGAAGGTTTTTGTTTTGCACCCCTCCTCCACCCAAGAATTTCCAGTTAAGCTTCATACTTTGCTTCTAAACTTTTGGTTTTTAAGATCCCCCTCCCCCTAGGAATTTCCGATGACCTTCCAGGGGGTGGGAATGGATTTTTTCTGGAAGTACACAGTTTAGAATCTTTAACACAACTTACTTCAAGAGAAAATATCAGCTGCTCTAAAATGGAAGATATTTCTGAGGGAAAAATTACATATGATCTGTTTAAAATGCCGTCATGTTTGTTTGTGATCAAGTGGTTACGTATTTTGATGTTGAGAAGACCTTGAGAATGAGGTCGTACCAAGTATGGAAAAAAGTGCACTACATACAAAGCTTGCTGAAGTCCGCCATTTATGAAAGATGGGACTCATTGGTTTTGGTCTGGGACTCATTATTTTTCATGGGGTGAGTCCCAGGGACTCAGTAATGGCAAATTATAACAAAATCACTGCAAGGGGAAATGTGTGTAACGTATATTCTCATTATCTAAATTGCCTGCCGGTGCCATAATAACTGCCAACATGACCGTGAAGATGAACTTGCTTCAGCTTTCCAGGTATGTTTGTGATAAAGAGCTGGGTTTTTCAGCAGCACCTGTTTATAGCAGGGTTAAACTAACCCCTAATTAGCATCAATTTTGAATACAGTTTATAGCAAGAACCCACATTCAAATGATTTCCATTCTGTAATCCAAGGTGGCTTCTTTTAAGCCGGCATTTAAAACTAGCAGCAGAAACTGTTTTCAAAAAGAGAAACAGAAATCTAGCTCAACTTTTTACCCAGGGTTAGCAATAATTGGCTTTCAAACGATCAAGCCCAGGATTTACAAAATGTAAATTACCTTGTCTTTTGTCCAGGGATATCATGCCAGCTGTAAGAAAGAACAAAGAAGAAGCCAAGGCAAATGCAGCTTACAATATTGTGATGGGTGCTGATATGAATGAGGAAGAAATGATTGCTGCTAACAGAAGGAATGCTGATCAAATGTCAAATATTATTGACATCAGGTAACATATTTTGTTAATAATTAACTTCAACTATTGATTTATGACATTGAATGGAAGCCATGTATTGTTGAATGTTTGGCCTTCAAACAAACAAAGGCCAGTGTGTCACAATTGAAAAATCAGAGAATTGACTCTACAGTGTAAATTTTAAATGCGGGAAGAAACCAATTAATTTCCTTACTGAGCATTTTCCTGGTATGGAAATGTGATCCATGTGAGGCAAAGAAAAGAATCTTTGACCTTGGTGGGATTCTATCCCATGACTCCTGGATTCTGATCACTAATGCTCTACCAACTGAGGTACGAGGCCAGATGGAAGCATGGTGTTATCCTGTGTTAGTATATACCATACATTCATGACAAGTGAATACCAAGGGACCTCAGTGCCAAGGGACTGGGGAAATTGCTTCGTTATATCTATCGAGGTTCTTTTCTATACATATTACTTCGGCTGGGCTGAAAAATATCGTTCATCATAGAGAGGTTCATTAAATCAAGGTTCTGCTGTATAGTGTTTCTTGTGTGCTTTCACTGACTTCTCAAACTTTGTATTTGCTTTGGCACTTGCCCTAGCAGCTGGTAAATATCCAGTAAATATTGTTAATTATCAAGACTCTAATTTGGTTTATAGGGAATATGATGTGCCTTACCATGTCAGAGTAGCAATTGATCTTAAGATTTTTGTGGTAAGTAAAAAATACCTCTGCTTTTGACCACAAATACATGTTGAAGTAGTAGTTTATTTTTAAGATGCTATGGTGAATAATAGCTACATTATATGCAGTGCTAAAGTGACACATTGATGCACGTTACTTCTGAAGCTGCAAGGACTTAACACTGTTTAGAAAGAGATCTTAACTACGGCTTCTGTCTTGTAATAGGGTCACTGGTACAATGTCAAAGTGCGTGGTGGAATTCACGCTGAGTTGGCAAGGAGAGATGACCTCTTGGACAGACCAGTGAGTATTATTTAGGTATTATTTGGGGGTTTAGTTCTGGCTCATGGGTATTTTTTAGGAGGTTCACTTTGGGCCCATTATGGTTTATTTTTTCACTTCTAAATTATGGTTTCATCTGCAACTCACCATCAGTTTTGTGTGACTTCCCTCTGGGCATAAAAAGCATATCACGTTTCTTGCCGTCACGTTTGTCCCAGTTGTGACTGGACTGGTCTTTTCATGATCCACTGTTGAGTGGTGGCCTTACCCACTGGCAGGGTTTATTCTAGGGCGCGGCTTTGCGAGATTTCTGCAATTCGAAAAAAAAAGCCGCATAAAATTTATGTAGGCGTGTCAAATGGGGTGCACACAATTGTGCCTAACGTTGTACTAATTTTCTGAAATAAAGTATTCGACAAGATTGATATGACCGCCGCACTATATTTTGAAATTTATAGCCTCTTTCTCTCTCAACTCCCTTTCTCTTCATTTGTTTCTGTGTTCGTATTCTGCACTTTCTTGAGTTGCTTCTGAGTTGTTCTTTTTTCTTCCATGTAAGCAATGAGAGCCATTATTTTACTAGCCTGCAAAGGAAATAGGAGAACACGTCTGCACGCATGCTATTATTTTACGAGACAAACATCCGGGATTCTGCAGTTACTCGGGTCTAGGCCATCTCAGTGGCTCCTTTCTTGGGCCCCCTTTCTTGAAAAAGGAGCCCCTAAAGGAGCCCCTAAAATTACAGAAGGGGGCCCACTGGGCCCTCTAGAAGAAACGCTGCATTGGCGTGTCCTAGTCCTGACTCAAAGTGATGTGATCCCATGTGATCAATATTTCCTTTTCAGGATCCCGTGATATTGGCATTTGATATTGAGACAACGAAGCTGCCACTCAAGTTCCCAGACTCCAGCACAGACTCAATCATGATGATTTCTTATATGATTGATGGCCAGGTATGGCTTGTCTTGTCATTTTTTTTCTGTACGACATGCCATTTCTTTTGTATTCATCCTCTCTGTCATCTCCTTCGTGCAAGGGTATTTTGCAGAATGCTGAACAGTAAGCATGGAAAATTGGGGGGGGGGGGGTGAACACTTACTTCCATGTACAGTATTTTGGGATAAGTGCTGATCAGCAGTTTCTAGGTCTTATCACTCCTGCAATGTTTAGGCTCTATCACTGATTATATTAGCATTCAATTTTTATGCTGCTGTACACTTCAGTTGACAATTAGAACACCAGTAAGGATTTTGTGGTTGTTATTCAGTGTTCTGTAAACTCACAGCTGCTGTCACCATCTCTGCTAGTGGTATGACACTGTAGCAGCTTAATTATACATATGGGAAATACGAGACAGTTCCCACGATGTGCGTAAATGTAGGATGCACTGGCTACGTCATGGATCTGAGCAGGTTTCCATGGCTAGATTTCCCAGTCAGCATACCCTTCTTTGGGAAGGGTGGGCAAATGTGAAAAAAAGGAAGGGTGGATTCAGTGTGCTGTGCTTTGCACTTAACCCGTTCACTCCCGGAGTCAGTTATGGAGACATTAAGGTGATTCTTACTTCTGAGTCTGTGGATGAAATCCTATGGTGTGACCACTCAAATGAAACTTCGTCAGCAGTACTTTCACATGGTTCTATTTATGTTGAAGTTTTTTTACAAAAAGAAATTTGAGATTTGTCTTGAATTTGATTTTAGGCACTCTTGGGGGTGAATGAGGTTGAATGACCATGATCATTATTTTGTTGAAGACATGCCTCACTTAGTATTAAACTTTGTGTACTTTGCAGGGCTATTTAATCATAAACAGAGAGATAGTCTCAGAAGATATTGAAGATTTTGAGTATACTCCAAAGCCTGAATATGAAGGACAGTTTACAGTAATCAATGAGCCAGATGAGGTAGGATTGTACTTATGTCGGTATAAACCACTTGGAATTGTTTTATGGGGAGTCTTTTTGAGTTGGTTAAAGCACCTATATATGATCACAGTTCTATGATGAATGCTGTACTTACATGTATCTCTGTTATGGAACAGCAAGATTAGTTTAATATTTATATTTTATTAGTGGCAATGATGTTCTGCAAGTTTTCTTGAGGATGATAATGACGATGATAATGATGTTGATGATAATGATGATGATGATGACGATGACAACGACAATGATGATAAGTAATTGTAATTGGTTTGTTACATTTCGCAGGCAAGCCTCTTACAGCGGTTTTTTGAGCACATTCTAGAAGTCAAACCAAACATCTTTGTAACATACAATGGAGATTCCTTTGATTGGTAAGCATGACATTCCCTTAGAACTAGATTAGAAGACCATTATTGTTTTGGTGTACTAGTTCTCACAAAGTTCTTCATTAGATTGCTTTAAACCTGTAAATTCATGTACTGTTGACATTATTTTCGTAGGCCATTTGTTGAAGCTCGTGCAGCTCATCATGGTGTTAGCATGTATGAGGAAATTGGTGAGTGACTGTGTCATGAAAAAACACAAATATTCTGAGACCTTTTCATAACTTGCCAGTCAATTAAGGGAGTATCATAAAACTCGAATTGAATGCAGAGTTAGGTTGGGCCAGATAAAAAATGTTAGGCTTGACCTCAGTCATGACACGCTGAGCTCACTCAAGTACACTCAGTCTGTACATGACTTTCAGTCAAATATTTTGCTGTCCTGTTGTGCTACTCAGTCAATAATTACATGTTATTTTTCAGGGTTTGTTGCTGATGCACAGGGAGAGTACAAAAGCAGGCCTGCAATCCACATGGATGCCTTCAGGTTGGATTCTATCACCTCTCTTGGCCTTTTCTAGCATAATCTAGTGTGTGGCAATTTGTTTGAGAGCTACACTGTAGAAAGATTAAGAGTACTGGATGGCTTATTTAATTTCAAACTCAAAGTGGGGTGGTAGAGGGAAAGAAATAAGTTGCAGAGAAATTTAAAATGGTTTGGGAAACTTTTAGTACTACATCGGCTAAAACAGAATTTGAAATGGGTTGTGTAACACTACTTTACAAATGCAATGTAGTATATGTAGTATGTACTCAACAACTCTGTAGAGATTTAGGAGCTAGGTTTACCTAGACAAACTTATAGAAACTTGCTTACGTTTGGCTTGGCAGAAGTCAAGTTTTGGTGTTTTGACCATACAACCATCTGCACAGTTTTTTGTCAATTAATTGGTGTTTCTTACATTTCAAACAGTATGTTTATCCTGAAACAAACAAAGGGGTTAGTTTCTAAAGAAACTGTGGTGCTGCGTCAGTGGGGAGTTGAAACACAAATTTGCTCTGATGAAGGGCTAATGCTCGAAACATCAGCTTTCAATCTTTTGGGTGGCTTACACTGTATAAGGGAGGGAGGCTTAATAGAAACATTAGTTGGGGTAAGGGGTTATTTATCGTTACCCTGTGGATTTTCTGTCATGGATGTCACTTTGTCAAGCAGCTTTGCTATCTATAGTCTGGCTGTGTTTGACTGCTGCATCCAACAACAACATTTTTTTGCTATTCTGTAAAAATGTTTTTTGCTGTAGATGGGTCAAGAGAGACAGTTACCTTCCTGTTGGAAGTCAAAACTTAAAGGCTACCACTAAAGTAAGCTTTACATCACTTTGTTCTGACACTGTCAGTGGTTTGCAATAACATTAAGATCAATATTTTTTCACATTGCTGTCATCAAGTTACATAAATTTTATGTTCTGTTTACCTTTTTAATTTCTTAGGCCAAGCTTCGTTATGATCCCATTGAATTAGATCCTGAGGAAATGTGTCGCATGGCTAGTGAACAACCCCAGGTACTGGAAACAAAACATTTTTTTCTCCCTGTTACAAACATGCTGTATAACATGACACAAAGGTAAATTCATACACGTACCATTTGTTTGCTTTTTTCTTTTAAAAATTGTTTACCAGGAACTAGCCAATTACTCGGTGTCCGATGCTGTTGCCACTTATTACCTGTACATGAAATATGTCCATCCATTCATCTTTGCGCTGTGCACCATCATCCCCATGGAAGCCGATGAGGTGAGAAAATAAAGAACGGAATTATTATAATATTGATTAAGCCATCAAAACAGACTGACACGAGATATTAGGACCTCTCTTGGTCGATGTATTATACATTCTGTACTTACAGCCACCTTAGAGAGGCCAATTTCCTTTAAAATTAACTTGAAGAAAGTGACTGTCCAATCAGAATTTAAAGAGGGAAACCAGCTGAAAGCTGCAGAATCAACTGGAATTGGTTTCCTTGAAGTATTCCTTCAATTCTGCAAATTAATCAATTTAAGTGGTCACGTTTTTGCACATCATGCTGTAAATGTATTTGCATTTGCAAGTTGACAGGAAGGGACTCACTGATGATTGTGACTAACGGTTATGGCTTATGACTTATGGCTATACTAGTTCTTAGTGTTAATGTTTAAGTTTATGCTAATTTGTAAATTATTGCATTTTGCAGGTTCTCAGGAAGGGCTCAGGAACTCTGTGTGAAGCTCTTTTGATGGTACAAGCCTTTCATGCAAACATCATCTACCCTAACAAACAAGAGCAAGTATGTTTGCAAGACTGTGCTCTAAGGAAAATTCCAGGGAGTCCGTCAGGCACCCTAACCTTTTGGTCAGGGCAACCAACAATTTTTCTTAGTCGCCCGAAGCCGAAAGATGGTTGCCTCAGGCCACTGGGTGCCCCTAGAGCACAGCCTTGGTTTGTCTTCTGTTTTTAGTCCTTTGTTAAATGTACTGATTTTAGTCTCATTGTTCGCAAACTCTGGACCCAAATTTGAATTTAGCAATTCAAAGCTTAATTATATTATGTTTAAGCACATGGCTGGAGAGCTTAATGCATGAGATGCTGTTTTTACCCAGTCTTTTGCACGCACCTGGGCTTTGGTGTGTTAAATGTTGATGAGCTTTTTGTTAATGTGTAGTTCCAGAAAACATCGATACTCTCTCCAGAGAAGCTTTTTTGTTTTGCACCCCCCTCCCCCCCCAAGAAATTCCAGTTTAGCTTCATACTTTGCTTCTAAAATTTTGGCCTTTTAGA
This sequence comes from Siderastrea radians, assembly GCA_964017195.1. Lineage (NCBI taxonomy): Eukaryota > Metazoa > Cnidaria > Anthozoa > Scleractinia > Rhizangiidae > Siderastrea > Siderastrea radians. The sequence continues at coordinate 35,755,053 of OZ024895.1, forward strand.
CCCCCTTCCTCCTAGGAATTTCCGGTAACCTTCCATGGGTGGGGATGGATTTCTCCTGGAACTACACAATTTGTGTGCTGTTATGGCTAAAATCAGCACTTATGCTGGTGTTGTAACCAGCAATTCTATGAGTCCTTTGTTTAATCAACATTTCTCTTTTCACAGGTGTTTAACAAACTGACCAACGATGGCCATGTTCTAGACTCGGAGACGTATGTTGGGGGTCACGTGGAAGCCCTGGAGTCTGGAGTGTTCAGAAGTGACATCCCTTGTAGATTCCGCCTGGTGAGTTGGTGTCCTGTGGACAAGCTCTTTAAGAGTGAAAAGTAGGGAAAAGTGAGGTTACAAAGCTAAGCAAGACTTGAGGAAGGGGGTTGGAGATGAAACCGGAAGATATTGTAAGAAGTTAACTTCTTACTTCATGCTATGGCTATGATTGATGTATACATGTTTGTCTTGTCATAAAGGTACCAGATGCATTTCAGAAGCTGATTGACAGCGTGGAGAGCACCATGCGACATGCAATTGTTGAAGAGGAAAATATTCCATTTGAGACTGTTACAAATTTTGACGAGGTAATTGTTCATTGTAGTAAACTTGTTTTATTCTCCATTCAGTGCATTGGCTGCAGAGTTGCACATAGAGGTGCAAATCACCAAGAAGTGGATTTTATGGTGGAAGCTCTAAAGCCCCACTTTCCATCCCTGTTCAGACTCTGCTCCCTTGCACAGCGATCAAAAGTTATGACCCAGAAGTTACATTTTGAAGTTTGTGATACTGTACTATACTGTCTGATAAATTATGTTTTAACAAGGCAAATTAAGGAAAATTTAACTCCTTTATCCTTTCTTAGGTTTGTGCTGAGATCAAAGAGAAGCTGTGTAATTTACGTGACACACCCGCAAGACTGGAAAATCCTTTGATCTACCATCTTGATGTGGGAGCTATGTACCCTAACATTATCCTCACTAACAGGCTGCAGGTAATACACTTAACAAATTGACATCAGTTTTTTATGCTTCTATCCTCTTATTGATGATAAATTTCGTCATAACATTGTCAAAGTGTTGTAGATCCACGAGCCGCAGGCAAGTGGATCTAAACAAACTTTGACAATGTTATGACGAAATTTACCAGCACTAAGAGGACAGACGCATAAAAAACTGATGTCAATTTGTTTTTTTTACAATAACAAAAAGCCAAAACTGATTTCCAAACGGAGGAAAGAAATGCAAGAGTCAATGGAAGATGCGATTGCCGCAGAATCTGATTTCATCGTGGCTGTAATTCGGAGAATCGCAGGCTCATAAATTAAAACTTTAGTAAGTATAGGCCAGAAATAAAAGGAAAAATTTGAATTGCTCAACTAACCTTAAATCCAGTGAAAACTGTTCACAAAATAATCTGCTAAAACACAGTTCAGCTTAATTTCATCGAAAGCACAAATTCCCGCTCGATCACTGCCGATTTTCAGGTCTGAATCCACAACAAACATCCTCTTCTTTTCACTCTAAGGTTGCAATAGTTTCTTCATTTTTAACCCATGAATTTTAGGTGATTTCCTCATTGAAGACTACTAGATTTATGGTACCATTCTCGCCTCATCAGGAATGCAACGCTTAAATCACGCTGAAAAGTTTCACAAAACTGTTGCCGATTGCGTCAGCTTTACGTGTTTCATGCGTCTGTAAGCGTCTGTACTCTTATTGACAATAAAAATTAGCCAATCAGCGAGCGAGAATTCGCTCAGTTATTGTAAAAATTTGCTTGTTATACAGCTTCCTCAAGACTTGACTCGTGATTTTATTTTCTCTTTCGCCCAAAAGTGTAAGTTTCTGAACTCGGGTTGTGGCTCATCTGTAAGTGTGTATATTCAAAAGTTGACATTTTGATTGTTAGCACTTGATAAAGCAAATCAAGAAATTGTAGGTTTGTGTGTTTCAAGAGTGCCAATATGAACGACAAATTTTCCTCTGAAGTCTTGCAGCTTTCCATGTTGCCTTGATATAGGGAAAGGCCAGAGACTGTCATGTTATCAGCTGTGATGTGTTTGCTGCTCACTATAATGTGTTTTGTTTGCAGCCTTCTGCCATGGTGGATGAGGCGACGTGTGCTGCATGTGACTTCAATAAACCAGGAGCAAGATGCCAAAGGGTTATGAACTGGACATGGAGGGGAGACTTCAGTAAGTTCTTGTTGTCTTCTTTTTAGTTGCGACTATTTCTCCTTTAATCTTTCATTTGTTATTTCTTTTTTCTGCTTGGTTAGTCAGCCATCTATCTGTTGCCTGTCCATCTCTTCCTTCCTTCCTTCCTTCCTTCCTTCCTTCCTTCCTTCCTTCCTTCCTTCCTTCCTTCCTTCCTTCCTTCCTTCCTTCCTTCCTTCCTTCCTCCCTCCCTTCCCCCCCTTCCCTTCCTCCCCTTCCTCCCTCCCTCCCTCCCTCCTTCCTTCCTTCCTTCCTTCCTTCCTTCCTTCCTTCCTTCCTCCCTCCCTCCCTCCCTTCCCTCCCTCCCTCCCTCCCTCCTTCCTTCCTTCCTTCCTTCCTTCCTTCCTCCCTCCCTCCCTCCCTCCCTTCCCTTCCCTCCCTTCCCTTCCCTCCCTCCCTCCTTCCTTCCTTCCTTCCTTCCTTCCTTTCTTCCTTCCTTCCTCCCTCCCTCCCTCCCTTCCCTTCCCTCCCTTCCCTTCCCTCCCTTCCCTTCCCTCCCTCGCTCCTTCCTTCCTTCCTTCCTTCCATCCTCACTCCCTCCCTTCCCTCCCTCCCTCCTTCCTTACTTCCTTCCTTCCTTCCTTCCTTCCTTCCTCCCTCCCTTCTGTTCCCTCCCTCCCTTCCCTTCCCTCCCTCCCTCTTTCCTTCCTTCCTTCCTTCCATCCTCACTCCCTCCCTTCCCTCCCTCCCTCCCTCCTTCCTTCCTCACTCCCTCCCTCCCTCCCTCCCTCCTTCCTTCCTTCCTTCCTTTCTTCCTCCCTCCCTCCATCCTTCTTCTTTTCCGTGGTTCTTTCCTTCCTTTCTTCCTTCCTCTGTCCCTTCTTGTTCTACGTGGTACCAAGCTCAGTGCATTTTTCCCTCAGTGCCAGCAAGTCGTAATGAATACCAAACCATCAAGCAGCAACTGGAAGTTGAAAAAATTCCTGGTGTGAATCCAGGCGATCCTACACGGTCTTTTCACTCTCTTACTCTTGCTGAACAAGCTCAGATGGAGAAGAAGAGACTACAAGGTCTGTTTTTAGTGTTTTATATTTCAACAGGTTTTTGTTCTTTTTTATTTTCATGCATTGTTAAATAACTGCGTATTGTTAGTCCACTTTTTTGGAGTGGAAACTTCATACTTTGTTCGGGTTCTGTGAAAGGCTGATTGAACATAAATTGACAAAAATTTTACCAGCAAAAATAATACTGGCAAAATTTGCATAATTGTGAATTTTTAGCCCATTGAAAGGCATTTTTAATTAAAGGTATGACATAAAACATGATTCCTGAAATGCATTGTCTTAATAATGTCTCTGTTTGTCAACAGATTATTGTCACAAAGCTTACAAAAGAGTGCGTGTCAGCAGGCAAGAGATTCGTAACACCATGATTTGTCAGCGGGAAAATTCATTCTATGTTGACACTGTGCGAGCATTCCGTGATCGCCGTTATGAATTCAAGGGATTGCTCAAGGTAGAACATATTGATTTTAAAATGAATGAGACAGAACAGATGGGCTTATAGAATGGTACTGAGAAAATAACTGGTTGATACAGCAAGAATGTGCAAAAATAATGCAAATGATAGTTTTCCAAATTTTGCTCTATGTGTTCACAAAACTTCAGTTTGCTTAGGATCGCTTCAAAATTAAAAGCCAACAAACATTTGCACCATATAACTTTGCAATTAAAAATAAATTTTCGAAGTAGAGAAATTTGCTGACATTGTCATGTTTTTCAATTGCAGGTTTGGAAACGTAAACTTGGAGCAGCCATGCAAAGCGGGGATGCTGAGGAAATCAAGAGGTAACAGAAAATTTCCATGACATTTGCACGAAATTTGCATCTGTCCTTTTTTTGTCCTCTTGTATTCAACCTTCATATAACACACAAGATAACTTTATGAAAGTACGTAAATCTTGATTTTTCTTTCAGTTGTAAAAGCAAGGAGGTTTTGTATGACTCTCTCCAGTTGGCCCACAAGTGCATTTTGAACTCATTTTATGGCTATGTAATGAGAAAGGGGTAAGGGCTAACAAGAGTGTACGTCTAAGTTCTTGTGAATGTGAAATATTCTTTATATGCAGCCCTGTTAGTGATATGTAGTAGCAGGCAACATAGCAGAAGAGGTAGGTATCAAGGGCTGGGTCGTTCTGTCTGGGCTGACAGGCCAGGGCTGTATAGGGGGCTAATTATTATAATAATGCATTCCTAATAGCTTCATACTGTTGTTGAACTGGACCTTAGTTCTGGTACCAGTAAGCTACCTTGCTTGTTCAATCCATTTTCATTAGGCATTGACCAAATCTTATACATTCACTCCTCCATATTTTCAGTGCAAGGTGGTATTCTATGGAGATGGCTGGCATTGTATGTCACACAGGGGCAAACATCATCAGACAAGCCAGGGAAATTGTGGAACAGATTGGGTGAGCTAGCTATCAGACTCAGTTTGTAGCTAGGCCAAACAATGCATAAATAAAAAAATGCATGATATTTGCACATATTTTTGTTAAAAATGGCAGGCTTTTCTGTGCTGTTGTATTTCCCTAGCTTAAGGACTCCATAAAGGCTTCCTTCGTTCCTTCCTCCCTCCTTCCTTCCTTCTTTCCTTCCTTCCTTCCTTCCTTCCTTCCTTCCTTCCTTCCTTCCTTCCTTCATTCTTGCTTTCTGCGAAAGGGGAAATTTAAATCCTAATTTAAGTTTTTACTTTTCGCAGTCGTCCTCTGGAGTTGGACACTGATGGTATCTGGTGTGTTCTACCAGCAAGTTTCCCTGAAAACTTCCAGGTGATGATGTTGTGTTTTTTGCTGTTTTTATTCTTTTTATGTGTGTTCTGGTATGCTTTAGTGTGATATCAAATGTTCACACACTGTTTTAAGGTATTAACCATCAAACTGACTGAAGAATGAATGCAATTAATAGATCACTACAACCAACCCTAAGAAGAGTAAAGTTACCATTTCCTATCCTGGAGCTATGCTGAACATTATGGTCAAGGTAGCTAAACTTTTATGTAACAAATTGATTCCACTTTTCATGGTCCACACTCTTGTGGACCACTTTTAATATGTGTGATGTAGACAATATCATTTAGTAACTAATGATTTATGTTGCCAGTGATCAGTTGTTCTTTTTTCTGACTTCCAGAACAGCTACACAAATGATCAGTACCATGAACTTACAGATGCAGAAAACCTCACATACGACATTAGGAGTGAAAACTCAATCTTTTTTGAGGTGAACCTTCCTCTCATTTGTATCGTGTCGGGTTACAATCCTACAGCATTGTAAAATCTTCTTTACAGCTCACATATTACCCAGGAGTCCATTGATTTCCTCAGTAGACAGAGGCTAGTTGCAAAGCATTTTGCACTGATGACGGTAATTGTGATAATAGTAATAATCAGGGAGGTCGATAATGTTTGACAAAGAAGTAGTCAGAGAAAGCCAAAGCAGGTGGTGGTTTAAGACAACTTTCATGATGTTTTTGTAATTTGGTAAATTGTGATTGTTCAGGTGAGTGTAGTCCTGAGAAGGACTGTTTGAAGTGACATTGACTGATGTTTCGACAACCTGAGCGGAAGTCATCATCAGAGTCAAGTGAACTGTGAATCGTCAGCAGATGTTATAAGTCTCTGGTCGTTGTCCTGATTGGTTGTTGATCTCGTGACTGGTCAACGATCTCGATAATGTTTTTAATCTCATGATGTTTTCTAAACCAAGTATTTAAGGTCCAATGAAGTGTGTTGACTGTGGTTTAAGCTAGAAGGGGGGGAGGAGAGAGGGAGAAACACACCTCCAGGAAACCCATACACTTTTCATTGTGTGGCTAAAAGCCTGATTCTAATAATGAGGGTGACAGTGATTAGTTTGAGGGCACAAATGACCATGGTATCAATGTTTACTTTAGAAATATATGTAGACCATTGCAGTGACAATATTTCAACTTAGGCAGTTAAAAGAAGAAACCTGAAAAAATTCAGGCTTGAACGGGAATCGAACCCATGACCTCTGCAATATTGGTGTAGAGGTGATGGGTTTGATTCCCATTCAAGCCTGAATTTTTTCAGGTTTCTTCTTTCAACTGCTTAAGATGAAATATTGTCACTGCGATAGTCTTCATATATTTCTATCTTTAATCCGCAGTTCAAATATCTGATCATTTCATAATTATATTCACATTCAGTGTTTATTTTGCTGCCAGGTTGATGGCCCCTACAAGGCAATGATTCTTCCAGCTTCAAAAGAGGAAGGGAAGAAATTAAAGAAAAGGTATAATCCATTAAAGAGTTAATCAGTAAGGTGACAGTCTTAAACACTGCAAACAACAGTGCATCAGCAATGTGAATAACTTTTAATTATTATCTGCTTACTTGTAACTGTAATGTGAGGAAAATGACATTGCTCAGATAAAGCAAGGAACAGCTGAACTACAATTCAGGCACCTGCAATTAAAGAGAGCTAAGTGTCTTTGTCTGTGAACTGTCCAATGGAGCTGTGCATAAGGACAAGTTGAACAAGTGAATGACAAGTGACCTTTGCAGCTATGAAGGAGTTAGAAGTTAATTACATGTAGATCTGCCTAAAGTGGTCTTGTTTAAAAAGCGTCATGTTTTCTCATGATAAATGAATCCATTCCCAGATATAGTTTGTCCATTGCATGCGAAGATGTTATTTTTCATCAATTATGGTCAATTAGAACAAAAGTGGAACAAAATAAGGCATTCTTTTAAAGTTCTGTAAGTACTTACCAGCAGTCCATTGGAACATTTTAATCATGTGGCAATAATAACCTTTGGGCGTGCAACACTTCACATTTCGTTACCATCTTTCACTATATTATCTCTTAGTGATTGCTGTGACCAATTTTCAGGTACGCTGTATTCAATGATGATGGCTCCCTTGCCGAGTTGAAAGGATTTGAAGTCAAACGCCGTGGTGAGCTTCAGTTGGTTAAGATTTTCCAGTCTTCTGTGTTTGAAGCTTTTCTTCAAGGCTCCACACTGGATGAGGTGTATACAGCAGTAGCCAAATGTGCAAACTACTGGCTGGATGTGCTTTTTGGCAAGGTAAGTAACTGAGGTCTTTTTAATTTTACCCTTCCATTCCTAATACAGTCAGCTCTCACCTTGCGGACACCTCGCTCTTACGTTTGTTAACGACAAGAGCTGAAGTCCCAGAGAATAAGAATTACTGAAAACAATTCGTGCTAATACAGACTTTCTCTATTACAGACACCAAATCTTGGTGCCAATGGTGTCCGTTATAATGAGAGTTAGCATAGAGAGTACTGCAGGATTTCATTCACAGGCTCAGAAGTTAGAAGTACATTTAACTAATTTGAGATTTGAATCAGGGCTCTGTGAAAGATGTGAAAGATTTTACCACCTGTTGAAGGTTTCATTACTTTGGTTCAGAGAAAATGGGACATTCAATAAAAATTAACAGAATGTCCAGCATCAGGTCAACAAAGTGCATGTACTTATGGGACAACACAGCCATTTCTGTTCGTCTGTACTTGGTAATCTCAGCCTTCTTGTTATATTTCCAACATTATTAACACTGGTTATAACCTGTATCGTTCAGATTGACAGTCACACATTACCATTTACAACAACGAAATGGCATACTGTATTCTGCAAAAGTAATGCAAACAGTTTTGTTGAATATTTTCTTTCTTTCTTTGTCTTTTGCTGAATTTTTACACTACTGCTTAAAATGGAAATTCAGCCTCTGAACTATTGTTTGCTTATTTTTACCTTTCTAAAATATAGTTATGGATACGAAAATAAGCAATATGGAAACAAAATTTTGCAAGGTCATTGAAACATTTTAACTGAGGAAAATAAAAATTAGTGAAGTTGTTTATTTATACTATTTTTTTTCATTTCAGGCATCAAACATGCCAGACAGCGAACTCTTTGACTTAATCTGTGAGAACCGCAGCATGTCTAGAAAGCTGGAGGAATATGAAGGACAAAAGTCAACATCAATCAGCACAGCTAAGAGGCTGGCAGAGTTTCTAGGAGATCAGATGGTCAAGGACAAGGGCTTAAGTTGCCGGTTTATCATATCACGGAAGCCTGAGGGATCGCCAGTCACCGAAAGAGCCATACCATTGGCAATTTTCCAGACAGAGGACAGCGTGAAAAAGCATTATTTACGACGATGGCTCAAGGATAACTCCTTGAATAGTTTTGACATCAGAGATATACTGGATTGGCAGTACTATATTGAGAGGCTCAACAGTTGTATTCAAAAGATTATTACCATTCCTGCAGCATTGCAAGGGGTATGAACAAGTAAAATAATAGTGACAAGCATCTAATTTCTCCTTACGGTTCTACTACTTGATCAAACGTACAGGTCATGAGAATAAAGGAAATGATCATCAACTATCAAATGCCTTGATTTTTAATCTAATTCTCCCAACTATTAACATAAGAAATAGAAGGGGAACAGTGAGGAGAATATGGATGTTAATCTTGCTTAATTTACTGATAAACCTCTGGCCCCTTGGATTCCAGATCGTACAACTATACCATCAAACTATACAATTCATAATTTTCTGTTCTTGCGGTCTTAGTTTCACAGATCAGGCTCAACTTGCTTCTTTTCCAAGGTTTTCTACAGGAATAAAGCTATAGTTCCTCTACTGTAATTTGATGAAGATTTCTTGCTATGTTCATGATTTCAGGTAAGCAATCCGGTGCCACGCTGTCCTCATCCAGACTGGTTACACAAGAGATTGTTGGAGAGAAATGATGTGTTCAAACAGCAAAAGATCAATGCCATGTTTGCACCACTTCCCAAGAGGAAGGTCAGTTGATGCTGGATTCTCTTGTCTAAGTGATTGCTTCCTGTATGATCTAGCTATGAATAGCCTCAAGTCAGTGCCCATGTTTATGCATGGAGACCTTCAATGTAATTGGAACCACATGTAATAATAGACTAATAATAGACATTTCAAGAATATGAAGTTTGTTATTTGACACATCCATGGTAACTGGGTTTGTTTTAATGTGATGCACACATGAGGTCTTTATGTATTTGTTGTGTGTTATTTATGTTGCTGTTTCACAGATATTGGACATTGTCATTTTGTAATTAACTCTTTCGTTCCCAAAACTATGTTGACAAAACAAAACAATTTAAAGTTTTTGCACCTAATTGCAATAACATTGTCACATAAAAATGAAAAAAAAAGGGGAAAAGAAAATACCCAAATAGGAATAAATTAGGTATGCTAACTACATTCAAGGAATTGCTCTGACGAAGGGTTAAGGCTCAAAAGGTCTTTCAGGTGGCCAATTTAACTTGTTTCAACTCATTTGATATCAAATTGAAGCGTCACACCGTCGTCCATAATTGCTTTGAGAATTATGAAGATCTAAGAATGTAATAATTATTATTTGCACAGCTAATTAATTCCTATTTGGCTTTTTTCTTTATTCTTTTTTCCATTTTTGTATGACAACTTTATCGTAATTAGGTGTATTGAGAAGTAGTGAGAAATAAATAGCACCATAGCAAATACACTCAATAACTTTCAATTTAGTGTTTACATGGTAAGATTTCATCCACAGACTTAAAAGTTAGAACCACGTTTCATCCACAGCACAACAGAAAAGTACTCCTTAGTAGCTTTTTATTTGAATGGTCACACTTAAGGATTTCATCCACAGAGGAATCACCTTGTACAGCATAATAAACAGTACCACAGGAAAGTACTGCTCAGTAGCTTTCATTCAAATGAATGAAACCATTTGAATGGCCACACTTTAGGTTTCTTCATCCATGGATTCAGAAGTTAGAACTGCCATGTACAACATAATAAACAGCTCTACAGGAAGATACGGCTTAACAGCAGTGGTCACGCTTCTGTTCCAGCTGCATGACATGACTCAAGGCGTGACTCTGAGAGTAGAGGGGACAACTGGTTTATAGTTTATAATAATTATCAATGTTGTATTGTAACTTCTGTTGATTCTTGCAGCCACAAGATTTGCCCAGTGATGGCAACAACAATCAAGAAAGCGAGAGTCCTCCTGCCAGCCAATCAATGGATATAGAAGATTTAGCTGGCAAAGGACCATCATCAGCTGGTAGACCTGTGGCCACTAAACGAAAGCGTGGACAAATGACATTAGGGAACAGTTTTTCCCGTGATAACTCTTCACAGCAGAATGAAACACAACTTTCGCAAACATGGAAGGAGGCACTTGGAGAGCCACCAAAGTGGGGGCCAAACAAAGTACGATTGTTATTGACTGATTATTATGATATCAATTACAATAAATAATAATAAAAAGGCTACACTAGCCTGCAAATAGCTATTGCTAATCTGGGCGGGTAGTGTTTAATAAATAAATATGAAAGAAGAATGCGAAATAAAATAAAATAAAATAAAATAGAATGGATATATAAATAGAATTAGTGAGAAATAAATACATTGTAAATAAAGATGTATAGTTGAAATAAATATTAATATTAGATATCAAGCTTGGTGCCTTGCCTTCTGAGGAGGAAAGTACTGCTCAGTAGCTTATATTTGAATGGTCACACTTTAGGATTTCATCCACAGACTCAAAAGTTAGAACCACCTTGTACAGCATGATAGACAGCACCACAAGAAAATACTGCTCAGTAGCTTTCATTTGAATGGTCACGCATTAGGATTTTGTCCACAGACTCAAAAGTTAGAACTACCTTGTACAGTGTAATAAACAGCACCAAAGGAGAGTACTGCTAAGTAGCTTTCACCTGAATGGTCACACTTTAGGATTTCATCCACAGATGCAAACGTTAGAGCCACCTTGTACAGTGTAGTAAACAGCACTAAAGGAAAGTACTGCTCAGTATCTTTCTTTTGAATGGTCACACAGATCGTAATTTCATTGAATGTATTTTTGTTGCAGGAGGACAGAGAGAAATGGCTTGAATTTCATAAAAGAAAATGGGAATTTCAGTCCAAACAACGAGCTGAGAGAAAGCGTCTCAGGAAGGAGGCAGATACAATGGGTATGAGTACGCTGGCAGTTGGGCGTGGTCCCTCAACAGGAATGTCAAATTTCATGAGACAGCAAGCCAGGTCCCTTGTAGATTCTCCTTGGCAGATAATACAGGTAGATGTAAAAAAAATCTTTGTGAAAATTTCTGTCACAATGTAGTGCTTTATCTTAGGAGTGAAACCGTAAGGCTTGTTAATGGTCTGCATTTAATTTTACACATCAGGGTCCTGGCAAGGTATATTTCTCGGTCACCGATTCCACTTTTGTACCCAAAATTCTTACCCTAAATACGAAAAGGAAGGAAAATTTTCATGTCTGATCCCACAGAAATTGTACTGCCAGACCCAATAAATTATGATCCGTGATGCCATATACATTGATTTGACCCCCCTTCCCCAAGCTAACTTTAACACTATAGTACTTTAAATTTGTTTCTACCTCTTCATACCAATCAACAGTTTGTCATAATAATCAAAATAAGGAATGCTGATTGTTCCTTATTTGCAATGACTTACAGAATCAATAGTGAAGCAAACTTTAACTGCCTTCCAGCTTCAAGCTAGATTCTTATCGACATGCTTTTACGAATTCAAAGCATATGGGTTGGTATGATTGCAATGGTGTGGTCTACCTAAGGGAAGTAGGTGCATGAGCACCAGCAAAACAAACTACCCCATACTTCTCTTCTTCTGTCTGTTGTGCCTCATCCACTTGAGTTTTGGGACATATGGTCTTGATGAGTCTCCTCCATCCATACTGACCTTGTGCCTCTGTTCTGATCTGTCATGACAATGTTCACATTATGTCAACCTTATAAAGGTTTGACAAATACTAACAGGTATGACGAATGCTAACTGGGTTCAAGGTTTCTCCTTATATGTTGGTGACATGAGATTATTAATTTTGTTCTCTTAAGCTCAGACAACTTCTTTGTTTTCAGTTGGCAGAGACGGATGACCCTGGCACATTCAGAGTGTGGGCTCTAATAGGATCTGATCTACATGCCCTTAAGGTCAACATACCCAGGATTTTCTATGTCAATTGCCACACTCCAAAGGAAGGAGCTGGAACAAGTGAGACCATTATGTCTTTATCCTTCTGCTCCTAAGAGTTCCTTAAATCAAAATTCAAGACAAATCCCAAATTTCATTTTGTAAAATATGAAAAAATAAATAGTTTGATGTAAAAGTACTGCTAAAGACAGTTCATTTGAATGGTCACACCAGGAATTTATCCACAGACTCAAGTTTAAAACTGCCTTAAATGTCTCCATAACTGACTCTGGGGGTGAAAGGGTTGAGGGAAAGAACATTATTTTAGAGAATGTTGGCAATTTTTGGGACAGTGGAAAGTGGGAGAAATAGGCTGAACTTTGTGTACAATGGCATTCTTTGATCTTTGCATTGTCATGAATTAACAAAAATTTAAGCCTGGCAAGCGAAAATATGATTGAAAGAGACTGTCACATTTAATAAATGCAGCACATATAAGTAAGGTAAGGAAGCTAGAGGAACAGGGAGTGAAGGATATACAGTGGGGGAAAGTGGAAGTTTATGTTCCCTGCACGCCTTTCCTCCTTCCTAAGAGTGTAAAAGTAGAAAACTGGACATTTTTGACATAAGGAGTCTTAATTAGAGAGGCTGGGTGCTTACCTCAAAATGCCTGTTTTTTCGGGGGTGGGGTGTGGAGGGGGGGCATCTATATGATACAAACTATTTATTAGGGAGTGGGTATCCAACAGATCTAGATAATATGCAGTAGTTGACCAATTGTGTTGTTCGTCACCTCATACGACATTGTGTTTTAACATGATTTTTTGCTCAATTTTTTTCACAGCTTGGAGAAAAGTGTCCAAAACTCTACCACGCTCTCACCCAGTGCTTAATCTCTATGAGTACACAGTACCAGAGAAAATATTCAGAGATCACTCAAGGTGAGGAGTGTAAGCTTACCGTATTTTCTCGATGAAGTGCCTCCCTGGTTAAGCTCCACCCTCGAATAAGCGCCGCATTCATTCACAACCATGTAGCGCTTAATGGAAGCATCATCAGACTGAATTGTTGGAGAAGCCAAACTAAAAAACAAGTCCGGTACAACTCAATCTAAACCAGCCCTGGAAATTTATTCTTCTAAATTTCAATGTTTTTCATTGGAAGTGGGTATATGTCATTATTTTGTTGTTAACGTTTGCTTGTTATGGTTTACAAATGTTGTGATCTTTTAAAGAGTGCTGCCCTCAAATAAAGTGCTGCCCCTGAATAAGCGCCGCATCTGAAACACTAAAAATTTAAAGAGTGCCATGGTGCTTAATCGAGCAAATACAGTACTGAGAAAACTTCATTTCTTTTCTAGTTGAAACCTTAACATCTAACTAATATTGTTCTGTTTTGTTAGTGAGTTGGCCACTGATCTATCATCTCCTGACATTGAAGGAATTTACGAGTCACAGGTGCGAACTTACCTCACTGTAATTTTTATACATTTAAGTAAATTATTGTTACTGCAGGAAATCTGGTGATATATCTCCACATGAAAACAGAGGCCACGTTTGCATATGTAAGGTTGATTTTGGTCTGTGCAGTGCTCTGGGGTTTTGTGTCTTGACTTTTGAATGTGACTTTTTGAAGTATCTGTAAATTTCTCTCTAATATAATAACAGAGGCCATGTTTGTAGATGTAAGGTTGATTTTGGCGTGCCCCGTGCTTTGCAACCTCCTGTGGCTTGAATTTTTATTTTGACTTTCGAATTTGACTTTGTCAGTTTTGATGTGTCTCCTTATTCTGCTGCAGTTTTGATCATAAATAAGTTAAATATTGTATACTATTTGCCAATTTACGTTTATTTAAAGGTTCCCTTGTCAATGAGAGCATTAATCAAGCTTGGCTGTGTCTGTAAAGTGAACAAGATCTTTGCAAGGCTTTTTAGTGGAAAGGTCAGTGCTGATCAACTGTCTTTGTTTGCGAGGCCATCATTAAGTTTTGTGTGACATTTGTCATTTACACACCTGCAACAAAATTGTTAGTAAGTGTATCATTGATGGCTCACAAAGTGCAATACTGAGGAGAAGTACCGGTAATGCATACAAATTCCACCAAACTCTGGCAAATTTCACAAATCTCGGGGGAAATGGTGAACTTTCTTTTCAAAGGAAGGCGAAGGTTGATAATATTTTGAACTTCTGTTCTTAACATATTACCTTCCAAGGCCAAATTTTGGCAACATTTTGCAAGAACAAATAGCAAAATTAACAAACTCCCTCTGTGTTACTTTTGCACAGTACCAATTAAAGTTGTTTGGGCTGTAAATTATGCTGCTCATCTTCATCAGGTTGAGGGGTTGCTGGTTGTTTTGTGACAAGCAAAATGACGAGCTACAACAGTTGAGATAACCCATAATTTAAAGGTCCCACCAAGGGTATTCAGCTGTAACAGGTGTTACTTGCTATGGCCCTGAATGGTGTCCCTGTTTTGAAACAAGAATGGTTTTCTTTTTGCTTTCTGACTTAAATGATGATTTTGATGGTAGTCATGTCTTTTCTAGGATTTGGACACTTTTGAGTTGGATCAACTTGACTTCAAGACCCTTGCTGAGTGTTCTTACTTGGAAAATGTGAATCTGAAGCGAATGTATCTCTACCACAGCTCCTCGTAAGAATAATTACTTTTCCATCTTTACATATTTATTGACCTTCCATGTAGCCATTTGACTTTTTTGTTTTCATTGTTCTTGGCCAATTTGTTGTCATTTTTTCATGTTTTATTTGTAGGGATAATCGTGTGGTACTTGCCATCTTTGTGCCCGCTTCTCAGAAGGTATGGTTTAGTGCACGCATTTTCAGTGTAGAAAATAACTGTGGACTAACTCATTGCTAACTGGAGGACCAGTTCTAATCAGTAGTCCCCAGGTTAGCTTTTAGTCTTCAGTCTGCAGACTGCATTTTACCCTCAGTCTCTGCAGACAGATATGTCTGCACCAATTCACTGAAGTTTACATACACCATCAACCTTACAATCAAGGCTGAATCCAAATATCTACAATGACACAAAAAAAAATTGTGGTGAAGGGTGATCATTCACTTTGAATGAATTGCCATTGTCAAAGAAAACACATTGCAAGAATACAAGCAAAGGGAACAGTTGTCCCAAAAGACACAAGACCAAGCTGCAACAGTCCTAATTCTACCCTCGTTCTGCCGTTTGAAGTCTACATTTTAGAATAACCATAATAAACCCTGGTCAGTAATCTGAAAGAAAAGTGAAATATTATTGATTAGCATTATCATGAAAAATATTTTTAATCATTGTGTCATTGCAGGCATCTGTGTTTGTCATTGATGTTGTGAGGAATAACCAGATGCCAAACCTGTCATCTCTTTACCAATCTGAAAGAACTGCAAGGTTTGAAAAACTCTTGGGATGGTGTGTGTTTTAATATAATGTGTTGTTTTCATGAGGATTAAATTTTATCTGTGCCCCAGTTGTGTATGGATTGTGCTGTCAGTTGCATGAAGTGTTCATTAGCATCTGTGGCACAAAAAACATGACCTGAAGTAAGTGGGTATTAAACATGGTGTGATCGTTGATGAGCCAGATGGCTTATCACAGCTGGGGCTTGGATGTGGCTTTTTTTGTATGAAGGAATTAGGGTCAATACTACTCACCCCTAGATAGGATTGCCGGTCTATCGCAGGGTACCCAGCATGAAGTGATGCTAGTCCATCACAGGATACCCAGCATGAAACAATTAGGAGCAATACGACTCCCCCCATAGGTAGGATTCTGGTCTATCGCAGGGTACCCAGCACGAAGTGATGTAAGTCCATCACAGGATACCCAGCATGAAGCAACTAGGAGCAATACAACTCCCCCATAGATGGGATTCTGGTATATTACAGGGCACCCAGCGTGAAGTGATGCTAGTCCATCACAGGATACCCAGCATGAAACAACTAGGAGCGACACTACTCCCCCATACTTGGGTTGCTGGTCTATTACAGGGAACCCAGCATGAAGTGATGCTAGTCCATCACAGGATACCCAGCATGAAACAACTGGGAGCAATACTACTCCCCCAAAGGTGGGATGCTGGTCTATCACAGGGTTACCCCAAGGACTGTTAATTTCCCTTATGGTTTTCTAGTACCCATCTATGCTTAAGAGCCAAGGGAGACAATGTGAATTAAAGTTCATTGTCTAATGAAACAACACAGCATGATCCACCACATGATCCACAGCCTTGAACCACTGAGCGATCGAGCTTCTGATTAAAAATCTGACCTAAAACCCTGTCACACTGCTGCCCTGTACACTAACCATGACTAAGCTAAATCTTGTTTTGGTATATAAACAAGTTGACCTCATTGCAAAGTGTGCCTGAACCCTTGAAACTTGGTTTTTGGTCAACAGTTGTCTGTCAGTGGCATACTGGCCAAGTTTGAGAAGGCTGAATCATGCTCTGTTTAATATCTACTATGGTCCTGTTTTTTTTTCCTGTGTTTGCATTTTGATGCAATAAACAACATCAAAGGCATGGATTTAAGTTCCACAAATGGCTGCCTGGTCATGGTAAATACTCCTGGATATCTCATTCCTCCCTCACCCCTCTGACTCAAGTCAGTGCTAGAACATTTCATTTTGTTTTTCAGAGTGGAAAGAGAAGGAGAAGAGGGCTTTCTTCCTCCTGAGAGTCTTACATTCGATGTTCGAGTTGATACAGATCCTAGACAGGTACACGTTTTTACCTTTCAATACAAGGTATTAAATTTATAGGGCTCTGAGATTGTGTAAAATGTACTCTTTAACTAACATTTAAAATCCTTGCAGGCCTACAGGGCAATTCAAAGATTTCTGCAGAATTACAAAGAAGAGAAGCGAGGACCAACCATGATTCTGGTGCAGTCTCCTTGGGGTAAAATACAACTCTTTGATAAAGTGTAACCTTGATATAATTAAGTGCCAAGGGACTGGCAAAATTTGTTTGTTATAATTTGGGTTCGTTATATTGTAGTTCTTTTCCAGGCATTATACTATCACTGGGCTGAAGGATATTTTTTGTTGTGCCCCAGGGGTCTTTGTTATATTGGGGTTCCAATGTATTGCCTCTTTAAAACCTGAAAAAATATTAGTATGATTCTGTGAAATACTGAAAAATGATCGTTGCAACCAAAACAATAGACACATAAGCACCTCATTCACAGAATCACAAGTTAACACTAGGACTTTTCTGAAGTATAAACAGTTCCACAAGGAAGTACTGCTCAGTAGTGGAAGTGGTAATGGTGACTAAGATTTCTTCCACTAACTCAAAAGTCTAACCCTAAGCCCTGATATTAAAATGCATATTCTCCTTACTGTTCTCCGCACATTTCTTATGAATCTAGTAGGAGAATTTGTCCTTATATCAAGATAATTATCTCCTCCTTGGTGATCACTTTCCCTATTCTCATCTCTTGAATGTTTGAACAAGTAGTGTCATGTAAAGAAAACATTTGGTTTTTTTTCACTGTTAGGAGTTAAGGACCACAGTACACGATTTATGGCATGCCTCTAGAGGGGATATTATTAGATCATGTCAGGTTGACATGGTCGGAAATATTATCTGGCTTTACTAATTTTATATCCCTAGAATGGCTGGTGAAGACATTAGGTTTCTCCTTCTAATATGAATTGCTAGCTAAATGTAAAGCCATTTTTATAAGAACCGACATTTCTTTTTTTGTAGATTTGAGTCACTTGACATCAGCTATTCCTGGACTGAAGGAGTTTCCTCTTGTTTGTCTTCCATACAATGACAGGTAGGGACATCTCTGTTCCTTGGATAGCAAATGGTATCTTAGGTGCAGTACTCATGAAAGGGTCAGTTCCTTGAGTTTGTGACCATAATAATCCAGGTTATTTATTTTGCAGTAATGCTCAGCATAATGTGCTCAACTGGCAGCGTCATGCTGCAAGAAGAATGATCCTTCATTACCTTGAAGTTGATGCATTTTACCGGGTAGGTATGAACAGAGAATAGAGGAAAATTAGCAAGCTTGCGAGATTAGATGGGTAGTGACATTTTACCATCACGACTGGCTACATCCAAGTTGTCCTCAGCCTCTTAATGCAAATGCATCCTCTGATGCAAAGCCTTTGCACCAGAGTGTGCAAAATGTACTTTTTAACGCTTGTCCAAAACCCCATTTTCACATAAAAGGCTGTGTACCGAACCTTGCTTCGAAGAAATTGCCAAAATTGACACAGTAATGGCCTATTATACTCACTGATGTTAAGTGACTAAAAAATTTCACTGTAATAATAATAAACTGTAAAGGATAATTGTATGCATATTTCCGTGTCTAGCCTGACAAAAAAAAATGAGATACTTTTTGGCATTTAATTGGGGTGAAGAACTCGAAAAGCAATGGTGCAATAAGAAAGGCCAAGTGAAGTCAATGCTGTACTTACAGTGCATGTAGAGATGTTTATTAAAATGTGATTTGGATTGGTTCATTGTATATTGTGGGTTTGGCTTAATTGGTGGAGAAAAGAATAAGAATGCCTGATGTCTTTAATTAAACTAAGATTTCCCCAAACCCGAAATATAACACAATTAAAACTGTCTGAACATAATGTTACACTGGTATGCAACAAGAAACCAGCTCCTTGTCTAAGGGTTTTAATTAAAAACAAATTAAATAAAGTTATAATTTAATAAACATGGAGTTCTAACCATGGCGTTGGCTTATAAATAGGGGAGCTCAGAGACTGTTTGTGTTTAAGATGTCAGGCAGTCTTATTATGGAGAGTTCACACCTCTAAAATGCCTCTAAATTAATTAATTCTAATTTTCCCAACAGACACAGCTTGAACTAGCACAGTACTTCCATGTTCCAGTGGGGAACGTCGCTTCAGACCCCACCCTGTTTGCCGCGGACCTTTTTTATGCTCGTCACCTGCAGAAGCACAATCACTTACTGTGGATGTCACCAACTGACAGGCCTGACCTTGGCGGCAAGGAGGATGATGATAACAGGTTTGTCTTTCATTTTAATGGCGTCACCTTTCAGCATTGTCCTCTGACTCAATAGTTACAAGCACCTTGTTACAGGCACCTTGTACCATGGGATGTGTTACTCAATAGCTGTCATTTGAATGGCTACACTTAAGGATTTTGTCCAGAGAGTCAAACGTTAGAATCACCTTGTTATGTACAGCATAATAAACAGCACCACGGGAAAGTTCTGCTCTGGAACTATCATTTGAATGGTAACATTTTAGGATTTTATCCACAGACTCAAAAGTTAGAACCACCTTGTGCAGCATAATAAATGGCACCACTGGAAAGCACTGCTCTGGAATTGTCATTTGCATGGTCACACCTTAGGATTTCATCCACAGACTCAAAAGTTAGAACCACCTTGTACAGCATAATAAACAGCACCACAGGAAAGTACTGCTCATCAGCTTTCATTTGAATGGTGGATTTCATCCACAGTTTCAAAAGTTAGAATCACCTTGCACAGCATAAAGCACAGTACCACAGGAAAGTACTGCTCAATAGGATTCATTTGAATGGTCACGCTTTAGGATTTCATCCACAGACTCAAGAGCTACAATGAAATTACTTGGCACAAGGGTCAAACAAAGTCAAGAGTTGTCAAAGGGTGATGGCTAAATAAAGAGTTCTGCTTTTGTAGGGCTTGAGTTAAATATTAATTTTCATTTGACACCTCAAACAACAGGCTCAGTGTAGCAACAGATGAAGGGGGCAACATTGAGGTCAACAATCCTGGCTGCTACCCTACTGTCTGTGTTGAGCTCTCAATTGACTGTTTTGCTGTCAACACTGTTCTGCAGGTATTGTTGATTTTTTGATCAAATGTGGGAGAAATTGTATGATAACAATAAATAATGAAAAGAGAGTTGAACACACGATGCATAATTATATAGTAGCATTCTTGGATTAAGACTGAGTTTTTTGACGAAGGTGATCAAATACTGTTGCTTTTAATATAATTTGCAAACAAATTTGAAATATCCTGACACATAATTTTTTTAAGTACTCAATTGCATTTTTTTTAGTTTACAAATCGATCAACTTATTAATCTTAATATGGCTCCATATAAATGCAAGTTATGCAAATAATCTTTGCAAACATTGTACTGGTAAATTTCTTGTGAGATTTTTTCACTTTCATACAAGAATAATACTTATTACTTTTCTATTTAGTGTTGAAAGTAATAAATGTGTGCTCGCTTTGGTTTGGTTTCACTGCATTGAAGTGATTAGTTAAATAAACTCACACCATGTTCTCAGCCAATTAGTAAAACTAAAACCAATAATTACTGTGAATTGCTTGTACAAAATTCCCCCCACTTGATGCCACTTTCGTGTGTTTACATGGACTGGCTAAAGTAACCACTTTTGTTAGTTTTACAAGTCTCAGTTGCAAACTGCTCTATTAAGTTCTATTTGCCTTTAATATTCGTAGTCTGCCCACATTAATGATTTTGAAGGAGGATCTGTAGCCGGAGTCAGTTTTGACAGTTTGCCACAGGTGAGAATAAGATTCAGATTATGATATCACCCTGATTGCATACCACTTGTTTTGTCAAAGTGCGTTAAACTTTTAACTCCATTGTGTAACTCTAGTAGAACCAATGGTCATCACAATACTTGACCATCCATACCCTTAGATATTATAAAAGAATTAAGAGTTTACAGGATTTTTTTGTCATCTGATCTAGGCCACTTTGAGGGGAGTGTTTTCTTCTTATAAAGCTAAGTTTTTGTTTAACTTGGTAAATAATTTGACAGGTTTTGTGGCACAGGAACACAACTATGAAGTAACTGAACATTGGTGGTTTAAGACCTGATCCCTATTATCATGTTGTTTTCTTATTTCACCTTGTCTCTCTCCACCCCGGTGTATCAGTATAAAAATTAATGTGTTCTGGTGACATATTGCTGGGGGTAGTCATGGGGGTATCCCATGGAGAGAGTAGCAATAAACTCAATTGCTTTATGCTACAGAAACCGGGGATAAGCTCCTGTGGCTTGTTTGCAACATTACTTTCTTACCTTTGTAATGTTTTGTGTAACTTGCAGGCATCCTTAGAAGAGTTGGTCCAGGGAGGTCCAAGTGCTGCTTCAAGTTTGACAACTTACGATGAAGCAGCTCTTTGCTCCAGTGCTTTTAGGTAGACAAGTATTGTTTTTAAATGTATGAATATAATGTTCCTGGGGAAACTCTGTCTTACATGGGTACTCTGGGCCAGATTTGACTGGGATCTTAGAAAGGGTCTCTAATATACAGGGTATTTACAATCCTTTAATCCTAACCAGTTCTTCCCTCAGTCTCAATATTCCAATGGTTTCCATCATCAAGCCTTGATCCTGAGTTCATTTGATGTCACCATGTTTACTCAAATAATGCTCTGAGGGTTTATTTTAATAGGGACCCCGGTCATTCTTTTATTACAAACTTGGCACCTCTAGAAAAAAGGAAAGGGGTGGGAGAGAGTCTTCTCCAAGGGAGTATTTTCATGTTTTGAGTGTTCAGCTACAATCATATTCTAGAGGCACTTAAACTAACAAAGAAATTTCTTTCATGATAGAATCGTCAAAGGTATGGTTCACAGCTGGTTACATGAAGTGTCAACCTATGCGAACCCTTATGCTGATGCACAATTAATGCACTTTTACAGGTAGGTAGAAAAAAAATCTATATTTTCTGTGTTGGAAAAGGTTACTAACTGACAATTGTTAGTCTCCTTAATAGTCAAACCTTGGCGATCTACACCTCAGTTATCCAAACTTTTCTCTTTGGCCCTCAATTATGAACATTTGCACATGATGGGTATGACAACTTCGAGCTGAAAAACTTGTCTTTAATTCATTTAATCAGGCTTTGTTTACTCTGTGTTCCTGAACGAAAACTGATTTGAGAACACTGCAATTACATTAAGTACTCTGTTTTGTATGCAGGTGGCTATCATCCCCAGCAGGACTTCTGTATGATCCAGCTCTTTGTAGAATGGTGCAGAGGATGATGAAGAAGCTATACATGCAGGTATAATTAATTGTCTCTCTCTGTTAGGGTAAAGGGATAGTTGTATTTTGGCCACAGGGTACCCACAGACACAGCAGTTAACTCTGGTTTATCAACATGGAGCAACTAGGTGTATTACTTCTCCCTCCTGGATAGTAGGCTAGTCCATTACAGGGTTACCCACAACATTTTGTTTTCATGAGGTTTTTTTTTCAACTGAAGGAAACAAAATGACATGGACAGGAGAAACCAGTACTTGAACCACTAACCGTCATCTTAAAAAGCTGAGACTGTACGTCAACTGCACCTTTATTCCCTCCATCTGATTTTAAATCAACATTAATAAGCTGAGCTGAAATGGTTGATGATATAATTATTATGGTATCAACCATTTTAGCTCAGTTTAAGGGAATTTGGGGATAAGAGATTTAATTTTGTTACTTAAATTCTTTCTCTATTCAGCTTGTGGCAGAATTCAAGCGACTTGGTTCCACAATTGTTTTTGCAAGCCTCAGCAAAATTATTATTTGCACCAAGAAGAGAAGGTAACAAACAATGCATTTTTGTTCAACAGTTTATCCTGTTTAAACAGTTACTTTAATATAACAAATTGTATGCACCAAAAGTCATTTTTTTGTTTATTTTTCAGTGTTTCAGATGCCAAGGCATATGTGGATTTTATCCTCAATAGCATACACAAGAAGGATCTGTTCCATAGCATTGAAATCAAGCCTGAATCATGCTGGGAATACCTGATGTGGATGGATCAGGTGAAATAAGCTGCCCAGCTGCCTAAAAGGAGTGTCAACTTTACTTTTGAAGTTCTTGTTCCTTTTTAGTCACATAAAAGCAAAAACAAGAAATAAAACAAAACAGAAACAAAGCAAAGCGAAACAAAACAGAATATTAACTATCACAAAACGGCAAGGACACTGTTGCATGTTGCATAAAGAAGTGTGCCACTGATCTGAGTGTACCAAAATTCTTGTCACCTCCTCAATTTGATTTTCAGTAACCTGGAATGATGGCCAGGGAAAATTATTATCTCGTATGTCCAAAAGTGGGATGAGAAGGTCAAAAGTAAGGGTGAGGTGGTATTTCTGTGTAATAATTGAAGTGGAACCTCACTAATGCAAACACCAGTGCTCCCTACAAGTTTTGTCGTATTAACTGAGGTTTTCCAAATAATAAATGTCTGCAAATGTCAGGTCAGTACTTATGACCTGTGAAATGTGACATGTAAAAAGACCTGTCGTAGCAATGTTGTATGCATATGTACTGGTTTCCGTTGTATTACTTCATTATTGTCCTCATCACTATCAATTGTTCAAATGTTGTAATAACATTAACTTTTGCTTTGCCAGGCAAACCATGGTGGTGTGCGAGGCAAGCTTCCTAAAGAGGGTGAGGATGAGGAGGCCGTGGAAGAAACAGCAAACCTAGCGGACAGTAGTGATGAGTTGATAGGTACACAAGATGATGAGGTAAAAAAGTAAAAGATTACAATAATTATTATTCTGAAATTATGAATAGATGAATTTCATATATTTGAACTGCGGAATGAAGAAATAAATGTAAAGAAGATCCTCGCAGTACGCAGTTGCGAAAAGAAAGCCTGAAAAAATCAGGCAAGCCTGATTTTTTCAGGCTTTCTTTTCACAACTGTGTAAGTTGCGTAAATAACTGCGAGGATCTTCTTTACATTTATTTAATTATTATTCTGAAGGCAAAAAGGAAATTTTTATGAATAAAGGGAAGTAAAGGACTTTCTTAGTAGAATAAAGGACTTTCTTAGGGTAAAGACCCTTAATCCAAACAGGAAGACTACTGGGCAGGCAGTTTTGTCAAAGTGATTTGTAGTAGCAGGCAACATAACAGAAGAAGTAGGCAGCAAGGACTGGGTATTTCCTTTTGCTGGGAGGTTCCCCAGGAACTCCAGTGTGAGGCAAGTGGCAAATGATTGCCTTTGCCTGTAGATGGCAAAATTGCTGGCTGCTGGCACATTTTGACAGGGTTAGGCAGGGATGCACACAGATGCTCAGTAGTAAAAAGGTCTTTGAAATAACATTGTTGATGTTTATAATGATACATAGATACATGATCGTAGAGGGGATTGCAATGTGGCCTAGTAATTAGGCACTGGACATGCAATTTGGAGGTCCCGAGATTTGAGTCCTCCCCTCTGACCACTAGATGGACTTGCAATGCAGTAATCCGTATTCATTAGCTATGCTGAGGCCAGCCATCTGGTCAGCCATCGTTCAGTTCTTCTATTTACAGTGTCCCCACCTTCCACTTTCATGTTAGATACATTGACACCTGCATTAAATGATTTATTATTTTGATTTTACTAATTAAATTAATTTTTGTTCAGTAGCACTAAATGTGTAAACTTATGGTCAACAAAATTGTGATCTTGTCTTAATTTTTCTTTCAACTGCTAAGTGAAACATATGATGCATGAAATGGCCTGATTTTTAAGGCATTTCAAAGGATGTCTGGGATAAGTAGCATTGTTGTTGATTGCTTTTAATCTGCCACAACAATTAAGTTTAAATAAAGGTAGATAACTTTGGATAAATTCTTCTCACTGGTTCCCATGCCTTTTTGATAGATCCCCACTATATTACCTTCTTTAATTTTATCCCCTGTTATCTTGAACGGAAACCTGGTTCCCTTGGATGATATGGTGCAGTTACCCTTTAAGCCCCAACTGTGATCAGCATCTAATGTCTCCTTATCATATCAGGGCATTATGACACATACATGTTATAAGAATTAAAAGATGAATTGTGCTCATGCTTAAACAGTTCTCCTAACTAGTACTCAACGAAATGGATGGAGTCCAGTAAGGAGAATTTGTATATGGTACTGGGGTTTAAAGGGTTACCATATTTTCTCGATTAAACAGCGAGGTACAAGAGACGGAATTGTGAATGAGCCTCCAAAAGACATTTATTTGTTGTATAATAAACATAACATTTAAGGGCAAGATACATGGCTGCCAAGAAAAATGAATAAAAACCCTTTCTTAAAACATCACAGGCCCAAATTGCTGATTCAAAGAAACGCCGGGTCCACCATGCCAAGTTTGAATAAATGCCGGGGGCATTTAATTGAGAAAATACAGTAATTTGGTACTATGGGCTATCTTACAAAATTTTTCCCCTTGGGTGTTTGAGGTGACTTGTCAGTCCACCGTATTGTGGTACGAAATTGCAACGTGAACTTTTTTCCGTTTTTACACCAGCCTCAGGTGGAAATGAATTGGAACATGAAGAAGTACCTTCCTACTGCAGCCTCTTGTCAGAACTATTTTCAGGTATTACTTTGATTGTAAATGCTATGAATTTCATGTGGCTAGAATGGTAAATGTGTTGGTCCAGAAAATACCCATACCCTTCCTATGGAGGGTTATTGTTTTAACCCCCCCCCCCCTTCCCTGCCCCCACCCCTCGGGAAATTCTGGTTAACCTTCACAAAGGTGGCCTTTGGAACCCCTACCCTTAGCATTTCAAAGACCTTTCTGGGAGTGTGTGTGTGGGTAGTTTCTGGAACCACAGAAGATTCTTAAACACTTTTAAAAAGCTGGACCTGAGTCATGAATTCATTCATGTGCCAGAGGTACCTGATGATTTTATTTTAATCTCTGTTCTTAAATGAAAATAGAATGATGTGTGGAGAGAGGAAACTCAGAATGAAAATTCTGAGTTCCAGATGGGATTTGAGCCCACAACTTTCCACGCACTAGTCGGATGCTACACTAGTCTCTGTTCTGTATTCCTGTTTAGATTGTGATTGCTAGTCACATTCATGCAATGTACAAACATTCCTTGGAGGAAAGACGACGCATTGAGCCTGGTAATACTCCAATCAAGAAGAGAACAAGCTCCCAGTCGCAGGTGTGGCATAATAAAAGTGAATGAATGAAGCAGGGAAGGCAGGAATGATTGAATGGAATAAATCAATAATGAATGAATGATTGGGTGAATGAGTGAAATGAGGGAATGAACAAACAAACAGATAGACAGATGAAAGACTGGTTGATTGATTGATCGTTTGATTGAAAGCATGCATCCATAAAGGACAAATGAAATGCTTTTGATGAATGAATGAATGAATGAATGAATGAATGATGATATTATTGATTGACTGATTGATTGATTGATTGATTGATTGATTGATTGATTGATTGATTGATTGATTTGAATGAATGAATGGTTGATTGATTTGTTGATTGATTCTCTCAATCAGTTTCTTTTTTCTCTTTGCTTTTTATGGTGGGGGTGGGGGAAGAGGGCACAAATTTGCTCCGTCTCCAAGGGAGTGTGGATGGATGGGCAGGACCTAACTCTAGGCTATTGAATGAATAAACAAATCAACACAGGAATAAACAATGAGATTTAACTGTAGTATCATTCAAACTAGCCATCAATCAAGTTCCCTTACCCTGTATTTGAAATGGACTGAAACAGACAAACATAGAATTTTGGCTAATTATGAAATATCTTTTACCATTCACCAGAGGGTCGCTGAAACATCAGCAACCCCCAGTCTTGTCACATTTGCTCAGGAGAGAATCTCTGGAGAACTAACACAAACTCTTTTTTCGTAAGTATTGTATTCCAAAGTACTGGTAGCATGTCAATTCCAATACATTACAAGTTTAGAAGAACCATTAATATATTTCTCTTTGTAGAGTAACACAGAAAATACAGCATACATTATCTGGGGACAGATCCTCAAATACAGACCCAAGTTCTGAGTTCCCACTTCTACCTGGCTCCCATCTGCCACTGAACAACCCTGCTTTAGAGTTTGTCAAATTCATTTGTAAGGTAACTAACTATGTATTCTAGTGCTGTTAATTAAATCTGGCATAATCAGCCACCTCCATCCATTCAACTGCAGTCAAAAAGAATAAAAGTGAAGCGGTCTGTGTTTACTGTAGGTTAAACCCTATGCCAACAGTTGGAGCGTTGGAGTGTGCTGTTAGGTGCTGTACTGTACCTCAACTCCTCACCCACATTTTGGTGACACCACTGACCAGCATGGACCAGATTTTAGCTTTGCCTAAATTCCATTTAGTCTCATTTAATACATGGCTTGCAAACCTGATAAATATTTACAGTTGAGAAAATGTGAATCAACAAAATACTGCATTGCAGATATTGCTTTGTTATCATTGGTGAGAAGACATGTCTATAAAATGTCATATCTGTTAATATTGATGATTTTGTTTTAGGTGTTGTCCCTAGACTCCAACACGCAGAACCAAGTTAACAAACTGAGGTATGAAATCGGAATTAATAAAGCATAAAGCAAGATTATGCATAAGTGCAGCTACCTTTTAAAGCCCTGTAGATTCAATACTTGTGGTACTTTACATGTGTGTGGGCTTTGTGTTTCTTTTAGACGAGACTTGTTGAGACTCCTTGGTGTGGGAGAATTCTCTGCAGAAGCCACATTCAAGGATCCTTGTTCCTCACTGGTCTTGCCAGAGGTAATCCAGCTCTTGCTTCCACAGGTCACCCACCCATGTGGCCATTCCTTAACACAGGTCACCCACATGGCTAGTGCTTAACCCTACTTTCTATATATAGCATGAAGCAAGTAAGAGTATAATACTACTCCCCCCCCCCCCCTGTGAGGGATATTGGGGCATGGTGGTGTTATGGTCAGTGCATCAAATAGGAAGGTCTTTGGTTTTAGGCTGTTTTCTGCATTGTGTCATGTTGTGTTTTTTCTTTCCTTGCCTTCCTTTTCCTTTGCTTCACTTAACTTCAGTTAACTTCACTTCGCTTTAGTTTACCCCACACTGTCTCTGTAGCAGGCGTAAACGGGAAAGGGGTGGGGGGGGGGTGAGAACGCAAGAGAAAAATGGGGGACTGGGCACTAGCCTAGCCCCACGGCTCCCATTTTTTCTCCCGCGTTCTTGCTCCCCTTCCCTTTTCCCGTTAACACCTGCTGTGCAGGCTATCTTTACCCAGGCGTATAACTGGGTACTGGTTAAGTTTTAGGGAAACTGCTCAAAATGATGGGGTACCCCTGTGACGGACTGGCATCCCATCCAGGGGGGAGTAGAAATACTCCTATTTGCTCCGTGCAACAGAAACAGGAGCTAAATGGCATGCCTAGTTCTCACTAGCAGCACTGGTACCAAAAACCTCGGTTGACAGAAATGATGTGAACACATTTTCTTGTTCAAAGAAACAACAAAACAACGGAGATCAGGCTAAAACCACCAACCGATGCACCTCCAGAAGAATGTGTCAGCTTCATTCTATTGTGAATGTGTTATTCCAGGAAATATCCATCCCCTCATCCCCACAGAAGGTTCTTTAGTTGGAGATTTCAACCCCTACAGAAGTTCCAGTTGAGCCTCATGCTTTCCTTTAAAATCTTTCACTATTGAGGCCCCGCTGCACCCCCTCGGAATTTTCAATGACCTATCATGGGGTGGGTATGGATGTTTCTGGAACCGCACAATTTCTAAGAAACTACTGGCATCCCACCTGTATGGAATTTACAGTGGTTTGCTTTAGGGCTTGCCACTGTAAATTCCCTAATGCTTATATTTAATCTTTTACTTTTTCTGCTT
This sequence comes from Siderastrea radians, assembly GCA_964017195.1. NCBI lineage: Eukaryota > Metazoa > Cnidaria > Anthozoa > Scleractinia > Rhizangiidae > Siderastrea > Siderastrea radians. The sequence goes on from OZ024895.1 coordinate 35,783,888, forward strand.
CTGTCTCACTGTTTGCCTTTTTCTTAACAGGTTATTTGCCTCTCTTGTAACTCATGCCGTGACCTTGACTTGTGCAGGGATCCCTTTATAACCCCAGCAGAAGGAAACAACCCGTATGTAAACTGAAAACTGAAATTTCTTTCATTGTATCCGGATTTTGTTGATGCCTGAAAAAAAGTCTGAATTATGTGCAAACACTAACACTAGCACTGAAATTATAGAGTTAAAATTTACTTAGATAGTTAAAAAAGTTCTTTAGGAATAGTTAAAGTGATTTATAACCTTAAAAATTGTATGTACATCCCTGTACATTTTACAACATCTAGAGGTTTTAGGTACCAGCTGTGGTCATCAGTGGTTTTTATCTTTTTTGCTTTTTTTACAGTGCACGTTGCAGATGTGCAAATTTGGAATGTGCCAGTGAATATGATATGGACTTGATAGAGACTCAGCTGATTGACATGGTGCAAAAGCAGACAATGTCGTTTGTTCTTCAAGATCTGAAATGTGTTAAGTGCCGTGGGGTAGGTGTATTTTGCTTTGAACTGGTTGTGTAATCTTGAAAAGCTCTTCAGTTTTAACAGTTCTCGTGAAGCATCATTGAATCTGTTCGGGTTTCGAAAAGTTCTTGCAGGTTTAATTTGAACAATCTTGAAAATCCTAGTATGATTCTTAGAAAGTTTGTCAACTGAGGTTGCCACCCTATTTAAGAAATTCTTACAATTCGTACAGTACAGTACAATTTTTTGTTTTGCAAACCAGTTGGTATGTTTGTCTTCCAAAGGGGACCTTTAAGAATCCAAAATTTCAGTTTGAATAAGTGGCCTTGATAAAGCCTCAAAAATTCTCTTATTTCAAGCACTTTTGTTGTTAAGAAGTCCTTCATTATTGTAAGCTCTGTTAAGCCTTTATTCTAATAAGCTCCTCTCTGAGTAAATTTTACAAATTTTACAATAACCCGCCCTCCACGACCCAGTTCTTGAGGCCTGAAACTAAATAAGCCCCCCCCCCCCCTTCCTCACTTCTTACAGAGATTTAACAGAAGTTCTTCAATTTTGCAACACTAAAAATGTGTGAACTTTGTTTCAATATTTTCTCGTTAACATACATTTTAGTTTAGAATCGATGTAAAATTGTATGGGTGGATAGGCATGTTTTTTTATTTTAACTAAGTTTGTTTTATGTTGTTGATTGACAGGTGAAGGCAACCAACATGTCAAGATACTGCACATGTGCTGGCAATTTTTCTTATACAGTATCTATCGATGACTTTTTCAACAAGCTGAAGACATTCAGGAATGTTGCCAGGTATTGAGGCACTTTTTTAAAAGAATCTTCAACCCTTTAACTAACAGTGCCTGAGTGGAAGACAAAATCTCAGATTTCACTTTGTACAACATTAGAACAACAAAGTATAGCTCAATGTGTGCATAAATACCTGGGAGTAAGGGCAACTTGGTAAATACTGAGTAAATTGTTTTATTTGATTTCCCACTGGCCTCTCTCTATTAGCCTGAGAAAACAGCTAACGTTTCACGAGGTCACCACTTGAACACTTGCAAAACGTCTGAGTAACGAGGGCAGAAATTCCATACTGATGACGTGCACTACCCAGATCTAGGTGGTCCTTCTGATTGGTTGTGCCACGATGGAATTTTCTTTCAACCCATCAGAAGCACTACCAAGATCTGGGTAGTGCACGTCATCAGTATGGAATTTCTGCGCTCGATACTCAGACGTCATTTTGCGAGGGCTCAAGTGGCGACCTCACGAAATGTTGGCTGTTTTCTCAGGCCCTCTCTCTACTGAAAGTAGGTCCTTTGGTTGGTGAAAAAATAACAAAGAAAAGAAAAATAACAGATAACCCAAATTTAAAGGGAAGGGTTCACAGTTTAGCACATGCTCATGAATCTAAATGCTGTTTTTTCACCCGTGCATGCTGTAGCGAGTATGCAAGCAATATTATTTCATAACATTGTTAAAGAACCAACCAGAGGCGAGTAGATTGCTCGGGTGTGAAATTTTCTTGCCAAAATTTCGCACTTAATGATTTCTCAGCTATCTGCACACGCCCCTGGCAGCCATTTGACAAAAGCGCATACAAATAGCAGTAAATTCATTAACCATTGAATAAAACCTTCGGGTCAACAATAAATTCAATGTTGGCAGTGTTGGTGTAACCACCAATATTTCCTGCAAATTTAGTCCTACGCCGTTTTACTTGAGCTTACTATAGTATGTGATCGTTGAGATACATGTGAGAGGGATTATTAACCGATAGAATTACCAATAAATCAGAAAATAGTAATTTGATTAATGCACATGTGCCAAGCCGTGAACCTGCCCCTTTAAGCAGCTTAACTGTACTAACATTTATTGTTTATTCTATTTCAGTCATTACAAGTTGTCACTTCTAGAAGAAACTGTCAACTGGATAATGCAGAAAAATCCTCAAATGTCATAGTGACAAGAAAAAAGACAATTTAAATAAATTATTGAATGCTTTAGTATTTCTCGCCCAGTAATAAAATGTAAAATATCCACATGCAGAGGAATGAAGAACTTGGAAACTAGCACAGAAATGAACGGTGAAAATGTTTAAACTGGTTTGAAAATTGGAACTCAAGCCATGTTTAGCAATTTCATCAACATTCAAATGGGTATCGTTAGAGTAGGTGCAACATAAATGGACGACACATTAAAGGGCTTAACCTTTAAGCCCGAACAGTGACTTTCATACGATTTCTACTTACAATAGCACTACTTTATAAAACATACATGTTATGAGAGTAAAGGAAATGATCACCACAGACAAAACATCTTAATGTCCAATCAAATTTCAATTTAATCTTCCAACTAGTAATGTAAGAAATATGTCGAGAACAGTGAGGAAAATATGCATTTGATGTTGCGGCTTAAAGGGTTAAGCATTGTGAGAACTGAGAAGGTTCATGTAACTTGTGTAAGTAAAGCACAATGAAGCAAAGATCAGTTTTTGTTGGTTCATGGTAATGAAATAATTCTTCAAATGCTGTGACTTGGTGAAGTAACAGACCTTGCAATGCATGCACAGGAAAAGACATGATTAACCCACAAAAAAGGAGTTCCTTCTGTCACGTAAGTTTTTCAAACTTACCACTTTTATTGCATAATCATGAAAATAATTTATTTACATCGATCAAATTTATCAATATTAATAAGTTTCTGATGTTTTGCATAGGACCTTCAGTTCACTCAAAACACATTGCTCAAAGTTTTGTATTCTGATTTCTGCTTTGTTCGCACGAGGAACTCTTGCAATGCACATCATGTGTGGCAGCCTACTGTTCACTTTTTGCTCACTCTTAGCTTCTCGATGCAAATCAGAGGAAAAAAAAACTTGGGGCAGTATCCTTTGAATGAACTGAAGGTCCCATGCAAAAATTCCAGCAGCTTGGAGATAAAAATAAAACAGCCCAAAAGTCGACATGAGACATTTATGCTCGTGGCAGCCCTTCAACTGTATAAGCTTTTTGAAAGAGACAACAGTCGTGCACATCCGACAGCACTTCAATTCGTGTCAATAACTTATGCATGGTTCAATTTTACCTGTTACCATCCCTCCCCCGGGCAACCCCCGGGACAAGTCCAGCCCTTCGGGCCCGGGGGTGGGGAAATGTATGAAACGGTTTTGTCCCGGGGTAGGGGGCGGGGCAAATCAAAAATAACTTCTCGTTTTTCTTGTGAAGCACGTCACTAGCTTATCACTTCTCAGTTGACACAATGGCGCCGGACCACGTAGTGAAAACTGCTTATTTCCAGGAAAAATCTCTGGAATTTGTAGTAGACTGGTTGGAGAAGAATAATCTCTTGAAATTAAAATCTGTATTCAAAGGCATGTTTACTATAAATTGTTAAATGAAGGTGCGTTTTATGCGTACTGGAATGGATGGTGTTCATCACAAACATAGAAATATTTCTTCAGCGTACTTGTATGAAACAGATGCACGACTTGATATTAAACAGAGATCTCAGTCATGTGTTCTTGTGAAACAAGCTAAGAAAAACTCCTTTAAAATGCTGTCATCAATTTGCTCACCGGACCACTTTTGTGCATGTGCGATATTTAGAATAAAACACGCGGTTTAGAACATTTCTTTACTCGCCAGCCGAATGCCAGTGCGGTTAGAGTTTTTTCTTCAGTTTTATTTTTCAATGTAGTGTCCATGTTTTTTAATGCTATGTAATATCCTTCGTTCAGTAAACTCTAGAAAAATGTTGAAGTTCTTGTCAAAATGTCTGGTTGTGCTATTGTATATAAATCAATTTTGAACACAAAACAACGTATTTGTGGTCGATGAGGAGTCCCGGGGTGGGGAATTGTCTCTTACTGCGTGCCCGGGGGTGGGGAATAGACCGCCAAGTAAGAAAAAAATTGCAAATCCCCGGGGGTGTGCCCAGGGGGGGGGGGATGGTAACAGGTAGAATTGAACCCTGCATTACAGTCAAAACAGGAGAAGCATTCTGACCAACTATGGTATAGAGGATATTACATGGTCCCATGGAGAAACGACATTTATCTTCGTGTTGAAAAATATTTCGTGAGTGAGTGCAGCAAACTTGTGAAATATTTTTCAACACGAGAAGATAAATGCTGTATCTCCAAGCGGCCATGTGATTTTCTGTTTATTATATACACGCCAATGAAATACCATTGTAACGATTTCTTGGACTAATCCTTTATTCGCTGAATCAATCTAATAACATAGATCTTACACACATTCGAATTTTCGTCAAAAAATAGAGAAAATAAGTAGTGTTTATATGTATGCTGAATATTATAGCAATAAGGCATATAACTTCAATAAATTTCATTGGCTGAGACTGAAGAAGCCATGACAACCGTGATATCTTCACATGTGAAAAATAAAAATCGTATCTTCACTGGATACGAAATTTTTGTCACTGGAAAAATCCTGGTATTTCATCGGTGTCTATATAATAAAAAAAAGGCAATTGGTTCATAATTGCAAAATTGACTTTTTTATTATCTTGTTTCGGTAATGCACTTTTCAAATGAATGAAATACTCAAAAGAAAGTACATCTGATGGCCACATCTTTTATTGGCTAGGACATGGGCATTTGCATGCATGTAACAACTTTCCTAATCCACCTCCCAACAGTCAAATGCCTTGTTTGATTTTTCTCCTCTTTTCTCCCTACTGCCAGCATTTTCAGTCAAACCAAAACATACAATGTAGAAGTGTGATTTGGCATTCTATTGTGATTGAAAGAACTTGATTGCATTGAGAAAATAGAAAAATCAATCCAGATTTCAATTGGAAAACAGGTTATTGGGTAACCTGGCCAATTCCAATGTACCTGTTGCACAAATTAATCCAATCAAAATTCAAGAATAGATCGAGTTTCACTTTGAAATTTTCACTTCACTTTTCGTTCTTTAAAGAAATGGTTCTGTATTGACTGTTACGGTTCTTGTGAAGAAGTTTATCTTTTTCCTTTCTCTTCACTCTTCCAATCAGACTGAATACAAACAAACTCACTATAGTCAATTTCGCCATCCTTATCGGCATCTAAGATGTCAATCATTCGGTCAACCTCGTACTGAGTCAGCCCCACGTTTGATTTACGTAGTCCTTCAGCAAACTCTTTGACACTCACTTGCATGCTGCCATCACGATCCAGCTTGCGGAACAAATCCACGACAAGAACATGCTCTTTGGCGATGTAGTTACGGAGGAGAGTAGCTGGATCAGGTTCATCTTGTTTGCTTCTTGCTTCTGGAGTCTCATCTGTGATAATTTCAATCTCTTTAAGTTTTTTTAATTCTTCTGCAATAAAGTGAAATTCGTCTTTGACAATCACTCCTGCAAGATCAACCTTTGTGATTCTACTGTCACCGTTTTTGATGATGGAGTTCAAGATTGCACAAGCACCATTGTTTTGCAGATTGTTCTTTGCCAGTCTCACAACTTCTAGTGAAGAATTGTTTTCCAGACATCTTGCAATACTAAAAGCACCAGCATCAGGAATCCTATTGCTACTTAAGTCTAACACTTGTAGTGTTCCGTTTTCAAGCAAAGCTCCAGCTATCGCTTTGGCTCCTTCAGCTGCCAAACCATTCCATGCCAAGTTTAAGGATTTAAGCTTTACATTTCCCCGAAGACCTTTCCCAAGGATATGTCCTCCCTTGGCCTGGATGTGGTTCCAGCTAAGATCAAGCTCCGACAAAGTGATGTTCTCGTCAAGCACTTTTGCAAAGAACTCGCAAGCTTTGTTCGAGAATTTATTAGAACTTAAATCCAAGTGGGTCAGGGTGTTATTCATAAGTAGTGCTTGGCATAGTATTTCTGCATCTTTATCGTCCAGCGAATTTCCAGCAAGTCCAAGCTTTGTTAAAGTATTATTTTCTTTGAGTGTTTCAGCTATCTCCACAATAGTGCTTTGACCAAGCTGATTTTCAGACATGTCAAGCTCAACAATGTAATAGTTTTCTCTCAACAGTTTTGCCATGATTTCACCGCCCTCCTCTCCTATTCCGTTATCTCTTATGTTCAAGTTTGTCACTTTTGTGTTGTATATAAGCGCCAAGGCCATAGCACGAATGCCCAGTGGGCCAAGCCCATGATGTGACATTATGACAGTCGGTTCAATCATATGACGCAAAAAATAAGAAGCAGGGACGATGCCGAGTTTCTCACATGCACGTCGATAGAGTGTGCGCCCCGTTGGGTCATACTGGGACTTCATCTGAACGAAGTCCTGAAAAAGATAACAAAAATACAAACTGGAATTACTGTACACATTGACACAAACCTTGGGCGTAAAGTTTGGTGGTTTATCATCTTATGCTGCATTCTTTGGTAAAGAGACTTGACTCCCTATTACCTTTCTTCACCCACTCAGGTGTAATAATTGGATGAATAATCATCAAACAAAATGGTGGGGGTAACCCTGCAATGGACTGGCATCCCATCCAGGGGAAGTCTACAACTACACCACTTTTGGGAGTGATAGGGGTACCAGCACTAGGTATATTATTACCTCATCACACTCCAGGTCAGTTTCCCATCCATCTGAATCATCCCCACTGTCCTCATCTCTGATTCGTGCAGGTGATATGGGTGATGCAATGTTGTGCTTGACTTGAGCACGAGTTGGAGTCACTGAGAGGGTTGAAGAGCTCAAGGCCTTTAGAGTCTTGTCGACTTTGTTTACAATTGCATTACTCGCATGCATGTCACTCTAAGGAGAAGACGAAATTGATGGGTTCCTAATAAACTTGCCTTTAGTTTGTTTTATGAAGGCTGATTTCATTCAGTTAGCTGACACAGGATTGGGTCACCATTTGACTGTATGCTGAAACTCAACTTGAATTCAACTCTAACTCATGGACTCCTTTATACCCCAGTAGTGATCAGCATCTAAAATCTTACGATGCTACTGCATGGTCAAACAAACAGGTCACGAGAATGGTAGAAATGATCACCAAAGACAAAATGTCTTGAATTTTAAACAACTTGTCCCTACTTGTATAACATGAAACACATGGTGGCCACTGAGAATAATGTCACTTTGTATGTTGATGTAGGGGCTTACATGGTTATTACTTTCTCCATACCTCCTATTGTAGAAAAAATGAAAAAAACATGCATGCTATCTAGGAAGCCTTGCAAATTTTTTCCCCATTTGTCAAAAGTGAATCCAGAATTGCTCTGGATGTAGTTTTAGGAGAGTCAATTGACAACTGCTCTATGCTAATCTTCTGGGTGCAATTTGTCAGTGTAATGAAAATAAAGCTTTTAAAAACTGTCTAAACTAAGCTAGATCATTTGATCTCTGTGTAAACGTGTCAAATTGAAACCAATTTTTGACAGCGAAGCAGACGTTTGCTCCTCTGAATTCGATCACTGTGGGAAATTACCAATTCCAAATGTTACGGAAACAGATTCAGTAGCTTTAAAAAGGGCAAGATGAATGGTTTTTTGCTAAATTAAGATTATATGTAGAAAACAAGTACTACCTTTATTCTTGTGGTCAGCTGATCAAATATGCATATTTAATCTGACCCCAATGTGCTTTGACATAACCTTGCTTGTCAGCTTGTCTTACAATACAAGCATGACACCCTTTATTTTCAGAAACAAGCAATTCACTTTGTTTGCAGTTTCCTCGTGGAAACTTCGAAATAATCCGAGTTTTGGCGGAATGCACAGATCAGTTTACTTTCGAAAAATTATACCTCGTAATTGCAGTAGAAATATGTTTTTTTTAACTAAATGTTGATGATGTCTCGAACAGCACTGAGCCTCAAAATGGCTGCCAATATTTCATTTCGCCATGCAAGCTGAAATTCTAAATTGTGGTTGTAGAATTCCTTTGTCCTCTAATCCTCCGTAACCACATTTTTATCAGTACCCCAATAATCAATTGATATACACTCTATAAAACCCAGTTGTTTAGAATAGTCAGTACGTTTCAGGTTCACTGCATTCAAGAGATTATGACTGCTGAGCGTGATCAATTGTTCAAGCCAGCATGATCCATGAGGGATTTCAGTATCTTTTGTACCGACCAAAACATAATCCTTACCTAAACTAGAAATGATCCTACAAGATAAAAGACAAGGATATAATAACAACTATCTAAAGCTGTAAAAAAAAAACGTAACAAAATTAAGATTGACCATAAAAACATACCAAGAAAAAGGAAACATATTTCGGTTTACACAGTTACTTCGCCGCCATGTTTTAAAATTAATTAATTCTTTGGAATCTGAAAAGGAACAGTTTACAGAAACTAAGAAGTAAGACCTACCTAGATGTTTTCCTCCGTCGATTGCCCCTGACAGTCAAGCACATCAGTAGAAAACTATAGCCTTGTATTGCTTAAATCAGGGGCTTAAATTATCCATTGCTCTTTTTCAAACAACAGGGCATGTAAATAGCGAAGCGAATATCATTTGCATTTGTGAAATCGTTGCTATGGGAATGACTCCCAAGGGACGACGGAACGTGCGCAGCAACAGGGTGGTAAAGGGGTTAGGCGTGACGCGTGATTGGCCGTGTTTATGCTATATCGTATATGACGTTATTATCGTCTCGAGATTAACGTCTAGTATAACAACGGAATGTAAGTCAGACCACTTTAAAGACGTTAAAGTCGTCTAGTATAAAAACGAGACGACCTTAACCGGGACGAAATTAGCCCTAAAGCGCTTTATCGTTCCAATTTAGTTAGCCGTTTCTCCACCACGAAGAATCCCTCTGTTCATCTCCACTTCTTTCGTTCCTTTCTCTCTTGTTGGCCACGACGCACAGGCCAAGTGCTTCTTCCAAAAACCCCTTCCCTGACTGATTTAGCCTTTTTAAAAAACATTTGCGTTTCCATGTCTTTTATTTTTCGAGGACGTCGAGAAACAAGCCTTCAGAAGCTGCGAAGCAGTTAACCAAAATCTCCGCCATGTTTACATGCAGATGGCTTTGTTGTTTTGCACACTTTATTTGATTTGCTGCCGAGTTTAGTCGCGTCTGGTGTCTTCCGAGAATAGAACCCAGTCCTTTTCTTAGAAAATCTTGTTTTTTTCTACTTGTTCGTCTACTTTACATTGTATTACGTCCCGTTTTTATACCAGACGACATTAACGTCTGAGACGTTAAATACGTCTAGACGACTTTAACGTCTGTAACATAAAAACGGCCATTAGAGCAAACATTAACGCGTGACACGTGAGAACAGCTCCTGCAGATATTGCCGTGATCCGTGAATTTACGGTCTAGCGTGACACGTGGTCTCTTTATTTTAGAGATCGTGATTCCGTCCGAAAATATTCGTTACAATAGTGAGCAAGTAAAACAATAAATACATTAATTTTTTCTGAAGCATCTCAGCGGTCCGGAATCCTGAATCCTCGAGTCTGATTGGCTAATGACGCGCGCTCCAGCGGTCCGGATTTTCCCATCTGGACCCCGCGTACGGACCGCTCTAGTCCGCGGGAAAACTTGAAGTGAAATCATTTTACTCCCGCACAGCAAAACGTTGGACTTTTAACCGGCCGCCGCCTTGGCGACCGTTGGTTTATAAAATGGACACGAATTTTCCTGAAGGCAAGTTGGCTTAAAATACGAAGAAAGTGCTGTAAAGCTTGTGGTACGGGTACTCAAGAGCGGTACTGTCTTATATAAGACGCATGCGCATATTAGTCTTCTGAATGTTACCTTCCTATGTTTTTGTCTTTATTTTACAGTATTTAAGATATGAACGGCGAAGGGTTGTTTAAGTTTGGGGTTTTTTGTATTTGTCTTGTATAACGCATGCGCAATTTTTTTAGCGCAGAAGTGTTTTTTTATTGGGATTGACATTTTGAGGGGTGTAAAAATGTGGGAGTCAGAAGGATTTGTGAATGTCGGGAGCATATCACGCTTCTGTGAATGTGATTTGCTTTGAAAGTTGCGTTTTGTATAGGAGCGGTGTAATATTGTGCTGCGTGAGAGGCGGTTTCCCTTGGCGTTTTACGGGGGGGGGGGAGTGGTTTGCGAAGTGGATTGTAAGGTTTCTGATTGGCTAACTTGTATTTCGCAGCGGACAAAAAGGACAGTTGCGTTTTGCTGGCGAGGGCTAGGAAGAGAAGGAATTGGTACTAGTATGATGATGCAATATTAGTTGATTGCACCATCAGTACATGATAGTTCTTGTGAACGGAGAGAGATGGGTGTTTATTTGAGGCGAGAAGTTGATACGAAGGAATCGTCATTAATAAGGAGATCAATTAATAAGGCAGGTGTTACCAGTCTTTTTGCATTGAAAGAACGAAAATATCTGAATATTATCGACGGATTTGTGTAGTTTGCATGTGGTGTTCGCTAAAGGCTACGAGCAGTCTCTCTTTCCGTTCAGAGATAGTGAAGGAAAAGAAAAACAAGCGAGTGAGCGCGAAATCGACTGCGGCTCGACAGGCCCTTTAGCTTTCAAAGACGTGGCCGACTTTCGTCCCCGCTCGCTTGTTTACTTTTGCAAGGGGATTCCCGGGTTAGCAAACCGGATTTAAACATCACGTCTTGAGATATGCCTTGACGTGCCCCATACTCTGACGATCTGCTCGAGCTCGTGTTTATCAAGCGTTATATTTTGATTCTACTGCTATGTTCACTGTTTGTATTTAAAGGGACACTGTCACGGGGATTTTTACGTTTTGGGGTGAAAATGTGCTGAAATTTGAATTAAATGCTTTTTCACGTACTCCTAGAACGTCAAGAAAAGGAAATCAAATGATTTTCTCAAAGGAAGAACAAACCATAGTCAGTTACTGGCGATTTTTCCAAGAAACAAAGGGAAAACTTGAAAACATCAGCCTGATGTTTTCAAGTTGTAACCATATCCATCCTAGCGTTCCGCAGCAAAACACACTCAATTATTGTCTCAGAGACCTGGTAGAGTAATTTTAAACGAAATTCAACAGTATTTTTGGATTTCCGCTGATTAGAATATGTCCTTTTGCTTTTCAAAGTTATCTAGATATTGGTGACAGTGTCCCTTTAAGGTCTAGGCACAACAGTAAATACTTCGTCGTCCCGGTGTGAGCATTCTCAGTTGTGGACGAATTTATATCGACATTCAACGTTTGAGTGAATTTGCGTTCTTCAGCACAAATAAAAGCGATAAGAAAGATAAGCTGAGTCATCAGAGTTTAAACATTACGTCATCCAGTAACGTTATAGTCAAAATATTGTGTCACACAATCACACTTTTCGTCACGCCGGTTCGTATAAATAGAGGATCGCGCTAACATTTGTGAAACCTAGGGGTGGGAAGGGTCAGAATGGCCGGTTAAAATGCCCAATGGGCTTTCTAGTTCTTCTTAAAATGGAACTTTTCTCTCACTAACCGTTGTAAAGTGAAAGGAAAAATCAGCAATGGAATAAAAATGCCTGGTTATTCTCCGAAAAAGGCGAATATTCCTGTGTTTTTGTTAAGAAAATATTGCTGGCTTGCTTTTTTCGAGTTGTAGTTTTCTTATTGACACGCCATTTGACTACGGGTTAACTGCAAGGTAGTCTTTTGACCTCCGTTTCTCGGTTAAAATTTCGTTCATACAAAGTTTATTAACTGGAACGACCACAGCGACAAGGCGTTGAGAGATGCCGGATCTTAAGTAGACCTGGATCAGTAAAACATTTGAAGTAAAAAAATATACGGAACGACTGATCCTTACGGCAGTTAAAGAAACGAAGACACAGAAGACGAAATACGTAAAGCAAGAAGGTTTGTTTTGCAAACCGAAATATCGGGCAATTTTTTGTTTCATACATCTTCTATTTCAACGACAACATTATGAATGACAACTTTGAACAAGACCACCCGGGCAAGAACAAGTTTGGTAGTACTTTATTCACAGAACTATGCGGCCGGGATACGCGAGCACTACCACGAATCTTCAGATTGTTTTGAATACCCCAAAAAATCCCTACTTAGATCAAGCCACCCAAAAAAATACCTGCCAAATTTTCCTACTCAAAAAAATCCCGGAATCGAAAATTTCAATTCATAAAAATCCTTCGATCATCCCCGTCGCTTAAAATCCGGAGTACCCCCCCCTGGGGTAAAAAAACGGCTTTCCATATCTTATTGGTGGGAATGGGATGCTTCAACATGTTCAAGGTAAGAAATATACAACTGCTTGTTGAGATTCACGACTCTGCGTCAGACGAAGAATATGACCAACTAGTAGATAAACAGCATGGGAGAGAAGCAGACGCGAATGAGGTTGTAATAAACTTTCTTTCAAAAACAACTCGCGCTTGATCAGGCAGGGCAATCACCTTGTCAATTAGCGCATTGTCGTCCTACTTATGAAGGCAAGACTGTTCAGTAAACTAAAGAGTCTGACGACATTTAAGCCTAGGAGAAGAACGCGTTCTCTTGACTTATTTTATGCGTTTTAGGACCCTTTTTCCTCACTCGTATTTCCCTAAAAAACTGTGTATTGAAAACGAAACAAAACGCAAAGTAAATTAATTAGTCAAGTAGGGATAATTTTTTTTGCAATGGTGTATGTTAAATACGTGATTCGTGAAATGTTTCAAAAAGCGTACGTGATTCGTGATTTGAACGAAAATAGGCTCGTGATTCGTGATGGGGACCCCCCCTTCACCACGCTGCAACAAGGGTCGACAAGTCTTCAGTTGAAAATGCTTTAGTTTATGGTAAATTACTTCTCTAGATGCTAAAGTAAAGCAAACTCGTTGTTATTAATCTTAGCGAAGAAGAAAATAGAACACCTCTGCCTTTTGGTTGTTCGTCCCGATGTGGTCCCACTTCGAGATCGATCGCGCGCAACAGGGGCTGTTGCGAGGTTGAATGATCAGCGGTCGCGCTCTGGCGGGAGTTTGAACACGTGTTTTCGTGTTCATACACGTAAGAAGGAAGAGTTCTCGCTTTGTATGACTCCTTCTCCGGTTTAACTGCGATGACAAAGGCATTGAAAGGTTATTAATTCCTTTTGGAGTGCTGTGGATGGGACATACAACCTGCCTTTCTAGTAAGGGCGAAAAATGCAGTCAATGACCGTGCGTGATTTTGACACATCGATGGAAAAGCAGCAATATGTTCTGTTGCACGAAAACTATCCTAGAAAGGGTAAGTTTCAACAGTTTGCTTCCAATTTATGAAAATTATACTGTGCGTGCGAATTTGATGGTCTGTCACCCGTATTTTTTGTATATAAACACAAGAAAGTGAGTTGATTTTCCCATTCGTACGTTTGCCTCGATATTGCGTCGTCACGCACTCTTTTGCTAGGGGAGGAGAGATTGCGTAACAAGCAGCTTGGGCAACTCCCCTTAGAAGAACAGTCTACATAGGACAGTGACTTCTCAACAGCATTTTACCCAGCAGTAACCTGCTTCTCACTTGAGTACAGTATCAGACTGTTGGCTTTTCAGGCACCGGGGGGGGGGGGGGTGGGGGAGATGAGAGAAAAAACAGGGAAGGGAAAAAGGGAAGAAAAGCCTTTTTCCCTTATTCTATTTGTCACTACACGCCATCCTTCTCTCCCCACAATCTGAACACATTAAAAACGCAATCCCATTGCATTCCATAATCATAGAGTCGAGTAGAGCTATAAATGGGGTACCCAAAGATATTGCCTGGAATGCTTCCTTCAGTTATTCAAACCCTAGGAAGACAATCAAGGGAGTAGGGTTCCTGCCCTCTCTCACTTCTCTCCACCTTATATGCTTCTGCTAATCCAAGATGGTGCACACACACACACACCTTAATCCAGTATTTGTGCAAAAAAACACAGCATTGTAGGCTATGGCAAATACTAAGCAAATCAGTTTATATACCAGGTAAAAGTCTTGATTTGCCCATGAGCGAATACTGTAGAATCAAACAATGGTGAAATGGATTCCAATAATGCTACCGAGGTTCTACTAGCTATCCCAATTTTTAAGGGGGGTGTGACCATTGGTGCCTTATCATTTTATTCTCTACAAGTGGGGGTATTATGTCCAAACTAGAAAGACTCTCAAAATACTTTGACAGAATTACTGAAAACCTTCATTATTACATTCTGCACATAGAGTTTATTGGTGTTCTAAATACGTATTCATTTTGCCATTCTCAAGTACTAGCTTGTGTAGCTGTCAGCGTTGTTTGTGTGAAGGAAAAGTCGTTGTGCTGAAGAGAGGCTATTCTGTTTGTTTTTATGGCTTACTGCTCAAACTTTGTCTTTGCATGAACAAAATCACAAGCTGTTAACAGTCAATGCAAGCACAAACATAAGCAAGCACATAAGCAAGCAGCTATTACACGAGGGGCTATATGTATGTCTCTGAAGGCTATGGTTTATTAGCCATTTCAGTGTGAAATAGAGTGCATTTTGTCTACTGTTATGAAAGGGAATGTAGATTTTTGCTGTTTTGTTGTTGGCAAAACATCAACCAGTTCCCACCTTGCTAAGTGAACTAACAATTTGCCCCACTCCCTTCCAAATTCTTTTTTATCCTTTTATTCTTTTCTCTTAGTTTCTTTCTTGTGCTTGCACAAACATTGGATGAAGTTATATGGATAGGCGAGGAGAATCTATGTACAAATTTTAGTTAACCTTTACGCCCCAATAGTGACAAGCATCTAATTTCTCCTTACACAATTACTACTTAATCAAACATACAGATCATGAGAATAAAGGAAATGACTGGTCACCAAAGATAAAACGTCTTGATTTTTAATCAAATTCTCCTAACTAGCAACATTAAAAAGATATATTGGGAATAGTGAGGAGAATATGGATGTAGATATTGGAGCTTAAAGAGTTAATGTGAGGGAGGGGGCACTGTGAGGTCCATTATTTGTAGTTTACTGTGGGGTGTAAAATTTCGTCAAGCTGAGGACGAGAACATCCAAAACTGTGTACACACGCCCAATTATCAGTTTAAAAGCAACTCACTCTGGAAGTATCCTTGCAGACTAATTTATAAAAATGAGACTACTGTACAAATCTCGACAATTCGGAGCGAACATCTCCTGCGATACATCCTCTTCCGTGTCCTTAATTTGTTTAGGTACACACGAATTTAGTCTCGTCGTGCGTTTTTCAAGTTGTGATTCATATCTCGTTAACGGCAGCAAATTCTCCGTAGTCAATTTTCCCGTCTCCATCTTTATCCAAAATACGGATCAGTCTCCTCAGCTGTATATCAGTGAGCGGCACGTTGAATTTTCTCAGCCCAGTAAACATTTCTTCTGGTGTCACGCTCTGTGTCTTGTCCTTATCCAAGCAGTTGAACAAATCCACCGCGCGCAGTCTTTTTTCCAGCAAGAAATTCTTCAAAGCCGCCAATAGCTCGTGCTTTACCCTTCTACCGGAGTCGGCATCGTTGTTTCCAAAGCAACTTGCCATTGAACCTCTTTTGCTGCTGCTAATATGCGGATTTGCTCCGTAGCTAATCCGGAAATCAGGCTTTTCTTTCATGAAGTCTTCTAAAAGACCTGTAAATAAGGTTGTATTTATGTCACAAATCTAGAGTGCCTTTTTGTATTTTTAAAAAAGGATATTTTTTCCTCGAAATTTGCTGTAAGAGTATTAAGTGCTCATCAACAGAGCTTTTGTCGCTTACAGAAATTTTTAGTAATGACGAATTACCACTCCGGGCACAGGCGGCCTAATCTGATGCTCACGTCGAGAAAGGCCCGAGAAACACTGCGCCAGGTATGATTGGCTATAAAAAGCATTCCGACTTTGTTAGAGTATGATCGAGTAAAAATCATACATGGTTTTGCATCCGTTATTTTAATAATATAACGTCGGGTTCTGCTGGGAAAGGCGATATCCGGGAATAAGGGGTAAGGGAAGCGGGGAACTGCCGACACCCATGTTACCCCTGTCCCATGGTAGATACCAATTTCTAACCGCCGACTTTCAGATAAAACGTCCGAAGCGGTAAACCAATGTTCGGCGTCAGAATTATTGAGAACTCGATAAAGAATAATTATAATAACTTGAAAAGCCCTACCTATGGAGTTTTTCTTCACGGTGATGTTGTCCAGGTGCAATTCCTCCAAAGCGGAATTCGCATTTGCTTTGATCGCCTTCATCAGCGCGTAACAGCCACTGTTCCCCAGTGGATTCGATCCGATTTTAAGCACGCGTAAAGTTTGGTTCACTTGTAGACCTCTAGCCAAACCCTGCGCTCCTTTCTCGGTGATGCGATTGTGGCTCAAATCCAACTCTAGAAACGTGTCGTTCTTTTTAAGTGCCTCTCCCATCGCTTCGGCTCCTTCGTCAGCGAACCCGTTCCAGGCCAGATCGAGGATCTCTATAGAGCTGTTATCGCTCATCCCCTTGCAGATCGCGATTGCACCTTTCAATCTCAAGTGGTTCCAGCTCAAGTTAAGTTCGGTGATAGTGTTGTTTTCTGCCAGTGCGGGACCTATAAACTCGCCGCCTGCCTCGCAGAAGGAGTTCTGGCTCAAGTTGAAGTATTTGAGAGTCGTGGTGCTTTGCAAGCCATCGGACAACGGCTTCGCATCCTTGTCGACGAAGTTGTTAAACGAAAGATCCAACCATTGCAAGTACCGATTCTCTGCAATGACATTCCCCATTGTGCGCGCGCCGTTCGAGCCCATTATATTGCCAGCAAGACTCACGTACTTGATGTAACAGTTCTCCAGCAACATTTTTCCGATACATGCAACTCCCTCCTCGCCGAGGCTGTTTTCTTGCAAATCAAGCTTTTCCACCATGGTGCTCTTCGCAAGCGCTTTGGCGAGAGCTCTTCCCCCTTGAGGTCCTATACCGTGATGCGCTAACGTAATTTCAGAGGTGCGGATCGCGTCAAGCACAGCTGACACCGGTGGTACACCGAGCGTGCGGCATGTGCGAAGATAGCATGATTTTCCCGTGATATCTGCGCTTCTGCGAGGCTTTCTTGTTTCTTTGCTTGGCGTTTCTAGATCTGTGTCCCAGCCATCGTCGCTATTGTCAACACCAGGTTTATCGTGAGTCTCTTCGTCGCTTTTCTCTACGTTATTTAACTCTTGCAGCGATTCTTCGATTTGACGTACTGTGTCTGCGAATCGCACCGTAGCCGACCTTGTGAGGGGCTCATTTTCCATGTTGCAAGTCAGTTCATTAATTGTTTTTCTTTTCTTTGCTGTTGAAATGGTTTATGCTAACTTACCGTTCGAAACAAAATTCAATCCGATATGAACTTTTTTTTGCCCTAATTTGCCTAATTGACTTCAGTCTATTCCGCCAAGAAACCGATATTAGTTTTTCTTATTCGCAATCAAATAATTCAGCTTTTAGTCTCGTCTTTTAAACCAGTTTTCCACTGATCAAATATGAACAAGTTTGTTCCGTCTTTCTTAGCCGATCATTATCCCCTTTTGACTAAATTCTACACCGCAAAATAGCTGCTTCAAGTTTGTTTCAGGTTTTTCCTTATTAACACGTAATAAACTCTATCCGATAAACTTAATTTAAGTCGAAATGCTTTGTCTAGAAATGAGGTAGAGGAGACCTTTAGGCATGCAAATTATCTCCTTTTAAATTCAATTATGGATTTTTTGATGGGACACTTCGCTTGTGACAGAAATTTAAGTTTAAAAAGACGAGAAATTGAAAACTCACACTGCCACCCGTTATTACCTGCTTTCACAAACAAAAACCCTGCTTTTTTGCAGTAAATTCAAAGAAACGATAAAGTAGCCATTCTGGCGCTAAGCTATTTTATCGTCAAATGAGAAGTGTTAATTGTGGGATATGGGTTAGTCAGTACTGTAATTACGTGTATTATATCTTTTGTATTTTGCTAATGAAATTTCCCTTTAGGGATTAATGGCGCTAACGAGGCTTTCTTTCTCTTCCCCTTGAGGAAAAAAACAATTCATTTCGTTGTATGTTACCATGGTTCTTGAGCTATTTATAAATGTAACTCTTTATCTCTGAAAATTTTTACTTGAAAGAAATTGTGAATCGAACACAATCACTGAAAACTGCTACTTAGCAGCTTTTGATTGAGCTGTCGCACCACAAGAAAGTACTGCTCAATAGCTTTTATTTAAACAGTCACACAGAACCATATCATAAGTATTAGTAAACAGCACCACAAAAAAGTGCTGCTCAGTAGCTTTCATTTGAACAGTCACAAATTAGGATTTGAATCAACAGACTCAAAAGTTAGAACCACCTTGTACAGCATAATAAACAGTACCACAGGAAAGTACTACTCAATAACATTTAATAGCTCGATTTCCGCGTCTCTTTCGAGTCTGCTATTTTCCAATCAGTGTACCCAGAGTTTGCGGCTTCCTCGGTCAGTGTATGTTCGCCAGGCAAGACAATGTGGATGGAATCCTTTAGTGTGACCATTCAAATGAAAGCTATTGAGTAGTACTTTCCTTGGTGCTGTTTATTACGCTGCGCAAGGTGGTTCTCTCACCTTCGAGTCTATGGATGAAATCCTAAGTGTGACCATTCAAATGAAAGCTACTGAGCAGTACTTTATTGTGGTACTGTTTATTATGCTGTACAAGGTGGTTCTAACGTTTGAGTCTGTGGACGAAATCCTAAAGTGTGACCATTCAAATGAAAGCTATTGAGCAGTACTTTATTGTGGGCTGTTTATTATGCTGTACAAGGTGGTTCTAACGTTTGAGTCTGTGGATGAAATTCAAATGAAAGCTACTAAGAAGGAATTTATTTTGGTACTATCATTATGCTGGCCAAGGTGGTGCAAACTGTTGACTTAATGTCGTGGTGATGTTTGTTATGCTGTTGATGTAAGCTGGTTTTGGGGGGGAGTATAAGCATCACAGGGGCTTAGGCAGGTTTTCTCATTGTGGAGGAGGGGGGGGGGGGGGAGAGGGCCTTAGTGAGCACTGTAAGGCGCCAGAGTTTCAGCTTGCGACGACTGTCCATTCAGTGAACTTACAAATGCAAAAAAGGTGACTGGTTTTTTGCGAGTTAGCTGCTTTGCTTTAACATTATTCCGGGCACCCTAGGATCCCCCTTTGGCCACGCCCCTGCATCAAGCTTTTTCACTCTTGAGTAATCGCATATGCGACCTAAACGAAACCACATATCAAGCAGGAAAACCAAAGAAGTATAAACAAGAACACATAAACATTATGCCCAAAGGTTGACTCTTACATGCATTTATTAGTGCTTGAAAAAGTGCACAACGTATTTAGAAGCACAAAGCTACAAAATGTTCAGAAATGTTATCTACTTGAACTTTAAGAAACAATACGACCAGTTTTCCTTTTTGGTCTGTCAAATGTGAGTAGAGTTCTCTCTTTTACGGTGTACTTATCCATGTATGTTCGGCTTATGAAGGGTATCTTGTTCAAATTGTCCAATGATACGTTTTGAGAGCTTGACTCTGTCCGAATTTTTTGTAAAAGGAGAATTGTACTCACAGTCACACTATATTAATTTTGCCTTGCACAAGCCAATAACTACAAATACTTTTAAATTATGTTCCTAGAATGAACGCTTAATATTTTCTCGAAAGAAGTTAACAATTTGAAATCGAAATACTACAACTGCTTGTTAAACTGGGCTTCAATCTTTCGTCGTTTTGAAAATTTTGTCAAAATTGCGAATCACTGCAATCGTTGTCCACACGCACCGTGCTGCGGTTTAAATGCACTGTTCTTCAACATTATACGCTTACTCTACCAACCGACTGTCGATTGTTGAACTATCTATTCCTAGAATTGTTTGTGTTGTTGTTACGAAAACACCTCAGTTGTTATTTAAAAGCAGTTGTCTAAAAAGGATAATGAAAACCTTCGCTTTCAGGAAAATTTCTGTCGAAAATTAAAACCGATACTAATGAAAATGTTTTTTTTTTCTCGGTAGACTTGAGCGTCCTCTCTCTTTTAATAAGGTAAAAGAAGTACAATTTGGCACACTCTCCAATGCCCCATTCACACCAAAGCTTTGAAGTTTTCCTGGCTTTTTCTCCATGGATTCATAGATTGACTCTTTCGTTGTCTAAAGCGGACACGAATATTGCGTGCACTGTGAAAGTGACAGGGTTGTCAGGCGCTATTGCTATTAATTTTCCAAGAATTTATGTGGATCATAATCCAGCATAAAAGCCAACTTTGCACTCTCTGTCGCCTTGTTTCAAATTTCATTCCTGACCAACTAAACGGGCTTTTGGTGTGAATGGGGTAAAAAAGTCTTACTCAGCCAGCTTAATTTAATTATTCAAAAAAAGGTAGCCCACGAAAAGTTCCTTTTTCTATCTCTAATAATAAAATGTTCTTGGTGTCATTTAGGATTTTGTTTTCTTGCTTCTACTGCTCTTCACCTTTACTGTACGAGTTGTCACGGTTGTATCGCCTCCCTCATAGTCGTCTTGATCGAATTCAAGTCTGGTGGATTCTGCAGACGGTCCGAGGTCTTCGTCACCTCCACCAAGGTCGAAGAAAGATTCGATTTCCTTTTTCGTGGTTGAGGAATACCCCTCTGACTTCAAAGCTTCGTTTTCCTGCTGCAATTCAGTCTTTGCTCGTCTATGGTCGTCGATTTCCGCTTTTAGAAAGCTGATTTCTGCGGCGCTTTCCACGGCCTCGGCATGCTTCTTGGAGAGTTCCCTTTCTAGGCCTTCCTTCTCGCGGCGGAAGGTTAGGCTACGTTCTGACAGTTCGGAGATCTGCTTGCTGATCTCGTGGCTCTCAGAATCCCCCTTGCTCTGCATGGCAATCAGCTGAACTCTCAGGCCTTCCTTCTCGCGCTCAGCATCTTCCAGCTGTTGTTCAAGGCGGACGATCTTGTTGCGCTGGTTGGTGACTTCAACGACGATGATTGCCTTCGACTCTTGGATCGACGCGTTCTCCCGACTTAGCTCAGTCATTCGCTGTTGCAGTACAATCAGCTCGTTTGACATATCTTCGTTCGCTCCCCGGTTGATCTCGTACTTCTCTTCCAGTTCGGAAAGTCTTCTCTGGTAGCTGACCACTTCGTCGCGCAGAGTCGCGCTCCTAATGGTCTCGGTGTTGTAGTTGATTGTTAGCCTTTCAATGGTCTCGTGAGCTCCGTGCAGTTGGTGTTTCAGCTCTCCGATAACTTTATAGCAAGTCAACAGCTCCGCTTGTACCTCGTTCTCTCTCTCCTGGCTTCGCTTGTAGGCTTCTTGCAGTTTTGCGTACGCACCGGAGTCATCGTACTCGTGGCGAGTGCTGATGTGGATTTCGTACTCTGCCTCAATCTTGGTGATCTTTTTCTGCAACACCTCGTACTCGATCTTCAGGGAATCTTTTTCTCGTTTGGCAGCATCCAGCTCTGACAACAGATCATTGATCTTTCGTTTGGCTGCTTCTAGTTCGACGGTCAGCCTGTTTTTGTCGGATGTCAAGGTCTGGTTGTTTTGCTCTAAGTTGTTGATCGTCTTCTGCATGCTGTTTAGTTTCTCTTCGAGGCGCTTCTTGTCAGCGTCTATGTTGTCGTAGTTGTTCTGTAACGTGTTGTACTTGTTCTGCCAGGAGGAAACATCATTGTTGAGCCGGTCACGCTCGTTCTTTACGGCATCAAGGTCATCTTTCATCTCGGGGAACATGTCCACACCAGCTTCCAAACCGCCACCTGATACTTGACGAATCATTGGCTCGGGCTCGCGTCGTAACTCATCCATTGCCCTCTTGGTGTCGTCTAACTCTATCTGCAACCTGGTTTTGTCTTCCAGCGCCTTTTGCAAACGATACTCCAGGTCGTCGACCCTGGGTTGCAGCTGATTCAGTTCGCTCTGCAGGTCACGCTTCTCCGTTGCTATGTTGTCGAAGTCGTTTCTGTAGTTAGCCAACTCGCGCCTAAGCTTCTCCAGCTGAGCTGTTAGGTCGGCGATTTCTTTTTCCAGACCGTCAATGGTGTACTTCCTCTCCGACCATTCGTGAACCTGAAACGGAAACGAGAGTTTTTAGTGTAAAATTAGTTTGGTTTAGTTACATAGCTTAGTTTGGATTTGCATCGCACGTGAACTGCTCAAACAGAATCGTTTTTCGCTAACTAAACAGAAACGTACTATACTCAGTAGCTTCATTACAATGGTCGAGAAAAAGAATCACCTAGCGCATCATAAGTAACAGAAAGTGCTTTCAATGGTTATATGTTAGCATTTCGTGCACAGAGTCAATAACCAGTAATAAACAGCAAGTCTAGGTTAGTGGCTTTTACTTCGGTGGACAGCCTTAAGGACTTTCATCCTTAGTCTTAACACTACATTGAATGAATCGAGTATTACGACAAAAGATAAAAGCAGCATACCTGAGAATCGTACTGCTGTTGCAGTTCTCGCAGTTTCTTCTGCAGCTTGGCGATTTCCAGTTTCAGGTCTTCGTTTTTCAGCTTCACTTGGTCAAGGGTGCCTCTAACATGAGCGTGTTGTTTGGATTCCTTCTGGAGCTCATTCTCCAAGGCTTCGATCTTGTCACGCAAGGTCTGTATCACGCCGTTCAGTTCACTCTTGGTGTTGTGGCACGACTTGGTGGCTGCCTCGAGGTCTGCTACCTTTTTGTAAGCCTCCATCAGTTCCTTTCGCTGATCTTCGATCTTCTGTTGGTCCTCGTCTGCTTTAGATTCCAGCTGGGCAACTCTCTCCCTTGCCTTGATCAAATCTTCGCTGAAGTCCTTCACCTTTTCTTCGTACGTTTCGTTTTTGGCCTCCAGACGGAAGATTTTGTTCTTAGCAGCGTCCAAGTCTTGCTGCATCTGAGTGATTCTGTTCTTCCATCCGAGAGCTTCATCCGAGTCAACCATGTCCTTGGACTGTAGATCGTGAAGCTCTTTTTCCAGTTGGCTAATTCTCTTAGTCTTCCACATGGAGTCTCCCTCTAGGGCGTTCTTGGCCCTGTTGACATCGGCAAGTTCGCTTTCTAACTTGGCTAGCTTGTTTCGCAGTGTTGCAGCGTCTTTGTCTCCATCCTCCTTCTCTCTGAGAACCTTCTTGTAGGATGATTCCAGGTCATTGTATTTCTTGGAGGGAACTGACTCATCCTTGAACATGAACATGTCCGGAGCCGACTGAAGGCTAGGGCCTACACTCTGCACAACAATGTCGGAGCGAACGCGATCCTTTGCCTGGCGATTAGCTTCAATTTGTACCTTTTGGTCAGAGATGGTCTTTTTAAGCACACTGATCTCCTGCCTGAGTTTGTTCTTGTCTGATTCCAAGGCCTTGATGCGATTTTCCAAGTTACGTATCTTCTGCATCTTCATGTTGAGTTCATTCTGCAGTCTCTCGATGTCATTCAGGGCGTTAAGGTACTTCTTCTTGAAGTCGGCAGCGTTAGCATTAGCGGTTGCCAAGTCTTTTCGCAGCTTCTCATTCTCGTCTCGGAGCAGAGTCATGTGGTGTTCGAGGTCAGCAATCTTCGCCTCCTTTTCTTGTAACTGCGCATTCAAATTGTCCACGGTCTCCGCGAGTTTGTCATTGGCTTCTCTCATGTTGTCCAGCTTTCTCTTCAGCGAGGCAATTTCGTCCTTGAGTTGGCGCTCGTTGTTCACATGCCAGTTGATCTTGCTCTGACTGTCGTCCAGTTCGCGCTTTAGGGTTTGGATCTCTCCTTGAAGGTCACGCACTTGCATTTTGGAGGAGTCCAGCTCGTTTCGTGTCCTCTGCAAGCGGTCTTGGGTCTCTGCCAACTCTCCGCGCAGGTTGGCCTGCTCTTGCAATGCACGGTCTCGTTCAGCCTCCAAAGCATGGTTCTTTTCTTGTGCCCTTAGCAGCTCCTGGTGGAGGTTCTCGTTCTGCGTGTTGGCCATGTTAAGCTTGAGTTCGCTGTCGTTCAACTTCCTCTTGATCTGGTACAACTGGTTCTCAGCATCTGCACGACGCTTCTGTGCCTCAGCCAGAGCAGCTTTGGTAGCCTCTAGTTCTTTCTTCAGCATCTGGTTATCACGTTCTAAAGCGTCTTTTTGTGCGCGCAGAGAAGCTACGATGCCTGGAGCATCTGTCTGGTCTCCTGCCTTTTGAAGACGTATGGTAAGCTCTTGGATGCGTCTCTGCAAATCCAAAATAGTGTCGTCGTTCTCCTTCAGTTTCTTGTCTCTATCATCGATCTGGGCTTGCAGCTGCGTCTTTGCATCATTGGCCTGTCGTAGCTGCTTCTCAAGCTGAGCATTCTTGTTTTGTAGATCTTCCAAATCTCTCTTGAGAAGTTCAGCTTCGATTCCATCGCCGGCCGATTCTACAAAGCTTTCCGATTCCACTTGGATCGATGGCTCCATTGGTGGAGCGGACTCCAAGTTAACAATCTGTTCTTGAGCGCGAAGGAGTTGGGTCTGTAGTTCTTGGCCTTTTTCTTCGTTGATCTTATTAGAAATGTCGAGTTCGGCGAGCTTTCGTTTCAAGGATATATTCTCCTCGTCCAAACGCTTAGCCCTGTCACGATGAGTGTCACTCTTGCTCTCGATCAGTGTTGCTCTCTCGTTGGATGATAGGTACACTTTTTCCAACTCCTTGATCTTCTGAAGCGCGGATTCATAGTCACTCTCCAAGCGTCGCAAGTTCTTTCTTAGATTATCCAGTTCCTTATCTTGAACTTCCTCTTTGTTCCTCAAATCAGCAATAATTTTGTCTCGGTTTTCGATCTCTCGGGTCAAGAAAGTGATCTTGCCCTGCAGCTCTGTGATCTGCTTGTCAACACCCATCCTTTCTTCTCTGAGGTTGTTGATTTCTTTCTTCAGTTCTTCGATCTTCTCCAAGAGTGCGTTCTTTTCACTCGTCAGATCCCTGATCTGCGCCTCCAGATTGGAGATTTTCTCGGCGTTAACTTTGGTTTCCTCGAGTGCTCTGTCTCTCTCACCAGTCAGCTTAACGATACGAGCTTCCAACTCGTTTATCTTATTATGCAGGTCAAGGATCTCATTCTGCTTGCGGGCGTCTTCAGCTTTGAGGTTGTCGTTCTCCTGTTGTGCATTCTCCAAGCGGGCTTTGGCAGCATCGAGTTGACCCTCTAAGAATTCTTTGCTGGCTTTCAAGTTCTTGATCTCGTTATCTTTCTCCGCCGCTTCCTTTTCAACTTCTTCGAGCTGTATCTTGTTTTCCACGATAGCTTGCTCGAGTTCCAGATTCTGTTTTCTTGCCTTATCCAACTTCTCCAATGCATCATCCAATTGCTTCTTAAAGGAGTCCTTCTCTTTGGTTTCATTGTCGCACACTACCTCAAGATCAGCTAACTCGTTGTTAGCAGCTTCCAGGTCGCTTCTGATCGCTTGCTTTTCTTTGTCAATGCGATCGTTGGCAGATTGCAGATCTCGAACCTTCTTGTTCAGGGCGTTGACTTTAGCTCGAAGATCAACGTTCTCTTGCTGGACTTTGCGATAGTCAGCCTCCATCTTATCCAAGCGAGCTTTAAGGGCTTGGAGCTCTTGCTTGTATCGGTTTTCGCGGTCCTGGCTAGCTTTGTAAAGGGTTTCGATCTCGATGTATTGCGTGTCGTGACTGGAACTGACCCTATCGCGTTCCTCTCGCTCCTTATTCAAGTTCTGAATGGTAACTTCGAACTTGTTCATACTGAGGGTGGTTTGCTTCAGACTGTTTTCCAGTGATTTGATCTTGTTCTGAGCAGCATCGAGAGCATTCTTAGTAGTCATCAGTTCTTTCTTCAAGTTCAGGAGCTCCTCGTCAACGGCAGCTTTTGCAGCTTTCAGTCGTTCTATGACAGCATCTTTGTCCTGAATCTCCTTCATCCTGGCTTCAAGCTCTTTCTCCAGGCGACGTATCTCCGTTTGCAAGGACAGGTTTTCTTCCTTGAGCTTCTTCAATCGGTCGTTTAAGTTTTTGACTTCCTCTCTCAAGTTGTCTCTTTCCTTTTTAAGGCTGTTCATTTGGGATTCCATGATGGCCAACTTGTGCGTCTTGTTGCTGAGTTCAGTCTCCAGAGCATTCCTCTGTGCCTTCAGATCTTTTATCTCGTTCTCGAGTTGCTGAGCACGTTTAGCTTGGTCAGCGAGTTTGCGTTCCAGTTCCTTCTTGTCCGCCCTCAAACCCTCAGCTGTCACGTTTGCAGCAACAACATCCCGCTTCGCGTCAGCTAACTCATTTTGCAACTTCTTGATCTTCTCATTAAGTTCGGCAATGACATTGTCCTTCTTTGCATTCGCATTCTTCAGGCCCTCGTTTATCTTCTCCTGCTGACTGACTTTCGCTTGAAGGTCCATATTTTCTGCCTTCGCTTTGACATTCTTGTTGTTTGCGTCCTTCAAGTTGTCCTTCAGTTGAGCGTTCTGCTTCCGTGCGGCGGCTAGCTGGCTCTCAAGGTTGTCAATCTTTCCTTGGACATTGTACAGATCATCTTCTGCTTTCTCTTTATCCTTCTGTGCGGCTTCTAGGTCGTTCTCCTTCTGTGCGAGGTCACTTTGGGCAACGAGGAAATCACGATCAAGATCAGCTTTTTCACCTTCCAGTTGTTGGATGCGGTCACGCAGATTAGCAATTTCTTCGTTTGCGTGCTCGAGTTGTGCCTGTAGTTGATCCACTTCCTTGGTTCGATCTCTATCCTCCAGCATCTTAATTTTCACTTTTAGGTTCTTGATCTCTTTTTCTAGCTGCGCATTCTTTTCTTGTTCCCCTTCCAATAGACTATCTTTGTCGCCAGCCAAAGACATGAAATCTTGGTAGCTGCTCTCGACATTCTGGACTTTGTCTGCTACCACAATACACTCACTTTGTAGCTCTTCATTTCTTTTCACTGTGCTGTCGATTTCTCCAGTGAGACGGTTGATCTCTTCATTCTTCGTGTTCAGCTCGATTTGGAGCTTTCTTCTTTCCTCTTCGACGGCTGCAAGTTGTGCTTTTGTCTTGGAAAGCTCTGCTCGGATATCATCATTCTCCTGCTCAAGATCGCCGATCTGCGATCTGAGAGCGGCGATTGTCGCATCTTTAGTGTCTACTTCTCTGCGATAGGTGTCAATCTGGCGTTGGGCCTCAGCGAGTTGCCTTTTGAGGCGGTCTATCTCATCGTTAAGCTTGTTTACAACGTCAGCATGTGCTTTAGCATCTTCTTCAAGCACTGCTTTCTTACTCAAAGCGTCACGAAGCTCTGCCTCTGCCCGAGCGAGATTCTGTTTCAAGTTCATGACCTGTTCTTCAAAATCTCTCTTTTCTTTCTCGACAGCGTCTAGGGCGGTTTCTAACTCGGAGTTGTTCTTCTGTGCTTCTATCAGATCTCTCTCAGCATTGTCCTTGTCTGCCTGTGCCTGCGTTAGATCTTCTTCCAACTCAGCGAGTTTTTTGTTTCCATCCATCAGTTCGTCGTTCAGTTCGTTCTTTTCATCTTCAAGCATGTTGTTCTGAATGTTGAGCTGTTGCACATCCTGCTCTTTCTCGTGAACGGTTCCCTCTAGGCGGCGGATCGTATCTCTCAAGTCGTCTATGACCTTCTGCTTCCTTGCATTGTCGTTCTTGAACTTCTCGAGGTTACGTTGTGCTTCCGCTAACTGAGTCTGCAAAGCAGCGATCTCCTTTCTTAGCTGAGAGGTCTTGTCCTTTTCAGCGTCCAAATCTGCCCTCAACTGAGCCTTTGCTTTGTTAGCTGCAGTAAGCTGCGCCTCCAGATTCGAGTTCTTTGCCCTCAGTGCATCAAGCTCCCGCTCAAGTTCATCACGTGAATTTTCACTTCTTTCCAGCGCCAACCGCAGTTCCGAAATCTTCTTCTCCAATGGTGCAATTCGCAATTTGAGGTCGTCTCTCTCTTTAGAAGTAATAGAGTTGCGGGATTCCAGCTCGTTCACCTTGCTCTGGTGGCCTCCTACTCTGGATCGCAGCCCATCAACCTCACTCACGTTAGAATCGTGTGAAGACTGAAGCTGCACATACTTGGTGTTGACGCTCTCGAACTCGCTCTCCAGGTCATGTATACGCGTACGGCAACGCACCAATTCGTTCTCCAACTCCCTTATTCGGCTTGTCATCTTACTGTTTTGGCTCTCAAGGGTCGCCACCCTGCTGTTGGAGATTGCAAGCTCGCGTTGGAGATCTTCATTGGTGCTTCTAAGACTGTCGATCTGCGCTTCCTGCTCAGCAGTTCGCCTCTCCGAGGAGCGAAGCTCGTTCTCGAGGTCTTTGACGTGCTTCGCCTCCACCTCGGCACGCATCTCACTCTTAGACAAGTCCTGCTTGAGCTGCTCGAGCTGATCTTCCAGCACCCCGTTCTTCTGCTCCAGGTTGCGGATTTGCCTGTTCTTGCCCTCCGCCTCATCCCGGAGCCTGTCAGCCACGCGCTTGTTGTTCACAGCCTCGGACTGCGCACTTTGCAGAGCCTCCTTGCTCTTCTTCAGATCGTCTCGTAGCCTCTCCAGTTGCCTTTTAAGATCCTCGCGCTGCTTCTGAGAATTCTGCAGCTGCACTTCGAACTTCTTCACCCTCAGGTCACATTCCTTTTTCGTGGCGTCCAAATCTCGTACCGCTCGATCGTAATCGGCTTGCAACCGCGCCAGCTTCGCCTGCAGATTGAGAATCTCCTGTTGTAGGCCCTCCTTTTCGTCGGCAGAGCTCTTCAGCGTGGCTTCATACTCCGAGATCTGTGAGCTGAAGAATTCTTCCTCCATTGGTGACGACTCCTGGACAGTGGTAACCGACTGACTGACGACCATCTCTGACTTCAGGGTCTCCAGCTCCCGCTGCAGCGCCACCTTGTCGGCTTTGAGTGACAGGATGATGTTGTTTTTGGAGGACAGCTCCCTTTGAAGCGCTTCCAGCTCGGTTTCTCGCATCAGGAGCCGCTTTCTGATGGACACCAGCTCTTCGTTGAGCCTGTTCCTGTCGCTCTTGCTCTCCTGAAGCTGCTCTTCTGTCTGTCGTTTCTGGCGCTTCAGGTTTTCTATTTCCAGTCTGAGCTGTTGAACCTTGAGGACAACAAAGAAAAAACAACGAAGAGAAAATTTATTGATGTCCCTTCAGGTAGCCTTCAGATGGCTCGTAAGTTAAAACCGGTGGGTTCTCTCCCGGTTGAGACGGCTTTAACATCGATCTAATCCTTTAGCTGCATTTGTTACGAAGAGTTCAACATTTTTCCAGGCGCTGTTTTCTCTTCCTGACTTTGCTCTAAACACATCGTGATCTCGGTGTGTAGCAAACACTGTGCGCATTCAGCAAGCATCCCCCCCGCTTCCCCGACTAACGAAGTCAACGACTTGTAAATGAGGTGGCGTTTCAATTTATATATATATATATATATATATATATGTATATATATATATATATATATATATATATATATATATATATATATATATATATATATATATATATATATATATATATATATATATCTACCTGGATTTTTGAAAAGGTGGCTCCTGAAGATTTGGCCATTTTGGCCGGAACGACACCGAAACCGGGTTTTTTGGACTCCCATGAGCCTAGAAACCACACGGGAGAGAAAAGAGAAGGGAGGGGAGAGAGGGGAGAAGAAAAAAGGACTGCTGGCACTCATAATTTTTATATTGCCTACTTTGGAGATAGTTTCTGAACGACAAAAAAGTGCTCGCGACACACCGCTCGGACACGTCAACCGAGCGGTACCGTTTTCAAAAATCCGGGTATATATATATATATATTAATACAGCTGCAGTCCAACATTTCCAGTTCGTTCAGTCTACTTCTGGTTCACAGAGGTTCGGTGCAAAGAAAATGGGCGCTTTTCTTTCATATAATTTGCAGTATTTTATTAACACTGCACATTTCGAGTTTCTCCGAGTCAATGTTTCTGTTTATAGTCAAACCTAGCCTACTTTTTTTTATTATCTACAAGGAATTTAAAATGATTGCCGTTTCGAGCCGTAAAGGTACCCCTCGATGGATTCCTTTCAGTGTTCGCACCAGTGGCAGAGCAAAGATCGCAGATTTCTAGTATAAAAGAAGCGCATGACTCTATTGCAAAGCCGCTGTAAACCTAAGAAACCTAAGTTAAACTTGTCGCTTCCCACAATACTTTACTTCCAACTTGCGGAAAAATATTTATCGCGCGGCGGGTCGCTACACACAGTCCTCAGTGCGCTTGAGCTTAACGCGGCGTGACCCAGGTCTCGAATCAGGCCATGAACGTGCCGTGCCTTCTTCCTCTGGAAAAGATCCAAATATTAGGCGTAGTTGCGGATTTCTGGTTTGCTGCTCATTCGGAACCTACACGCTCGTTTCCTTTCTGCATGGGAAACGCAGAGACAACGAGACGGACAGGAAGGAAATGGACTCTTCTGTGCTCAAGCAGCTTATTTGAAGAGTCCTATGGTTTTCATTGCTTCGTTGCATTTGCTGGAGGGAAGTGAGTACTCCCTCGTGTAAGGTACATCGATGTGTACCGGCTCAACATATGGTGAAGTTTTTGAGCTGTTTTGGTCTGATTTGACAATTTTGACATGAATTGGACATTTTGTTCGGCTTGCCTACTAGTCCAAAATAGATTTTAGTGTCAAAAGTGAGAACGATTTTAGGAAGGGAAACTGAAATGGGGAACGAAATCATAACATTTCAGTGCTGGGCTTAGGGCTTCAAGCTCCACCCGAAATTTCAAGGATAGTCCCCCCCCCCCCACCCCGTTTTTCTTGCGCTTCTGTTTTAGTGGATGTCTACCGCCGACATGTCAAACGAAACGTCAAAAATCTGTCCGCTATTTTGAAAACTGACAGCGCAGATTTTTCGCAGATATAATCGCAATTACAAATGAACAACGCAAAGTC
Organism: Siderastrea radians; assembly: GCA_964017195.1. Classification (NCBI taxonomy): domain Eukaryota; kingdom Metazoa; phylum Cnidaria; class Anthozoa; order Scleractinia; family Rhizangiidae; genus Siderastrea; species Siderastrea radians. Next base: position 35,815,081 of record OZ024895.1, read on the forward strand.
CACCTATTTTTAGTGAGCTCGTGTAAAATAGGTCAATGGTTTAAGCTTCTTTAATTATCACTTTCCAGGCTTCTACTGGCACTTTAATCAAAAACCCGTATACTTTTCTTTTCATCAAGAGGTTAATCACCGCGCGCTTATCTCAAATACGAAACGTAAACAGGAGTCAATTAGAAGCGTTGATTTTTTTCGTCTCGAGCTAGAAACGCTATAGTGGGGCCACCCCTTTCAATCAGATTGCAACAGCGGCAAAAGTTCAAGTCAGCGAAGTGAGATTTTAAACCTTTTGATCCTTGAGGGAGCCAAATTGCACAAATTTTCCACAATTTCCTTTTTTGTCGGAAAACGATAAAAAGCTTAAAGAACCGCAGAAAAAATACTTCCTTATAGGATTGATTCATTTGAATGGTTACACTTTGGGAACTTTGAGATTTAATCTACACACTTTGAGATTTCATCTAAAGATTCAGAATCTAGAGCCACGATAGGTGTAGTCAAAATGTATTTTAGTTCTGTAATTCGCGTAATCCTTCCTTTCTTTGCGCGGTTTATAAAAGAACTTTCGGGAATATTCGGTAAAATTAATACAAGATTCTTAGTTAATTAATCGAAAACCTGATGAGGCATGACTCTGTTTTCTACATTTTAAATACGATAAGTTATCTGTGAATAACTTAAGCCAAATATCAACAAAGCTGTAGTCACTACGTCCATTCTTCTAATTAAACGCTCTTTTACTGAAAACTACCTGCCTTTGTGTCCAAATACCGATGACAGTATTTGGCTATCGAGGTTGAAAAAAGGTTAAAAACACGGGACAAGCTAAGGTGGCGTGATTTAACTTCTGTTTGTGTCCATGGTTCAGTGATCGCTTAACCTCCCAATCACTCTCTGTTATTTTGACGTTTACATTCCCTGAGCCAACGACATCATGGGAAGTTTTGCTCCATTTCTTTATTCATTCATCGATCATTAGTCTATTGACATTCGCATTCGCTCGGCGAAAGCGCGAACGACTCATGGAAAATTTCTGCTCCGTAGCTAACTTTCCTTATTTACCGATCGCTGGTCTTTTCACGTTTTCATTCCCTCAGAAAGTTCCACCCTTTCGCTCTTTATTTACTTCATTTTCTTGAAACTCATCTGGTTTAATTACAACATATTTCGCAATATAAGAAAAGACGTTTTTATTAGCATTACGCGAGCTTAATTCACTGTTGTGTATACATCTACCCACGCCCTTCAAATCTTGAAAGAGCACACAATTTTAGCACGGCATTTATAGGGTTCATTTCGGGTCAGTTTTCCCAGTCAGTCCAAAGAAATGTTAAAATCTGTCGTCGAATTTCTGAAAGAGATGAAGCGTCTACAGTTTGTCCAAGAGAGCAATTATCTCTTCTTATTTTATGCAAAAGGATCGTATAGTCATTTCCTTTTGTTTTGGTTTTAGCGTTTTGTACAATACGAATTGTCGCTCTTGGAATCTCATGACATAGCATATTGCGTAGCGTCTGAGCAGCGTATTTATACTCCATGGCCTATATGGAAACGTACTTTCTAATAACGGCAGTAACTTCCCATAATTTCACAAAAGTATTTATGTTTTGATGCTAAAAGCGGGTGTCTGCCGGGATATCGTTGCTAAGTTGCTAGATGCACACAGGCTTGGCTTCATCGTGAGTTATCAATTAACCCCAAAAGTTAAACCTTGCACCACAGCACCAGGGTGACAGCCATGTCATGAAATATTATCAGGCGTTGGAATCTATGAAAAATTCTAACTTGTAATTAAGCAGTGCTTTGCTGTGGTATGGTTGTTTTTCCTTTTTTTTTTTCCAGAGTGAAAATTCTAAACAAATGCTCTATTTGCCTTTAGAGCTGGCATGAAGTACTTGATTCTAAAAACCTTTACATCTGGACTACAGACTAGACGCGGCCAAAACAACGGTCGGATTGATTTACAAAAGCTACTGTAACAAAGTGCTCCGTGTGAAAAATACAAAAATCGTGATAACTTCGAGGGCTTACTTGAACTGAGCAAGAAAGATACTGTCATTTTGGTCAATTCATTGAAAAGCCAATGACTTAAATTATGCTGGCAGAAGAAGCGGCATATTTAGCCAGTCACTGTGTTGCTCGCGGCTGAGCCACGGAATCATTTACGATGCCGAACCAGTAGTGAACCAAACAGATTTAAGGTTTCATCGTTGTATTCGCGTCGCGATCAAACTACACAGAACCGTTTTGGTCATAAATAAAACATGCATTTAAAGCGTTCCGTAACTGAACATTCCATGACACTAACTGTCTCCCCTTTTGTTATTATTTGGAAGAGGTTTGAGTGCTACAAGCAAATTTTTAGTGCATTAGAACGGGCGAATTTTTACTGTGTTGTCTGTCTCACAAAACATGCATGACCAGGAAAGCGTTAAGTTTTAATCCTTCTTTAGGGTGTGTCGCTAAAAATTAATTTGCATTAAAGGTTGTATTTTATTTAAAGACATCTCGCGTCTGCAAAGTACTAGCGCAACCAAGCGAAAACTGATTTGGTGAAGAAATTTATATTTGTTTACTTAAGTCTTTCTAGTCAGCTTCGAAATAAAATTAAAGCTGCAACTCAGTTCTTGCTTGATATCTTGAAATCTCGACTACGGAGCCCGCGAAGGCAATTTAAACTCGTAAACATGAACACCAACACGAACATCAAGTGTACACTTAAAAAAGTCTTACCTCACTCGCATGGTCTCTCTTGAGGCTATCAATCTCCGCTCGATGCTTTCGATACATCTGCTCAAATTCATTTAGGTAGCCTTTCGCTTCAGAAATATGCTGGATGGTGATGTCGCCAGACTTGGACGAAAGCGAAAGGTCCGACGCCTTGTAGGTAACCGTCCGTCGAACCGAAGGTGAAGACGACCGTCCACCGCCAGAGCTCACGTCCAAGCGCGTCTGCTCCATCTCGGACATTTTCTGCGTCAGTTGCCGAGACTAAAACTCCTGTAACAAATTTAACAATATCTTAAAATCGCTGAACTTGCTGAGTAGTGTCTTTCCGTGAAGCGTAGACGCCTAAGCCAGCGCACATACAAAACAATCGTTCCCACGCTGGTGCTGCTTCAGGTCTAAGTCCCCGCGACTGCAGTTAATCGCGTGAACCCGAGTGTTTTGTACTCGGAAGGGTCATTTGCATTCCTTATAAACCGCCTGTCAACGCCCAACCACTACAGTCGTGACACACAATAAAACAAGTCGATGACCCAGAAGTTTCCTATTATATTTGGGCAAGGACGCAGATTTAATGGAATATAACTGGTTGGCTCGATTGTATTGCATTTGTTTATACGCATAAAGGGGGTCATGACATGTCTCAGAAAAATCACGTATTCATAAGCTAAGCAGGAATATTGGGCAAGGCACAGTTGTTTTGGACACCTCGCGCGCAAAGCCTGCGTAAAGGTACGTAAAACAGTACATAGAAATCTGCTAGCTGATTTGAGCATCAGTTGCTTAATGACAATTTCTAGACGCCCCCGTCTGTCGAGCGTTCATGGAGTCATGGTTTGGCTAAACTTGCAAAACTTTTCAAGCGTGAAGCTGCCAACAATAAACCTATATAGTCATCAAATGGGATCACAAAGTGATCTTTCAAAATCCCACCGATTGTTTAACTCGTCGCTCATCCTGGGATCAGATCCCGTGCAATTTTGCTCGAAACTGCCTGGGAAAGTGCTACAAGGAACAATTGCGCTACGTAAGAATTTAATCGTTGTCTGTTGTTCAAGTAGCTTGTTGATCCATCGCCTAGTGGAACTTTGCATATGCATTGTTTACAACTGTAAATTGCTATGCAAATGTCTCTCCCATATATCGATGGCCGTGGGAAAGTTCCCGAGTCAGTTTCTGATGCTTGAGAAAAAAAGTTTTTCCAAATCCACTTTTTCGTCGTTCTTTGTTTCCTTTGGAGTTCTGTGTTTATTCTTTGAGAGCAGAAAAGGATAAATTTGAATTTATTTAACACCTCGTTTCGTTGTTAATGATATTTCCCACGCATTTCCGGTAATTTGGAACACTTAGAAGAGGTGTACGTAAGATAAAGGCTGTAGCTTTCGAAAACAGGTTCTTTGTTCAGAGAGCATAAACATTGCAAAAAATTTCGATGTTATCTACCCCCTATCAACTTCGATCGAAATCTCTCATTCACGTTATGCCTGGATACAAAGTTTCTCAGGTGATGAAATTAAACATGTCCGGTTGTCAATAAAACCTTGATAAGCTAAGAACTTTTTAAAAGTTTCCACGAGCACTTGTCAAACTTTGACAGCAAAATGAGTCCGTGACTCAGTTCACTGGTTCGTAGCTCTGCTCTGTTTGTGAAACGAAGCCTTTTCGCTCAAAAGTTGACGTCAAAGCATCTAATTCTATTTCCTCTCGACCCTAATTAAAGTAATATGTATAATATAGTTTTCCAAAGGCCATGTAAGAGACGTGTTTTAATCATAGTTGTTGGTAAGAGCTCTATTCAAGATTGCCAGGCTGTCGTGAAATGTCTAATCCTTTGTCACTGGCTTAGGGAGCTATTGTTTTCTTATATTGTTCCTTTTAAGAAAACAAAGGCGTCATCGTAAAATCCTAGCTTGAAAACAGACTGAGAAAGGTTTAAAAACCTGAAACATCCAACAGAGTTGACAGGGTTTCACGTCAAACTCCCCGAAAACAATTTTTTAAAGTTTTCTGATTTCCGGTATTTCGATAGAAGTTGATAAGGCCCGGTTCACGAAAATGCTTTCAGTTTAATTTGGTTCGTGGTTCAATCTACGTTCGTGACATACCTACTGTGAAAGGTTTATTTACCGAAATATTGGTTAAAAATTTTCTTCAAGTGCAAAATCTATATTTATTTAAGAGACAATTTCAGGCCAACCTCACCATTTGCCCCCCTATCGTTGTCACGAATCCCAAATGACAAACTTTCAAAAGTGCGGTAATAAGTGTTTTAAATGTTGGACCGCATTATTTGTGCCCGCTTGTTAAAATATTTCCAACAATTTTGATCTTCGTTTACGTTTTCCCCTAAGAGTGTAATTTCATGTCCGTACATGTAGTGCCGTTTTAAATTCATTGTAATTATATATATTTATATTTTCCCTTTTTTTAAGCTGACCTCCTTTAAGCTAGTATTGGTTAACAGCATTTCAAGGGTAATTAATTAAAACAATGTTCTTTTTGTTTACAATGGCTTAAAAATCCACCAAAGAAACCTAAGAATATGGGCACTGGGCATTAAAATCCAATTTTCTTAATATATGTTGGACCCTTTAAGACAATCACAAAAGTTCCTCCTTTGTACTAAAAAATCACACCAATTTACGAAAAATAGTATTTTATCTTTCACATTGAAAATGGCCACCTTATTAAAAATTAAATAAAAAGCTTAAAAACAAATTGTTTAACAGTGTGTGACAAAATACGAACTACATCTCCGTAGCTGTCACGGAATTTGTCGTTACACTGGAGGAATTCATTTCGAACTATCTCGTACAGCATAATAAACAGCATCAACGGACAGTTCAGCAGCTTTCATTTTCATGATAACACTTCCGGATTTCAAAAGTTGCTGAGCAATCGATTATTTTATAAATAGATTCGTGCCCCCGTGTTTTGAATTATTTTTCTCTGCGCAATATCAACCACAGAAAATTATACACGAGCACGTACGATTCCCTTTCTTTTTTTTAGCTTTGGGCTTGGCAAGTGATTTTCAAAGCACACGCCCTTCGCATTGTTCTTTATTCAATTGCAAAACAGAACTTTATTAATCTTGGTATGTTTACCCATACACTTTCTTTTACTGAACCGTCTAGTTTTATTTTTTAATTATTCAGTATTACCAGAAGATTCTGTTCCAATATTTTTTTCTTGTAACCCTTTCATTGTCAGTTTTCCTTCACCATAACTCACATTTTAACTTTGAGTTTGTGGGTAAACTTTTTAGTGTCACTCTTCCAATTAAAGCTATCGAGTATTAATTTCTTGTGCTGCTGTGTCGTGTGCTGTGCAAGATGGCCGTGGTTCTAGCTTTTGAATCCGTAGATGAACCAACTGAAACCTATTGAGCAGTACTTTCCTGTGGCACTGTTTTTTATGGCGTACAACTTGATTCTTAATTTTGAGAGTGGGTGAAATTTTAGTACGTGTCAAAGCTATTGGGCCGCCCTTCACTGTGTTTTTGTGCATTGATTTTAATACGATATTTGATTTTTTTTTTCCTGTTTTGACATTCTAGGGGTTAGGCTGCCTACTTAGGAAGGTTATCGCCTTTCTCTTGTTGTTTTGCTCTATTATTAGATTCAACGACGCCACGATTACTGTAGCTGGAGGCAATGTTGATGTCAATCTGGCTTGAACGGGAAGGCTATTACGAGCTAAACGATAAATTACGCACGCCTTTTAAACGATAAACGTGTTGGGTGGTTGACCAAGTACTCAAAACGGGCGCCGGCCAATTTAAACCTTTTTGTTGCAAAATGATTAATTGAAGTTAACTTTGAACAATATCCAAGAAAACCAAAATTTGAACATGTTGTTTACGACGCTGAAAATCCGGTGTGCCTGCCGCTTCGCTCGATTGCGTGAGCGTCCCTGCTTTACAGTAAATCTAAGAAGACTGGATTCTTTGAAAGGTTTTTTTCTTCCTCTCGCCATGTTGCATTTGTGATTTCCTTGTTCATGTCTCCTTAGCAATAAATTGACAAATTCAACTCATAATAACTAGTGATTATTGTCCTTTGATTCCAAATTAACTTCACTGCGGATAGTTTATTTTACGGTCAACTTTATCACAGCTAATTATCTCTGTTTTGCCTTTAAGTTGCGTAGATTTTACCTCAGACTCAAATGCAGATAGGGTCGAATGTTCAATTCAGTTTTTTTAACCTTTCGGTCTGTCGATGAAATCATAAAGTGTGACCATTCAGAATGGAGGCCAATAAGCTGTACTTTATTCTAATGTTGTTTGGTCTTCTATTTTTCCCAAGTGAAAATTGAAATACTGTTGGAAAGTAAAGAGTTGACACTGAGTTGATTCGATCTGGCTTTCATATTTGCAGTGAGATCTTGTAATATTTTCTTTGACTTCAACTGGATATCGGCCCACAAAAAATCTGTGACTCCAAACAACGCATATCGATCCTTCTAACTTTGTTTTTTGGGGCCTAAATTTCAGTTTTTTTAGTCATTTCGATGTTTGTGCAATTTATTAACCATTTCAGAATTGAAATCTTCTGTATCTAGACAGCAGAAATTTATCTTCTCCAAGCTTGTTTGTGGCCCTTCAGATCATCATATGAAAGTGCAGTGAAGCGATTAAGGATATGCAAATTTGCATATTTAGTGTACATGTCCCCGTTTGATTGCAGTCTGCGATCACTGGATACATTTGCATCAGATGTAAGTGTTTTGGAATGTTGATCACGGCATAAATTAAGTGAGAGAGTGAGGTTTAAACACTGTTCTCTTTCTTGCATGCAGGGTTCGCCTGGTGTTTGTTGTCTTCCATGAGCTTATGTGTTCGCTACTCCGTCCTCCTCTTCTATCCAACAGCTAAGAGATTTTAAAAATGAGCTCCAAGAAGGAAGAAAGCTTTTCAAGTGTATCCAGCGCCGGTGAGCGAACAGAGACTTACAAGAGCGATACAACTGAAACTACGAGTAAAACAAAGCTAGGGGACGATGTGTTCTCCTACACTCGTGTCTCGAAAATTTCTCAAGGCTATTTCGACAACGACGACCTTGCGTTACGGCATTACGACGAGGCTAAGGACACGTTTACCGCGCTTGAAGCGGCGTACAAGAGACTTCTGCTTCAGGTTGAAGCCACGAAAGAAGAGCGTCGATTTGAGGTGAGTTTTATAAAAATTTCCTCTTTCGTAAACTCTATCCTTTCTACTTTTTAAAATGACCAATTTAAAAATTCAAGAAAAATCTAGAATTTATATTGTAAAAAAAGAAAAAAAACACAAAGCAAGGCACCACAGGAAAGCGCTGCTGGAGTGAGAGTTTTAGGACTTTTAGGACACAGACGTTAGAGCGAGTTTCAGATAGCTTAATGAACAGATCATCCACAGATCCAGGACCACCCTGTACAACATAGAGAGCACAAAGGGAAAGTATTGCTCAATAGCTTTCATTTGCATGGTCACACTGTAGGATTTCATCCACAGACTCAAAAGTCAGAACCACCTTGTACAGCGTAATAAACAGCACCACAGGAAAGTACTGCTCAGTAGCTTTCATTTGCATGGTCACACTGTAGGATTTCATCCACAGACTCAAAAGTCAGAACCACCTTGTACAGCGTAATAAACAGCACCACAGGAAAGTACTGCTCAGTAGCTTTCATTTGGATGGTAGGACCGTAAGATGTCATCCACAGGCTCTAAAGTAAGAACCACAATACAATTCAAGGTTTGGTTGTGGAAGTGAAAGGGTAAAAGCTTGAAAATGATACTGACTTTTGGTAACTTGTACTGTGTACAATTTGTAAGGTAACGGTGATACGTAGTAACGCTATTCGCCACCTTAAATGTTGGCTAGTATGATATAACTACAGTTCATCCTAGTTTATAGTTCTTTGACCACGAAGGTATATTTTATTCATTCTTTTATAAACTTTGAAGGCCTAACTAATACACACCGACCTGGGAGAAAAACGTGTTCACAACTCGAATGGCACAGTGGTAACTTAAAATTTTGTGTGCCCCTTTATTAATTTAATGGGGTGTTACTAAAAACTGACAACATAGGTGTCTTATGCTGTTTAATAGATCTTCTACTACGGCACAAGGAGAGGTTAATTTCAATTGACTTTTTGTTACACGCCAATCTAGCTAGCAAATTTGTTTACAAGTCTAAAAGTTACAGCTGATAGCTAAGATAAATTGCATATCGAAAACACTGTTTTCTGTTTTTGTAAGGTCTCATTCTTTGTTTTGGTCTTTCTCTCTGGGTAAGGTATCTGAGTCTATTGCTCGTACTGAAATTTGGACAATTCGCTTGGGAATTTATATTCAATGTTCTTAGGACAAAAGATCAATTCACTCATGATAAACTGTAATCGATTGTTTACTTTTTCTCGTGTGAAAGTTCGTGATGAGTCGATTAATATTAACAACCTCATCTTCAAAGCGTATATTTTGTGACCTGCCTAAATAGGATTTTAGTTCTCGTAGTAAAAAGTGCGTAAATTAAGGAATAACTTTAATTTGCCACCGAAAATTTGTGATGTGAAAAATCGAGTCCATGTTCTCGTCACTTAAAGAATTTAATACCCTGCATGTCGTGCGAGCGTTTACGATATTGTCAACACCAGTATGTGCTTAGTGCAATTAGGTGTTAACAGAATAAAGCACACAGATCTGGCTATGAAAGGGCATTATTGGGCTCTTAGAAAAAAACATTTCGGAAGCTTTTGTCTTATTAAAAAGAGGACCTATATTTTGAGTTAAACAAAGATGGGAGGCCCACTGAGTCAATATGAACCCGAACAAAATCCATTTCCGAGGAGACCGAAAGCTAATTTCGATTTTATCTCTGGAGTTCTTGCATACACGGAACACGGAACGTTAAGGCTAAGATAAAAGAATATTCTTATTGAGAACTTCAAACGTAGAGTCGAACCATGGAGGTGTTTCTTTTACGTCTGGATGAAACTCTATAATGTCATCAATGAAATGATTAATAAAAAGAAAATTTTTGAAGAACAAATTCCTGTAGTACTGTTTATTCAACTGTACAGGGTGAAGTGTAACTTATGATTCTGTGGATGAAACCCCAAAGTGTAACCACTCAAATGAAAGCTACTGAGCAGTATTATACTGTAGGAGGTGATTCAACTTTTGAGTCTGTGGATGAAACCCTTAAGTGTGACCATTCATATGAAAGCTGCTGAGCAATATTTACACGAGGTGCTTTTTGTGTTTCAAGTATTTCCAATTGGAAATCTTCAAATTCTTGGGAAGAAAATCAGATTATGCTAATGGTTTCAAGTGTTTATATGTTGTGTGACAATAAAGTGCCACTACTGAAATTGTCGAGCTCGTTTTCTGATTTGGGGATTTCCAAGTTTTACAGGTCGTAAAATTGTTGACTGTGACGTATCAGCGAACACACAAGAATACGACGTTAATTCTACTCCATCGCTCCGTCATCTATAACAGCTGATCTATGAATTAAGAATAACCTATTCCAGATCTAGTCGAGTCGTGAACTGATAAATATTTCTTCCAGAGTTTTTCCTGTTTTTGTTTCGTCAAAAAATTGGAAATTTTTTTCCGCTTCCCCCGTCCCGGTGCTCAAACACGAATTGCTTCTAGACCACAAACGGGAAGATATCAAGAGAATTTGCAAACAATTTACGAACCACAACGCGTTTTTACTGATTTTGTGCAAGACACAAGTGAATGACTTGAAAAAGTCGGCCCGAATTTTTCAAGTTGAAGGTCTTTTCCATCCAGGTCAGCCAACGCCCACTGAAAGTTTCTGAGCACTAAAAGAGCTACTTTTAAGAAAGCTGGACCATTATTTTTCGAGTTCTATTGATTCAAATTTGTCTTTTCTTAGTGATACTGAAAATAGATGACATAGACCCTTAAATTTAGAGTTTGCAGATGAAATCCTGAAGTGTGACGAATCATGCAAGTGAAAGTTCGATTGAACAGCTCTGTTCTTCGGAGCTGTTTAATTTTCAATTCTCAATTCCCAAATGAAAATGCATAAAACCTCTACCTTATCGCTGATTTTCCGTTGATTTCAAAGCAATACTTGCCAGCAGACTCGGGACACTAGTTTGCTTACGGTAAACATCCACTTGCGAGGCGAAAGTAGATGGTGTGCTTGTGTTTCACAGCAGGTAGTTGAATTCAAATGTCACTCCACGTAGGTGTTGTTTTTGTTTCGTCAAAAAATTGGAAATTTTATATATCTAAGTACCTTGCTCATTCGCGGGTGGAAGGGGAATAATGAATTATGAATAACTAGTTAAAACAGTAAATGAATTAGGAATATTTAGAGCTTGAACGTTCGGAATAAAGAATAATTTAGTATAGGAATAATGAATATCCAAATGTTGTGTGCACTCGACCCTGTAAAATCTTTGTCGGTGTTTGCAACTATGTGTGAAGGCCAGCTAAGACAGTAGTCTGTAATAAATCATGGTTACTCTGGATGATTTGTGTTCAATAAGGGCTCCTGGGAGCAAGAAGTCTTTCCTGGCGACTTTCTCATGGTTGGTGCGTCTTTTATCAACATTCGATTGTTTTAAAGGACGGACCACTTGACTTCTGCGAGGAAGAGAGTTGAATGATTTTGACGGAAAATAGGTGTTGTTTTTGTTTCGTCAAAAAATTGGAAATTTTATATATCTAAGTACCTTGCTCATTCGCGGGTGGAAGGGGAATAATGAATTATGAATAACGAATTAAAACAGTAAATGGATAAGGAATATTTAGAGCTTGAACATTCGGAATAATGAATAATTCAGTCCCTTTCAAGGAATAATGAATATCGAAATGTTGTATGCACTCGACCCTGTAAATTCTTTGTCGGTGTTTGTGGCTATGTGTGAAGGCCAGCTAAAACAGTAGTCTGTAATCAATCATGGTTACTCTGGATGATCTGTATTCAATTAGGGCTCCTGGGTGAAAGAAGTCTTTCCTGGCGATTTTGTCATGAATTGTGCGTCTTTTATCAGTATTCAATTGCTTTAAGGGACGGACCACTTGACTTCTGCGAGGAAGAGAGTTGAATGATTTTGACAGAAAATATCCTGCTATCAGATTTATGAAATGAAAAAATTCATGTGAATAAGGAACATCTGTAAAAATGTTAAATAAATACTGAATAAGTCAGAAAAAAGCGAAAGGAATAATGAATAAGTGAGGCACAATTATTCTGCTTCCCCTCCCGATGCTGAAACACGAATTGCTTCTAGACCACAAACGGGAAGATATCAAGAGAATTTGCAAAGAATGTACGAACCAAAACGGGTTTTTACTTATTTTGTGGAAGGCACAAGTGAAGGACTTGAAAAAGTCGGCCTGAATCTTTCAAGTTGAAGATCTTTTCCATCCAGGTCAGCCAACGCCCACTGAAAGTTTCTGAGCACTAAAAGAGCTACTTTTAAGAAAGCTGGACCACTATTTTTTGACTTCTATTGATTCAAATTTGTCTTTTCTTAGTGATACTGAAAATAGATGACATAGGCCCTTCAACTTAGAGTTTGCGGATTAAATCCTGAAGTGTGACGAATCATGCAAGTGAAAGCTCGATTGAACTGCCCTGTTCTTCGGAGCTGTTAAATTTTCAATTCTCAATTCCCAAATGAAAATGCATCAAACCTTTACCTTATCGCTGATTTTCCGTTGATTTCAAAGCAATACTTGCCAGCAGACTCGGGACACTAGTTTGCTTACGGTAAACATCCAATTGCGAGGCGAAAGTAGATCGTGTGCTTGTGTTTCACAGCAGGTAGTTGAATTCAAATGTCACTCCACGTAGGCGTTGTAACCTTTCGGGCAGTTTTTGTGTGTGTACGTACGTGTGCTTTTTATTCATCTATTCGCAAAAATGTCACGTGCAACGCTGCAACGCTGACCTACAAAAAGATCTCTTTCACTGTCCCTTTCCACTCTGAAAGAGCCAATGCTCAAAATTGAAACATTTTCTACAATTTGAACTTTGAAGAAGTAGAAAAAGGAATATTTCCTGGTGAAAATACACCTCAATAGCCTTGATTGGAATCGGATCATACTCTAAAATTTCATCCACGGGCTCCAAAGATAAGATCATTTTGCATAACTTAATGAGGGGTTTAAGAAACCGCAAGCAGCTGCAGGGACCAGAAAATTTTAGGCTTCGTTCTTTTCTTTGTTTCTTCTTCTTTTCCTTTCGACTTTTTTTTTGGGGGGGAAGGGGGCCATTCGTTTCCATCACATACACAATGCAGCAAACCTTACAGACGCAATCAAAAAGGTAAACTTTTGTTTTTCCTAAATAGCACGCGTCCAACATTGTTCGTGCAAACTGGACTTGAAGGGGTGAATGTATCAAAAACCATTAGTATGCAAAACGTGAAAAGTTGTTCGTTGTTCGTGCAAACTGGCCTTGAAGGGGTGTGTTTATCAAAAACCAAAAGTATGCAAAACGTGAAAGGTTAAGAGTTAGTTTACTTGCAAGTAAGTAAACTTGGCAGAAAGACACGAGAGCGGGGAGGCGATTTACATCCGGCAACACCAACCTTCCATGAATCGTGACCAAGGTTGCCAAATGGCGTCTGTTTACTAAGCTATACCTCGTAACCCCGTAACCAAATTAAGTCCTCAATACCACTCCAAATTTTAATCCCACCCCTTTTGGGTGTGTTTTTGCAAGCGGGCGTTTTATTCGCGACTGATCCATCAGCGAAAATGTCACGTACGTAAACTAGAAGAAGATCTGTCTCAGAGCACCCTCTAAAAATTTCATCTTTAAAGAGGTTAAAAAAGGAATGCTACCTCATGAAAGTACACCTTGAGAGCTTTGATTATACATCGTTATACAAATTCTCCTTACTGGACTCCATATATTTTGTTGAGCACTATTTGGGAGAACTTGTTTAAACATCAAGGCAATTCATCTTCAATGATCAATTCCTTAATTCTCATGACTTGTATGTGTTATAATGCACTGATATGATGAGGAGAAATTTGATGCTGATCATTATTGGGGCTTAAAGGGTTAAGCTCGCATCAACAGGCTCATAAGATGATATCACGGAACTTGTTGAGGGGTTAAACAACCGCAAACAGCTGCAGAGACCAGAAAAAAACAAGGCTTCGTTCTTTTCTTCTTCTTCTTCTTCTTCTTCTTCTTCTTCTTCTTCTTCTTCTTCTTCTTCTTCTTCTTCTTCTTCTTCTTCTTCTTCTTCTTCTTCTTCTTCTTCTTCTTCTTCTTCTTCTTCTTCTGTCTTTTTTTTGGGAGGGGGGGAAGGGGATTTCTGCCATTCGTTTCTGACATACACACATTGCAGCAAACCTTACAGACGTAATCAATCGGGTAAACGTTTGTTTTTACTAAATAGCATGCGTTCAACATTGTTCGTGCAAACTGGACTTGAAGGGGTGTGTGTATTAAAATCCAAAAGTGTGCAAAATGTGAAAGGTTAAGAGTTAGTTTACTTGGCATAAACACACGAGAGTGGAGAGGTGACTTACATCCGGCGACACTACTCTTCCATGAATCGTGACCAAGGTTACCAAATGGCGTCGGTTTACCAGGGTTTACTATGCAACGTCGTAACCAAAGTAAGTCCTCAATATCACTGCAAATAGAATGCTACGTTAATTCTACTCCATCGCTCCGTCATCTATAACAGCTGATCTATGAATCAAGAATAACCTATTCCAGATCTAGTCGAGTCGTGAACTGATAAATATTTCTTCCAGAGTTTTTCCTGTTTTTGTTTCGTGGAAGGGGAATAATGAATAATGAATAACGAATTAAAACAGTAAATGGATAAGGAATATTTAGAGCTTGAACATTCGGAATAATGAATAATTTAGTCCCTTTCAAGGAATAATGAATAGCGAAATGTTGTATGCACTCGACCCTGTAAAATCTTTGTCGGTGTTTGCGGCTGTGTAAAGGCCAGATAAAACAGTAGTTTGTAATCAATCATGGTTACTCTGGATGATCTGTATTCAATTAGGACTCCTGGGAGGAAGAAGTCTTTCCTGGCGATTTTGTCACGATTTGTGCGTCTTTTATCAGTATTCGATTGTTTTGAGGGACGGACCACTTGACTTCTGCGAGGAAGAGAGTTGAATGATTGTGACAGAAAATATCCTGCTATCAGATTTATGAAATGAAAAAATTCATGTGAATAAGGAACATCTGTAAAAATGTTAAATGAATACTGAATAAGTCCGAAAAAAGCGAAAGGAATAATGAATAAGTAAGGCACAATTATTCCGCTTCCTTTCCCGACTCAAACACGAATTGCTTGTAGACCACAAACGGGAAGATATCAAGAGAATTTGCAAAGAATGTACGAACCAAAACGCGTTTTTACTTATTTTGTGGAAGGCACAAGTGAAGGATTTGAAAAAGTCGGCCTGAATTTTTCAAGTTGAAGATCTTTTCCATCCAGGTCAGCCAACGTCCACTGACAGTTTCTGAGCACTAAAAGAGCTACTTTTAAGAAAGCTGGACCACTATTTTTCGACTTCTATTGATTCAAATTGTCTTTTCTTAGTGATACTCAGTGAAAATAGATGACATAGGCCCTTCAACTTAGAGTTTGCGGATTAAATCCTGAAGTGTGACGAATCATGCAAGTGAAAGCTCGATTGAACTGCCCTGTTCTTCGGAGCTGTTTAATTTTCAATTCTCAATTCCCAAATGAAAGTTGAAGATCTTTTCCATCCAGGTCAGCCAACGCCCACTGACAGTTTCTGAGCACTAAAAGAGCTACTTTTAAGAAAGTTGACCATTATTTTTCGACTTCTATTGATTCAAATTTGACTTTTCTTAGTGATACTGAAAAAAAATTGACATAGACCGTTAAACTTAGAGTTTGCAGATGAAATCCTGAAGTGTGACGAATCATGCAAGTGAAAGCTCGATTGAACTGCCCTGTTCTTCGGAGCTGTTTAATTTTCAATTCTCAATTCCCAAATGAAAATGCGTAAAACCTTTACCTTATCGCTGATTTTCCGTTGATTTCAAAGCAATACTTGCCAGCAGACTCGGGACACTAGTTTGCTTACGATAAACATCCAATTGCGAGGGGAAAGTAGATGGTGTGCTTGTGTTTCACAGCAGGTAGTTGAATTCAAATGTCACTCCACGTAGGCGTTGTAACCTTTCGGGCGGTTTTTGTGTGTGTACGTGCGTGTGCTTTTTATTCATCTATTCGCAAAAATGTCACATGCAACGCTGCAACGCTGACCTACAAAAAGATCTCTTTCACTGTCCCTTTCCACTCTGAAAGAGCCAATGCTCAAAATTGAAACATTTTCTACAATTTGAACTTTAAAGAAGTTGAAAAAGGAATATTTCCTGGTGAAAATACACCTCGATAGCCTTGATTGGAATGATCATATTCTAAAATTTCATCCGCGGGCTCCAAAGATAAGATCATTTTGCATAACTTAATGAGGGGTTTAAGAAACCGCAAGCAGCTGCAGGGACCAGAAAAAATTAGGCTTCTTTCCTTTCTTTGTTTCTTCTTCTTTTCCTTTCGACTTTTTTTTTGGGGGGGGAGGGGGCTATTCGTTTCCATCACATACACAATGCAGCAAACCTTACAGACGCAATCAAAAAGGTAAACTTTTGTTTTTCCTAAATAGCACGCGTCCAACGTTGTTCGTGCAAACTGGACTTGAAGGGGTGAATGTATCAAAAACCATTAGTATGCAAAACGTGAAAGGTTGTTCGTTGTTCGTGCAAACTGGCCTTGAAGGGGTGTGTTTATCAAAAACCAAAAGTATGCAAAACGTGAAAGGTTAAGAGTTAGTTTACTTGCAAGTAAGTAAACTTGGCAGAAAGACACGAGAGCGGGGAGGCGATTTACATCCGGCAACATCAACCTTCCATGAATCGTGACCAAGGTTGCCAAATGGCGTCTGTTTACTAAGCTATACCTCGTAACCCCGTAACCAAATTAAGTACTCAATATCACTCCAAATTTTAATCCCGCCCCTTTTGGGTGTGTTTTTGCAAGCGGGCGTTTTATTCGCGACTGATGCATCAGCGAAAATGTTACGTACGTAAACTAGAAGAAGATCTGTCTCAGAGCACCCTCTAAAAATTTCATCTTTAAAGAGGTTAAAAAAGGAATGCTACCTCATGAAAGTAAACCTTGAGAGCTTTGATTATACATCGTTATACAAATTCTCCTTACTGGACTCCATATATTTTGTTAAGCACTATTTGGGAGAACTTGTTTAAACATCAAGGCAATTCATCTTCAATGATCAATTCCTTAATTCTCATGACTTGTATGTGTTATAATGCACTGATATGATAAGGAGAAATTTGATGCTGATCATTATTGGGGCTTAAAGGGTTAAGCTCGCATCAACAGGCTCATAAGATGATATTACGGAACTTGTTGAGGGGTTAAACAACCGCAAACAGCTGCAGAGACCAGAAAAAAACAAGGCTTCGTTCTTTTCTTCTTTTTCTTCTTCTTCCGTCTTTTTTTTGGGGGGGGGGGGGAATTTCTGCCATTCGTTTCCGACATACACACATTGCAGCAAACCTTACAGACGTAATCAAAAGGGTAAACTTTTGTTTTTACTAAATAGCGTGCGTTCAACATTGCTCGTGCAAACTGGACTTGAAGGGGTGTATGTATTTTAATACATAAAAGTGTGCAAAATGTGAAAGGTTAAGAGTTAGTTTACTTGGCATAAACACACGAGAGTGGAGAGGCGATTTACATCCGGCGACACTACTCTTCCATGAATCGTGACCAAGGTTACCAAATGGCGTCGGCTTACCAGGGTTTACTATGCAACGTCGTAACCAAAGTAAGTCCTCAATATCACTGCAAATAGAATGCTACGTTAATTCTACTCCATCGCTCCGTCATCTATAACAGCTGATCTATGAATCAAGAATAACCTATTCCAGATCTAGTCGAGTCGTGAACTGATAAATATTTCTTCCAGAGTTTTTCCTGTTTCTGTTTCGTGGAAGGGGAATAATGAATAATGAATAACGAATTAAAACAGTAAATGGATAAGGAATATTTAGAGCTTGAACATTCGGAATAATGAATAATTTAGTCCCTTTCAAGGAATAATGAATAGCGAAATGTTGTATGCACTCGACCCTGTAAAATCTTTGTCGGTGTTTGCGGCTGTGTAAAGGCCAGATAAAACAGTAGTTTGTAATCAATCATGGTTACTCTGGATGATCTGTATTCAATTAGGACTCCTGGGAGGAAGAAGTCTTTCCTGGCGATTTTGTCACGATTTGTGCGTCTTTTATCAGTATTCGATTGTTTTGAGGGACGGACCACTTGACTTCTGCGAGGAAGAGAGTTGAATGATTGTGACAGAAAATATCCTGCTATCAGATTTATGAAATGAAAAAATTCATGTGAATAAGGAACATCTGTAAAAATGTTAAATGAATACTGAATAAGTCCGAAAAAAGCGAAAGGAATAATGAATAAGTAAGGCACAATTATTCCGCTTCCTTTCCCGACTCAAACACGAATTGCTTGTAGACCACAAACGGGAAGATATCAAGAGAATTTGCAAAGAATGTACGAACCAAAACGAGTTTTTACTTATTTTGTGGAAGGCACAAGTGAAGGATTTGAAAAAGTCGGCCTGAATTTTTCAAGTTGAAGATCTTTTCCATCCAGGTCAGCCAACGTCCACTGACAGTTTCTGAGCACTAAAAGAGCTACTTTTAAGAAAGCTGGACCACTATTTTTCGACTTCTATTGATTCAAATTGTCTTTTCTTAGTGATACTCAGTGAAAATAGATGACATAGGCCCTTCAACTTAGAGTTTGCGGATTAAATCCTGAAGTGTGACGAATCATGCAAGTGAAAGCTCGATTGAACTGCCCTGTTCTTCGGAGCTGTTTAATTTTCAATTCTCAATTCCCAAATGAAAGTTGAAGATCTTTTCCATCCAGGTCAGCCAACGCCCACTGACAGTTTCTGAGCACTAAAAGAGCTACTTTTAAGAAAGTTGACCATTATTTTTCGACTTCTATTGATTCAAATTTGACTTTTCTTAGTGATATTGAAGAAAAATTGACATAGACCGTTAAACTTAGAGTTTGCAGATGAAATCCTGAAGTGTGACGAATCATGCAAGTGAAAGCTCGATTGAACTGCCCTGTTCTTCGGAGCTGTTTAATTTTCAATTCTCAATTCCCAAATGAAAATGCGTAAAACCTTTACCTTATCGCTGATTTTCCGTTGATTTCAAAGCAATACTTGCCAGCAGACTCGGGACACTAGTTTGCTCACGGTAAACATCCAATTGCGAGGGGAAAGTAGATGGTGTGCTTGTGTTTCACAGCAGGTAGTTGAATTCAAATGTCACTCCACGTAGGCGTTGTAACCTTTCGGGCGGTTTTTGTGTGTGTACGTGCGTGTGCTTTTTATTCATCTATTCGCAAAAATGTCATATGCAACGCTGCAACGCTGACCTACAAAAAGATCTCTTTCACTGTCCCTTTCCACTCTGAAAGAGCCAATGCTCAAAATTGAAACATTTTCTACAATTTGAACTTTAAAGAAGTTGAAAAAGGAATATTTCCTGGTGAAAATACACCTCGATAGCCTTGATTGGAATGATCATATTCTAAAATTTCATCCGCGGGCTCCAAAGATAAGATCATTTTGCATAACTTAATGAGGGGTTTAAGAAACCGCAAGCAGCTGCAGGGACCAGAAAAAATTAGGCTTCGTTCTTTTCTTTGTTTCTTCTTCTTTTCCTTTCGACTTTTTTTTTGGGGGGGGAGGGGGCCATTCGTTTCCATCACATACACAATGCAGCAAACCTTACAGACGCAATCAAAAAGGTAAACTTTTGTTTTTCCTAAATAGCACGCGTCCAACGTTGTTCGTGCAAACTGGACTTGAAGGGGTGAATGTATCAAAAACCATTAGTATGCAAAACGTGAAAGGTTGTTCGTTGTTCGTGCAAACTGGCCTTGAAGGGGTGTGTTTATCAAAAACCAAAAGTATGCAAAACGTGAAAGGTTAAGAGTTAGTTTACTTGCAAGTAAGTAAACTTGGCAGAAAGACACGAGAGCGGGGAGGCGATTTACATCCGGCAACATCAACCTTCCATGAATCGTGACCAAGGTTGCCAAATGGCGTCTGTTTACTAAGCTATACCTCGTAACCCCGTAACCAAATTAAGTACTCAATATCACTCCAAATTTTAATCCCGCCCCTTTTGGGTGTGTTTTTGCAAGCGGGCGTTTTATTCGCGACTGATGCATCAGCGAAAATGTTACGTACGTAAACTAGAAGAAGATCTGTCTCAGAGCACCCTCTAAAAATTTCATCTTTAAAGAGGTTAAAAAAGGAATGCTACCTCATGAAAGTAAACCTTGAGAGCTTTGATTATACATCGTTATACAAATTCTCCTTACTGGACTCCATATATTTTGTTAAGCACTATTTGGGAGAACTTGTTTAAACATCAAGGCAATTCATCTTCAATGATCAATTTCTTAATTCTCATGACTTGTATGTGTTATAATGCACTGATATGATGAGGAGAAATTTGATGCTGATCATTATTGGGGCTTAAAGGGTTAAGATCGCATCAACAGGCTCATAAGATGATATTACGGAACTTGTTGAGGGGTTAAACAACCGCAAACAGCTGCAGAGACCAGAAAAAAACAAGGCTTCGTTCTTTTCTTCTTTTTCTTCTTCTTCCGTCTTTTTTTTTTGGGGGGGGGGGAATTTCTGCCATTCGTTTCCGACATACACACATTGCAGCAAACCTTACAGACGTAATCAAAAGGGTAAACTTTTGTTTTTACTAAATAGCGTGCGTTCAACATTGTTCGTGCAAACTGGACTTGAAGGGGTGTGTGTATTAAAATCCAAAAGTGTGCAAAATGTGAAAGGTTAAGAGTTAGTTTACTTGGCATAAACACACGAGAGTGGAGAGGTGATTTACATCCGGCGACACTACTCTTCCATGAATCGTGACCAAGGTTACCAAATGGCGTCGGTTTACCAGGGTTTACTATGCAACGTCGTAACCAAAGTAAGTCCTCAATATCACTGCAAATTTGAACCCAACCCTTTTGTGCGGGATTTTGCCAGCGGGTGTTCTCCCGACTCATCCATCAGCAGAAATGTCACGTACAAAACCTTTAAGAAGAACATCTCACAACGCCCTCTGTTAGCACCGTTGCTCAAATTTGAAACATTTTCTAAAATTTAAACTTTGAAGGATTTAAAAAAGGAATATTACCTCATGAAAATGCACCTTGAGAGCTTTGATTTGAATGATACGGTCTACAATTTCATCCACAGGTTCAAAAGATGATATATTATTGAATAACGTGCATAAATAGGGGGTCAAGCAAATCACAAATATATGCAAAGGGAGCCCATAACAAGAAATAAGACTTCGTTTTGTCTCTCTCTCCTAAAAATTATTGTTATCGTTTCCGTCAATAACATGTTGCAGGAAAGTGTTAACTTTTCCTTTTGCTCCAACATTGTTCGTGCAAACTGGACTTAAAGGGGCGTATGTATCAAAAACCAAAGTGCGTGAAAAGTTAAACCAGATTACTTGGGTTAAGTAAACTTGGCATAAACTCAACGAGCCTCTATCCGAAAGATACGAGAGCGTGGGGCGATTCACATAGTTCGTGAATGAAGCGCGACCAAGGTTACCAAATGGCGTCTGTTTACCAGAAAAGTTTACCTTGTACCCTCGTGACCAAAATAAGTCCTCAATATCACTCCAAATTCTAATCCAACCCTTTTGGGTGGATTTTCTTATTCTGACTCATCCATCAGCAAAAATGTCACGTACAACGCCTTCAAGAAGAACTGTCTTAGAGCGCCCTCTAAAAGCTTCAGTGCTCAGATTGGAAACATTTTGTCAAATATCAACATTAAAAAAGGGAATTTAACCTCATGAAAGCACGCTTCGAGAGTTTTGATTTGAGTGATCAGTCAACAATTTCATCCACGGGCTCAAAAGATCAGATAATATCGAATAGCTTGCATGACTAAGGGGTCAAGCAGCCACAAACAGATGCAAAGGGAGTCCACAAGAAATAAGGCTTCGTTCTTTTCTTCCTATTTTAAACATTAATGTTATTCGTTTCCGTAACTTACATGCTGTAGGACACCTTGCGGAATCAGATAAAAGGGTAAACGTTTGTTTTTTACTTAGCAGCGTGCGTCCAATATTGTTCGCGTAAACAGGACTTGAGGGGGTGTATGCATCAAAAAGCAAAAGTGCACGAAACGTGAAAACAGATTACTTGGGTCAGGTAAACTTGGCATAAACTCCATAATCCTCTATCATGAAAGATACTAGAATGGAAAGGCGATTCACATCCAACGAGACCTCCCTGCCATTAACTGTTACCAAGGCTACAAACTGGCGTCGGTTTAGGGAAGTTACATCTCGTAACCAAAACAAGTCTTCGACATCACTCCATTGATTGAAAAAGAAGCTTGAAAGCTCTGTTTGAGTTTCTCATTTAGCGTGTTTCGTTTATATTACTAACATTATAGCTCCAAAATTGTACGTGCTCAAACGGAGGTTAAATGGAGTTTTCGAAAGGTAAACATGCGTTTGACTTGAAAGCAGGTCTGATCACGAAATGTTAAGTAGGTTGGCACAAACTCAATAACCCACGCGTAGGTTATTTTTTCATATTTTCTTATTGTATTTTTTTATATAACTTATGCACAAAGCCGACTAAAAGGGAGATTGACGCGAAAGTAGATAACCAAGGGTTAAGTAAACTGAATAACTCTCACGGAATTGATAAGGGACCGATGAAAGTGTCTGAAACTGGCAAATCTTGAGTCTGCCAGGATGAATAGCCAGAAAACATGCAGCTTTATTTGTGGCTTCCTTTGTCAGCGAGAGTTTTAGCACCGATGAAGTTTATAATCGTGGTGTTTCTTGAAAGGTCATGTACAGGTTGAAAACCCGTGTAGCTAAAGTAACACTGTAAATGTTTGTGTAGGCCCTTTTAGACAGGCGTACGCCTAAGCTGTTAATCGCTGAAACTCAAGATGAAGCGCAAAACATTTCCAAAATAGTAACAATAGCTAAAATCGTTAGATTGGTTTAATTAATAACTCGAAAATAGCCCGAGGACAAGCGGTGCTTTTTTAGAAATCATATAGTGCATAGTTTCGTTACCGAAGTCCGCATGGCTCATTGTCTGTGTATCGCAGTGAAATGTCTGGGTTTGCTAGCGTCTAAGCCTTTGTTTAATATATTGACGAAGAATGATTGATTGCAAACTGAGAATGAGAAGTGAGAAAGAAAGGCGTCCCTTCGTTGTACATGACTGCCTGCAAGCTGCTAAAGGTTTAATCCACCCCATTGACGAAGGCGTCCTCGATCTCTTTCCCTGTAAAGATCGCGAAAGAGTTAAGACTAGTGAAGGCTCATTGATGTGTATTAGACGTATTAGTGACTTTTGCCATTTTGCTGTGCATTTTGTTCATTTCTTCTCACGTACCCTACGAGAGTTTTGGTTGGTTTCTTCTTAGAGTGTTCAGTGTTTAAGTATTGTCGCCCAACTGAAGCGTTGAACTTGAGTTGGAGAGGAAGTCAACAAAGTCGCATGTAACTGGGCTGCTAACTTATGCGTCTGTGTAACCGAAAAAAGAATGCATGTATGTTGACCTCAAAGACGCTTCGTCACGGTGTGTCGTGTCGTGTGACCTGAATTTGTTTCACGTTAGGTCTAGTTGTAACAGCTCGAATAAAACTCTCAATCGTCCATAGTTGTACTCATCCTTGTTCCCTTACGGGTCATTCCACCTATTAGGTGTTTTTCTATCTTTTAAAGTATTTAAATTATTGTTCTGCTTTTCAATTCGATTTGAATAAATTTCAATACACGAAGGCTTAAACATGACTCCGCCCCAGGGCTATAATTTAAAGCGCCACTGGTTCGATCTGTTTACGCGTCTTCGTGAAATCCTTTCCGATCCCGACAGCGGGTGGTAAAGAAAGCCATCCCTTGCCATAAAAAAAATTAATTTCCTTTTGGTCGTTGCACCTACTTCTAGTAAATTCTACTTTGATTAAATTAGGTCAAACATAAGGTTGTTCTCTTTCCATTCTACCCAGGGATGTGCAGTTTGACACGGACTTAGATAGACCCGGTCTCCGCGTTTTTGACTCTACAGTAAACCAACTAATATCTTGTTTACTACTATTTTCGTTATAATTTGTTGAATAGAGTCACTATTTTCTCGTGGGAAGATTTGAGCTTTAGCGTTCAGGTTATTTAAATATGATGGGCAGCAGAGCGTTTTCTTTAACAAAGAAATTTTATGTTTGAATTAACAATGTTCATTAAAATCAAGAGAGATTTCTGATTTACTAAATAGATCAGTGATTCACTGAAGTCAAGAGAGATTAGTCATTCACTAGAGTACTCAACGATATATAAAATCAGATACCTGATTACATAATAACATTACAAGCGCCTAGGTGGGTGAGGTTTTTACTTTGCAATCATATCGATTTAATTGGAATGTAATTGACATTAAACGTTTTTTGTTTCCATAGTGACGGAGGGCGTAGAAGGGGCGAAAAAGGGGCGTGACGAAGTTCTTTCTATGGGAACCGTCTTTTCTAGCATAAAAGATAGCGGTAATCAGCCGTGACTTTTGATTTCAAGCACTCAGCCGACAAAGTCACAAATAGTAAATCGAATTGTTCGAGACTAAACCCAGCTTGCAATCTAAATGATAAAATGATAAAGAGTAATTTTAAATTTATCGAAACACTATCGAGATTTGTCTAGACGACCCAACACGAAGAAGGTCCAATAATTAATGAACTTAATGAACTTAGTGGCTGGGGAAATGTTAAATTTTAGTGGCAAGATTAATTTTTCACCGATCGTATTTTCTTAAAGCGGTGTAAAAGTTCTCTTTTATACAAAAGAAAGATCACACTTGCTGCGTGCTCTGAAACCTGATCATGCCGAAAAGTATGGACGAAATGTTGTAGATACACGTACACTGTGAATGAGGTGTTTCCCTTCTATTCTTCCATTATTTGCGTTCAGTCGTGCGTTCATGGAACCCATTTAGACTTTGATTTGTAACCGATTTGATGACCCTTGTTTCTATTTTTCAGTAGAAAAATGCCTAGTGGAAAATCCAACATCTCCCAACCAACCCTGAGTTTTCAATAGCCTTTGGCTAGTCGGGTTTGGCTAGTCGGGTAGTCTCAAGCCCTGGTTGACGATATACAGTTGGCCTTTACCTCTAAACCTTTTCCTATTAAACTAGTAGGGGACGTTGAAAAACCCAATTCACTAACCGAAGACATGAGGGGTCTAACTGTCCCTGGTTTTGTGGTCTGGTCTGTCAACATTTATTTACGGTTTGGGTGGATGGGGTAAGATCACAGATAGTGGTCGCAATGTACGCCTTTACGTGCTGGCGTCCGAGCTCAACTTTTACATTTATATGCAATTTACTCTATATTAATACGTTACCATTGCCTTTTACCCCAAACTGTGCTTTAATTGGGCTAACATCACGATAGTGCAGGCAATTACATTCTATACATACTTAATTTTCGACCTCCCCAGTCTAGCGCATTCCAGCGATTGTTGCATCTGGGCGTTTATTGTTCGATTTCACAATCCATTTCTGCTCTAGGCTACTGTCAATCAATGCTGTCCACTTGTCTAGTCAGCCGATCTTGGACCTTGACCGGCAACCTCTCCCCCTATGCAAACGTTTGCGAAAAGAAATTCATCACCTAAAAGATATTGCCTTGAGTTCAGAACTGTCGTTAAAACCCATTGCACTCCCAGTTTGAAGCCTCCGTTCAGGCAACGGGTGTTAATCTTTGGATTCGTGGATTAACCCTTTTAGCCTAAACAGTGATGAAGATGAAAATTCTTTTTATATTATCGCTACTTGTTCAAACATTCAAGTGAGGAGAATAAAGGAAGTGATCACCAAGGATAAGATGCCTTGATATTTAGATAAATTCTCCTTAATTTACCGTGGCCGAGGGTGGCCATCGAAAGTAAAAAGTCAAAACCAAAAGTCGATCTTCAAAGTGAAAAGTCAAAATTAAAAATCAAATGTGAATTTACGAAATAAAAAGTCAATTCGCAAATTGAAAAGTCGAAATCAAATGTCGATTTCTGAAGCGTGAAAATCGAGCTTCGAATTCTCACTTCTCACTTTCGACTTTCGACTTTGACCACCCCCCTACCCCCCTCCCCTATTAATTCGGAAGACTTGGTAGCCTCGTCCAGTAGATTTCGCAACCAGGCCTAGGAAAGTCGTTTTGCCATGTTCTTATATGATTTTTCTTTGAAACTCGAATAGTTTTAGGTTCAAAATGTCAAAGCGGAAGAATAAGAGCGACTTCAACGCCACGAATGTCGCAGAACTTACAAAATATTTGCAGGAATGTCGGTTTTAGTAAGCGGATATTTGAAAACTTCGCTAGTGGAAATCGCCTCTGCAGTCGAAAGAATGGTTTTGCCAGTGGATCCAAACATCGAAAAAGATCAAGTTAATGATGCAGAGAATTTAATAATTCATGATAGGCTAATTCAACGGGAACTTGAAATAGCGACTCGCAATTTGTAGACGTGTGGTTGTTTGGGAACCGAATGTCCGAACGTTCGCGGTTTGTTTACATCAAAAGTCGCGTAACAATACACGTGAAAATCTAACGCCGAAAAGGTGAAATCTGATCAATTGTCTGATATTGTGATAACGCGTGGATTCTTGTGGCTTGCCTGTTTGTTATGTTTCTCAGTTAAATTCGACCTCTGAGCGTTTGTTAAGCGACTTAATGTGGTTTTTACGCCGCTTTTGGCATGTTAGGTCCGTTGAATTTGTTTCGTTTAGGAACTTGATAGGTTTTTTCAGCCTCTCATGTTTATATTTGTGACAATAAAGGATTTGAAATATTATCTGCAACGTGATGAGTTTCCCTGCTGATGTTTGTAACGTCGGGCCCGGCTTATATGCAGGATGTGTTTCGTATCATGGAGTGTGATCTACAGTCCCTCTTCGTCATGAAATTGAAGTTGTAGCTTCTTTATAGCTATGCAACGTGTAATAGATGGCTGAACCCCGCTTCAGTCAAACGTGAGAAAGCAAAGTTATGAGAACGGCTAAAACACGAGCGTGGGAATCGTGCAGGACTGTCATCCCCATTTTACACAGTTGATCTACGAGTTTTCTGAACTAGAAATAGAACACAAAACAAACGGTTTCAGACCTTTGTACAGACCAATTTATTGCAACATTGAAAAAAAAACTGCTTACCGCGTGTCTTCTTTTCTTCGTCCATGATCTGACACGAAAACTTTGTCCAGTCTTCCGCTCCGTTAAGAAAATGTTAGGGGAGGGGGGTAGGGGGGGTGGTCAAAGTCGAAAGTCGAAAGTGAGAAGTGAGAATTCGCAACCCGATTTTCGCACTTCAGAAATCGACATTCGATTTCGACTTTTTAAGTTGAAAATTGACTTTTTAAAGTGACTTCTTAGTTCGTAATTCGACTTTTGATTTTTGAGTTTGACTTTTCACTTTGCAGATCGACTTTTGATTTTGTGTTTTTGACTTTTGATGGCCGCTGTCGGCCGCCGTACCTTAATAGTTCCATACGAAAAGGAGAATATGCAATTTCGTATCAGGGCTTAAAGGGTTAAACTTCAAAATGTTACTATTCAAATGAAAGGTACTGCAGCACTTTTGTGTGGTACTATTTATTTTGTAAATCATGGTGGCTCTCACGTTTGAGTTCGTTAAGAAATTCCAAACTGTTGCCATTTAGATGAAAGCTACCGAGCAGCAATTTCCCTCGATGTATATTACTGAATGAAATGCAAACTGCGATCTTGGGCGCTTTGAGAATGAAAGTTTAAAAGGAATGTGTGGCAATCAGTGCGTGCTACTGTCTTGCAAAAAAATTAAATCTCTGTACAAAGTGAGGTGTAAAACCACATTTCTTCAGTAAGGAATTCTAACCTATGGGCGCGTTTGGGGGAAAAATTACGAGTTTTTCGCGTAAGGAGTACACTGAAAAATCTATGCTGTCCCCATTGATAAGTATTTAAAAATAAATATCCAAACGGCCAGTGACTTTTTTAAAAGGTACACCAAGTTACTTTGTTTGAATTCGAGTACCAAATTTACTTACATTTATAGACGTCCTCCTATTTGTACTTTCTCTTGTGTAAAGCAACTTCTTCCTTAGCTAAGCCTTGTTGCTTATCAATCCGACACTTATTTCCATTTTTCGCATCAATGCTCTCCTTGGATAGATTCCTGGCCCCAGTTGTTCAAAAGTTGTTCAAAAATCTCTATCCAGTGGATAACGCAATTGGTTTCCCTAATACTTATCCACTGGATAGTGATTTATCCAGTGGATAGCGCTATCCAACTTTTGAACAACTGGGGCCTGGTCCATCACACCTTTATACCCGTGTAAACACCTGCGTGGAAAGTGACATAACAGCAAAGTATGTTGACTATTGTGCACAATCCACTGTTTTCAGACAGAGAGATGGAAAACCAGGGTGGATAACCTGACGCGACAAAACCAGCAGCTTCAGGAACAGCTCCTTGACTTCAAATCCAAGTTCAACAAACAGCAAGAGGAGCTCTCTTCCACCCAGCGCCGGCTACGCGAACGAGAATGGGAAGTGGAGTCCCTTCGGCGCGAGCTCAACA
The DNA here is from genome assembly GCA_964017195.1 of Siderastrea radians. NCBI lineage: Eukaryota > Metazoa > Cnidaria > Anthozoa > Scleractinia > Rhizangiidae > Siderastrea > Siderastrea radians. The sequence continues at coordinate 35,843,544 of OZ024895.1, forward strand.
CCAGGACCAGTTCCATGGACAAGATAAGAACCGAGAAGATCGTTATCGAGAAGGAACTCATGATGATGCGAGACCAGATGACCAGTCAAGTATCACAGGTGCAAGTTTTGGAGTCCTCACCCGATGACATGGAGGTGTCACTCTTGCGAGAGACTGTCTCACAGCTGGAGATCGATTGCAAGAATGCGGTGGATGAGCGAGACATGCTACAGAGTGAGCTATCTGCTTTGCAAGCTAAGGTTGCTCAACTTCAGGATGACTGTGATAGGTACCGCAGGCAATCCGAGATGGCGGGAAAGACAGGTAGTTTGACTGTCAGCCGGTATGAGGTACAAGTGCAGAATGTCGTGAAGCAGAGGGACTCTTTCAAACAACAACTTGATGACCTCCGCGAGGAGTTAAAGAAGGCCAGAGACACGATTTCTCGTTTGCAACGGGATGTTTTGCAGTGCCAGAATGACGCTAACAAGTACAAGGAGGAGTCCATCTTAAAGACGCACAGGATAGAAACTCTTCAAAACCAAAACACTGCCCTCGAGGAGAGTTTGGAGAAGGTTAAAACGGAGTTATCCAAGTGCCAAACAACGGTGGATGTACAAAAAAGGCAGCTGCTGACTCTACAAGAAACGACCACGCTTCACGAGAAGACCATCCGAGAATACGAAGTCACGGTGAAGACACTGAATGAAGAGAAGGAGACCATCGAGAGGGAACTAGTCTTGGTGAATGGAAAATTCTCGAACCTCCAGGCATCTCAAGGCAAGCTCCAAGAGCGCGTCAAGGAGTGGGAATCGGTGGAGGTGCAACTACGAAAGAGGGTGGGTGAGCTGGAGACGGAGTTGGAAGTGCAGAAAGAAAGAGGTCCTGACCAAGCTGATGGGCAGCTGGTTAGTAAAATGGAAGATCTTCAATCCAGACTAGACGAGTCCGTCATGTCAGTGACAGATATTCAAGGAAGATATGAGATTGTGATCAGGGAAAGAGATGAGCTTAGAAAAGTCGTGGAGAATCTTAACTCAAAGATAGTGACCACAACTGACTCACTGCGACGAGTACAAGAGGAGAAGGCGGAGTTGGAGCGCACGACTACAACAGACCGCAATAGAATATCAAGGCTAGAGGTACAGTTGGAAGGTGCCACTAAAGCGAGAGACAGGTACAAATCGGAGCTTGATTCGGAGAAGAACAAGGTGGCTCAGATGAAGAAGGAGTTGATGGAAGTGCAGCAGGAGTTGTCTGAATGCAGAAGAGCGATAGAGCGGCTCAAGGGAGAATTAGAGAAAAGAGACAAGACTATTGCAGAGCTCAAGTCTAAAGTGTCATCTCTTGAGGCAAAGGTGGATGACTACCGAGAAGAAGCTGAAAAGCTGGAGCAAAGAATCCACCTCCTGGAGAACGAAGCTGAAGAGCTTCGTTCAGAACTAATGGAGCTACAGAAGAGGTTGGGTGACTCTGAGTCTAACTACAAGATCACAGCGGAGGAAAGAGATAGGATTAACGAGGAACTGCAAAAGGCGTACAAGGATATGTCAAACTTGCAGTCCAATTTTAACATCGTGGAGCACCAGAAAAATGACTTAGAACATCAACTGTCGGTACTAACAAACAAGATCGTAAAGCTGGAGGATGAGCTTAGCAAGGCGACGAGAGAGAACTCTGTTTTAGAGATTGAAGTACAAGAGCTTCGATCAACTAAAGCTAGGAACGCAGAGGAGATTGAATCTCTTAAGAACAAGCTTGCTGATCTGAAGAAGCTAGCTGAGGCCTACAAGAAAGAGATTGCAGAAAGAGACAACACAATCGAGCGTCTCAGAGGAGAATTAGCTTCTCTAACATCTGATGACGAGAACAAACTTGCGGAAATAAATCGACTAAGAACTGAGAGCGACTTTCTCCAAGAAGAAAACAGGAGGCTTCAAAAAGAGCTCGATGCAGGTAAAGAAGAAATTGCACGGTTGTCGTCGTTGTACGAGACTGAAACACAAAACAAAGAGCTTCTTCAAACCGATTTTGAAGTTGTGCAGATGAAGGTATCTGATCTTGAATCGACATATATGGATTTCGAAGAGCGTGGTAAAGACGCTGGAGTTCTGCTAGAAGAGGAGCGAGCGAGAAACGTGGAGCTGGAGAAGACAATACGCGACCTTACCGAGAAAGTCAAGTCGTTGGAAAACCAGATAGATCAAAGACAAAGGGAAGTTGACAAGTTGGAGAATGACATGGACGTGGCTGAAGAAAAGATGCTCACACTTAACATCGAAATTGAGAAAATCAGTGAAGAAAAGAGCAAGGACTATCAAAAGCTACTGGCGACAGAAAGCAAGTTGAAAGAAGTAGAAAAAGACCTTGATGCTGCCAGAGATGACAAGGATCGGGCGGAAAAAGAGCTGTACGCCCTACAAAACAAGGTATCCAAGCAAGAAACCCAACTTGAGACCTGCCGTAGACAGATAGCGCAATTACGAGAACAGTTAGACACTGCCAATAAGAAGGTTCTCGAAAGTCAGGAAAGATTTATTCAAATCGAAAGCAAGTCAGCCCAGCATGAGAAGTTCGGCGAAACACTGAACACCATCATAGGAAGAAAGGATAAGACGATCGATGAGCTGAACAACAAGGTTAGGCAGCTTCAAGATGAGTTGGACAAAACCAAACGACAGCTAAACAAGAACACAGCAACATACGATGTACTGAAGACCGAGAGGGAGGAGCTGTTAAAAAGAATTGCGGTCCTGGAAGGAAGGCTTGATGACACAGATCAGGAAATTAGAGCACTGAAACAAAGTCGCCAAGAACTGTTACGTGACGTAAGCTCGAAAGATCACAAAATCACCATCATCGAGACGCAGATTACCAGCGTGACTAAAGAACGAGACCACTATAAATCGGAAGGTCTCGCCTTGCGAGAAGATTGTCGGAAGGCAAAGGAAGAACTCATGAACACTAAGAACAGTTTAGTAGAGAAAGACAGGATCATTAATAACCAAGCGAAAGAAATTCAAGACAAAGCGAACTTGGTAGACACTCTCAATAACTCCAAGAAGAATCTAGGCGATGAGTTGACAAACCTGAAGAAAGAGCTCGAGACTACACGAGTGTCCAGTCAAGATAGGATCCGACATTTACAAGGCCAACTCCAGCAAGCAAACATCAATGTTTCTAAGCTCGAGGTGACTGTAACAATGCTGAGCAGACAAGCTACAATGAGTGAAAAAGACCGGAAAGAGTACGATGATAAAATATTCGAGATTGAAAATCTGTACAAGGCCACACAGGGTCGTGAAGCCGATTTGAGAAGTGAGATCGAAGTCTGTAATACGAAGATCGTGCAGATGGAGACAGATTTCAAAAAGTCACAAAAACGTGTTTTTGAACTGGAACGCGAGACAACAGAACTTCAGAGGACAGTGAACGAGCTGCAGAAAACGCGAGACAGAATCGACCGAGAGAAGGCTGATTTGAAAGAGGACCTTGTCGACGCTAACACAAGGATTTCAGAGTTGGAGCTGAAGTCTGAATACGACGAAAAGGAGGTGGCTTCGCTGAAGAAGCAGCTTCAAGGAGCGCTGCAGAGGTCCTCCGGTGTGAGCCGAGAGGATTACTTGAAACAAGAGCAGCAGCTGGTGGAATTGAAGTTGATAGCGGAGACGGCTCAAGACAGGCTGAACGAAAAGGATAACCTCATACGACAGCTGGAATCGGCCAAAAGCTACCTCGAAGACCAGTTGGAGTCCTTGAAGGGCGTCCTTAAAGCCGCCGAGGAGGACTTTGAGAAGCTTAAAGACGAGGTCGGCAGCTTACAGGCGGAAAATATCGAGCTCAGTAAAGTCGTAAATGAACTTCAAGGTGACCTGAGGAAAATAACACTGGAAAGAGATCGCCTCCAAAACGAGCTGGATAACCAAGTGAAGAAAATAGCATCCATGGAGGAGCAACTGGTGCAGCTCACAAGAAGCGATGAAGCTAACAAAGACAAGATTGCTGAGCTTAGATCTTTACTAAACGAGAGTCAAGAACAGAACATGATCCAGCAGAAGACCATCACTGATCTTCAAAGTAAGGTTGACTTCTTAGAGAAGGACGTGGGTGACAAGAACGAGCTTATTGACGATCTTAGACAAACAAAGAAGACCTTGGAAGATGAGATAGAGGAACTGAGGAAGACACTCCGTGCGCTGCAGAACGATCACAACGTCAAGCTGCGTGAGAGGGAAGAGGTGGAAAACAGTTACAAGTTGATGTCTGAGAAGACAACGTTATTGGAGGATAGCTGTGAAACTAGTAAAGGTGACGTAAGGCGTCTCACGGAGCAAGTCGCCGTTTTACAAGGAAGACTTACTGATGCGGAGAGCGACATCAGAGCGTACCAAGATAAGGAAAGAGATCTGCTGGAGAAAGTCAAGGCCTATCATGCTCAGCTGTCCAAACTGGAATCCACAAACGAGATTCAGAGCGAAAGAATTATGGTTTTGGAGCAAGATGTGTCGTCCTTAAAGGAGGAAATCACAAACCTCTTAAACGATCGTGACCGTGCAGTCAGAGAACTGCTGGTTATAACCAAAGAAGTAGAAGAGAAAACCACTCAGATCTCACGCCTTAAGAAAGACCTCGATGTCGCCAATAAAGAGAAGGCAGCAATGGAAGTACAGCTTGAAGAACAGGTCAATGTTGTATCACAAAATGAGACACAACTCCTCAACGCTGAACGCCAGCTTCAGGAGTGGATGACGCGTGGTGATGAAGCTGATGCTCAGCCCAGAGACAGCATCAAAGCAGAAAGAGATTCGCTTCAGAAAGAGGTTTACGTCCTGAGGCAGGAGGTATCTACCGCTCAAACCTCACTGGATAAAGCTCAGAGAAGAAAGGATGACTTAGAGAAGGAGAACTTTACACTGCGGAAACAAAATACGGAACTCGAGATGAAAGTCAAAGCTCTTGACCATGAAAACGAAGACCTCAATCGTGAGCTGATTAAGGATCAGAAAAGAATAAGTGTGCTGGAAGGCGATATTCATCGGCTTAACGTCGACAAGAACAACCTTCTCGGTGAGTTGGAAAGAGCAAAGGGCGTAATAGACAAGCAGCGAGAGGAGAACTTAATCTTACAGAGAGAGAACTCCGAGCTTAGATCCATGGCAGACAACTTCGACAAGACTATGGAGGAAAAGAACAAGCAGATTGAATGGTACCGTTCCACTAACAAGAATCTAGAGGAAGAAGTAACGAATCTGAAGCGAAAGATAGCGAGCTACAGAGAAGACTATGATAAAGCGCAACATGAAGTAGTAGCTCTTACAATGAAGGTACAAGAACTCGAATCCAAAATTGATGCTCTTAAACACAGTCTGGACCTTACCGAGAACGAGAAGAACAAACTCAAGCAGGAAAAAGCGACTGTGCTGACTTCGTTAAACGAGTATAAGGCCAATTTTGCGAATGCCAAGAGAGAGGTGGACAGGCTGCAGAATGAAGTGCTTTCAATTAACCGCAAGTTGACGTATCTCCAATCAAGGAATGAAACGTTGGAAGAAGAGAAAGACCGTTTGAAGAAGGAGATAACTGATCTAAAGAGGGAGAACGCTGAATTGAGAGCTCGCCTCAACGCTCTTCAGGCTGACAGAGATCGACTGCAAAGCGACGTTACCATGATAAACAAAAAGTATGTAGACATACAAACTGTGCAGAGCGATAAGCGAGAAAAGAAACCAGCTGATGCAGCCACCCTTAAGAGACTCAAGGATTTGGAAGAATCGTACCAGAAGGTCCTGAATGAGAAAGAAGACGCTGAGAGAAGGTACCTAGATGGCAAAAGAAGAATATCAAAACTTGAGTTGGAGCATGGAGATTGCAGTCGAATTATCCAGTCGCTAGAACACGATCTTTCGTTGAAGGTGAAACGGATATCTGATCTAGAGGACAACCTATCGGAGCTGCATGGCAGAGATGTAGTGGATGAGGGCGATTACAAGACCCTACGCAAGAAGGTGGTAAGTTTAGAACAAGAACTACAGTCTACCAAGAATAAAGTGTTCAGGTTAGAAGCGTATAAGACGTCCTATGAGGACAAACTGAAGGACTTGCAAGAGGATCTTCTTGCCAGTCAACAAAAGACTGTTCAAACGGAGACGATGCTGCAGACGAGTCAAGATCAACTGAGCACCCAGCAGAAGGAACTGTTAGAGGCTCTCAAGAAGATGGCTGACTGGGAATCAGCGTATAAGTCTGCCAACAACGCCAAGATCGAACTGCAACGAACTGTGCAGACATCTCAAAGCAAAATCATATCCCTGGAAGAGGAATTGCAGAACCAAATGAAAGAAAACGCTCAGCTCAAGGGATCGCTGGATCAGACAAGAGCGAGGAATGATAACCTCAGGGAGGAGATCAACATCCTGCAAAAGAAGCTAATAGACCAGCAGAAGTATTACGAGGAGCAAATCCGCGAGCTGGTTGAAAAAAAGGCAATCATTGAAAGGCTACAGGAAGAAAACGAGTACTTAGAAACTGATAAGGCAGAGCTGAAGGAGGAACTCGATCGTGTTCGAACGGAACTGGAGAAAACCCTCATGGAACATCGAGATACGAAGTTTGAGCTCCAAAAGCTTCAAATCCAGTACACTGAGCTAGAAGGGACTCTCCGGATACTGAAAGACGAGAACGAGAGACTCAAAATGGAACTTGCGTCTGTGAAGAAACTCTATGACGAGCTCAAAATTTCCCGAGAAGAGACTATTGCTGTCCAGAGCGTTTCAACCGTCGAAGCGGCAGTACCTGACATGTTCTCTGCTGATCTGAGTGCCGAGTATGAAACCATCAAGATAGAACGAGACACTCTCAAACGAGAAAACAACGCGTTGCGAGAGAAAGTTAGCGGGTTAGAAAATTCTTTGGGTGAGGTGAAAGAGGAAAGACGAAAACTTCAGGACAAGGTGCTGGAGTTGCAGAAGACGGTAACCGAGAAAACGCACGAAATACAGATTTTAACAGCAGAAAACAAGAAGATAACATTGGAGCTACAAGCCGCCAGGCGCCGCCTTGAAGAGCTACAAGAGGAAGCCATGGACTGGGGCCAAGAAAGGGACGCACTAGTGAAAGAAGTTGAAACCATGCAAAGAAAGCTGCACGATCTTGTGCTGGAAAGCCAGAAAGAAAAAGTCTCAGAAGTGTCATCTGAGCAGATATTTTCCACCATGGAAGCTGACTATAAGAAGCTTCAGGAACGGGACGCTGAACTTCAGCTGGAACTTTTGGCAGCGTTGAAGAAAGTGTCTACGTTGGAGCACGACCTGGAGACGGAGAGGGAAAAGAACCACGGGCTGCAAGGCTCAAACCGAGTGTTAGAAGAGAGAGTTACTACGCTGAAAAGAGAAGTTGTTGAATATCAAACTAGGATCTCGAAAGTTGAGCTGGACTACGAACACATCCAGGAGCGAAATCAAGAGCTTCTTAACCAGGTAGCAGAACTTGAAGGAAAACTGGAGTCTGTCAAAGATTCGAGCAAATTGTCGCAACAGGGCAAGTCCGATCTAGAGAATGAGGTTACTTCTCTCAGGACTAAAGTGAAGAAATTGCAGATTCAGATTGAAGAGGACAAGAGAGTACAGGAAAACCTGAAAGCTCAGCTCGCAGATTATAAGAACATGGGAGACAACCAGTCCAGAGAATTCGCTGGTCGTGTCAACGAACTGAGAATAGAGATCGAAACCTACCGTAAAGAAATCATGGAAAAAGAACGCGTGATCAAAGAGATGCAGAACAAACAGGCCGATCTAGAAGAAGACATCCGTAGAGTGCAACGCGATCTTCAGAACAAGCAAATAGAATGCGATGACTACTTAAAAGATCTCGACGCAAGTAATCAACAAAAAGCAGATATGGAAATCGAGATTAACACGCTCCGCGGACAAATAAGAAACTTTGAGATTCTTGTCGAGGAGCATGAGAAAGATAAAAACGAGCTGAGGCAGAATATTAACGAAGTGGTCAGCAAAGGCACAAATCAAAGCAATGATCTAAAGAAGCAGATTAAAGACGCTACGAACCAAGTTGAAGTGTGTAAGAGAGAGATCATTGAAAGAGAGACTATCATTCGAGAGCTGCGAGAACGAGTGTCCCAAGTGGAACATCAGCTTCACATCACTAAGACGGAGTTAGAAACCAAAGAGAATGACTGCGAGGATCACATCAAAGATTTGGAAGACACCAAAAAGGAGAAGTCAGACATGGAGGTGGAACTGCTAGCGCTCAAAAGCAAAATTACCAAGTTGAACGTGCAGATTGATACCGAGAAGTCCGAGAAAGCTCATCTTCAGGCACAGCTGGTGGACGCGAGAAACCGCGGCGATGAAGAGTCTTCTGTTCACGCCAAATTTGTGTCTGAGCTGCAAACGAAACTTGAAAGCGCCAAAAGAGACATAAGCGTCAAAGAGGACGAAATTGAGCACTTGAAGTACGAGCTGGAAGTAACCAGAAGAGATCTTCTTTCCAAGGACGGGGAGTTCAAGATTTCCTTAGAAAAAATCGAGCAGATAACGAAGGAGAAATCAGAGCTGACTGTGGAAATAATGTCACTTCGAGAGAAGGTCATTGTTCTCGAAGGTGAAGTACAGAAGGAGAGGGTGGGTAGAGAGGGTCTTGAGAGACAACTTGCTGATTATGCTACCAAAGGGGAGACAGATGCCAAGTTTATGAGCGAACAGATCGTGGAAATTCAAACAAGAGTCGAGAGCTACAAGAAAGAAATTATCGAGAAGGAAACCATCATAGAAAAGTTACGATTCCAAACCAGTTCCTATGAACAGGAAGTCGACCGGCTTAAGAGAGATTTGGCTTCCAAGAAAAGCGAATGTGAAAAGTACATCCAGGATATTGAGAAACTTAAGCATGAGAAGTCAGAGCAGGCCATGGAGATCAGTTCTCTCCGTAATACAATCACCAAGCTGGAGTTTCATATAACGGAGCTCAGGAAAGACAAAGAGATTGTGGTCGCTCAAGCTGATGATTTGAAAAATAAAAGCGAGAGTGAAGCCAGCGTCATGCACGAGCAAATCATCGAGATTCAAACTCGTATTGAGGAGTACAAGACGGAAATTATCGAGAAAGAAACCATCATTGAAAAGCTCCGCGTGCAAATTTCAAACAACGATGGTGAACTGGATAAACTGAGGCGAGACTTGGAAACAAAAGAAGTGGAGTGCGAAGGGTACATCAACGAAATTGAGAAGCTCAATCAAGAGAAATATGACCTCGAGTCCCAGCTGTCCACGATTCGTACCAAGTTTGATGTGTTGTCCAAACAGATGGACGAAGCGCGAAGCGAGAAGAATCTCACAGAGAGCGAAACGACCGTGCTACTGGAAAAGATCACTGAAATCGAGAGCAAGATAGAAGTCTACAAAACGGAGATCATCGAGAAGGAGACCTTGATCGAAAGATTGCGCATTCTAAATAGCTCCAACGAGCAGGATTTGGAGAGGCTCAAGCGAGAACTTAGCAACAAACAAGTGGAATGCGATGGTTACATCAGTGAGATCCAAATTTTGAACCAAAAGCTAGCAGAGTTAGACATCGAGCTGAACCACCGAAATAGCCGAGTACTGAAGCTGGAGGGATTCTTGGATGACGAGAAAAAGGACAAAGAAAGTCAACTGAAGGACGCAAGATCGACTTTCGAAAACGACATTTCTTCGTTGCAACGCGAGCTGGAGACGAAGATTCTCGAATGCAATGGCTACATCAAAGAAATAGAAGAGTTGAATCAAGAGATTTTCCGACTCAAGGGCCTGTTACGACCAGAGCGGGAGGTTGAAGCGCACTACACCACGTCGTACATCATGCCACCGAAAGGAGTTACAGTGACCAGAGAGGTCGTTGTGCCCCAGCAATCCGCACCAACCGAGGCTTCTGAGTCCTCCACATTTGGCCACACCGAGTTTATGGTTGATGTCAAAGAGAAGACGAAACCTGTAGAGATATCCAGCTACGAGATGAGCCCGAAACGAATGGTGAAAATTAAAAGTCCTTTTGAGACGCGACGAGATGACACCTCCACCACCACAGGAAGCACCGAGCATACGTCCAGCACGGTGACGACGAAGATAACCAGAATCCAGCGGAGCGTGGAACCAGTCCAGCGGTACCAGGTAGACGGAGGGGCAGAACAGCCTTCTCTTACAGTTGTAAGTAATAACGATGCCACTAGTAATACACCACCCGGAAGCCCCTCGTCTAAGGTAATACACTTGGAATCCAGTAGCAGTCCCAAGGTAAACGTCTTCCTAGACCCCTCACAACAATCCATGACGCCTACAACGTTAAATGTTGCAGACACTAGAAGCTATACGTCTACATCCAGCAGCACTGCAGTCATGACCAAAATCACGCAATTGCAGACCTGTTCCATGTACCCCCAAGCCTCTACCTCCGGCTCGGAGTCCAACTCTCCCCAGGGGTTGCTAGAATTCCGGGTGAAATCTCCAGTAAACGGAATGGAGATAATTACTGACAGACAAGGAAAAAACAGTGAAACTATCATTTCACAGGTCGAAGGTTCCGCGAGTCCCATTCGCGTGAAAGTAGAAGCGGAGGAGAAATTAGAATTTGAGCCGGTGCATCTCCATGAAGAGAGAAAACCACTGCAGACCACCACTTCTTCAAGGTTCCAAACGGTCGATGCCCAGTTCTCCACGGGAGGGGAGGGGGAAGAGGGAACCTCACTAGGAAGGACAACTAGCACACACTTGGACTCCAGTAGCGGTCTCAAGGTAAACGTCTTCCTAGACCCCTCACAACAATTCATGACGCCTAAACCGTTAAATGTCGCAGACACTAGAAGCTATACGTCTACATCCAGCAGCACTACAGTCATGACCAAAACCACACAATTGCAGACCTGCTCCATGTACCCCCAAGCCTCTACCTCCGGCTCGGCGTCCAACTCTCCCCAGGGGTTGCTAGAATTCCGGGTGAAATCTCCAGTAAACGGAATGGAGATAATTACTGACAGACAAGGAAAAAACAGTGAAACTATCATTTCACAGGTCGAAGGTTCCGCGAGTCCCATTCGCGTGAAAGTAGAAGCGGAGGAGAAATTAGAATTTGAGCCGGTGCATCTCCATGAAGAGAGAAAACCACTGCAGACCACCACTTCTTCAAGGTTCCAAACGGTCGATGCCCAGTTCTCCACGGGAGGGGAGGGGGAAGAGGGAACCTCACTAGGAAGGACAACTAGCACACACTTGGACTCCAGTAGCGGTCTCAAGGTAAACGTCTTCCTAGACCCCTCACAACAATTCATGACGCCTAAACCGTTAAATGTCGCAGACACTAGAAGCTATACGTCTACATCCAGCAGCACTACAGTCATGACCAAAACCACACAATTGCAGACCTGCTCCATGTACCCCCAAGCCTCTACCTCCGGCTCGGCGTCCAACTCCCCCCCGGGGTTGCTAAAATTCCGGGTGAAGCCCCCGGTAAACGGAAGCGAGACAATTTCTGAGAGAGAAGGAGAAAACAGTGAAAATATCATTTCACAGGTCGAAGGTTCCGCGAGTCCCATTCGTGTGAAAGTAGAAGCGGAGGAGAAATTGGAATTTGAGCCGGTCCAGCTAAATGTAGAGAGAAAACCACTGCAGACCACCACTTCTTCAAGGTTCCAAACGGTCGATGCCCAGTTCTTCACGGGAGGGGAGGGGACAGAAGGATCCTCACTAGGGAGGACAACTAGCACACGCACAAGAAAAGTACAGGAGCTTAAAGAACAGCGTGTTGAGATTTCACGAAACGGCAGCGGCAGGACTCGACCACAGGATAACAGCAAAACGTCAGAGCTGTAAGAATATTTCATCCGGCATTAATAAGGGGAGACATTTGAGTGCAAAAGAGCAAATGCACATTTTACGACAGAAATAGTTATCAGACGGTTGGATTGCGAATTATTTTGAATATATTAGAAGGGACGTAAGGACGGTAAACACTTTGCAACACTGCGAGCAATGACATTGTAGCGCGTGTCCACCCCACAAATGGTTACCGGAAGTTAAGTGTTCCTATTGTTGGCCTTTTTTGCTCTCAAGGGCTAGAATGCTCTTGGCTTTCGTGACCGTGGCTTGCCATTATAGGCTTAATGGCGTTTACGTGCGTTACAAGGCAAATATTCAACTTCCGGGTGACATTCATTCGTGAACCAACGTCTGCGCTTAGGGACTGTGCCTCCTTTTGTTACCGTGCATACGTTCTGCGCATGTCGGGTCTCGTCCGAGATATTTGGGTTTCTTAAGGAGTTCGACTAATAATACAAGGTGTTTTTGTGCGGTTTATATCTATGTGGAAAAAGCAGATCTTAGCAAGGGCTATCAGAATTCAAAAGAAAATTGAGGGTAACCACGCATTTTTCAGAGATAATTGAGCTAAAATTTGGAAAGTTAATGCCACACATTCTTTGTACTTTAAAGCTTTTTTAGAATTATGGTGGCTTAATTATCTCTGAAAAATGCGTGGTCACCCACATTTTTCTTTTTAGATTCCATTACGCTTGCTAAGTTCTGCGTTTTCCTCATAGTAATAACCTTTGCAAAAATACCTCTATATTAGGAGGTACCGTCCTTAAGTTGTCTAATAGGGGTACCAGGTACGGCTGTTTGAATGTATTACACACGCTGCAGCTTATCCACTTGTGACACCAATCTCGTTCCACTAGCCTCCCTTCTACCAATCAACAACAGGGAACAGGGAGGGCTTTAGTAACGTGACTAGTTCGAAATTCAACAGGCGTGGTCCTTCTCAATTACTTACGCGCAAGCCAACCTGAAGGCCCCTGTTGGTTGCTGCAGTATTGCGCCAGTATTGTAGACACCAATTTTCAGGGGTTGACACATGGTGCAATTTAACGTTAGCAAGCAGTGTTGCACTGTATGTCTGAGCCTTTAATCGCGAATATCTTCGAGAGATGCGTTCAGACGGGAAAACGACAAACGTTTTAAATTATTAAGGTTAGGAGTTACTGTAGTAGTTCTACTCCGATAAAAATAAGGAGGATTAAAGTGGACGGAGCTGTGAATTTGCTGCTCGAAACGGGCTGCTTACTCCAAGCCAAGGTTCATTGCCAACAAATGTAGCTTAAGTACGGAGACCAAATCGGTCGTGGTTTGATATTTGGGCTGAACAGAAAAATCACTGACGCTTCCGGAAAGGGAGCTATCATATTCCTCAAAATTAAGAGGCATTGAGTTATTTGAACCTGGTTTAAGGTTAACTGAATCGAGGTCCAAACAAGAACATCATAGTCCTTGTCTAAACCAGTCCAAATTCACATGATACAACTTGAACAAGCTGCAGACTGCAACTTCTAACGGCCGTGACCAGCCTAATATGGCTAATCGTGCAGACGTTGCTTAATTTTGCTTAGGCCGTTGCTTACGTAATTAAACCTTTTCTAACTTCTTTCGAATAATGAGCCCTACGAGTTTTACCAAGCAAATAGTCGAAGACGCAGGTAAGGGAAATTTGAAAATTTTCCAGACGTTCGTGAAGGTCACGAAAATCTTCCTACTTGGACAGCGTTGGTGATTTTTCTGTCCGACAGATATTTTGGCAGGTGGTGTATGCATTGATTAAAAACAAAGAAAACGAAACGCTTGCAGGAGTATTTTTAGGGTGGCGGTTTCCGTCTCTCTCCAGAGAGGAACAAAATGTTCGTTAAAAGTAATTCTTTATGTACCCTTAGTAAATAAGGTATAGCAGTGTTTGAAATTTGAATTCTGAAAATGAGGTGTATAAATTATGAGACTCGTTATAGCAAAAGCCAGTTGGCAATAAAGTAATTTTATTTTAAGCTTTAAAAAGACTTAGGTATTTATTGTTTTTACTGTTAAACGATGTGCTTTTAAAGTAGGATATTGCTGTAAAGCCTGTTTTACTCGTACGAAGCACAAAACAATGACTTGCAATCTAGGACGACGCACGCATGAGCGAAGTCTGACCTTTGTATTGTTTTGGCGCCTTATGTATGTTCGTTGTGGTGTCCGTGTAAAACGGAATAGCGCAAAGCCAAAAGCGTCCGCCATGTTGGACTCCCATCATGCAATGTTGGTCAAAGTTGGCACTGCGCCTACGTTTGTCTCATTGTGCGTGCGCATATCGCTGTGCGTGTAGACCAGGCTTTAAAAGCTAAAGAAATTCAAGCTTATTGCATGTGATGGTTTTTATCTCAATCTTATCGCCAGAGAATGTCTTGAAATTGCACCAGCTTTTAAGAGATCCGAGGATGTTAAAGAATGAGCATTGTTGTTTTGGTCGTTATGCAATGCTTGACGCTATGCTTCACGTGTCGAGGCAACGAATGGCTGTGACTGATAGAGAATCATCGGTAGTCTAACGGCAACTGGTTAAGCCTGTGTTAAAGCCCATTTACAACTTTTGGTGTACTTATTCAAAGATGGTGCAATTTCGTTCCATTTTGTGGCTTTGTGACTTGGTGTTTAATTTTTATAGAACGAGGAGACATTTTCAATGGACGTACCACTTGATTTCTGTGCAGTTAAATTATGAGTAGAGTATTTTGGGGGGTACGTCATAAAGACAGAGTAGCTTTAAAAACAATAATGCTTACAGCAAGACAATGAAGCTAAATGCCTCTTCTTTCTCAAAATCTCCAAATGCGTGGCAACTTATTCTGCTTGGTAAAGCGAATTTTGCTTTCTTTGAATGGAAATTTCACTAAAATTTCTGAACCGCCGCTAAACGAAAATCCGTCTTATTCCGTGTTTTAATAGATAAGCGATTTTATCTTTTTTCGTGCCTTAGTGAAGTCACTCGATTACACGCGGTTATTTCCCAAGTTCACGTCATAGCCGACAAGTTGAACTGAGGTGAAAAAAACTGAAACCCATTTCACCAGATTTAATCTTATCAGTGTTGATTTTAAGAATTTTTGTTACAAAGGCAAAACGTTAAAGTTGATTAGAGTTCTGTAAGTAAACAGGGAGGCAAAACAGAAATAAACTAAAAGCTGTATCCAGCCATATTTTGAGGAAATAACCGGTATTTGGCAATAAAAGATTGAGAACTTATGTTTGTTTCTATTTGTTTTTACCTGGACAGTCAGTTTTTGAATGAGTTTTCCTCTCTTTAAACGCTTCAAGTTTATATATACCTTTTTTTGTGTGAGAAAGAGCACTAGATTGTGCTGAGTTTGTTGCGGGCTTTTGTCTTGCTTGGAAGCTTTTTTTCTCCGGTTTTTCTTACTCCTCAGCGAACCAAAATTTCTAACTCATGCTACGTTCACACGCTGACAGGACCGGATCCAAATGGATCCGGTCCGGAAAATCGCGGACCGAATAGGCCTTCTGTTTGTCCCAGTTCCAGAAAGATCCCGTGTCAACACCTGGATGGGTTCCAAACGGTTCTATTTCAACAGAAGCCGATCCGGTTGGGTTCGGAACAGTTCCGGACCGGTCTCGTGTAAAACAGCCTCAGTTTCAGTTTGGGCGAGGCCCACCAGTTAA
Organism: Siderastrea radians; assembly: GCA_964017195.1. Classification (NCBI taxonomy): domain Eukaryota; kingdom Metazoa; phylum Cnidaria; class Anthozoa; order Scleractinia; family Rhizangiidae; genus Siderastrea; species Siderastrea radians. Next base: position 35,859,050 of record OZ024895.1, read on the forward strand.
ATTATTGATCACGTGTCCTATGAAAAAGGCGCCAAAACTGCAGTGTGTCGTGGGTTTGTGTCACTGGTTTTTGTGCGTTTGTTTGGTAGAGCTCAAAGAAATTGAGGTCGGTGGCCATGGAAGAAAACAATCTTCGGAGAGAATTTTAATCTCTGTAACATATATAGTAAACCTTCTTGGAAACCTCTCTACAGTGCTTTCGGGTTCAGATGGAATGAGAGTAGACTTCGCTGACAATTTTGATAACTTACTGTACGCGCCAAACAACAACGAGTTTGTGATTCATTCGCGACCAAGTGCCGGGAATTTGGTTAAACTACCAAATTTTACAATGAAAATACTGACCATAAACGTCAATATGGCAATTGAAAATTTATACGAAAAGCAATTCGAAACAAGTTTATTGAGGCCAAGCAAGAACACATGCAATACTCACATGGTTGAACTTCACAGCTGAGCAACACTCCGGTTGTTTACCATTTACAAAAACTTTCCGGAAATTCCGGTTGGAAAGTAAACTGTACGCGACTTTTCGGGTCGTTCCAGTGGAAAATTTCCGGAAGCAACGAAACGTCTGAAAAGGTAGTCCTGTTTTTCTGGACGGAATGTTCCAAACGGAAATTCGTGTACCATTTGTTCAAACCTAATCTTTGATACCAGTTTTAGGCTCTCGCGGCCGTTTTCTGTCCCAGTGGAATCCCGATTTTTCGAACCTCCTGGGGAAAAGCAAATTGGTTCGAATCATCGAGGTGTTCGAAAAATCGGGGGTAAAATTACAGTGTTTGACTGGCGAGGGGAAATCAGTTTTGGTTCGAATTATCGGGAGTTTCGAAAAACCGAGGGTTCGAGAAATCGGGATTCTACTGACAATTAATTAGGGAGCTTTTAAAATGACTTCATAATCTTTAAAACTTCTTGGCGATTATTCCGACTCGTTTAACCTGTCTAATGCAGTCGAGTTATCCAGGGGCTAAATTTGTAAGGACGGCGCATCAGTTCAGGAAGAACTTATTTAGAAAATTAATTAGAAAATAGCTGTGTCCCCAGTTAGGGCCCTGTCTTTACAGGGTGCTAGATCACTTGACACGTGAATAAAGTTATTATTATTATTATTATTATTATTATTATTATTATTATCATTATCATTATCATTATCATTATCATTATTATTATTATTATTATTATTATTATTATTATTATTATTATTATAAAAACGAAAATTCACCGTCGTGTGTTTGCGTTCTACACAAAACGTTGAATTTGGCAATTTCACGTTGTAGTTGTGCACAGAACGGCAAAGAAATATACCAAAAATAACGTACGTGCAGAGTCGTTGTTCTGTTAATCAAAGCTTTTGTTTGCGACCTTCTCGTTAGCAGTCGCCGTCGAGCAAATTTTTTGGTAAATGGTAGGGATTTCTGCAAATAGTAAGCGCCAGTCCAGAACGGAATTTTCCCAATACGGAAATTTGCTTACCATTTGCCCAAACCGACCCAAACGGTAAACCGACCGGTTTGCCCTTGTAAATGGTAAACAACCTCCGACTTGTTTTCTCGAGGCAGCGACGACAACCATTCGTCTTGGGATGCTCGGTTAGGTGGTGATATTACTGGCAAGCCACTTGGTTATCAGGTAAAAAGCTTTATTTTTAGCATTTTATTTCTTTATTTGTGAAGAGGGGTATTGGTTGTTTTTAACAAGAACCCCAGACCCAACTAAACGATCAAACAGTTTCACCATTAACAATGATTACAGTAACACGTGGCATAAACCAGTTTCATACGCTTGAACTTCTATTGTTTTGGCTCCTCTTTTAACATCACATTCACGAATGTTTTTCCATGTTTTTAAAATTCATAATCCTTATTTTTTCGACACGATGTTTCTGCGTTTAGCTGCAAAGTTTGCAAGAGCAGACAGTTGGACCGCAGCTTTTCTTTAGAATACAGTAGAACCAAAATTTAAAGTTTGTCAGTTGTTCAGTATGTAAAATTTTCAATAAATCTCTACGAATTGAAAGAAGCTGAACACTTTCGTCTAACATTTTTGTGCGACGAACAATGTTTTACCTTTAAGGTTGGTTTATCCAACACGATAAACAAAGGCTGCTTGCGTGAACATCATAGGACATTTTCGGGGAGGTTTTTATTTTAATTTCCACAGAATGAAACACTGTACCCAAATTTAAACACCACAGCGTTTATTTCACGGAAATGGGACATATTCGAGGTCGTGTGCAGTTGCCACCAAAATCTTGTGAACTTCTGGTTGACTACAAGCAATTCTAGAATTAATCACTTGAAATGCAAAACCCTGAAAGCCTAACTGAGCTTTTCTTATAATGTATCCGTGCAAAATTTGGAAGCTCGTAACCTTTAGTGAACTCAAAAAGGTGTTTCATCCTCTCTCAAGAGCCGTTTATGTCCTAGAATGCTTTACTTCTTTTCATCGTTTCACTGATTGAAAAGCACCCTGCCATTAGATCAACTAATCACTGATTAGCACATCTAGATCCTTAACGACTTTAAATTAAGCAAAAAACAATAACCAATAACAATAACCAACAAAAGTTTGAAACGTACCATTTAAGGCGGGGTTCCGCCCCAGCAAGGACCGTGAGAATTGACCTACAAACTTGTTTCTTTTTGTTTCGCTTAAGGAACAATATCAGCGAAAACAAAAGCATTGTAATATTATATCCAGTTTGAAGGAATTTTCCCACAGTCACATATGCAGTCACTGTTTAAGACAATCAGCTTTCCTAAACTCTCAAAAAGTTGTATATTAACATGACGGCTTATCCGATTAAACTATTGCAAGAAATAGGCCAGAAACCACGGGAGCCGGCTAAAGCTGCCGTCGCGTTATCACATATACTTGAAATCGTTATTGTCAGCCGAAAATAAGAAATCAGGTGTCGAGAAAAACGGTTCATACGTTGAAAGACAACTGACGACCAAAAGAAGTAAAACAAAAAGTTATTTCACGCAGTGAAAGACATCAAGAATAATTGGTGTTTTGAGAGAAGTTAATAAGAAACGGTCATGGACCGTTGGGTCTGTCGTAGTATTATATCAAGTGTGACTCACCTAGTTCGCTATTTATTATCTACGCCACGGTCAAAACCGGGCAGGGTGGAGGACTGTGGCGAGAGAAGAGTACCGGCACCTCCTTTAGATAAACTGTATAAGATTGTGCGGCGTACAGGTGCTTACCTATGTCTTGGCGTATGTGTGTCGTGAAAGAGTATGTTTTAGCCATTTTGGTTTGAAATAGGTTGTAAATTTTGGCCATTTTGGTGTGAAATTAGGTACTGTGTTTGCCGTGAGTGACCATTTTAATCTTAAATAGAACACGCACTACTAGTATGGAATAGGTTATAGATTTTTGTCGAATAAGGGGGTTAGTTTCTAAAGAAACTGTGGTGCAACATCGGTGGGGAAGTGAAACAAAAATTTATATTTATCAACCAAGTTGAGAAGGTAAATTGGCCACCGTAGAGAAAATGAAAGCTGACGTTTCCAGCGTTAGCCCTTCGTCAGAGCTAAGCGAATTCGCTCTGACGATGGACTAACGCTGGATACGTCAGCTTTCATTTTCTCTACGGTGGCCAAAATACCTTATCAACTCAGTTGATAAATCTAAATTTTTGTATAGTTTTTTATCGTCTTAGTCTAAAATAGGATATAGATTGTGACCATTTTGGTCTGAAATTGGGTAGCTTGTGCCCATTCGGGTCTGGGATAGGGTATAGATATTGATCATTTTGGTGTGAAATAGGCCCAATTTTGACCCCTTTGCAGGTTTGAAGTAAAGTATACATGTTATTTAAATTGAATATATCAGTAATCAACTTGGTCTTGCGATACTAGCCCAGATCAATTGTTTAGAAAAACGACCAATATTCTCATTTTCAAACAGACATTCCACAATCTGCCCTGGAGCGCAAAGTCAAACGATAACACATACTCCAACATAACACTTTTATAATATAACACAGTTAATTGTATCGTACCACAGTACTCACTATGAAGAACAACTGTTTTATTCGATTTGTCTTAGTCCTAAGTACAGTGTCAAGTCAAATTATTAGAGGCTAGAGAAAGGGATTGTAGCATCACACAAACAGATTTTAAGACATATGCTCACAGTTTATTTCTGAGTTGCTCAATACATTCCATATAAGTTCAACAACAGAAGTAAACAAAGTCGTTTGTCGAAAGAGGTCAGTTATTGTTAAAGATGCATAAAGTCCTGTTGTTTTTTTTTTCTGAAGAACGTAAACTGAAGCAGTTATTCTCTGCGTTGATGGCGAAGTTTATTACCAGCATGGAAATGATACTATAAATTGATCTCCTTTTTGGATCTCAAGTTGAAGTGTGACCATTCGGTTAGAAGCGTTTAACTGGTACTTTCCTCAAAATGGTGCTCGAGCTTTTAAGTTTCACGATGAAAAAATTCTTGAGTGTGACCATTCAAATGGAACCTTTAGAGCAGTACTTTATGTTGTACAAGGTAACTGGAACTTTTAAGTACAAGGATGGAAAAATCCTAAAATGTGACCATTCAAATAAAAGCTACTGAGCAGTACTTTCCTGTGGCACTGTTAATCATGCTGTACAAGGTGGTTCCACTTTTAAGTCCGAGGATGAATTCCTGAAGTTTGAACATTTACAGGACAGGCTTCGAACAGAACTTTCCGGTGCTGTTGTATTTCTTTAAAATGTAGTTCTAACGTTGAGTCTATGGTTAAAATCGAGGTTGACATTTCCTAACGAAATTTGTCGCCCTTATTTGTTGAGCTCTTTTTAAACTGTGGTATGTTTCTGGTCTTTGTGGCGTGATTGACGACGATCGTATGAACAAAAGTTTATATTTAGCACCCTTGAATGTATTCATCTCTTCTCAACCGCGTCCTGTCAACAAAATTGCATTTTTCGCTTCAAAAGAAAGATCAATAAGCAACTTTACGTGATGTAGTCTGCGCCCATACCTTTTCATCCTAAACCACGGGCACAAAAATCCCCACTGAGCAAAAAATCTATAACGAAAGTATTACTATGATGAAAGAATTTATTTCTCGCATCTGATCTATCAGTCGCCATTGTGCCTTTAAGCGAGTCCTGTTGCGATCAACACTTTCCGACCCGTTGAGACTTGTGATCAGTATGTTTTTATAGATATTTAAATCGCCTTTTTTATTACGCCTCTGGATCACTCAGGGGTAACCGAATTTGTTTTCAGTGAAGCTCATGACACTGAATTCTTTAATCCTTTATTTCGCGAGAAATTCTAAATGCGAAGTCCGTTACATTACATCATAGGAGGCCCAAGCATAATATTTGAATACATTAAAAATGGCGTTTCAAAATATAAGACTTTGTATGGGATTTCGAAGAGAACATTTTGAGCAATACATAACAGCAAACTAACTGAATAAAGTTCATGAAACATTACATGGTGTTGTTTGCTATCCTTACAACGCATTTTGAGCAATTTTAGGTCCATTTACTTTACTGTGTTAGTACGTGTATAATACATTGACAAGGAAGGAGTCATTTGGCCCGATTTAGCCACTATCACCGCTCGACACGTTTCGGAATTCGCTCGAATTTACCCACAAATATAGTTCAGGCTCCCATTCTGACTTAGCGACTTGACAAAAGGAAGACATACAAGTGATTTTCTCAAAACCAATTGCACATACCTCGTGTCCCAAAAGAATTATCCACTGCACAAAATCATAATAGCATCTCAAAATAGGCCGCCATGGATCCGTGAGGATCCCGATAGTCCCATTTGACCGCGGTCGGCACTGGACACCAGTCAAATTATACCCTTATGGGGAGGGCCTCGCTCGTTTTGGTCAGGTTACAATTGTAGTAACTATGACCCGGTGCGGACACAAATTGTCGCTCCAACGTAGTCTGGTTCGCGCGAGAAAGGTGGAATCGCTGCGCGGGACTCCGTGACCTTCTGGAGAGAATTAAGTTATCGAAAGAAATTAAAACGATCTTGGCCGTTAGAAAATGAAAACGAGTCAAGAAAAAAAGAAAGTGAACCGTGTTTCTCCTTCCTCCTATGTTTCTATTCATGCGCGGTAAATTGAACATATTTGCGTTCATGTACAAAACGTTTGTAAGACAGGTCAGTCTACTGCCTAAATTTTAAACACGTACTCTGCGTGAATTGAATGTGTTCAATTTCAATCGTCGATAGGTTTTATATATCAGAGTATTTTTTTTCGAACCGAAGTCGGCAAATTCATTTAAATTCATATCCTCACGCGCGTAAAAATGTTTTATTTTAAAATTGTTATTGTATATACTATATCTATTTCTATATTTGCATGAAGCCGGTCAGGCAACCTACTTATTAAAAAAAAACAAGAAAATATACACCCTGAAAATGGATATAAATTCAGAAATGGGAATGATTAAATTTTTGCTATCCGCTTGTAACACGCAGCGATTTTCTCACGCGAACCAAACTGCGGCGGAGCGACAATCTTATGTCCGCACCGGGTCATAGTTACTACAATTGTAACACGACCGAAACGAGCGTGACCCTCTCCATAAGGGCATAATTTGGCTGGTGTCCAGTGCCGACCGCGGTCAAATGGGACTATCGGGATCCTCACGGATCCATGGCGGCCTATTTTAAGATGCTATTATGATTTTGTGCAGTGGATAATTCTTTTGGGACACGAGGTATGTGCAATTGGTTTTGAGAAAATCACTTGTATGTCTTCCTTTTGTCAAGTCACTAAGTCAGAATGGGAGCCTGAACTATATTTGTGGGTAAATTCGAGCGAATTCCGAAACGTGTCGAGCGGTGATGGTGGCTAAATTGGGCCAAATGACTCCTTCCTTGTCAATGTTTTATACACGTACTAACACAGAAAAGTAAATGGACCTAAAATTGCTCAAAATGCGTTGTAAGGATAGCAAACAACACCTTGTAATGTTTCATGAACTTTATTCAGTTAGTTTGCTGTTATGTATTGCTCAAAATGTTCGCTTCGAAATCCCATACAAAGTCTTATATTATGAAACGCCATTTTTAATAATATTCAAATATTATGCTTGGGTGTCCTGTGATTACATGGGCTATGACACGCAAATTACTGAACTTTTTTTTTCTTGGTGGGCCGCCGAGAAAACAACAGAGGTGAAATTATAAATCTGACTTTAAAGCGTTCGTACTAGTCTCGTCGAGGTACAGCCAGGCTCTGTTTTAGGGCCGGGGACACGCAAAGAGATAGGTTACACCTCAACCAGCAAAGCAGTTTCTTTAGAAATTAGCCGCTATTCACAGGAGAAAACTTTTTCAATTAGAAGAGCGATAAAAGGAGACAATAAGACTAGCTACCTTCGCTATCTTGTTCCAAACCCAATTTTAAGTTGTTTGGAAGGTAAACGTTCGGTCCGTGCATTCTTTCATATTTGCCGTTTAATTAGGTTCGCTCTAGTTCCTACCGAAGTAGACACAGAATCCAGAGTTTTTATAGATGTTTCGAAACTTGTTTTTCCCCAACAGTTGCTCAATATTTCTTTCAAAAGACCCCTAAATGTGGACAAAGGATGCGGTGAGCTTTTGTTAATGGAAATTTGCGACACAGAGCTTCGAGTAAGATCATCACCCTTCGGCCTAACAGTTGTTTTCAAGGTAATGAACCAGAAAGCTTGAAATAAAGATTTTGCGTCCTTCTACGTGTGTGTTTAAAAGAGTTTTTCCGCGTATTGCCATTGTGAGGTTCACGAGTCTTGTTTGACGTGACAATTAAATGTTTTGCTTCAAGATAATTAATTCAAATAAAAATGATTAGGTTGAAGCACTGCAACGAGCGATTCCTTCAGGGATTTGCATAACAGCAGGAAAAGTTTTAAATACACAAACACTGAAGATTTAAACTGAGATGAAAGTGACAGTTTGCTGTAAAGTTTTGTCGTGTCAAATCAGTCTTTAAACGACAAACTTATGCAGTGCGGTTTCCTTTCTTAAAAGAGAAGTATAAAATCAACTCTACGTGCTCTTTATGTTCGCGTGCATTGTTCGTAAATAGTTCAATTAAAGGACTTGCAATCCCTGTCTATTCATCATACTTATACAAAACTCTTGGGGAAGGAAAATTCTTGTCATATTTCAACTCCTTTGAGGCCGGCTAGCCTATTCGACTTGGAGGACTTTGATTGGGCTTTTAAACGCAATCTTTCTAGAACATCTTTTGTGGTCCGGGGATCGCTTTGTCCTCATTCTCTGACGCGGAACACGATGACATATTCAATTCAAATCCAGTTCGACTTGTTGCTGAGTTGGAGCTTGTCTTCGAACTCGCTGGCAGGTCTGAAGATTCTGAAAGCATCTCGACAAAACTCGACTTTGAGGCGGCCAGTTTTCACCCGGCGAATCGCACCGATTTCTCACTACACCTGGTGGAATATTCTAGGATAGTTTTTTTGGGTAAGTTTTTGGTTTTCTCTGTTTTCAAATTTGATTCACGAAGCAGAGCTCGGGAACTGAAAAGTGGGGCGGTGGTTAATGCAATTATGGGTCATATTTTTGTTGATTTTCACGATATTTTTAATACTACCGTAACATGCATTTCTTTTCACACTTTGCAAAGAAAAAATGTAAATTTTGTGGTCGATGGATAGTTAAGTTCCATAATACTGATATTGTAGCTACTGTTTTAATATAGCAAGGGTGTCGCAATTTAGATTTACTGATCCCAGCGAGCGCGGTAAACATTTTGAAATCCGCCCTGCTTTTCAGCAATGAGCATATAGAAATCACTAATGTATTAACCACAAAAACGGTCGAACTCGCAGTTAACTTCTTACGGCGGCCTTTTCTCACAGCTACGCTTTCTTGCAGTTGGAGATAGATTCTTGTCGCTTTCAGATAATAGATAGCGCGTGTATCTCTTAACATACTTCCCTGCTATATTTGACTTTCATGACTGCACTCTCAAAGTTTGTTTACGTGTTTAATTTGTTTTATATGATCTGATACTCTTACTAAATTAGTACATAACTCCGACGTTTAAAATTGACAAATGGTTTCGAGATTCCTGTCTGTTGTACAGCCGGTTTAAGCCCGGTGTTTACTTAATAAATTTTCATTTATCAAGTCCTGGGAAATCCAGGTCAGCATCCAAAGCTGTGCTCCTGCATAGAATATATTTCTAATTGCTGTAACTTCACGCGAATACAACCCCCGAAAGACAATTGAATGCACTAGAAAATTCTTTGAGTGTTAGTTTAATAAAAATCCATAAGAATACACGGAGCTCAAAATGTCACAAACCTCTCTAAATAACAATGCACAACACATTTCCCATCAAAAGTTTTTTCGGGAAGGAATTTATAGGGTTACAAACCAGAAAGGAATGCAGTACCCGCAAGAGATCACTAGTAACGTAAAATTCTTTCGATTTTACGTGCTTTAAGGCTTTCTTTACTGTCAGAGGAGGGTCACAAGCTGGCATAATTACAGACTGTGAAACTTTTACATTTGAATAGCGGGGTGCAATTTAATTGTTTAAAGTCCGCTTAAAGGACACAACATGTTTTCAATTTAATTTTGGAATTTTGACATAAGCGCGTGAAATGTTAGTATTCAGGATTCAAACGGTTCAAAAAAAAAATAAAAATAAAAAGGCATCTCAATCTTTTCATCGAATACCATGGGTGAGTGAGAACAAAACTTACAGCTTCTCGACAAAGCGGAACGAACAAGCAAAGCGGAACGAACAAGTTTGTATTCCAGATCAACAGTTGTCGAATGCTTTAAGAAGGAAATTTCTTTTTAGACTTCTCCTAGGTCTCGCGATGTTGAGCTAAATCTGGCAACCAACCAACCAACCAACCAAGTTTTTATTTTCCGTGTTTTGAGTTGAGTTAATCACAATTGACAATGCAACATACTTTCAGCGCCTAATAAGCATATGCAAATATGATGTTTAAACCGCTATGTCTTTTGTCATGTTAATACATACTTTGCAGAAAGACAAGCACTCTTTTAACTTTCGAACAAGTCCCTTGTGGTCGTGATGATTCATCTGAGCTTTGTTAGTAGACCACTTGATTATCTCAGCACTGATTTGTTTTGCAATTTAAGTCATGTTTTGGGATTACATTAAAGAATGAGCCTGCTCTTGCAAACGTAACACGGTCACGTTCTTTAATCTTTAATCGTGTAACGCCTAAAACAAGAGCGCATATTCTTGAACATTCTTGTTGAAAACTCTCGCTGCCCGAAGGTTATCTAACAGAACTGTTTGCGCAATCAGTTTTGCAATTAAGCCATGTCTTGTCATTAACAATTAAGATTGCATAAAGCCGCTCTTGCAAACATAGTCAGCTCATCTTCCGTAGTCTTTGTCATGTAAACCCTAACAAGAGACCGCATATTCTTCAACATTCTGGCAAACCAATGCTGATTAATTCTCGAATATTCTTGCTTAGTACGTCAACCAAGAAACCTTGGGCCATTTTTCTTACAGTAACTGCTCACTTTATTACTGCAAGAAGCAAGATCTATGCTTGGAAAACTTACAGTTGGCAATTTTCTTTCTGTATCCAAAGTTTGTTTGTTTAAACAGTTGTGTGTCAGAAACTAGACATAAGACTACAAGAAACCAAGAAACGAACAAATACCTGTATACACAATAAAACGTACACAGTAAAACTTACACAGTCACTTAACATAAAGGACTATTTTAGCCAAAAGTATCCAAAGGCAAAATTAAACGACGCAGGGTTAGTTAGAAAAGACTAATAAATTGTAATGTATCAAGATTTTAGCTGACGCCTAACGCAAGCTTTCATAAAATTTGAACGGCGGATTTGTAAAAAAATTTTTGTTAAGTGGGGAGACCCCTAACTACAGATCTGACCCTGTTGCTAAGGGATTTGTGTCGATGGTATTTTGTCATACGCTGTTTTGCAGCTTTTCTTGCTGCTGGATTGGTGAAATGTATGAGGAAAAACAACTGAATTTTAAAAATCAATAATGTGCATGCGTAGCTAGTGAAAGTCCCCAACCGCGCAATAAAACAAAATCCCTAAAACTCGAAGGAAAGAAGGTAGAATTCCGACTTTTTTTCCTGACGAATCTGAGATAAACCAGCCTTCTTTAGTATCTGACGTAAGCAAAAAAAAAAAGCACAGAAAAACGACAGTAGAAAATGTATAAATTTCCGCACTTATGACGTCATAACTTCTAATTCAAGAAATCGATAAGTCAAATTTTGCATCCTGATGATTGTTAAATATTGGCAATGTTTTCAACAACCAAAACTTTACGCTGTTTGTGCCTTAGCGTTTCTCACGTGACCTGCCAAATATGGTTGTGAGTCAAAACTCTTGAAAACCTTTTTCACGGAACAAAGGTCGCCAAGCAGTTTATCTGCGAAAGTTAAGGTTTCCAAGATATGATGTAAGGAACTTTCCATAGTAACAATACGGTAGTTAAGAGTCTCCCCCCTTAAAACGCAACAAAAGTCTGGAGGCCGTCCTGCCTTTTCTTGTCGCAATGTTTACCGGCGCGTGCTTCTGAGAAAGTCTTAGCGAACACTCTGCTGTTTATAAGAGAAAAATTACGACCCGTATTTCCGGCGGAAACGGGTGAAGTTTGTTTGGGAAACGGATGCTATTAATTAATGTAGATTAACACTTGAATGAGTCTGGAGTGTTTTGATTACAAACACCGAGTATATCGCTTGAATTCAAGAAAGGAGTAGCCTAAGAAAACAGCGTGGCGCAACTTTCAGACTCTTAGCTAGTTATTAACGGGAGTTTGGGGCGAGGGAGGCTAGGGGCGAGAGGGCCGGCTGGGGAAAGCTCTAGTAAATCGAAGCAATTATTCCTACCCATAACACCGCGCTCTCCTTGCTTCACTACCATTTAAAAATCAATAATTAACAACTGGTTTGCAGCCTATTTCGTAATCTGAGAAATGACTGCAAAAACTCTGTACTAATGACGTAGAGCTAGCCCACTCTGGGTAGTGCTCCTTATTGATCAGAATGATTTGAAACATTTAGGCAACCAATCATGAGTATTGTCCAGATCTGGGTAGCGGATATTCTAATTTTTTCCCCTTAGATTAGCTTTGCAAAGCGCGTAAGGTTTGCGCGTGAGTTTGGGAATCCCCCTTCCCTCGCACAAACACACCTTCCCCGGGGAGCTTTGTAGAGAAAGCATAGGTTCTCTGGGAGTCTTTGGGTCATCATATCCATGACTACATATGCTTGTACTGTGTACAGGGTCTGGAAGGGGGAGGGGGGTGGTCTTCACGAGAATCCCGCATCCCGCACTTTTTTCCTTACTATCCCGAATCCATAAATGCAAGATGTAGATTGGCCCTTTCGACTGATATTTTGCACTCGCCTGGTTGATTTACTTTTGCCGCTAGAACGTTTATTTGGGTCGTGTCGATTTCCCGAATTCCCGACAGACAGGCAAAAAAAAAAATACCGCATCCCGTGCGCAAATTTTGGCGAGTTTCGCTTCCCGGGTAGCAATCAAATCCCGAGTCCCGTCAAGATATTTTGCGTTTTCCCGAATCCCGCACCGTTTTTTTTTGTTTAAATCCCGGATCCCAAGAATACCTTTCCAGACCCTGTATGTAAGAGTCTACAGACTTATCGTTACCATGACCTGAAAAGACATACGTATAGCTTCGTCCACGCAACCTAACTTTTTATCCAGTCATAGTAAAATTTAAATTGAAATAAGCTTGCTATTTTTCAGCTTGGTTGACGACGGCGCTAAATTTTGAATCAATCAAGGAGGCTGTACATCAAAACATTGACGAAGAACCAAGGGACTGACGATAGGTTAGCACCATGTCTCGCCGAAGCTCTGCACGGAGCTTGCCCGCAGACCCTCGAAGAACATCCACAGTGGTGCAGGATGAGAAGGACAGTATCGCCCTGATAACCGAGGAAAACACTGAATTGGCGGAGGGATACAAGATGCTGCTTGGCGACTATGAGCATCTAAGAAAGGACTACGAAGTTGTGGAGGTCAAGTACCAGGAGACGCAGAAAGAGAACGTGAAGGTCAAGCGGCACTTTGAGTTATCTTCGGAGAAGTTTAGTCGAGAGAAAACTGGTCTGGTGAGACAGAAGGACGATCTTAACGCTGAGAACGAGAAGCTGCGCAAAGAACTTAAAGAAAAGAGCGCCAAGGTATTGCTTTTGTACTCAACTACTACACACAGCCCTTTCCCTTTCCATTCTCAAGTGCGCGGTCCGTGCTTAATTTTTTCATCGCTTAACTCCTGTAAAGAGTGGCAGAGGGGTCCACTGTCATAAGTCACAGGGACGACCTTGAAAGTTCTAAAATTTATCGCAATCTCGGTGTTAGCATGGTTTGAGCTTAGTTTCAAGAGGTACCGTTAAAAAAGACAGACTGGCGATTGCTCAATTTTCCATGACGATTTAGTCAGTTTACATCGGCCTTATTTATTTCCTTATTCATTCATTCATTCATTCATTCATTCATTCATTCATTCATTCATTCATTCATTCATTCATTCATTCATTCATTCATCCATCCATCCATTCATTCATTCATTCATTCATTCATTCATTCATTCATTCATTCATTCATTCATTCATTTATTCGTTCGTTCGTTCGTTCGTTCGCTCGTTCTTTCTTTCATTCATTCGTTCTTTCGTTCGTTCTTTCGTTAGTTCTTTCGTTCGTTCGTTCGTTCCTTCCTTCCTTCCTTCTTTCCTTCCTTCTTTATTTCCTTCCCTCCTTCCTTCCTTCCTTCCTTCCTTCCTTCCTTCCTTCCTTCCTTCCTTCCTTCATTCATGCATTCATTCATTCATTCATTCATTCATTCATTCATTCATTCATTCATTCATTCATTCATTCGTTCATTCATTTATTCACTTATTTACCAAGGTCGGAGATTTGCAGAAGGTGTTGGTTGAAGCTCAGAAGAAGGCGGACGCGCGCAAAGAGGAGCTTCAGACTAAGAACAAGCAAGTTGAGAAGCTGGAAAATGTCATCAACGATCTTCAGAATAAGGTTAGAATTTTATTGATGTGTAAATCAGAAAACCGTTCACAGTTTGATTTGGCTTTGACATACTGATATGTGGAGCTAGCAAGTGGAAGAGAGGTGAGTATAATTATTATTATTATTATTATTACTATTATTATTATTATTATTATTATTATTATTATTATTATTATAAGAGAAATCAAACCGTAATAAACAAAACAGAGCAAAACAGAGCCAGGACACTACAAATGACTTTCTCTTGCAGTTTGGTCCCCAATCTGTTTGGCAGCTGTAAACATTGACATGGCAAATTCAAAAGAAAGCGTTGACGGTTTTGTACATCGCGCAGAAAGTGTACTATCTTCAGTGTGTGGGGTTGCGTACGTCGGTTTATAGTTTATAGTATCGTTAATTAGCGCTAACAGTTTACTATGTGAAATGATCATATATATAAAATGCAGGTGAAAGATGTTTAAAGATGTTTAAAGAGATTTTCAAAGTATTACAGGAACTTCAGCCCTTGAAAAGAAAGCTCGTTGCGCTGAAACATCGAGTGATTGGTTAATTAAGTGATTTGTTGACTGTTTGGTTGGTTGTTTGATTGATTGGTTGATTGATTGGTTGATTGATTGATTGATTGATTGATTGATTGAGTCATCGATTGATTAATAGCTTGATTGCTGAATTGCCGCATTTCTTGTTTGACTGATTGACTTACTGAACAAATAAATGAATGTGTAAATGAATGCATGGTGGACTGACTACCTGACGGTTTGACCACCTGATTGATTGACTGATTAATTGATTGATTGATTGACTTAGGTCATTCCGGAGCTGAAACAGAAGCTGAACAAAACTGAAGCTAACCTGGAGGTCGTTCAGAAGAAGAGCAGCCAGCTTTCCATCGAGCTTGACCAGGCTGAAGATCAACACGACCAGGATGAACAGACTATCGAGAAGCTACGCCAGGAAAAGAATGCACTCATGGAGAAGTTGACGAAGGCTGAGCGCGAGATCAGAGCTGCTGAAGACGCCCGTGACAAGGCAGAAGAGCAGTTCTCCTCTCTGCAGAACACGGAAAAAACACTGCGAGACAAGAACAACAAGTTGGATTCGGATCTGCTGTCCGCGCAAGACAGAATAAGAGAACTGGAGAACGAGCTGAACAAGCGGCTAGCCGAACCGGAGATGAAGAGCTACAACGTTAATGTTGTGGAAAGTGAGCCTGCCCTACAGTCTGCGCCTGAGATATCGTTTGGAGATTTCGGTCTTAGAGATGAGAACGAGATGTTGAGAAAGAATGTGGAAGAGCTGAACGATAAAGTGAAACGTCTTGAAGGTAAGAAAAGTTACAATATTCTTTAACATTTCCAGAAAAGCGCTGCTTAGCAGCTTTTATTTGAATGGTTACAATTTTGGGATTTCATCCACTGACTCACAATATGAGCTACCCTGTGTAGCACAACTAGGTAAGAAAATAGACAAATTACACATCAAGATGACTAACTGCGAGAAGTGCATTAAACTCCAGCAAGAAAACCAAGAACATTTACTACCTTTAAGACAGATACTAACTAAACGTGAATATTCTAATGACAACGGTTTACTTACAATCGAATAAGCCTTGAATCATGTAAAGGAAAACCTAGGGTGCGATTGTTCAAATGAAAGCCACGTGGCAGTGTGTTCTTTGGTATTGTTAGTATGTGAAAAGACTGTGGAAAAACAGACATAAAAAAACATATCCTTGTTATTATAGGTGAAAACTACGATTTGAAGGGAAAACTTGATGCGGTCGCCAAGGATGTGAGGAAGTGGGAGAACAAGTATGAAGATGAGAATCGGGAAAAGAACACGATCGCAGCTCAGCTTGAGAATGAGAAGGGTAACTATGGACGTTTGAAGAACGACTACAACGACCTGAAAAGCAAGCTGGCCAAGGCTGAGCGGACGATCGAACACGACAACAAGGAGATAGAAAAGAGAGACAAAACCATAGAAGACCTGAAGGCCAAAATTGCGCAGCTCGAAAAGGAGATTGACGATCGAGAAGACACAATTGAAAAGCTTGAGTCGAGGTTGGATGATCTCAATAAGGACATGGAACGTCTGCACGAGACAGCTTTGGAATATCAGAGGAAGTATGGTGACCTGGACAGCGATTACAAAGTCAGTGAAAAAGAGAAGGAGTCCGTGCAGAGAGACCTTGACGACGTATCGAGGAAGATTGCAGAGCTGGAGAGCAAGTTGAGAGAATCCGACCAAGAGAAGGACTACCTTCAGAAAGAGAACACTGACCTCAGGCAGAAGCTGCTACGACTGGAAGACGACTTTGATGCCACCGCTAAGGACAAGACGGTGTTCGAGAATCAAGTGCAAGATTGGACGGACAAGACAAGTAAGCAACGAAAGGTGGCAGAAAATTTGAAGAAGAAGCTGGCTCAAGCCCAAGAAGAAGCCGAGCAATACAAGAACGAGTTGGCACAGAAAAACAACAGGGTTGATGAGCTTAACGAGAAATTGTCAGATCTTAAATCAAATTACGACAAGAACCAAACAGACCTGTCAACTGCCCGAGCAGATTGCGACTACAAAGATGACGAGATCAAACACTTGAACAAAAAGTTGGATGACAGAGAAAACGAAATCAGCAAGCTCGAAGCTCAGCTGGAGAAGGTAACGAAAGAAAGGGACAACGCTGAGGTAGAACTGGCTGGTGTCCTTGAAAAGCTTCAGCACATGGAACCAAAAAGAGCTGGCGATGAGATCAAACCGGCTGAAGTGTCCTATGCATACAGTGCCCCAACGATAGACTTCGAAAGTGACCTCGCACCACTCCGCCAGAGGATCTACGAACTCGAAAATGAAAACAATAGGCTGCAGAAGATCGAAGAACATCTTCAAAGCGATCTAAAGAACGATGAAGACAAGATCGCTTCGTTGCAGAGGGATCTCAATCGCGCCAATAAAGAAAACGAAGACTTGGAAAGGAAGGAGGAAGATATGAAGAACAAAATCAACGCTCTGGAGAAAGAAGAAGACGAACTGATGGATGCAAACAGGGACCTACGAGAAAGACTAGAGGACCTGAGCCCGCAAGTAGAGAAACTTCAGAAAAAGGTAGAGACTTTGACCCTTGAGAGGGACAAGCTGAAGGAATATCTGAGCGATTCCAACGCGAAACTCACGCAGAGCAAGGAAGATTACAACAACAAAAATCTTGATTTCTCAGAACAGGTCAAAGTCAATTCTACTCTTGGAAAGACAGTAAAGAAGCACGAAGCCAACGTGGATTCATTGACCAAAAAGTGCAAGGAGCTTGAGGAAGAACTAGAAAATCTGAGGCCGCAGTTGAGGGCAGCGGTGGCCAAGAATGAAACTCTGGAAACTGAAAACAAGGAGTTGGATTCTCGAAACAAAGTTCAAAAGCGCAAGATCGATGACCTGCAAAAAGAACTGCGAGAAGAGATTGAAGCTAAGGAGCTGCTTCAACAAGATGTTGACTCATTGTCGTACAAGTTGAACGTCGCTGAAGCAAACAACAAGGCTTTGACCAAGCAAAGAAACGACTTGCAAAGTCAGGTGGATGAGTTAGAGACCAAACTAAGGAAGCTGAAGCCGGAATTAGAACAGACCCGTAACAAGCTCAAAGAGAAAGATCGTATCATCAGGCGGTTGGAATCTGAATTGAAAGACAAAGATTCACAGCTAAACGCAGCCAAACGAAAGATAAGTACTTTAGAAGACACTGTTACCTCCTCACGAAAAGAGATTGAGGCCCTCAAGAGTGCGAATGAGATAAACCGCAATCGCGTGAAGGAGCTTCAAACCCAGCTTAAGGAGATGGGCAACAACATACAGACTGTGGCGAACGTGTCCGTGGTTCAGTCGGCACCACCCGTCAGCTTCAGAGAAGAAAGGCTCCGCAGTAGTCCTGACGAGAGGGTAGCCGACTTGGAGGCCCTGCTTAAGAAGAGCGAGGCTCGCGAGGATCAACTTAGGGAACAGTTGCAGCTTGTTGAGCACAAACTTCCTGAAGCTCAAACAGATGCTAAGAAGGCTCAAGAAAAAGCAATTGAACATCAGCACAACGCCAACACACTACAAAGAAAACTGGACGACGCCAAGAAAATGCTGGAAAGAAGTAACCGAGAAAAAGAAGACGCAAAGAAGGAGTTGGTGGAGGTTCGAACGCAACTGACAGTCTTGGAAACCAAAGAGGTGGCCGACACAAATGAAATTAAGTCTCTAGAGAGTCAGTTAGAACAAGCTCACCGACGTTTGGAGGAGACACAAGAAAAATTCCTTGCTATTGACGAAGAACACGTACATCTTCGCCTGGCTTCTGATGCCCATGCCAAAGAAAAGGAAGATCGTGAGGCTGCAGTTGGGAGATTGCAAGGCAAGAAGAGCGATCTGGAGAAGAAGGTGGAGTTCTTGGAGTCCGCTTTGAAATCAAGTCAAGAAAACTGTGATGCTCTGCGGGAAGACAAAGCCAAATTACAACAAGAGCTTAACGAACTAAAACGTGCAACTATAGTTGACTTGAAGAAAAATCTCACCCGAATGCAAGGAGAGAGAGACCGTGCTGTAGAAGACTGCAAGGCGGCGCTTGCAAATGTGGAAGATCTTGAAAATCAGTTAGCAGAGGCCCTGGCGAAGAAACAAGAGGTGGAAAAGGATAACGACGATCTAGAGGCCGAGATACGACAACTCAAAAACGAAGTAGAAACCAACCGTAAAAAGATTGAGGATCTGGAGGATAAGATTGAAGTTTTGAACTTGGAACTCGAGCGAGACGAAAAGGATATCGACGAATTGAGAGAAACCAAGAACAGGCTCGAAGACGAAATTGCAGACCTCCAAGTTAAACTCGCAGAGAAGCAAGATGTCATCAACATTGCGCCTGTGAATGTCGCACAAGTGGACACACAGTATGCAGCCGCACCAGGGTTTGATTTCGGAGCCGATCCAGACGCTCTAAAAGACCTCGAAGACGAAAACATGGATCTCAAGGAGAAGCTGAAAAGAGGAGAAATGGAATACGACGTTTTGCGCGAGCAACTGAACGACTATAAAAACAAGTTGGGAGACTCTGAGGGCAAGAACCACCGCCTGGAGACAAACCTTAAAGATGCAGAAAATCGCATTAAGGAACTGGAAAAGAAGTTACCAGAAGCACTTGACGACCTAAATCTGATTAATGACAAGTATCAGGCAGCGGAACGCGAGCTGGAGCTCTTAAAGGATGAGCTACAGGATGCGCAGAGCAAGTTAAGCACCGCTGAGGCACAGCAAGCTGGTGGAATGGCAAAACTGAAGGCTCTACAACAGCAACTTGAAGCTGCACAGAAAGACTTGCTGGACAAGAATGATGATGTTATCGAAAAACAACGCAAAATCAACGAGCTGTATGCCATTTTGGAGAGCGGCGACAAGGACTCTGATCGCTTGAAGCAAGTTATCGAGGAGCTGAGAGAAGATGTTGACAGCAAGGATAGAGAGAACACTAAGCTGCAGAAAGAGCTACGCCTTGCTCAAGACAACGTCGCCAAACTGCAAGCAGCTCTGGAGGAAATGGAAGCTAAGTTACACGATACGGAACATGAGCGAGAGGAAAACAAGATGAAGGCCGATGGACTGGTCGTGGAGGTAGAAATGAGAGATCGAGCACTAGAAGAAGCCCAAAAAGAAGTTGATGACGCAAGGGAAAAGCAAAAGGCTGCAAAGAAAGAAATAGACGCCCTCCGTAGTCAACTCAAGGAAGCTAATGTAAGCTTAAAGGCTGCCAATGACGAAAAGAAGATTCTTGAAGCAAGAATCACTGAGCTTCAGAAGATTATTGAGCAGCTGAGAAAGGAATTGACAGCCAAAAACAGTGCGATTACAACCAGTTCTGGAGTCAGCGACGCATATCTAGATGACTTGAGGAACAAGCTCGCGGAATACCGACAAAAGTACCAAGATGTCAGCAACGAAAAAATGAGACTGGAGCTGGAACTTCGCGACAAGGACGTGAAGATTTCGCAAGTGTCTGCTCCGTCGGATATACTACGCGAAGAGCGTGACCGCCTCAAAGACGAAGTTATTAATCTGCAAGCCACCGCTAAAGAAAATAAGAGAAATTACCAGAAAGCTCAGAGGGATGTCGAAGAACTCCAACGCCGCGTAGTGTCTAAAGACAACGAGATTCAGCGCTTGGAAGATAAAATCCGTAAACTAGAGGACGAGAAAGAGAAACTCAAAAAGGCCCTTGCCAACTTAGAGAAGAAGCACTCTGACTTAAAGGTCGAACACGAGAAACTGAAATACGAGAAGACCAAAGCAGAAAATGAACTTTCCCTGTTGAAGAAAAAACTGCAGGCTCTGCAAAACCAGCTGAACGCGGTGGATGTTCCCAAGCAGAACCAAGATGTTGTGAGCAGAAAGAAGTATCAAGAATTGGAAGCAAGTAACCAGGACGCACTTCGTGAGAAGGAGAAAGCTAAGAGCGACTCGGCTGCTTATCGCACCAAGATGGCGAGGCTAGAAGCCGAGATGAACGAGCAGAAAAGAGAAAAGGATGCTTTGGAAGACGAGGTGAATCGCTTGAGGAATAGCGAAGCTGAGCTGAAAAACAAGCTCCAATCAGCGCGAGACCGACACAAGGAAGACAAAGACAAGAATCTCGAATGGCGTAAAAATAATTTCGCTCCCTTGGAGCAGGAACTTCAGAGGGCCAAAGCACAAATCAAGAAACTCGAGAAAACAAATTCAGGCCAAGAAAAAGAAATCGAAGACTTGAAAGATGATCTCGCTGATCGCGATAAACGAATTGCCGAGCTGGAAGACGAGCTTGAAAATGAGGATAACATAGATGCCGGACCTCTTGACTCAGTTAACATCGACATCAGAGGAGATTCGGAAGCTCTTCAACACGCCCTGGACGAAAAAGCTGATGCATTGAAAGAACTTCAAAAGGTTAAAAGCAAACTGTGGCATCTGGAACACGACATGGATGTCCTGAAGACTAAAGAGGCTCAACAGGAAAAGATGATAACTGAATTAAACAACATGAACGACAAACTGAAGGAAGAGCTGCGGCAGCTAAAGAAAGGTAACTGGGATCAACAAGGATCACAAGGCAAGCTTCAAAAGGAAAACAGCGAGCTCGCTCGTCAGGTTAACACACTGAAAGAGGACAAGGAAGATCTGGAAAAAGACATTGAAGAACTTCGCGATGAGCTCAACGAAGTGAAGGCAGAAAATCGAAAACTGATGATGGAGAATAAAGAGCTCAAGTTAGAATTGCAACAGCTAGAAGTCAAACTGCATGAGTTGGAGATGGAAAACAAGTTAGCCAAAGACGACAAGGAAAAGATCCGTGATGATCTGTTGAAGGCTGAGAAGGAGAATGCTGACCTTAAGGACAACCTTAACCAACAGAATGACATGATTCAGGTGCAGACAGTGGCTGAAGTGGAGAGTGCTCCCCCGATGTTTTTCGATGATGACGTGGATGGAATAAAGAGGGATAAAGACAAGCTGCAAATCGAGTTGGAAGCAGCGGAGGATCAGGTGAAGCTCTTGCAAAATGAGCTCGAAGACATGAAAAGTAAGAACGACAGGCTTCAAGATGAATTGGCTGACGCCAAACGAAGACTTAAAGAAGACGAGGCAGACATCAAGAAGCTGGACAATGATTTGGATAATCTTCACCATGAAATCCAGCTGGCCAACCAAAACAACAACGAGCTACAAAATGAAAATGACGATCTCAAGGACGCAAGGGATAATGTTCAGGCAGAGAACGAAGATTTGAAAGCAGAAATTAAGGATCTGGAGAAAGAGCTGCAAAAGCTTAACAAGGAGAAGGCAGATTTGGAAAGAGAACTGAAGAAAGCTGGTGAAGCGCCCATCACAAAGAGAAGACCCTCGCGGGATCTTTACAACGAGAAAGAAAAGAGGATCAGAGAGTTGGGAGAACAAGTCGCACAACTAGAACGTGAAATCCAGAAAGGTGGGCATGAGCTATCAATGTTGAAAGAAGAAAATGAAGATTTGCATGACAAAAACAAAGATCTCCGAGATGAAAACAACGACCTTCATGGCAAGGTAAGCCAGCTAGAAAATGAAGCAAACAGGGACAACAAGAAAATCGAGGATCTTGAAAAGGAGAACCAAGAACTGCAGGATATGCTAGGAAGCGGAAGGGACGGAATAGACCCTGCGAAGGAGAAAGAGCTCTTGAGAGAGATTGATACACTTAACGACAGGAACAACAAGCTTCAGAAAAATCTGGACCAAGCCAAGAAAGACAAAAATGACTTGAAAGCACAACTAGATGAGTACAACAGCAAGTTCGACGTTAACAACAAGCAGTTAGCTGTGCAGATTACGTCACTTTTCGGAGGTCAGAGCGAAATTTTCAAGAAAGAAATTGAGGAGAAAGACGAAAAAATTGACAAGTTGCAGAAGGAGAAGATGGATTTAGCCATGGAGTTGGAAGCTTTGAAAGAGGAACACGACGCTGCCAAGTCAAACCTTACCGACCTTCAGAAGAAAAACGACGAGCTGCAGAAAGATAACAAATCGCTGAAAGACGACAAGACCAAGCTAGACAACAAGCTGATCGAAGAGATGAACAGCAACAAGGTCAAACAAGCCGAACTAGAAGCCGAACAAGACATTTTGAAGAACAAGATAAAAGACAAGGATGATCTCATTAAGAAGTACGAAAAGCAAGTACAGCAGCTCCGGGAACAGCTGGCTACCTCTGTACCTAGCGAACAAGCTTCTACCACCCTGATCGTCGAACGAAGGCAAAGTCAGCGACAGCACAGCCTGATGCTGTCCTACCAGGAGGGTTTGATGAACAGACCCGGTGGGCTCTACCGCTCAACAAGCGAAAGCAGTCTACCAAATGGTGACGTCTCCAGGTCAAGTGACAGGAGCGACCTGGAGCACTCTAAGTTAGGCGAGATCCTCGGTAAAGAGCTTTCACATGGCAGAGGCAGGAAGCCCACTGCGCCTAAAGACCACGTCGGTGAGAAAGTAGAGCTGGTTGAAACCAAGCCCACAGAGTCCGAGCCGGACTATGCCGCTATGTTTCGAAGCAGCACACCTATTGAAGACGACGATAAAAAGAGTGAAAGGAAAGACTCAGGGAGCAACCGCTATGGGTCGGGAAGAGACCGCGACCGCGACCGCAACAGCACTGGAGACAGATACAGTACTCGAGACAAAGGCAGCAGCTACCGAGGCAGGGACACAGACAGCAGCAGGGATCGGGACAGGAGAACGTCAGCAGAAAAGGACAAGGGAAAGGAACGGAACAGAGCTGAATGTCAGCAAAGTTAGGTGTGAACATTAGTACAAAAGTTATAGAATCGGCATATTTTAAATTAGATATTTGACTCTCATAAGACTAGGAGCCTGAAAGCAACGGCCAGCATATGTTATCGAATAGGATAATTTTGAGTTTGAAAAAATAATTCTCTAACGAGTTGACTCTTACTTATATCAGTTGTTTCTACTAGTCGTGCACCAAATTTCTCGCAGCTTTCATAAGCAAAATTGAATTCAATATAATTCTTAAAGCAGAAGCCATGATTTTTTATGGAAGGTTTTAAGCAAAAAAAATAAACTTTAATGAGGAGGCGTACATCACAAACTGGTTTACAACAGGGTCCTCAATTAAGATAATAAAAATTTTAGATTATCGATTGAAAAGCCAGCAGTTAGAAATAACCAGTAAGGTGCAAAATTTTAAGAAAGCTTACGTAGCACCTGACAGTGAAAAATCTGTGGCTCTTTGATAACGTCTTTTTTTAAAGACCATCACAATGTGTAATCGAACTAGATTTAATGCAATTTCATTAGTCCAACATAAAGGAGAAGATAAACACGCGAAATCATTGTGTTTTGTTACTGATTTGCAAGATAATAAAGGTTTTTGTACTAGAAATGACGTCGCATTTGCTTCAAAACCGGAATCAAAGGTAAACGAGAGTAGATGAGGGGTGATCAGGGCTCAAAAATGACTCTCGCTCTCGCCTCTCCCAGTGAGAACTCTCGTGCACCCTAGCCTCCCCTGCAATCGTCTTTAGGTGAGTCGTATTACCCTCACTGCCCCCCTAAAGACGACTACCACAACCACACAAGTGGATAGTTTTTTTAGCCCACGCTGATTGGCTACTCAAACGCGGGATAGCATTTGCTATTCACCTCCAAGCAAAGCAGCAAAGCCCTTGGTTGAAGCTTACAAAACAAAAGTGGTGTTAGGAAATTTATGAGGTCAAGTTCATTTGAGTTAGGATTCGAGATAAAAGGAAACAGCTACTGATTTTGTAGTGGCCCTTGTCGAACACTGGAAAGGAGAGAAAGATGGTACGTTGGTGAGTTCTCGCACTCCTTCCTCTTTCGGCGCTTGCCACGCAGGCGAATTTTCTAAATTAGAATAAGGTTTAGGCAAACAATTAAACGGTTAGCCTTAAGACTGGGTCGTTGATTGTCATCGTTCTGGAACTTAACTCGAACTCAACCCGAACTCTTCTGGAACTCAGCTCAAAATCAACCCGAACTCAAGCTCCAAAGTATTAGACTTACCACTAACAAATAAATATTAAAACTGCAAAAGAACATAAAATGAAGCACGGCACTGGGAAGCTGTCAAGACAATCATTGTTAAAACTTGACTTTGAATGAACACCATTACACCAGGGATTGAAATCTTTAATAAATCCTCATAGAAGATTGAAATGGTATTGGTATGGGTATTGTCCATCAGAGGCGACCGCATCCCCTCCCCCCCTCCCCCAGGCAAGCCCATTCCCACTTGTTTGATTTTTGGCGCGAATTTATGACGTCATAGACGCAAACACGACTCACGCAGAGGCGCTACTTTTCGTGCGTAGAATGTCCATGGGGTAGGCAATTTTGGCGCTTGTTCGTGCTTTTCGTTTCTCTTTCGACTATTTTTAAAGGAGAGAAGAGGCAGCTTAAATTATAACTTATGAAGAACTAGACTTGTTTAAATTACCCCGGTGTTTCTGTTTAATTCTGTTTAATCACTTATCAAAATTAGTTTATACTTTTGAATCTGTGGATGGAACAACTGAACAAATCGTGAACACAATAAATGCTCAAGGGATAAACAGTTGATCGGGGGGGGGGGGGATTGTCGATAGAAATCATTACAAAACATCCAAACTGAAAGAAAAAATGATTATGTAAAAACGCATCCTCGTTGATCCTATCTTATGATGAAACAGATGGCCCGTTATTTGTACAGGTAAAAGGGTATTTTTATAACCTCGTTCCCAGGGTCTTTTCGTGCCACCATCTTGAAAGCGGAGATGGCACAGGAGACGAAACTGGGTGTTTTTTTGTTGTCCGTGAAATTGAAGCCGTGAATTAATTAGAATATTATTAGAATATTCTGATGCCATACGATATCTTAGACAATATGGATAATACAAAGTAACTGAAGGAATGCGTTACAACATTATTTCGTGCAAAAAACTATTGCAAAAATTTCGACTCATCTAGCTGTAAACCTATCAAAGCAGAAAGTCATTTGAAAAAACACTAGGACTTCGCGCCAAAAAATACGCCTGCCTCAGAAACCTAGTCTGTCAGCAAATTTGGCTAATGGTTAAAAACAGGTTAATGTATATTGGCGGAGTATTCCACAATCTTACACCAAAAGGAAGGAAAGAACGCAGTAAAGGTAAGATAATACAAATTCTAACTATAAATGGTTTATTTTGAAAGCGTAAACATCATAGCATAGAGTGTAAAAATATCGGCTCCGATAAGAGTAGGGAAAGCCTAAGGAAAGCATTTACCTTGACAAAAGCCTTACTGGCTTAAATTTAAATCTTACTTATGTATAATCAGTGTGATATTAGTTGATTTTGGTACACATCAGCGACGTAACATGGAGAATTGTGGGGTTTTGTCATGAGTCTTGAGGCACAAAATGCGAAATGTAAATCGATCGACTAACTTCGCCCGATTTGCACCAAAACGAACAAAAATGAATCATCAGCGTAAACAATTTTTGTCGACGGACGAAATCGAATTTGCATGATGCAATTAGTTGCCTGGAAAGGTGCTTGAGATCCCGTGGTTAAGGTGTACAACATAGAGCTCGAAACGCACTCAATATGAATTTTCAGACCCTATTTTGACGTCTATTTTAGACCAAAAGCTTTGCAGCAGCCGAACTGGAGATACAAGACAATAAAATGTTTCCTTAGGGAAATAAAATTTTTGTGCATATAGTTATATTTTATTGTAACCTCCAATTAAAATGGCTGACGTGAATGCCCTCTACTTTTAACAGGCAATCAACTCAATCTCGCCGTAAACGATCTCACAGTCGTCAACCCGTTACTGCGCACGCGCCTCGTTGCCTATGAGTAAGTACGACAAGACTGAGTAGACTGATTGTTTTATTATACAGACAATCCCTAGATTGTGAAAAATGTTAAGTTTCCAGAACAAACTTTTGGGGTTAAAACGAGGCAACCGATTTTAAGTGTTTACCATTTGCAGAAAAAAATCAGGAAATTCCGAATGGAGTGTAAAATGTCAGGGCTTTTCTGGTTCGCGCGACCGGAAATTTCCGAAATGAACGAAACGTCGTCAGAGTTAGTCTAAAACTCCCGAACAAAAAGTTGTGTTTCATTTTGTTTATTCTATCACTTCAAGGTCCTGCGCCGATGCTCAATCTACTTCCAGACTCTCGGTAAAGTAGAGTGTATAACACAAATGGTACTCGCCAATCTCGAACGGAATTTCCCATTCGGGAGGTTCGATTCTGCTTACCATCTGCACAAACTCTGGACCAACCACCTTCCCTAGTAAATGGTAAATAAGGTATGGTTCTTAAACAAGCATGTTTTTCTTCCTTTTTGCACAACTTCTATACTGACACGGTATCAGCTCGTAGTAGGCCTAGCTACAAAAATCCGGACTTTCTTCGGAATTTTTAGAGCTTCACGGGATTTTTAGAAAACTATAGGATTTTTAGAGATTTGGAGGGATTTTTAGAGGTTTTGGTGCATATTCTCAAGGTTTTTTCGTTCATTTGTTACAAAAAAGCTTGAAACGTAGAAAAGTTTCGCCACAAGCGATTGTGACGAAACTTTTTGATGCCCCCCTTGATGCCCCCTCACTATCAGTGGGCGGTTTTACCCATAATCCAGCATTCCTTTCTTCAGTGAGTTTAAAATGGCGGGCTCATTGGAGCTTGTTGATTTGGCTGAAACCGAGGGCGCAAGTAGAAAGTCCACCAAAGCTATGGACTTTTCACCACAAGGTTTTTAATATCATGGGATTTTTAGAGATTTTTAGGTTTTTTTTAATAGGATTTTTAGAGATGAAACCGGAGATTTTTAGAACATTTTTAGAGAAATTCCTGGAAGATTTTTAGGCCATTTTCCGGGATTTTGTTTTAGCTGGGCCTAGCTCGTAGCTATTTAGAAGAGAACGAATCAGAGCGATGCCTGCTCATCATATCAGGGGCTATCTGTATATTATAACACACCGATTACATTTTGCGCTCGCTCATTGGACGAAACACATCACGTGGTACAAAATCGGACGGTGGGTATCAGAGAAAAACAAGAAAGAAAGTCACTTTTTCAGGTTTTAACTTTTCAGTTCTAATTACAATGTAATAACATCGAGTAAACCAACCAGCTTCGGTTTGTTTAGCTGCAAATGTGCTGTGATCCTCACTGAATGTTTTCTCTTTACCTCAATAAAGCGTGCGCGTTTTAGAAATTAATCGAAGGCGAAGCAAACTGTTTATTTTTCGGACAATGTTTCAGCTTCGGACATTATCTTCCGATAGACCAGCCGCCAGAAGGGGTTTATTTACAAAATAATTAGCAATTATCCCACGAGGCTGCGTTAGTTATAAACACCTCATATATAGCACGCAGGAGTGAAACAATTGTTTTATTAAATTCTCAACTTGGGAGTCGTAGATGTATTTCTTTTGTCACATTCTTGGACAAAACGTTTGCATTACGGGGAAACGTTAGAACGCCACGACGCTTGACGTAGCGTCTTATTTCCTTATAAGGTAAAAGCGGGGTTATTTAACAATTATTCACCAAAGTGGAGGTAAATAGTGGTGGATATTTAACCACTTTCACCGACACGGAAGTGAATAATTGTTTTAGTATACACCAAACTAGTGGATAGCCAGCACCAAATAGTTCCTTTTTTCTGAGAAATGAGGGAAACCTCGCTCGCTAAATCCAGAAAAATGCAGGGAGGTGAATGGTAGAAACTATCCCGAGTTTGAGTAGCCAATCAGACCGCGCGAAAAACACTTTCCACTGGTTTGTTGTATACTAATCTTTGATAACCTGAGTGCTTTGAGCCAATGAGAAAGCTAGTAACTAGATAACGATGATAGAGAATTAAAAAAAAGGGGGGGGGGGTATGTCCACTGTCCAACCCCCAGCGACTCCTTTACGCAGAACCCGTTTCCGCTGATTTTATATAACAATTATCTTTTTGTTCGGTATCAGTCGCGAGGTCGAAATATCGTTTTCTTTTACCAAAGCTTAAACATGTTTTAATGTTAGTTGTGAGAATTCGGTGTTGCATTTAGACAATATTCTTTAGTAGATGAATAACTTTATTCTTTTCATGTCTTTGCCTGATACTGCATTAAACAGTTAAAGGAGATATTGGACATCAATCAGTCTTAGGTATAAGAACGGTAGAGGCGCTACTTTAACACTGGAGGAAAAGTTACTGAATTTGTTTCGAATCAGTTTACTTTTAGTGCCAAAATCATTTTGTCGCTTACACCTGGCAGTTTCTGCTTCAATTACCAGCCTGTGCATAGTCCAGTGATTCTTTGTTTAAAAAAACCGGTTAAGTCACTGCTTGCACAAACTGCAAAAAAGTATCAAGGGGCTAGTTAATGTTTGGTTATCACCTTCACAGAAGCTGGGCATCCATTTCTTAAAAAAGGCGCTCAAATGATGCAGTCACGTCAAAACATCTGAGACATTTCGAGGAAACGTACCAAGGTTTATAGCCGCTTTTTGTGCATTTTAGCTTTTTAATGAGTTTATACGAATTTTACGAAAAAAGGCTGACGTTTGGTGTTTGCCGTAAACGTGGTGCTATATTTCTCTAGTAACCAAAAACTGAAATGCTCTCTAATCATATATATAAGATGGATCCTGTCTATTTCGTTCATGGCTCTCTCATTAACTTAACTTCGGCAAAAACTATAACGAATGCTACTCAAGCTTAAGCAATTGTCCTCAGTCAGTTTTCTACCAGTAACACTGTTCTCACACCTAGATATGGTGCGCATGCCTAAGGCTGGTGAAGCGCTGACCAGACTGCGAAGATCTTCAACCGTCAAAAGTTCGTGTTCAGAATTGAATATTTCTCTCATCCGCCGGTCACATCTCGCGTACGTTTCTTGAGCAACATAAAGTTCCTTCTCTAATTTCTCCGCTTGTTTCTGCCAGGACAGGATCTGCGAGCGCAGTTTACTCAAGTTGGCGTTTTTCTCATCCATAACTTTTTGATGGTACTCATTTTCGGCCTTGAGTTTTCGCATCTCTTTTTCAAGTTCATAGATACACTCTTGCTTGCTCAAGACTTCGGTTTTAATTCTAAGTTCCATTTCCATCTTCATTGTCTCGTTTTCTTGCTTCACCTCGTTAAAGTCATTCTCCAGTTTTGCAAACTTACTTTGTACGATTAAAAGTTCCTGCTCTTTTTTGGAGTTTCCAATCATGGTGACGTTTTCAGCTTCAGTCATTTTTCTCTGTGAGACTGAGAGGTCGTACTCTAACGAGCATTTGTTCTTGAAGAGAAAATCCCTCTCTTTGCAAATATCTTCCAGTTTTAGCTTCAAAGTTCCGTTCTCTCTTACGCTATCAGCGAGTGTATTCCTTAACGAGTTGTTCTCTTCTCTCAAGCGCTGAGCTTCAATGCTGTTCCTCTCCGAAAGAAACTTTTTCTCCATAAGCTCTTTTTTCGTGGAATCAACTTCAGCTTGCAGTTTAAACGTCTCCGTGCGAAGATTATCAATGGTGACACTTTTTTCGTTAACCTCTCGTCGATATCCATCAATATGACTATCAGTATCAAGTGATATTTTACTTCCACTCTTCAGCTTGTACTCAATACACTGCTTTTCTAGATTGTCCCGCTCTTTCAAGATTTCCATATACTTCATTCTTAAATTTTCATTCTCAGTCTGCCTTAGGCTCTGTTCGTGTTTAAGTCTTCCAACCTCTAGCTGAAGTGTTGTAGTTTCTTTTCTTAGTCCATCGATAGCGCCGTGTTTTTCCGCCATCTTTTGACCGTGGGCTTTCTTTAACTGCATACGCTTGTCGTAGTTGTCACGTGATCCGTGTAGGTCTAACAATTGTTGTAGGTAGTCTCTCTCTTTTTTCATCTTCTCCAAATCGATTCGCAGCTCGAACATCTTTCCTGTTTCTTTATCTCTACTAAATTCTTCCAACTGAGAAATACTTGTTTTGTACGTGACAGCTAACAGTTGCTTTTCAATTTGACTTTTTTCTGCAATCAGAGCTTTATTATCTTGTTCTAGGCGAAATACTGTCCTTTCGGAAGTCTCAAGTTTGTCGTTTAACTTCACTTTCTCTGAGTGAAGCAAATCGATTTTTTCTTTATAAGATGAAAGCAATAGTTTATACGAAGCCACCTCTCCACTTAGACTGTCCTTTTCATCTTTCAGTTGTTGTATCTCGATCTCGGTAAGTTGTCCTGTGATGTGAGATCCGTTATTGCCTATACTGACATAGTGTTTTTCCAACTTCGTAGCCTCTGATGTGTCTTTTAGCTGAAGGTAACTCTTTTGTAAACTACTAAGCTGGAAACTTAAGTCATCATTTTCTCGTTTGACATCATTGTAACTAGTCTCCAAGTTTGTGATCTGTAGCTGAAGTCTTTGAAGCTGAACGGTGAGGTCTTGTTTCTCACTGGAAAGTCGCTGGTTATCTTCTTTGTATTTTGCTACGTGTCTCTTGAGAACGTCAAGCTCGAAGTGTAGACTATTTGTGGCTGCCACAGAAACTCGCCCTAACAAAACTTCAGATTCCCTTCTAGCACCTTCGTTCTTAGCAAGCTCATTTCTCAAGTCATCATTTCTCCTTCTTGTCTCATCTATCAAATTCTTTAGTTTTTCCTCTTTTTTCAACTGCTCTTGGAATTCCTCCTCAAGTGTTCCCAGGTTTGAGACCAGAGATCGGTGATGAGATGTTTGCATTATAGATAGCTTCTTTTGCGCCTCGAGTAATTTACTATGCTGTTCATAGCATCTTTCTTGACCCTCGAGATACGCAGATTCTTTTTGAAGCGCTTTTTGCTCAGCTAAGCGCAACTTTTCTTCCATCTCTGTTATTATCACATCGCAAGAATCACGGTATTTTTCTAATCGTGAAACTGTTTCCTTAGATGCAATAAGTTCATGTTCAAGAGTGGACATCTTTATCTGCAAACCGCCGACACCCCCATCTTGTTTGCTATCTTTTAGAACCCTTCTTTCGAGATCATCAATTCTCCTTGCTCTCCAAAGCACCTCGCACTCTAACCTTTCCTTCTCCTTGTTTTCTGCGACAAGCTTGGACTGCAGATCACGAACTTTTTCCTCCAGTTGAGAAACCTCACGTGCATATTCTTCGTTTTTGCAGACCAAGGTTGAATTCTGTCTTGAAAGAGAATCGTCCATACCAACTTCCGTTATAGAAAGTGAAGAGGCACAGGCTTTGGATTCGTCAGGTTGGTGAACAATGCTACGATTCGCTTTTAACATGGATAGTTCCGCTTCTAATTCTCGTTTCTGTCGCTGTAGCGACTCATATTTAGACTTGAACCCAAAGTTAGTTCTCTTTAGGGCAAGCAATTCTTTCCTGTCTTCTTTAAGCTCTTCTTCCCTTGCGGAGATTTGAGCTTCCAAATACGAAATTTTCTGACGTAAGGAGAGAATTTCTTCTTGAAGAGATTCTGCTTTATGTTTCGACTTGTTGAAATTTTGTTCCTGCGTCGATTCAAGAGCTTGACAGTCGGTCAACTGAGAACGCAACTTGCTGTTTTCTTGGAAAAGCCTCTTTACGTCGTCTTCTGACGCTGAGATACAACGGTCTTTTTCGTCAAGCTGCAGCTTAAGTTTCGCTAGTTCTTGCTTTGTACTTTCGCATTCATCCCGTCCACCTGAAATCCTCAGTTTATGTGATCTTAGCTCGTCCTCTAAGATTCTGATTCTAGAACTTTGTTCTTTTATCAGAATATCATTCTTAGCAACTTCTTTTTTGTAATTCTCGATCAAGGCTCGAAGACTGAACATTTGTCTTTGCACTTCAAAGAATTCTTCCTTGCTAAAACCCGCTCTTTTGTTGGCTTCGTCCAACTGAGATCTCAGTGTAAATTGTTCAATAATTGCCTTTTGATGTCCTTCCTCAGAAGTTGCCATCTTTTGTTGGCAAGCAGTGACACTGTTTTGTAATTCTTGAATCTGCTGTTGGGATGCATTCAGTTTTGCTTGCATTTCTGCTAGGTTTCTCTTAAGAGAAAACACCTCTTTGTCAGCCGCTTCTCTTTCTCTCGTAGCCGCTGTTAATAAGCTTTGTATGCTGTTCAATTCTTGACGTAACACAAAAACTTCCTTTTCCAGTTTTTGATCCTCACTGGCTAAGCTCTCAATCGAACTGGAAGACTCTTTTTCACCCTTCGACAGGCCTTTGTGTTCTAATAGTAGACGAGACTCCTGTAGGTTACGCTGTAAACTTAATAGTTCTTCATCCCTGCTCTTAAGCATTGCTTTGTGTTCTTGTATCTGTTGCTCGAGTTGTATTCGAACATTGTCCGCCTTATTAATCTCCATTTCTAACTTTAATATCTTATTTCGAGCCTCTTCCATTTCCCCTTGAACCCTTTCCAGCTGGAATACAGAATGACGATGTTCATCTTTTAGAGGAGTGAATTCTTTTTGGAGCGCTAGCATCTCATGTTCAATCTCGTTCTTTCTCGTTTGTGCAACGTTGTATTTAGTTTCCCAGTTCGATGTCTCGGCTCTAGAGGCGACAAGATCGTCTTGCAGTTCTGTCTGCTTCTCAAACATTGCTCGGTTGCTACTTTCCAAATCGGTGATTTTTGTTCTCTGCATTAGGACCTCTCTTTCCAGATTCTGAACTTTCTCTTGCAAAACAGTTGTCGAATGTTCAGTATTTTTCAGACGTAGAAGAGATTTATTCTGGGATTCAAGATTCCTGTTCTGCTCAACCATCTCCTTGTATTCCACTTCAAGCTTGTGTACTCTTTTCTTGAAAATATCAGCTTCATTCTCCAAGCTGGAGTGTCTTGTTTGAAGATCTTTAATTTCTCCATCTTTCTTGATGGCTTCAGTCTTTAGAGCGTTAATCATGCCTTCCAGATCAGCAATGCATTTGTCAGCTGTTACACGGTTTTCTTGATACATCAATGAGTTTTTCTTCCATTCGTCTATTTTTTCACATAGCGCTTCTTTCTCGCGGTTTTGTTCAATTAACTGCTGCTCCAACGACGAAACTCTTGCAAGAGAAGCTTGATATTCGAATTGAGCTCTATCTCTTTCAATCGCGATTTTTTGCATCTTAGTCTCATACTCAGTATTGGACGATGTCAGTGTCAATATCTCATCCTGTAAACGTCCTTTTTCGAGCTTCATTCTTTCGCAGTCCTCACGAGAAGTTGCCAGAGTTTGTTTAAGTGTTTCAATACTTTCTTCCAGATATAGCTTGCTAGCCTTTAACTGGTCAATCAGCAACATCTTTTCATCTATCTCCTTCTTCATAGCGTCCGCTCCGAGTCTCTGCTCTATAAGCTGTTTATCATTCTCCAAAAACTCTTCACGGCTACTCGTTATTCTTTGAAGAGCATCCTCAAGTTTGCGTTTCATAGAATTCTTCTCACGACTCTCATAATCATATTTTACTTCCAGGTCTGTTAATTTCCCATGTAAAGAAATTATTTCATCCTTGAGATCTCTCTTCTCCTGCTCATACTTCTCGATTGTCAGTTCACACTCTTGTAACTTCCTCTGTAGTATGCTGTTCTCACGGTTGCACTCCAAATTTTTTTGTTGCGCGCTATTTTTTTCCGTCTCCAGCCTTTTAATCTTGATCTTTCGTTCATCCAGTTTTTGTCTCAGCGATCTCTCTCTGTCTTCGCTTTGTTTGTACAGTTTCTCTGCTTCCCACACCGTAGCATCCCAAGACATTTCCAAACCATCGTTCTCATCGCGGTAACTACTTATCTCAAGTTTGGAAATACTTGCATTAGCTTCATCCAAGCTATCCTCGAGGTCTTTTGCCCTGGACTGACTTATCTCATAGTTGAGTTTCAACGAATCCAAATCCTGCTCCAGCGCTAACTTCTCCGTCTCTAAGACAACCTTTTCGTTCCTGGCCTTTTCAAGCGCGTTTTGCCTTTCTTTTAACTCCATGCGCAGACTTTCACAATTTCTAGCCATCTCGTGCACTTGGTTTTGCGTCACTTTAAGCTCCTTTTTCATCTTTGTGACACTGGCTTGGCAGCTTCCCAAATCATTCCTGTAGTTTTCTTTATCGCGTTGAATGTTTGATAACTGAGCTTCTAGGCTGGCTGTCTTGAACTTAGAAACACTAATTTCCTGTTCCAGTGCCATGACTGATTCTCTGAGCGCAAATACTTCTCCCTCGCGTTCCTCAAGTTTCTCTTTATATGAAGCCAGCCTTGCTTCATACTCGCTTTTTTCTGCTCTTAGCCCTTCTGTAGTCACCTTAAAAGTCATCAACTCGCTTTTTGCTCTCTCTAGTTTAGCTTCTGTAGATCTGACACTCATCTGAAGCTCTTCTACAAGTTGATCTTTCCTATTAATCGCTTTGTTAATAGTTTCATTCATCTTCTTTTCTTCTATAACTTTGCTTTCTAAGCGCATTATCTGCTCCTTGTCGCTTATCAGTTTATTGTTGCTCGCATCCAGCTGGTCTTTAAGCTGTGATCTCTGATCTTGAATGGTCTGAAGCTGAGACTCATATTTTGCGATTCTGGTGCGCATAACATGAAGATCTTCCTCAGCTTTCTCCTTAACTTGCCGGTAAGTCGAGACCTCTTGATCAAGCTCCGAGTTCCTCTTCTCAAGATTGTT
Organism: Siderastrea radians; assembly: GCA_964017195.1. Taxonomy (NCBI): domain Eukaryota; kingdom Metazoa; phylum Cnidaria; class Anthozoa; order Scleractinia; family Rhizangiidae; genus Siderastrea; species Siderastrea radians. Next base: position 35,894,237 of record OZ024895.1, read on the forward strand.
CAGTTTTTGTTCTCTTTCCTCTTTATCCAACACTGCTTCTTCTAGCTCTTGCTTCAAAAAAGACTTTTTGTTCTCTGTTTCTTCTAATTCATCAAGGAGGCCTTGGATGTCGTTTTTAGTAAGTGCTGACATCGACTCCAATGATAGAACTTTGCTCTTATACGATGCCAGTTCTTTAGCCAGTTCACTTGACCTTGAACGCTCGTCATTTAGCTCTCTTGTCTTGTCAGCGGCGACAGATCGCTTCAGACTTGACTCCATGTTAGCCATACGCTTCTGAGCCACGTTAAGGTCGGCCTCGAGCTGATCTTTACGTTTTAACGTCGTCACGTACAAGCTCTGTGCTCTGGTATATTCGTCTTGTTTTATCATAAGCTGGTTTTGAAAAATTTTGTTTTCTTTTTCGCTTGTTTCACGCGTCTCTTTTGCATTTTTAAGTTCCTCGCGAGAAGCTTCAAAATCAACGTTTAGAGCGTCTAGTTTTTCTTGAAGTTGTTTTGTCAGTGCTTCTTTTTCGGCGATCTCCTTGCGCAATTCCTCGTTTATACGCTGTTGCTCAACGAGTTGATTTTTAAGGGAAGCAGTGTCTTGACGAACTGCACCACAAGTTGCAGAGAATTCCTGCACTCTCAGCTCACACGCTGAACGCTGATTGATGGCTTCATCAAGCTCGGCTTCAAGCTTGGTTACTTTTTGTTGCAGTTCCATCGACTGGTGTTGAAAATCATACTTTTCGTGCTCACACGCGTTGTAAGACGCTTGCAATTCTGACAACCTTTTATAAAAGGACTGAATATCAAGATTCAGTTTCTCGTTTTCTTCCGAAGCCTGTCTGTTATCAGCTGCCGCATCGCGCACCTTTTTCTGCGCATCCAATAGCTCTTCTTGTAGCTCTCTTTTCTCTTCTTCTGTTATTTCAAGCTGTGCTTGAAGTTTGTTTACTTCGCTGTACAAAGACTCCGTTTTCATCTCGTAAGCGGATACCGATGCTCTTAGCTCTTCAATGGTCTTATCTTTGTTTGTGGATTCTCTTTTGTTCCAGTCTACCTTTCGTTGGAACTCCTCATGACGGCTCTGCGCCTTTGCAAGCTCTCTTTTCAGCTTTGCAACTTTCGATTTCTCCTCCTCCAGCTCCACTTTAAAGTTCGACTTCTGTTTTGAAGCGCTCTCCATTTGACCTTCGTACTTTAACAGTTGACTCTTCATAACCGCCATGTTTTGTTCAACTTCGCTGCTTGCATCTTCGGTCTTCTGCAGTAACCCCTTAATCTCTACAATCCTGCGCTCGGATAATCCAAGTTCCTCTTTCAGGTCATCTCTCTCACGAACTGCTGCTTCATAACTGCCCTCCATCTGACTAATTTTGATTAAAGACTCCTCGAGTTGTCTAGTCAGGTCTTCAATCTCTTCTTTAACGTGGGCAAAGGTCGGCTCCAATTGGGAGAATCTTCTTCCCTGCGCAAACATTTCCGACTCTAGTCCAGCAATTTTGTCTCGCAAGCTGGAGTTTTCCACTTCCAATTGCGTGACTTTCTCTAAGCTTTTCATGTTAGCATCTTCAACTGTCACTAATTTGCTTGTGACCGCAAACAGCTCTCTTTGAAGTTCATTTCTTTCGTTCCTAGTTGACTGCAAACTACTATCCAGCTCAGAAAGTTTTGTTTGCGACAAATTCATTTCTATTTCAGCTGTTTTACTCTGGTTTGCGTACAACTCTACTGACATTTTCTGTTTAGACAGCTGTTCTTTTAGATCTTCTACTTTGGAAACAAGATCCTTGTTTGCAGTTTCTAACTTTTCAATTTGGCGCATTTTTGTCGTAAGTTCTTCATTCGAATTGTCAGCCTGTCTTTGTAGCTCAATGATGTCTTTCTGTAGCAAAGAATGAACTTCTTTGTTTTTGCGAATTTCGTCGCGTGACTCGCCGAGTTGAATCTTTAAACTCTCTTTCTGTTTAGTTGTGTTTTGCAGCTGCATTTCCAATTTAGAGACCTGTAATTGGGATAAGAGAGACGTTGATGTAATACTTTTTAAAAGCAAAAGTATAGGCTTCTTTGAGGAGTACCGGAAGAGGGGTACCTCTTAGATTACGGGACTTTGGTTATTATTATTATTATTATTATTGTTATTATTATTATTGTTATTATTATTATTATTATTATTGTTATTATTATTATTATTATTATTATTATTATTATTATTGTTATTATTATTATTATTATCATTATTATTATTATTATTATTATTATTATTATTATTATTATTTAAAGACCTTGGGTGGAAGGAGACAATATCAAGTAGTAATATAAAGTTAATAGATTAAATAAAACTTAGCTTAGCAACTTTTTATGTTCACCATCTCTTGTTCAAAATCGCAAGTGGCTCAAACGATAGGAAACTGCGCGGGAAAATGCGCAATCGATTGGCTGATAAAACAGCACGTGTGCTCCTGATTGGCTGAGCAAACGCAGTAGGCTTACTGTGATTGGTCAGAGAACATTGTACGGTTTTTGAAGTCAGTGGAGAGGCCTCAAAACAGACTCAAAACCTAACGTACCTTTCAGTCTTATTCGCTAGGTGTAACGACGACGTACTATAGTTGTTTAATGAAAACCATTTCCACTTACCTTAATACTGTAGTTTTTGTTGCTGTTCAAAATCTCTCTCTGAAGTTTTTCACTCTCTGCTTGCAGCCCCGCCAATTTATCCTGCAACTCCACAAAATCTCTTTGTATAACTTCCTTTTCTTGCACAACAAAGTTGTAACTCTGTTCCCAGTGTGCTGCCTCCTGTTTTACCGAAAGCAGTTGTTCGCTTTCCTCGTCAGCGCCTCCAGAGACCACCGCCGTTAAATTGGAAGACATTTCTCTCTGCAGATTTACAAATTCTTTTTCGACCTCATCCTTCTCTTTTTGTAAAACGCTGATGGTGTTTTTACATGACTTCACTTCCCGCTCAAGATTCTCTTTCTCCCAGTCTCTCTCTGCCAAGCTGCGTTTAATCTTTACCAGCTCCTCTTGGAATTTTTTGCATTCGTTCGTTGATTCGTTTAATTGTTCGTCTAACGCCTCTCTTGCCTTCTGGAGATTCTCTATTCTGGTCTGAAGTTGGTTGACCTGTTCGAGATTATTGTTAAAAGAAGTTTTAGTTGGCCAGGAGCGATTAGAGACGGCTGTATTCGCAGGCTATTAAAAGTGGAACTTGTTAAAGAACGGGTCTAAAACTATATAACTCGATTTTTTTAAATTAATGTAGTAAAGTACCGTACAGTATATTAAAGCAAACCCGATGAATAGAACAATACCGTTATAATAAACAGTTACTTTAATTGTAATTTGCTCAATTCTGTGATAACTAATGGAAAATGGCGGGAAAGGAAAGCTTAGCGAGAAAAACTTTACTATTTGTCCTTGACACTTGCATTTTACCTTCTGGCGCAAATACAAGCTTAAAATCCGCTAATATCAAATGATAATGAACTTACTCAGGCTTCATCTTTTAAACGAAGGGCAACTTCAATTATTTAAGTGCAATACCGTCCTCTTAAAAAAAGACAAATATCAATCTTTTATTTTTAGCAAAGTAAACTGGAGCGAAAAACTTTTTTTCATTTGAATCGACAGTCTATGTGATTCGTCCTAAGTGTCAGCGTAACAAACGTGACCACAGGAAAGTACTGCTAAGTCGGCGTTCAAGGTAATGATCACATTTAATTAAAGATCTACAGTCATGACAAGATAACAAACACTACCACAGAAAAGTAAAGCTCGTTTTTTTAAATGGCTAGGGGTCTCGTTCGCAAACTCAATACTACGTCGTACAGCACAATAAACAGCACCATAGGAAATTATTGCTCAATACCTTTCATTTAGTTGTTCGTACGTTGGCTTTACAATTTTAATTCAAAGACGGAAAGTTAACTTAACAAGCTTTCCCTACCTGTGCCCCGTGTTCGGTTTTCACTATTTCCAGGTCTTGTTTAAATGTGCGATAGGCTGCTTCCAGATCACCAAACGTTTCCTTAGCGGTGGCGAGATGTTGCAATGTGGCGTCTGCCGCTCCAACCGACCGCTCAATTGAATTCGAGAAGCTCATTTCTTCTAAAGATTCCATGCGCGACGCACGCGACTGCTGCGACATCTTTCAAAGAGCGCTGGAGTGTCTCAACTAGGTATACGCATCTAGTACTTGCTATGATTTGAACTTTTTGAAATTCGTAAGCGCGTTAAACGCGTACGTGCATTTGCTAGATGCAAAACCTGTAGCTGTGTGGTCAATTAATATCCAAACAGACTGCTTTTGTTGAAGGACGCTAATTTAGCTTAACTAAAAAACCAACTTTTCAATAGTCACTCTTAGCAACAATTGTTCCCCAGGACATTGAACGCAAAGAAGACAAAGGGTCCTGGTCCCTTAAGAGTTGGTGCGTCTGGACACCTTTTTAATCGCCAAAGCTTGACGCTCAAGCCACAACTGTTTGTAAATAAACATGTGGATTAGAGAGAAGGAGTTTGATTGGTCGCAACCAATAAACATAAATATCAACACAGACATAAACAAATCAATCTATAGGTTATACTTATGGATGTCCATCTTTGATTTCTAGCACCTAGATAAGTGCTATACTTAGACAGGATAGCGTATCTTACATCGTAAACTCCCGAAAGAAGGAAAAAAAATTGACTGTCTGCTAATTTTGAAAGTAGCGATCGTCCGAAAGTAACGATCTCAGGAGAAACTTCTCTTTGCAGTACTGCCTTGTGAAAGAAAGAAAAAATGGCGAAAATGGTACATTCTGACTAGCATCTAACAACACCAAAAAAGCTACTTTGGCTATGAGTGCCGAAAAAAAAAGATTTCTTCGGAAAAAACTTTAGTAATTACCTAAGCACCATAATACGTATATTGTCTTTAGTCTTAAGTATTTTCCACTATTTTATTACTCAGATAACCGACCCCCAACTGGGCCCACATATATGTGTAACCTGGAAAATTAGCGATGGAAAAAGGTGGCTGACTGATCCGAAACTTCGTTAAGTCGAAGTCGCTTACTTTTTTATTGAATGTTTCTAAACATTGCCATAAAAACAGCGACGATGAATTGCAATGTGATAGGACAACTACACAACTTATTATTTCGTTTCCAGGCTTCCACTGGCTTCTTTCCCGCAGCACTACCCGCTATCCTTTGCCAGTGTACTTTGTTCCGCCATGTTGCACGTGTGCAAGAAAATCTTGGAAAAACAAACGTTGGAGGTATGTTCTTTTTCTTTGTACCTCTAAGCTCTAATTGAAGGTTAATTGTGCACTTGACTTTATGCACTCTCCAAGTCAAGATTTGCTAAAAACGTTCTAAGCTTAAATTTTACGTACTTAACGCTTAAATAAGGGTTTTGATATTGAGACTCTGAACCATTCAGATGAAAACAATTCTGCTCATTCAGTATGTTTTCCTGCGGTGCTGTTTGTTTGTTTGTTCGTTTGTTTGTGTTTTTGTTTTTTTATGGTGTTCTTGGAAAACTTGTGTTCAAGTTTTGAACACGCTTGCACTTTTATGTTGGAAATTCTGGTGAGGTGGCAAAACGGACTAAAAACAAAAGCAAACAAACAATAAACAAAACAGGCAAATAAAAAAACTACACTAATGTGGTTCTAGTTAATATCCATACCCCTGCTGCAGATCGAGAGACTGGAAATTTCAGGAGTTTGGCACCATTTTATACTGTATATGCCATATTTAATGATGACAATCATACTGCCTGTTTAGGACAAGTTTAGACCCTGTTTAGGACAGAATCTCACAGAATTGTGACAGAGAGGCCAAAACCCATACCCTGTCCAGTGGGATCCACCCCGGGTTGCAATTACACATATCATAATGAAGGGGGGGGGGGGGCAGGTAAGCCTTCAACCTCTTGCTTCCTGTAACATTATACTCCCAGTTCCCTTTGCACTTTTCCCTGTTACAAAGTATTACACAGTGAATTATACTGCATATTTTTTTGTGAGGGAGGTGGGGAGGTTATAAGAGAAATTCTCTCTCTGGCTGGTATGCTATTTTCTGGAACCACACAGTGGGTGTGAACCAAACCTACAAATGCAATCTTAAATTTTTTTGGCTTATAAACTGTCAAATCAAATGAAATTTTCAAGAAGTGAAAGAGATTGACAGATTCTGTCTATCCAGGTTATAAATTAGTGCCAGTCAAAGGGAGGCTCGTAAGTTCTACATGCTCTAACAAACCCACAAATCCGCAATTAAGGAAGTTTGTTAATCACGTTTATCTAAACTGGACCTTTATGTGAATAGATGAGCTAACCCAGTTTGCTGTTTTGTTTTCAGTAAGAAAGGTGGGATGGTGGAAAGATGTGTTAACATTGCTAGTAATCCACTGGAGTTTTGGAAGCTGTTTCGATGGTAGGCTTTACTTAACCTCAAGCAGGTTACTTTTAGTAGCTTATTATTTCCAGATCATTTGGCAAATAATTTTATTTTGCCTGTGAACAGGCTCCTTAATGGGTAATATTAGGCACAAGAAAAATTGGCAAGCAAACTGGGAGGGGAGGGGAGCAGTGTGGAGCTACCCATTCCATAACTGCAGTTTCAAAGCAAACTCTGCAGGTTCCATTGCCCCCATTCCTCCCTGTTTCCCTCTCCCCTTGCTGTGTCTTGTACAGTTTCCTTTAGTCACCAATTCTTCTTGCACCCCTAAATTCCTTGCTGTGGAGCCTATTTTAATTCACAGACCATGTTTGTATCGTGTAAATGTTGCAAAATCGAAAGAAAAGAGTGATAAAAGAACGAACATACATGGGGCCCTCTTATATTTGTACTGGGATGTAGTGGTTGTAGGCAAGGTGCAGTTGTGAGGGCTCTCACTGATGTGACCTTAACATGTGGATTGATTGCATGTCAAGTTTGTTGCTGTGTTTTTTCTGAGAGTTTTTTGTGAGGCTCAGTGGTTATCCTACTCCTCAAAACCTGGTCGCATTTCTTTTAGACAATTCATTTTCAGAGATAGTATATTTAGATTGTTAGGATTTTATGCTAGCTGGAACACAAATTTATGTGAAAACAGATTGGTCAATGTTTATTCTCTATCTGTAAAGTTAAAAAAAACTGAAACACAATCTGAATCCAGATTCAGACACCAGTTTGAACAATCGACTTCATGGATCCTTCAGATTGCAGTCTAAGATTGGTTGCATCCACATGAAATGGAAAATTAAATTTTTGATCACAATCTTGGCTAAAAGGAATGTAACCTTGATTTTGAGGACCTGGATAAAAACCACCTGTGAGAGATGTGGATTTCCTCTTGTAGTGCACACATTTATTTGTTTGTTTGTTTATTTAACTTTAAATCTAAGTGTAACAACACTTTGTCATGTAAAAAAATAGTATGAAGTAATGTAAAGACCAAGTATACTTAATTCTAGCCAAAAAGAGTATTGCTACAGGAATGGAATGGCAGTTCTTAACAGGTCATCATTACATTTCAGCTCTAAGCTAGTCCAGTCCATTAGCCTGCGTGCAGACGTCTCCTATTTCCTTCCACCCGCGGAAAAGGGCGGAAGGAAATAGGAGACGTCTGCACGCAGGCTACCAGTCCATTAGCGTCGAAATTTACGAATAATCAATATCATGACAAATCGCGTAAAAGCACCAAATTTGGCATAGTATGTCCTTGAGGGCTTATAAAACAAATTTAGAAGGGGTGCCACGTGATCCGAGTATCCGGGGGGCCACAGCACTCAAATTAATTTTCGGAGAAACCTGAGAGAATTCAGGCTTGAACGGGAATTGAACCCACAACCTCTGCGATACCGGTGCAGCACTCTAGAGCACTATGATTATTTCATACGTTAATGTTCATTTCTCCATCTACGGGATAAATACCCTCTGAATTGACCAGCTCCCATGAGTTGGCTTGATAGCTCAGTTGGTAAGAGCGCTACGCCGGTATTGCAGAGGTTATGGGTTCGATTCCCGTTCAAGCCTGAATTTTTTCAGGTTTCTTCTTTTCAACTGCTTAAGTAAAGTTGAAACACCTTCACTGCGATGATCTTCATGTAATTCTAAAATTGGTAACGTTCAGTTCAAATTGCCATGAGTCGTATGTCACCAGCGAGTACCATAAGAAGATCACATGCTAAGCTCTCTTTCACGGTAGTCAACCAGCTCCAACGATAAGTCACCGCCTTTTCCAGCATCGTATGTTTTGCTTTCTTTTTTGTCTTGCAGTTCTTAACAGTACACCGCATCGGGTTAACTTAACATTGCTTATACCGATAACATTAATCTAATCCCTCCCTCTGAGAAGACAGGGGCACCCAATGGTTCGTTTTCGGAGGAATATCTGTTTGGCAGACCGAAGTCGCCTGAGATATTCGGATGTAATCGAAGGACCCGGTGGAAAAAGGGCATAAGTGACGATTTGTGGTTAAAATCGAAATTGCTCCTATTTAGCTGAACATTGGCACACAGGCTGGTTTTCATGTGAGGAACGCTGTTGCGACTTATTTCTTGACCTGAGATCTAAAATTTGAAGAATTAGCGTATTACTTTTGCGTGAAAATTGTTGTTGAACTGAACTCGCTCAAGTGATGCGTGAAAGATTTCTTTTGTTCTCTGCCTGAACTAAAACAAAGGAATTCAACCTGGAATCCGCGGTCCTGTTGTTTTCTTTGTGTCAGTTTTAAGCAAAAGTAATACGTTAATTCTTCAAATTTTAGATCTCAGGTCAAGAAATAAGTGCGCAACGGCGTTCCTCACATGAAAACCAGCCTGTGTGCCAATGTTCAGCTAAATAGGAGCAATTTCGATTTTAACCTCAAATCGTCACTTACGCCCTTTTTCCACCGGGCCCTTCAGTTGTCTGGCAAGTTTAATTTTGTTTGCGTTACATGATCGAGTTTTTATTACCTCCGTTTTAGATGTCTGCGTTGTACTGGAACTAGTGTTTGAAAGTGAAGAGACTGGGTTCCATCGTCCTTCTTTCGAATGATTCGATACGAGTACGGACGTTCGATTGGAGCTCCTGCAAAAAGCGAAGTAGAATTGCGATGCAAGAGCCAAATTTCTAGCAGGAAAGTTTGTTTCCACGGTTTGCAAAGTGCCTGGGGCATCATGAAGCCCAGGAAGGCTCAATTGGGCGCTTTAAGTCTCAAAGAACCGAGCTTAGGGCATAACAGAAAGCCCAGATTTGTACATCGTGAAGAGTCTCCAGCAGGGAACAAGGTACAATTCTGTGAGTTTCGGCATTAAAAGCAACGGCATACAAAGTTTTCGGCGGAGATTTTTGCCTTGCTGGAGACTTGTATTGCTATGGCTAGGCCGTATATCTTTCCCGCTCAAAGTGGTCACAAATTTCCCAGAATGCATTGCAAGGAAAAGAAAGTTTAATCTTTGACAACCTGCGAACTGGATACGTCTCTTCACGAGAAACAAGCTATTGCAGACGATAAAAGCGGGATAACATTGTAGAAAACAAGAATTGCAAGCTGCTCATCGAGAAAAATGAACTATTCTGATATCTGTGTTGTTTCCATAACAGTTTACACAGGGACTTTGCCAGAATTGTAGCACGTATTGACATTGTCATGTTATAAACATTGTTCTGTGAGAAATATTCTAGCGGACGGTCAGCAAATCAATTATTCGCATAAGTATCTACTACAGAGTTGGGAATGCAACTAGGAAGATGGACAAAAACTGTATTCGCCAGAATCGTGAGTAGAACCTTCACATATTTCTTTCATGCTTTGCTGTGGTTTGAGAATTTCGATTCGTTTTGTCGCGTGCGAACCAAACAAAGGCCGTACTGTACTCATCTCACTTTGCTTATGAAACATATTCGTTATTATTTTGAAAGGTGATCGAACAATGTTTTGTTTCATGGGGCTTCGTTATATCACAACAATTATTTGTTGATTCCTTGTCTTCTGAGATATCTCTACTCTGTTTACATTGTGACATGTCAGCGCGTTGTAGCGCGAAAGATTGTACCTTATCTTCCTTGCTTTCACACGTTTTAATTTCTGCTATACATTCCATTGTGTAAGAAATTCATGCATTAGACTTTATTTCAGCGAGCAATATTAAATGGGGATCAACTTGTTTTAAGATCTACATTCTTTCCTATCATAGATTCCTTTTTTTTTTCTGAAACACTTTTTGTTGTTAACTGTTATAACTACCGGTATTTCCTGAATGAAGCAAGCATTGTAAGGCTTTTTGCTAATATAAGCAATCATTACCATGAATTTTCTTTATGTTTACTCCTTGTTTGTACTCTCGCTGTCACAAATTATTTTATTATAGTTGTCCAAGAAACTTTGAACCCTAAGTCATCTGTATCTTTAAGCAAACCTTAACCCTAAGCAAACTTAATAACCCTAAGCACACATTAACCATAAGTAAAATTTAACCCTAAGCATATCGTAACCCTAGGAGAAATTTAACCCTAAGCGCACCGTAACGCTAGGTCAAATTTAACCCTAAGCACACCGTAACCCTAGCAAAAATTTAACCCTAAGCGCACCGTAACCCCAGGTCAAATTTAACCCTAAGCACACCATAACCCTAGGAAAAATTTAACCCTAAGCAATCCGTAACCCCTAGCTCAAATTTAACCCTTAACACACCGTAACCCTAGCTCGAATTTAACCCTAATTAAGCTTGCCATTACATGTGAATGTTGACCCCAAGGTCAGTCTTAACTGTGAGTTATTTGGTGATAAAGGGAAGAAGGACGATGGAACCCAGTCTCCTCACTTTCAAACACTAGTCCCAGTACAACGCAGACATCTAAAACGGAAGCAATAAAAACTCGATCATGTAACGCAAACAACATTAAACTTGCCAGACAACAGTTATTGCAGTGAAAACTATAGATTTCTGTGGCGAAACATCACCTCACGGGTTTTCTTAAAAAGGTGACTGATTAATTCCTTTTATTTTCGGAGGGACAAATATGTCATTTAGAGTGTAAAATAAGGTCAGCTAGCTAGCATTTTCAGAAAGACATTAGCAGCTCGGAAATTCGCCGGATGGCCCGCCGATTCCGTTTCCAAAAATTGTCTGCGTCTTAACTGATTTTCAGCTAAAAACGCTGAACAGTTCAACCCGTATTAGCTCACGCAAATATGCCCCTAAAAAGCTTGGTAACAATCTTAGAAACCAGAAAATGATATTTCAAGTATTTTGCTTAAAGTTTCTCTTTGGGTGCCCCTAAGAAAAGACGCCGAGGTCTGCAGAACAGGATTTTATTGTATGTTTCAGGCAAGCGTTCGCCTGAAAAACGCGTAAAACATTAATCACACTAAATTACTTGCGACTATTAGATTCCGAATACAATGCATAAACGGAGAGTGAAAAGGCCTAGATCCGGCGATAAGCTCAATCTTTCACCCTAGAATGGCAAGGGACGTAAATAATTACCATCTTAGAGTTTCAGTGTTGGTCTTTTGAATAACGCATAGATCAGAGGGGATGGTTATTGTAATAGGCCAGAATCTTCTCTGACAACATTACGTGTTCTTCACCATTAACGTAAAAAAAGCTGTTGCTTCGTTATTTTATTTTTACCATCACATGTATTTGTTTTTCCTCTGAATGTAGCTAGCAGCCTTAGTGGTTCACACCTACAACCGCCTGCAGAACAGGCGTTTTTAATTAATGCCTGTCATGCGTGCAGGCTCCTATTTACACCTGAGAGAGAATGACAGATTAACCCATAGAAATCCCCTTCTCCAGTTTGCTGAAAACATTCTGAAGTTTGCCAGGTCATTCTAACTAACTGATGCCTTTTGATGTTTTTGTTGTCATGCGTTGTCGGCCTTTATCTTTTATAATGATCGATCTCGAGATCTACAGTATGCGTGGCTGAGTGATCACAAATTGAATTATTGAATGTGTTGGTTTATTTGTAACATTTTTTTAATTAGAAAAGAAATTTCTCTCCCAGTCATGTCTTTGTCAAAAGAAAGCTTGAACTAAGACTTAGATAAGCTGCTTAACCCATTTGGGATAAGCTTTATTTTCCATTAGTCCAGCTTATGTTTGTTGTCCACCAGTCTCGGCCAGTAATCAATTTAACCACAGGATACCCAGGCTGACATGAGCAGATCTCTTGGTAGACTGTGGATTTGATGTGGCAAGTAACTCTAATGACTGTTTATTATCATTTGTTCCATTCGCTGATGAAATCAGTTAAAAAGTTCCCTACAATAATTCTATTTTGCTATTAGTGATTTGTTAGTGAGCCTGGTTGTCCCGTGACCAAGTTATTGACAATACATTTGCGTTCCACGGCCCCCCGGATGCTCGGATCTCGTGGCACCCCTTCTCAATTTGTTTTATATGGTCTCAAGGATATGTGTGCCAAATATGATGCTTTTATGCAATTTGTCACGATTTTTCCCTTAAAGGACCGGACTAAGCTAAGTATAGAGTACTTGGATGATTTTTTTTACATGACAACATACATGCATGTGGAAAAGGAACAATTAAAGACAATGAATTACTATATTTTTGTGATGTGAAGTACGTTAAAATTACTTTACCATTTGGAATACTTGACATGTATTCACATGTTAAGTTGGAAGAGCACTTAAAAGGAATTAAATAAAAACTGTGTCAATTAGTTTTGAGAATCCTGCAATGGACTAACATTCCAGAAATTCAAGTAGCAATTCTTATTGTCATAAAAAAATGGCCTTTAAATTGGCTTCGTTTATACCTTGCAATTGGTTGGTACGTACAGGCCCTCCAATTACAGTTTTCAGTATTAAAAAACTGATGCATCAAAGTTGGGACTGATAAGGTTTATTTATCCTGTTTTACAGATCAGACACACAAAGGAAGACAATCAAGCATCAGTAGACAGGATTCGGAGGTTATCTTTAGTACATAGTGCTGCATGTTGTACTTTGTATTCCAGCTCTTGAGTGAACCAGGTAAACTGAACTGGGACCAGTTGCTCAAAAGAGAATTAATCTAATCTAGGATTAGAGTAAAGCCCAAATTCAATTTTGTAACTTTTAAACAAAAAACTATGCTTTTTTACTTTTTAGTTTGTGATACTTTGTTTGGCTTCCCTGAAAATGTAGTTTAAAATTATTAAATAAAATTGATAGGATAACTTCTAATCTTTGGTCAACATTTAATCCTGGGTTAGAGGTAATTTGCTTTTGTTCAAAAGGGTCCAGTTGTATAAGCCAAGTTCTGCTTCATTTAGCTAATTTAGCTCAGACAAGCAATCTGCCCTTTAAACAAATTATTTTCTGAAACAATTTGGAGCCAGCATAGATATGCATTTTACACATACATTTGGCAATTTACTTACAGACTTTTTTTGACTGAATGGCTGACTGGTTGGCTGTCTGACTACAATGTAGTTGACTGGCTAATATATGTAGTCTGACTGACCCATGCCTGCCTGCTGATTGCCTGCCCAGCTGATTGGATCTGACTGACTGGCCTACTTGCCGGTCCATTGAGATTTGGTTGACTGACTTAATAACTGACTGACTGACTGACTGTCCTGCCTGATTAACTGACTGACTGACTGACTGACTGGCTGACTGACTGACTGTCCTGCCTGATTAACTGACTGACTGACTGACTGACTGACTAGGCAACCTACCTAGTGACTAAACCAACAATTTGGTTCACTGACTGATGGATGAACAGAGTGACTGGTTGTTGAACTGATTGTTTGACTGCCTTAATACTGGTTGATTGGTTGCTTGTCTGGTGCACTTTCTGACTAACTGAAGACTGCCTGACCCATTTATTGGTTGACTAATGGACTGCTTGGTAGACTGAGTGATTATTGACAACCCCACTGACAACTGATTGGTTGACTGAAAAACTGACTAATTGATGGGTTAATGACTGGCTGAATAACTGAGTCTGACTTGCTGAATGGTTGAGTGTGATGTACTGACTGACTGACTGACTGACTGACTGGCTGACTGACTGACTGATTGGTTTACTGACTTACCCATTGGTTAAGTGTTTGGTTGACTGATGGATCAGTCAACTAGCTGATTGTCTGCCTGATTGGCTACTGACTTACTGGCGGACGTATGGACTGGATGACAGACTATCTAATGGCCTGATAAGACTGACTGACGGTTCAAAAGATTGTTTGATCTAGTGACTGCCTGACAGACTAACTGACTTACTAATTGATTGAGCAATAGCCTGGCCAGCTGTTGGGGTGACTTACTAACTGGTGGACTGACTGACTGACTGACTTACTGACTGACTGACTAACTGAATGAGTGGTACAGCTGTAGCTTAAATTGCCTGAGTCAGACTGGTTGTTTGATCCATTGTCCAGCTTGCTGTTTAATGGAGTGACTGAGAAGCTGGCTGGGTAATTGGTTGGTTGGTTGGTGACTGGCTGACCAATGGATTGGTTGGTTCAATGACTAATGAACTGATTAATGGAGTAACTGACTGGCTGATTGACTGACTGTCTGAATGTTGACTGCCTGCTGGCCTGCCTGGCCTTACTGGCTGGCTGGCTGGCTGCAAGACTGTTAACTGATAGACTGGTTGGCCAACCGATTGATTGAATTACTGAATGGCCAACTGACTGAGTGATTGACTGACTGACTGGCTGACTGACTGATTGACTTAGAGACTTCCAGCCTGCCTGGCCTTTCTGGTTGGCTGGCTGCCAGACTATTAACTGATAGACTGGTTGGCCAACTGATTGTTTGAGTGAGTGACTGACTGACGGATTGACTGACATGTTGAGTTTCCAATTAAATGGTTGGCTGATTGACCAACTGAAAGAGCGAGTTTCTGAAAGAGAGGGCTTATTCACAAATTCACCAAAATACATAAATTATTAAATACAAAAGTTATTAAGTACTAAAATACAGATAGTTGAAGGTTCGGTTCCACCTGCAAATAGCAGAAGCTAATTGAGGCAGGCGGAGCTACAAAGGTACAGCAATCAAATAAGGATAAATAACTGACTGACTGACCAGCAAACCAACTGATCCAGTCTTTGACTGACTGGCCAACTAATTAGTTGCCTAACTATCTGATTGGTTGCTTGACTAAACAGCTTTCTGACTGATTAACTTACTAATTGACTGTCTGACGGTATGGTTGAGTAGATGACCCAGCTAACATTGACTAATTGTTAATTTTACCGTCTCATTAACAACTGACTGGTTGACTGACAGACTGTCTGATTAACTGGTTGATTGAAACACTGACTGACTAAACATGTTGATTAATTGATGAAGTGACCGACTGTTGTACTGACTGACTGACTTTCAGTGACTGATCACAAATTGTTTAACTGATTGTCTAGCTTGGTTGACCAACTGACTGATTGATTAGGGATTGGTGGACTGATGCACTAACTGCTTGACAGACTGAGTGGCTGTGTAACTGATTGGTTAACAGTCTTTCTGATTAACTGATTGGTTTACTGATTAACTGACAGACTGACTAACTGATTGATTGAGTGACTGAGTGGCTGACTGTCTGACTGACTGACTGATTTGTTGAATAACCAACTGATTTGTTTACTGGCTGCTTGAGTGGCTGAGGGGCTGCCTGGCTAACTGCCTCATGTCTGTCTGATTAATTGACTGACTTGGTAACTGATTTGATAAATCACAGAAATATGACTGATTGGTTTTGTGACAAACTGACTGAAGGACTAATGAGCTGACTGCTTAGGCAAAATTAATCTAATTGGTACATGTACACCATTGACTTCTTAAGAAATGTTTTGATTGATTGACCCACTGATTGGCTCGATTGCTTGTCTGTGCTATTTACTGTGATGAGCACATTTCAGATCTCTCTTGTGTTTCCTCAACCGTGAAAAAAAAAAAGATGACATTTTTGCCACACTATCTCCTCTGCAAAATGACATCTGAGCAAGTGAACTTGAAAATTCTATATTGATAATGTGGCATGGCCAGTGTGTCTTTATTGGCTCCTTGTTATTCAAATTCATTTAAGTACTACGTCATTCATGTAGAATTTTGTGTGGTTGCTCCTTGGACATTGTTTTGCGAGGTGTGATGGAGTGGGCAAACTTAGTGATCTGTTTTGCAGTATTATCTTCAAATTTGGTTTACAGCTTGGGAAATATTGTTATCCAACACTGCAGCAGAATGTTTCGTTTTCTAAATTTTCTTCACTGTAGGGAGATTAACACTGTGTTGTTTTATTACTTACAATGAATTGGGTGTCATACAACACGCCATAAGAACAACACTTTCGATTTAACAACTGAGTTGATAAGATAAATTGGCCAACATGAAATTCAAAAGCTGACATTTTGAGCACTAGCCTTTCATCAGAGCAAATGAAAGAATTGTGGGTTGTAGGTGGTTTATATATGAAATGGCAGAGCTAAGCAATTGGTGGAAGTTTGACAACATAAAAACAAGAATATATTAGTCATCTGAATGAAAAGCATACGTTGATTCCATGAAAATTGATCATGCCAATCGAAAGATGAATTTTTGCTCTAAATTTTTAGGACTTTCAGTATTGCCCTGATGTAGTGAAAGATCACTACATCAGGGATCATTCTAACGGTAACCATCACGTGTTGGTTAGAATGATTAAAAAGATTCAGCAAATTTATCTCAGATACCGGTAATTTTCACCAAAAGCAGAGTAGCAAAATTGGTTCTTTCACCACAACCTCAGAATTGAATTCGGCTTCAACTCTTATAAACTACTTGACTAAAGAAACATATACTGAAATGCCGTTAAACATACTGAAGAGGAAGCAAAGATTGTGATCATAATATACTGACTAATAAGCATTTCCTGTGGGGAGAACTTTGACTTTCATGATGATTTCAGAACCAAAACCTGTCTATTTTGAATTACCTAACTCAGACATCAAAAATTGAAATTCTACTTGTTTTCAAATTGATAAAACAAAATTGAATAACTTCAACTTCTTCAATTTTCTGCTGCTGTGTTGGACAGCCTTGACGCTATTACAAGTGAACTGATATTTCCTACTGCATTTTTGTAGACTTAACTTTGTTACATTAAGGTGACTTAACTGTATGAAGAAGCACTTTGGAGAGATTCTGAAAGCACTCTTAGGCTTTTCAGTCCCAAGCGTGACCAATCTAGGCAAAGTTACCATACATGTTTAAGCAGACAGGTAATGGGAATATAGAAAATCATCAACTACCAAATATTATCTTGATTTTCCAGTTATTTTCCAATTATCAGAACTTTCTTTAAAAGAAACACCTGGTAACCAGAATGAGAATTTATGGTTTGATCTTGGGGCTGCAAAGCTTAAGTTCACAGTACCGTTAAAGTCTTGATTAAGCTTTGTTGTGCAAGGATTGGCTTTAGTAAATGGTTTGCTTTCCTTACATTGTAAGCCATAAATTTGTGCGACACGAAACACAATTTCAGGTTTCTTGTTGGCAGTTGTTCTTGTTGTTGTCATGCAGAAGTCACAGCATCATGGAATGCTTTTCTCTTTGCGTGACTGTCCCAAAAATGACTGCGAACGAGACTATACAACTTTGGCACAGCTTAGATCCATTAAAATTTGTTTTTCATGAGATTTGTCACCAAAGCACATAGTATTATGGTAAACACTGACACGGGAAACAAGCCATTTATTACTAAGTCCAGTGTCTAAAGGCACCTTCATAGGAAAATTGAAGTTTGAAAATTTGTGTTAGCAAGTACAATTTGGTATATGTGAGGGTCGCAACAACAGTTTGCAAACATGTTGGCAAACTGTTTTTGTAACTTTCACATTTTCCAACTTGTTAATGCTAATGCGAGTTTCCAAACTTAAGCTTTTCCTGTGAAGGTGCTTGTTTGCATCTCAAGGCTCTGTTAGACTTTATCAAAGCAGAACTTGGCTTATTTTATTTTGTTTACCTGGTTCACTCAAGTAGTTGGATTACAAAGTAAATGGCACAGGTGCTGAAGATAACAGTGTTTTATTGAGAAAATAAAAGTTGTCCCTGTTGTCTTTATTTTACCGAGAAAAAAAGAATAAAAAAAGTAATCTAGCCAATCGTGTCCCCGCTTATCGGGCTGCCCCCACTCTGCCCTGAGTTGGTGTTGCTCTTCTGTCCTCATTTAATATTCCAACTTTAAAATCCTGGTCTGTTTTATCTGATGCCTTCATTCAAGCTAGGGGCAGTTGGACACTTAGAAAATTTGTCCGTTTGTTCTCAAGTGGAGAGGACAGCGTCAAGGAAAGTGAGAGTTTGCTTCTCATGTCTCCAGGGTCTCATTAAGTTATGTCACAATACCACACCCATGTGAAATTAATTTGGAGTTAAAATATGCCAAAGTGATTAATATTCCAAATCGTAATTTGATTGAAGGTGCGTGTCTGCAAGTCAATATATCATTAAGCCCCGGCCAAACGAGGATGAGAGTTGATAAGAGTTGAAACTCTCACTCTCGTTTGGCATGGAACTCTTATCCACTCTCATCGACTCTCATGCACTCTCATCGACTTTGAACGTGTTCAAATTTTTCATGAGAGTCGATGAGAGTTTTCTCTCGTTTGGCACCCATTTTCGAGTTGCATGAGAGTTTTTCGGTCAGCGGGTGGCCGTAAACGTCCAGCGGGCTCAAAAATACGACCTGTCGCCAGCATCACGCGATCGCATCACGCAACGAGTCACAATATGGCGGCGGAGTCGGTCCAAAAGGAGCAAAAGAAAACCCCACGAAAAAGTTGGACCCAAAGTGATATTTACCGCCTCATCGACTTATACGAGGAACGAACTTGCCTATGGGATGTGTTTTCCAACGACTATCATAACAGGGAGGTCACCGGGAAAGCGAAAAGTGAAATGGAGGTAAGCAACTTTTTTGTTAATGTTTAAGTTACGATCAAATTATCTCCTATTTTTTTCTTTAATTAGTGTAAAAGCCTTAAACCGTTTTTGTTAAATTTTAATAGCGTCCGAGATTAGGGGTTGGCTTCCAGCAAGGAAGGGAAACCAATACATTAAAAAAATGGGGTTTAGTTTGTCGCGCTGTACATTGGAAATCAACTGTTAAATGCAATCTAAAATTGACATTGGTTAAGCTTATATTAAATGAGCAATACTGGAGGCCCTATGCGCCAACTTGGCGCCAGGGGACAGGTGAAGGTGAAGGTGACTGGAATAATTTTGTTCGTATACAAAAACTATATAGACACCTCAATATTTTGTATAAAACCAACTAATTTTTAAAGAGTACTAGTAGCACTCAAGACAATATCCCATTCTTGCTTTAAATTATTGAAAATAACAACACATGATATTTGTAAAAAATAAAGGCATCTCTGATTTGTTCGCCACTGAAAACATGATATTTTGCTCAAACTCGTCTAATAATTTTTACTTATTTTATCTGTTTCAGAGTATTCTCGGATTAGAGTGGAAAGAAATATATGCCCAAATAAACTCCCTAAGACAGGTCCTTGGCCAAAACATTAAAAAGGTGAACACTGTCAAGTCTGGACAAAGCACAGATGAGCTCTACACCCCAACTTGGGCATTTTGGAATGCACTACAATTTCTTGTGCCAGTTATGAATGCCAAACCAAGCAAGGATACTCTGAAGAGTAGTGTAGAAACTGTACCATCAGATTCTAATGATCTTCAGGAGCCATCCGCAAAGTTGCCGACTAAGAGAAAATTGCAACGTGGGATATCTGACCAGCAACAGTTATTGATGAATGAGTGCATCCGTGTTCTGAAGCAACCAGATCAGCCAGATCAAGACACAAGCTTCGGTCTGTATGTGGCTAAAAAACTGCAAGGATTCGACCGCCGAACAAGGATGATAGCTGAAAAAAAAAATTTCAGACATTTTGTATGACCTGGAGCTAGCTGAGCTTGAGCAGATATCTGCAGGTGATGGCTTTAATTTTACTGGACACCCAGCTGTTTCAAACATTACACCACCTCACTTAAATATGGGTACATCTGGTCTGACCACATTATATCCATGGCCACAACAACATCGACACGAATGTTGAGTATTAAAGTCATTTTTATTTCATCGAGACATTTCAGTAAAAGTCTTGGTTTTTCGAAAAAGCAATTATTACGATATTTATTATAAATTACAATGTTCACGTATCTTTATCACATGTTTCAAGTCTTTTCAAATATCACTTTAAACCTTAAAAAACATTTTTTGTTATTTATAACAACCTTGTATGCAACCAATATTGTTCTCATGTACCTTACAGTTACAAACTGTTTTGACATCATTACTTAATTCAGTCAATTTATCAATGTCATGAGAAATTAATACCCTTACGGCGGTCGTCCCTTAACTACATAATGGATGACTTCTAACCGTCATATGTTGGCCTCCCTTAGTATCCTGGGTTTAGTTTTTGGCCATGTTTTTTCTATTTTAAGCTTGCCTTTATTTTTGGTAGTGATGACCATATTTAGAAAGTCGCGTGACCAGAACAAAAAAACCCTAAAAACTCACACAGTTTAAATTTTTCTCCGTTCAAATCAACACCACGGGTAGATAGCATTTAGAAGCAAAATCTGTAGCATGGACGTCATACAGTTTTTGTTGTGTCCTGATTTTAAAAATAATGTAAATTTCAGCAAATCCATGCTACAGATATGGTCATGACTATCAATAATGAAGGCAACCTCCAAACCCAGGATACTAAGGGAGCCCAAGATGTGATGGTTAGAAGTCATTCATAAAACATTTGGTAGTTAAGGCCCCCCCCCCCCCTTATTAAATGCATTAATTCAAAAAACTCTTTAACGTTCCAGTTGAGAACGATGTATAAAAATTGTGCAAACCAGAAATAAAAGACATCTTTTTGTGCTTCTTTAAAAGCTGACTCACAATGTTTAATGGTTATCTATTATTTATACTCTGAATTACTTTAATTTTGGCTTAATAACTTGTTGCTGCCCATTGTTAGAAATGTAAACTGCTATGAGTTTACCAAGAGACAGTTATTCAAGTACCGGTAAGTTTCGCCATCTGCACTAAAACTTGATATTTTACATAAGAACAAGGTCAGGGCTCAAAATGACAGCCGGTAAACAGACAATGTCCAGTCAAGATGACATTTTGACCAGACACAAACATGGCCTTTTTAAAAAAATACAAATAATGGGTCAACTAATGACCTGATAAATGAACAGCGATAACTTTAATTTCAACAAAGTGGAACCTTGAATTTAGAAGGTCAAAGTTTGGACAATAAGGATTCATAAACAATAAAAAAATTAAAAAGATTTTCATATCAGCAGGATATTGGAATCTTGGTAACCAGGCATTCTATTTAAGGTACCTACCTATTTTATTTAAAAGCAGCCAAAGCAGTGAAAAATCAATGTTCATCTTTTTATTTAACATCAACAAAGACAATTCAATAAACAGCAGGAACAAGGGGTTGGGTTGGCGGTAGAAAAACTTGACCAAGCCCAAATCCGTTTGGCTGGTCAACATGACTGGCAGTTGTCTGAAAATTATTTTTAGCCCTGAAGGTAGGAAAAAAAGAAGATCTTCGAAGAAAGCATCACTTGTAATACACAGTTTTTGGTTTACCACATTTATGTGAATAAGTGCCACCCTTGATGAATAACATGGCACATGGTAAGAAAAGGCAATAAGCATTGCCCACCCTACCCCCCCCCCCCCTCATCCCAATAAGTGCTGCAGTCCAGATGCAGTGCAATTTCAAATAATTACCGTATTTATTCGATTAAGTGCCCTGGGCGCTTATTAAATTTTTGGACCTTGAGAGTGGGCGCTTATTCGAGGCTGGGTGTTATTAAATTTTCGCGATTTTCAACAAAAAGAAGTCTATTTTTGTAACAAAACAAAGCAAAATTTTGACTGTTCATTGAAAGTTTTTGAAAAATAGTAAGAAAACTCGGTCATGAGGTAAGTCTTCTTAGTAGTACTTAGTCACTTTCAATAATCAATACTCCTCTTGTGCACTTCAGTTTCTTGAAAGGTGAGGGGTGGGCGCTTATTCGAGGCTGGGCGCTTATTAACTTTTCCTACCTTCAGGATGGGCGCTTATTCGAGGTTGGGCGCTTAATCGAATAAATACGGTATGCTCAACTAAAAAAACACTAGAAAGCAACTCCAAAATCAGATTTTTGATTTTTTTTTTCATATTTGTAATTTTTTAAAATAGGTGCTGTCCTTAAATGAGCACCGCATTTCAAGCCAAAAAATTCAATAGCCACTGCAGCGCTTATTCGAGTAAATACGGTAACCCTTTCATTTAACACTGGTGTCACAAACCTTAAATATGAATACAATTTAACATCGGTCCCATTGCCAGGGCACACATCCTTCATTAGTAAAATACTGAGTAAACACCTCCCGAACAAATTTAGCCTGAATGCTGACATTATGGCCAGTAGGTGGGATAGAAAGGGCATACATGCTTGAGCTATCTTGGTTCTGTCTCCAAGAGCCTGGGATGACTTCACCTGTCAAAGGATCAACTTCATCAACCAATCCCTTGGGGCAGTAGACCGTACAGGCCCTTGACGATTTCCTCAGGGTGTTGTGTAAGGTAAGGCATGCCAACACTACATCTTCAATGAACTCAGGACATATTCCCATCACAGTTAACAGCACTCTCCACCTGTTTCCAACAATACCAAAAAGGTTTTCTGATATGCGGCGTGCTCGGCTGAGCCTAAAAAGAGAAAGGATTTTGTAAGTGTTGTCTGGAATTCATTACATGGTAAATACGGTAACCCCAAAAAATCCCTAGATAAAAAATTGACCCCTTAAAAATCAACAGCAAAACACGTTTGTTTGTACTTTATTCGCTGAACTACGCAGCCAAGGTACTACATACTACTACAAACCGTCAGATCATTTTTTATACCCTAAAACCTAAAAATTTATTTACCCAAAAAAATCCTTCGATCATCCCCGTCACTTAATATCCAGAGTACCCCCCCCCCCCCCCCCCCCGGGCAAATGCCCCGGCCACAATATGGGTCTGTCAGTTTAATTAGAAATCCCCATGTTGGGCATTCCGGAAAAGTGCATATGCCTATAACCTATTTTAAGATCAAAATTTCATTTTAACTGCAATGATGGAAGAAATATTGGTTAACAAAATAGATGAAACTTAATTATAATTAGTACATGAGTCATTGTCATGGTTTTTGTAACATTTTTTTAATTACAACTTCAATTCTCAGTAAAAATTAAAAATTAATATAACAACTGTAATTTTATGGAGTTTGAACCAGTTTGATGTTTTAAAATTGAATTGGGACCTTGATGCTCATATTTGAATTTTCTATGCTAAGCTGCTGTCCTATTAAGGGGGACTTGCACATACCTGTAATTAAAAATTCTTCTTTCAATGGTTAAATTCCGCTGAGGATACGGTTTCATGAGAAAGGGTCGTAGAGCAAAGGCATCGTCTCCGACCAGGACGTGCGGAACAGGGTCAGTGCCGAAGGGAAGTGGCTTGGATGCTGGGATGTTCAAGCTTCCATCTTCTAAAGACTTTAACAAACCACACTTGTTCCAAACTCCGCCATCTGATATGCGGCCATTGGTTCCTATGTCGGCATACAGCACCTCGTAGTTCGGCCCAGCCACAGCCATCAAAACTATCGAGTGGGTGTGTTTATAGTTGTAATAATGTGAGCCGCAACCGGGTGGTGGACGCATCACAACATGTTTACCATCGATTGCGCCAATGCAATTAGGAAATTGCCATCTTTGCTCAAACTCCAATGCGATCGTAGCCCATTCTTCTTCAGTCGACGGGACTTTCATATTAACCGGGCCGAGAGTTTGGAAAATGGCCTGGCAAACTTCCCTGACTATGTACGAAATAGTTGCCCTGCCAATACGAAATTGATAGTGCAGGGACTTAAAACTTTCACCTGTGGCGAGGTAACGCAGAGTCAGAGTTAACCTCTCGGCTGGGCTGATGATCTTGTGCCCTCCTTGCACCTGCTTCTTGGAGATCGTTGGAGTAATTGCCGTTAAAATGTCCTGAAATGTCTCATAGTCCATCCTCATCATTTCCCGGTAACTCGCGGTGTCCTCGACACGCAACTCTTCGACAATGTTGTTAAAATACCCTTTCTCTTCTCGACGCTTAATCCATTTTCTAGTTTTACCACGCTTGGCATGAACAGTCTCTTCCTCCTCGTTAAACGTTAACATTAACAACACACTTGCGGCAGCTTTTCTCTTGCGTACCAAACTCATTGTTTCAATTTCTTAATTATCAGCTAGCCGTCGCCATGTTTGTTTACACCCAAGCTGCATTGCGTGGCTCGTCACGCAATGAAATTACGCGTCACTCTTGCCACACTCTCGCGCGACTCTTGTGCTCGTTTGGCACGAGTTGATGAGAGTCGATGAGAGTTGACGACAACTCTCATAAGAGTCAACTCTTATCGACTCTCATCCTCGTTTGGCCGGGGCTTTAAAAAATATATTTTTTTTTCAAATTGGTTTTAAGTTTGCCACTCCAAATTTGCGATGGAAACCTATTTGAGTTGGGAATTTCCAGAGTCTTGGACAAGAAAAACTGAAATGTTGAAGTGTGAAGCTCAATTTCAGTGAATCAACGTATGAAACCAAGGAAAGAATTGAACACAGAATCCGCTCGTCTGACTTCCCGTCCAAACCGCCAACCGACTGTCATCCCACAAACTCCACCAAAGAGCACAAGTCACTAGAAACCTATCATCTGCGAAGCTTCCAGTGTCGGATTTCTCTCCCCTAATGCTCTCCCCTAATGTTTGATTAAGAGAAAACTGATTCTATATTTAGGTTGAAAGCAATTGCAGGGGAATTGTTTGGTGAAAATATTTAAATAGTCTACGCTTATGAAAAGAGAAAAAAGTTCTTATTATTTGAATATTAGAGAAAGTTACCGAATAATGCGCCGCTTTTTCAGGGAGATTTTGCGCTAGAAATTGCTGGAGCTTTTAGCACGATATTAGTGCTAGATTTAAGATACGAAAGCCAAAATAAAATGTTATTTAGTTATTTGGTTGACAATTGAGTGAAAATTATTTTTCCTAAACTATTGTTTAGTTCAGAGAATTTGGATTTGTAGCTAACTTCTTATTTCTCGCAGCTCGAAGTTTTATCCATTTAAGCAAAATTTTTATAAGTTAATTTCATCTCGATATCCCCAAGGGATATTTGCTATCTCGAAAGATAGGGTCATCACGCAATGCGTCCCCCACTCACGAGTGGAGACAAACGTTGCGTGACGACCGTGACAACAGCTTCAAAATTAAGAGAAAAGTGGAGAATTAAAATGGAATTGGGATAGAAAAAAACGCAGAGGCAGCATGGAAAATTATAATGAAATGAAGTTTTTAGCTTTATTTTCATTATAACCGAATTATCCAGCTCTTGAAAGAACTAAATAAATCGACCAGTTTCACCTTAAGTTATTTGGAGTAAAAGAATGTCTACACTAAGTCACAAAAATCAATTTTTCAGTGAAGTAATGTCATCTTAGCCTGATTTATCACACGGACCAAGGTATTTTGCTCTATGTCCCTCTTTGAGAAGAAGAAAAGAGAGCAAAACCATCCTAGACTGTTTGATATATCAAGCTAATGTGACATAGAATTATGTTTTAAAATTATTTTAAGGTTTAGGTATTGACCGAGAGCAATTATTTTGGTCAAAAGTTAGCCTGCAAAAACACCGCGGTCTTTTGCATGTTGCTTTACTCTGGCAAAACAACAGGCAAAAAACCCGGATGATGATGTAAGCCAACTGAAAGTGGGTTTTAATGTTTTTGGCTAAAATTGATGTAATGTAGAATTTGGAGAATAAAAAAGGTGACACATTTTTGATTAATTCATTGATTTATTAATGGTTCCCTAAAAGATGGAAATGAAATGAATTTTCCTTTATTTATATTGTTTTGAGGAAGCTAGAAAATTTGCATTTATGGAATCCAAATTCATGAAAATTAAAGTAAAATTTGTGTCCATTATTCAAAATTTTGCCTGAAAAAAGGTTTAAAAATGAAAAAGTAGCCATTATTCTGAATAAGTTATTCCTAGTGAGAATATTCTAATAATGTGATTGTTTATATTTAAGCCTAAGATTCAGGTTGAGGATAATAATGTTGAAATGTTTATTTATTGTTTATATTTAGAGTTAGAAATGAGAGAAACCCTCAACCAGTTGCCACCCATCAAAGAGATTCCTAGGAACTATTAGCTCAATTTGATGTCATTTGTGAAAATCCAGTCAAGTCAGACCAATGAAATTCAGTGCCCTCCTCTGTCCTTGCTTCCTCCGTAGATCCACCTTCCTTGAGCAGCACAGTTGAGCATCCCAGTTTGACATCCCAGACAAAGGAGAGTTCCCAGATATATTGTTTGCAGACAAGCACCTTACATTTCCAAAATGGTGCTTTTGGAAAGGCGTGGTATTATAACATATTGAATGAAACCCTTTAAAGACATGAAAAGCAAACTCTCACCTTCCTCCATGCTGTCCTCTCCACTTGAGAATGAATGGCCAAGTCTTCCCAAGTGCCCAACTGCCCCCAGCAGGAATTACAGGATCAGATAAAGTTTCCCAGGATTTGTCAGTTGGAATATCTCAGAGGACATCAGAAACACACACCTTCTCAGAGGCAGAGCTTGCGCAACCCAGCGGGGACGAGATTGACTAGATTAAATCTGACCATCTTTGTGCTTGTGTGTGTGCCACCTGACATCTGAAATTAAATAAGAACCTAACATCTTAAGTAGCATTAAATGCAAGCTCATCAGCACAGTATATAAACTAGTTAATTAAAACAACAACAAAACAGTGATCTCTTGGTGATGCTTGTCCAGAAAGGAAAAAGTAACTTGACCCCCTGATTTTGTGGCTCTCTGCTCACCTTAGAAAACTATAAAGCTAAACCCTTACAGCCATTCTATGTCTCCTTGGCTCAATAACTGACAAACCAGGGGCCCGTTTCTCGAAAGTCCTGATAACTTTTCAGACTAGGAAAGCTATTTTATGAGAGTACCTTAATGATTCAAATTTTGTTGGTTTTCAAAGCCAAGAAGTAAAACTCTAAGTTGACGAAACAAGTCAAGCTGGTTTGCAGGCTAAAAGCTACACCACCATTCTATAGATTTTGATTTTAAAATATAGCTCCGGGCCCGAAAAGTTACCGGGACTTTCGAGAAACGGACCCCAGATGACATCCATGGCTAGCTGTCAGGAGCAAGCCAGACATTCAAAGTAAACCTAAGAAAGTTAAAAATTATAGCATGACTTTGCATCACCAAGAAGTTTATGTATTTAAATTACAAATGAAAGTTATCAACAGTCTACATTATTCAGACTTTTCCTCTTGTTAAGGAAAATACATTTTTTTGTTTGCTTTTCTAATTATTTCTGTTACCTGGCTAGCATGCCCTCCTGTTCATGATTTTTAAAGTGAAAAAAAACTGACCTTTTGTTTCAGTGTATAGCTGAATCAATGAACAAACAAAAACTGATATATGTAGAAGTAGACTATTGATTATAGAATGGTCATAAGGTTGATAAATCTGTACACTTAATCTAACATGATAATATTTTAATATAGATGCAAGTTCCCCAAAGTTGCTTTTTTAAGTGGCAACTTAATTTAGTAACCTTAAGATTAAGCAACTGCTCTCTTATATGAGCTATTTTGTTGATTTTTAGTGGCTTAAGCTAATAATTTTCCTCTCTTTTTGAGCAAATTTTCAATTTTTTTAGAAATTGTTGAGTCCTCTAAATTATGTTCCCACTGTCTAACAAACTATACTTTAAAACTATGGTAAGTTGAACAGGAAAGAAAGAAAAATTCACATTAAAAAATTCTTGATCCAAAAAATTGACTGAGTTACTGCAAAAAGGTGATTAGGTGGCTTTACCTCGGTGTAAGAACCTGTGAAACTCACGGATGACGTAAAACAAAGGAAACAAAACATTTTAAACAATACCGTACAGCAAAACAAAAGCTGACAAACAAAGAAAATCTTGTCAGGTTCTTACACCGAGGTAAACCCGATTAGGTGGTGATTTAAATGAGTCAAGTCTTGATATTTATGGCTGTTCCCTTCCTAATTACCTGTTCAAAGAGAAGTGGTGCTTGAGTACACCCAATTGAAAAAAATGTCAGGTGAAAAGCATAAATCATTGACATTGCAACCCAACGGTGCTCTGGGAAGTGTGAATTCTTGCCTCTATTCTTAGTCCCAATTGCACAATATACATGTAAGAACTCAGCATGCCTTAATTTTTTCTTTAAATTATGTTGGAAAGAAAATGTTTTGAATATCAAGAAATGAAACCCAGTAACAAACTTGTTCATGCCATCTTCCCAGAGTGCCACTGTGTCGCATTGTCCATCGTTTATAGGTTTCACCTGACAAGGTTTTTTCAAACAGGTGTATATGAAAGTAGACTATAATTATCGTGAGTGGTCTCACTAGGGTGCTAATGAGCTTGCTGTACGTATACAAAGTAAACAAAACGAAAACAAACAAAGGAAGCATTGATGATGGCAAAAATGTTCCTAAATTAAATAAAGCTAACTGCAATTTCTGAGAGCAAAGCAGGGTGAGAAAAAGTTCATTCTTAAGCTGGCCAATGATAATTGCTGTGAAAATACTTCAATGTCATATTTTGAGACAACTTAATAAAATAATGTCAATGAATAAATGCTTCCTTTGCTCAGACAAAAACAATCATCACCACGATTGCTAACATTTTACGAAAACTGAAGTTGAATATCCAATTTCTGTCCACAAATGAGTTCTTATTTTTTCACAAGAGAAAAGATATTTTCAGATAACAAGGAGGAAGGTGCAGTAAATGTTCTGCTCCCTGGAAAGACTAAAAAAATTGGCAGCATGATAATAACTGGATGATTGTTTGATTTGGAATATTACACTGTTGAGATAAAACTGGAATCAGAGTTGGAATCTGAAGCACAAGGATCCATAAAAGCGGTGTAAACTGCAAGCATAAAGTTCAAAATGATATGACGTGTGCTTGCACTTTGCAGTGTTTGTAAGGATTCATTTGCTTCTGTCTCCAACTCTGATTCAGACTCCATCCCAAGCGAATGCAAATTAATAAATTGCTGAACAAGTTGCCTTTTGAGCAGTGGTGTACAAACAAAACTTACATAATATACAACTCGATTACCATTTTGAGTGGCTATTTGATGAATTTAGCAATGGCAGCAGTTGCAAAAATAAACAAGTTTTCACTGTAGTTAAATTTTGAAAATAGATTTAACTTCCTCGAAATTTGAAGAAATTGTTAAATTAAAAATTTAAATGTTGCTTAAGTCCATCTTTATAAATTGCTACATAAAATTGCCAATGAAAACAGCATTTGTTTCTCATAATAATGATACATTTTTGTCGATGAGTTCTTCCTTCTGGGTATTTTTGCCGAACCATTGCTTGACCGTGTCTTGTTGTAGATGAACACTAACACAGTTTATCACATCACATCATCAATTTAAACCAACCAGACTTGGAGAAAATTTAGTGGTGAACTAAAACCACTGATAGCAAATGATCGTGTGCACTACTAAATGTCCTTGGAAAGTAACATTTCTTTTTGGTCAACAGTACCAAAATATTTTCTGTAAGTAATCTTTTAGCTGTCTAACAAAACAATTCGACTACTCCTACATGTTTTCTATGAACAATAATTTAATGGTCAACTCGGCTGTGCCCTGTGAAAAATTCACTCCTGGAAAACTTGGAGATTGTAGCCTAATAATGAGACATAACTTACTTAGCAAAATGTACCTAAGGCAACACCACTGCTCAAAGGACAGTGTAGGACTCTAGTCAACCCTTGCTTACTACATTTTTATACAAACAAGTGATAAGTGCCAGTTAGCAAAAATCAATTTTTAAAAGTAATCAAATTGCAAATATACACTTTCATCTAGTTATGGATTGCTTTTAAACGGTAAACCCCAAAATAAGTGACTTGATTTTTCTGTATACGCAAATGCCTTTAGGTGAATGTGTATGCAAAGAAAAATCATGCCACAAGTGGGCTATTTAAGGCAAACCATGAGAAAGCACTTGCATAACTTATTTATGCAGATTGTTCCTAAATTCTTCAAATGCTTTTGTTAAGACTCCAGACTATGTAAATGGTTTGAACCCAAGTTTTCATACCTAGCCATGTAACAGCCTGATGTATGCAATTAAACTATCCTAAATGCGACTTGTGGGATACCACAGAATTTTGCAATGACTTTCCAACTTTCTGATTGCGTACATTTTGACAAAAAATTATTCAGTGTTCTAATTTAATGCAAATTTATGCAAGCAAGTGCAAACTTTATAGAAAGTGATTTTCATTTTCTTGATACAGTGGACACTTGTTTGTACAATTTGTACAGTGGTGGCACACACACATTTTATGTAATGGAGGTTATACTAAATATATAATATAAAATGATAAAAATAATTTATACTAGTGAAAGTAAAAGCTAAACTGAATGGGGGATTGTGGAACAACAGCTGGGTGAAAAACCTCCCTTTACGTCCACTTGCTCCTAGGAGGAAAACCCTGGGCCAGCTGTACCCTGCATTCAAAGAGCTCCCGGGCTGGGTCAGAGAATATCTCAAAACCTTTGAAATCAATACCTTATTGAAGGTAATTTTCACCAAATAATAGAGTTTTTTAAATTGACCAAAAAGTAGAAAATTTAATAAAGTTGTCACAATAACAATTAAGTAAATATCAAGCATTGCAAAATAATTTACCCTTTAAAGTGTGGTGAAAAATTTCCAATGAAATTTAAATTAAATTGTCATATAAATAACCACCAAAATGAAATGTCAAGTTTTTCAAAACAATTTGCCCTTTTAAGTTTTGAATTTTTGGGGGGGCTGAAATTTCTTTCCTATTTCTGGCATCAAAAAATTATGGCTTGTTGTAAAAAATTACCTGCAATAAGGTGCAAGAAAACTGATGCAATATAGGAACAAAGCAAAGTTCTCTTATGATATATATTCTCACAGTTAAAAGGATACTGAATACTTATAGCTGCCAATCTGAATGGATGATCAGAATTCAGCAATACTGTACATGTACTTGAAATGCAGGTTACAAGCTCAAAGGCGTTCAATTCTGTATATATATATAAAAAAAATTTTTTCCACTCTGTTTGGTGCTGTAAGCAGTACCAGTTAACTCAACTGTGAGAATACAGGATAAGGTATGACCAATGTTGATGAGTGGTATATTTTTTATCAGTCCTAAACAAATAACAATTATTCACCAAAGTGGAGGTGAACAGTGGTGGATATTTAATAACCGTTTTAGTATATACCAAAGCAATGGAAAGCCAGCACCAAATAGTTCCTATTTTTCTGAAAAATGAGGAAAAACTTGGGCGCAAAACCCAGAACAATGCCAGGAGGTCAATAGCAGATACTATCCTGAGTTTGAGTAGCCAATCAGAGTGCATTAAGGTGATTCCATTGAAAAAGAAGTTGTAATGAGAATTTGTTGAAACTTTGCACAGTTATTAATGGGTGGCAGGGTGGCCGAGTGGTTAGGGTGTTGGACTTCGAGTCCGTGGGTCCCGGGTTCGAATCCCACTCTGAGCACTTCGTGGATTTGTTTCTCGGTTGTCCCGAGTTATAAATCCTTCGGCTGCGCTTGTACATAGCCAACTGGTTTGCCTCCCGCCAGTTGGGATTTTTAAAACATGTTATGTTCCATTTACAATATTTGTTTCGTTTGTTTGTTAAATGCTCGGCCCCACTAGCAATTTGCTATAAGCACTTGCCGAGGGTAAATAAAGGATATTTATTTTTATTTTTTTTATTTTATTAATTACACCTAGTACATCGAAAATATAAAATAAAAAGAGGGGGTCACCGTGTTTGGTTTCACGCTACAGGGTTGTAGTATATAGGTACCTTGCTAGCTATCGACAGCAATATTAAAAAGCCTTTCCTTGTACCAGAGACACCCACTACTTTAAGAAAGTTATCACTAGCAATAAAATATAAGCATTATTCTTGTGATAGCAAAACAGTGTTACAGTAAAAGGCCATAAAGTTGCCTCAAATATAAAAGTAATGAAATAATAAGCAAATCGAGCACATGCACGCTTCCAGTGAAATGCCTAAAATCAGATGGTAATAATGAATTAATCAGAATATTTGAAAATTGAATAATGAAAATTCTTAAAATTTGGATATATCATGCAGAGTCGAGTTTTCTTCTAATAAATGGAATAAAAAAGAGGGGTCACCGAGTTCGTTTTGGAGAAAACGACAACTCATTTCTCTCAACAGCTCAGTTTTCATAGAAAACCTACCAAGTTTCGAACGCGCGCGCGCTCGTGAGTGCGCTAATCACGCAAAAATTGATGCGCAGAAAGGATGCGCAATGCAATTGAATGGAATCACCTTAAAAACACTATCCACTAGTTTGGTGTATACTAAATTACTAATATAGCAAAAATAACAAACAATTCAATTGTTCTAAGAGATGGACGAAATTACGTCTTAACTTATAAGTGACCTTTCTAATTGTTCCTCAGAATTAACTTAATGCAAAACTTTCCAAATATTTTTTACCAATTACCCAGGTATGTGCAGATTTTTTTTGCATGAATTAGAATTCCACCTCTTAGATGATTCTTATTTTTAATTAACTACATGTATGCTGTGCATAGTACAATTTATCAACAGTTCAGTCATTCATGGACAGCACTGTGTTCCAGCTTTGAGGCCTAAACAAAAGAGCCCTAATTCCTCTTTCACGAGCTACAGTATCTCTGGATGCCTTCATGTTTTTAAATGCTATGCAGTTTAAATGCAAATTACATGCAAATTTAATTATGACATAAATTTTCCAAATCTAATTTATGTACATGTCTGCAAATCTATTCAAACCAATTTATTAATTTTTTTACCCTGTCTTTTTGTTGGCCTATCTTGAACACTGAACTGCTCCATGGAAATACTAACTAGTGCACTTTAATTCCCTGTTAAGACTATGTGTAATGCTACTTATGTTTTCAATGTTTTAAGACAAGTATAAATTTATAAAACTTCTTGTTACCGTCATCCCCTGATTGGTGTTGTCGCTATCCAGCGATTTTGCTTTTGCCTGCAGACACAGCAGCCTCTTTCTTCTATGCTCTGCTTTGTCTTGGTTCCATTGTAAGCTGTCTACTTTTCTTGACCTGAAAAAATGAAGCCAGCATTTCAACATCAACTACTGATACAAGCTTTTGTCTTAGAATAAGGGCTGGTGAGACTGTCAATAATTGAAGTGCTGAGAGCATTAAAACCATCTTATGTTGAATTTTCATTCATCCTGGAACTAGCGACCTAGCAATTCAGGGAATATGTTAGATTGACATATGCCTCGCTTTGTTTCATGATTATTTACAGACGCCTGTCTTGCTATTTCATTGTTTACATGGGTGTGATATCGCATTACTTCGTGACGCAATCGTGTGATTAGTATCAGTTTTCATTTAGGTTACTCAATCGTAGTGTGTAGTAGATTTCCTCACTGTTTGTTTCTATTCACTACTGTTTCATTTCAAGTTTATATTCTGGTTTTTTGTACTTCACCGGGTCAGGGGAATATTAATTTTGTAAGTTTTGTTCATTGAATTTTTTTAATTAGTTGATTAGATTCTTAGAGTTATTGTAATGTATTACTTTTCAGTCGAACCATAATTGTCTTGATCTCGCTTGGATATGCATTTGAATATACCTCTGTTAACTGTCAACAACAGTAAGTATTCAATAAATGGAACATTTTCTTCAGCCACGGTTTGGTGCTTACAGCGGATAAGCGACCACCTGCAGCTCCCTTCCCGCTCACTGTACTTGGCACAAATCAAAGAAGAAACTTTGAGCAATGTTCTTGGAATGAACTGAAGGTCCCTTGCAAAAATTCAGGCAGTTTGGGGCAAAACAATAGAACGACCTGAAATTCAGCAGAAGACAGTTAATATACTCTCAGCCTTTCAAGTGGAATTCACCATGAGATTAAGTCTAGAACAGGAATTATTGTAATGTTCCCAAGGAAATCAGTTTTCAAAATTCCTTAATTTTTCCTTGACTCTCCTGTAACAAGTGGGGAGGGACAGGGGGGCAGGAGACCGGGAGAAAAGGGGGCGGGAGGTGTACGGGAGGCGGGAGAAGAGGGGGCGGGAAGCGGGATTCCCAAGGTGGCGGGAAGTGAGAGAAAAAGGGAAAAATTATGCAACATTGCGCAATATTTCGCAATCGAAAAAATGCAAAGGGGCAGGAGCCAAAAAATACAGGGTGGGAACGGGGATTAAAGGGTACGGGAAGCGGGAGGTTTAAACCCCCCTGTCACCCCCACTAATAAAAATTGAACTTCCCTGGCCAAACAAAATAATACAAACCGCAGATATGTAGCAAGGGCCTCAATCCTTCCCTTAGAGTCGTCCTTTCCACCCTGACAATGCTAAATCAATTACTCTTTCAGCAAGGAAAAAAAAAACATTGGCAAGATGCCAAGATGAGGGTGACCTCTTTCAGCCATTGATACAAATATACCAGTGCTGTTGAAATTTCAGTTTTCCCTGACTTTCCCTGTCCCTGAAGAATTTTTATTTCTCCTGACCATTTCCTGACCTGTGGCAACCCTGTGTTAAGCTTGTAGAATACCGTAGAATTCCGACAATAAGCCCTCCCAAATATAAGCCCCACAAAATCTCCTTCTGAAAATAAGCCCCCCCCCCCCAACCCACCCCCTCTGGCAAAAAAAGTCCACCAAAAAAAAGGCCTTTAGGATAAATATAAGCCCAGGGCTTAGTATTGGAATTTTAACATATGAGACCATTTCAGTGAACCTCTGGTTTAAATCATGATCATGTTTAGATTTTAGCTGTTTAACAGTCAGCTGACTTACCATAAGATTGTGTTTCCTGCATTCAGGTTCATCACTGTCTGATCCACTGTCCCCTCATGTGTGTCCAGTCCACTGCTCACTAAGTAGTCTGACCACTGTCAATTGAAATCTTTTAAGGCTCTGTCTACTGTCCTTTCAGATCTGCCAGGAGTCTGTCGACTCAAAGGTCTGTCCTCTGTCCACTGATGGGCCTCAGGCTCTCCACAGTCTCTTCAGGTCCGTCCACTCTGTCTACTATCCTCTAGATCTGTCCTCTGTCTACTGACAGGTCTATACACTATCCACTCAGGTCTGTCAAGAGTCTGTCCACTGTCCATTCAGGTCCAGGTCTGTCCGGGGTTTGTCCATTAAGGGCTGCCCACTGTCCCCTGGACCTGTCCTGTGTCCACTGACAGGTCTATACACTGTCCACTCAGGTATTTCAAGGGACTGTCCCCAAAGGACTGCCTATTGTCCTCTGGATCTGTCCTTTGTCCACTGACAGGTCTGCCCACTGTTCATTGAGTTCTGTCAAGAGTCTGTCCACTAAGGACTGTCCACTATCCCCTGGACCTATCCTGTTTTTACTACGACAGACCTACACAGGGCTGTCCCCAAAGGACTGCCTATTGTCCTCTGGATTTGTCCTTTGTCTACTGACAGGTCTGTCCACTATTAATTCATTCAGGTCTGTCAAGAGTCTGTCCACTAAGGACTGTCCACTGTCCCCTGGACCTATCCTGTTTTTACTACGACAGACCTACGTATACAGGACTGTCCCCAAAGGACTGCCTATTGTCCTCTGGATTTGTCCTTTGTCTACTGACAGGTCTGTCCACTATTCATTCAGGTCTGTCAACAGTCTGTCCACTGAGGGCTGTCCACTGTCAGGCCTGTCTTTTGTCCACTCAATTCATTCTATATTCTACGTGTCTAATTGGTCTGTTTACCAGCTTATTCAGTCATCCTTTCTGGACTTCTAGTCTCCATTGGGTCTGTGCTCTATCTGGTTTGGTGCTGTCATCTTCAATAATGTCTTCCCTTCTGCCCCTGTACTTGTCTCCACCTCAGTTTTCCCAAATGTCTGCTGTGACTGCTTCTATCAAGAGACAAGTGAACAGAGGGATTGACATTGGTTTTTGAGGCCCTGAATAATAACATGCAACACATTTCAGAGACAATTATATTTACAATACACAACTGTATAAAAATAAACCATGCATGTAAACCTTCTGACTTTTCCTCACTACTATCCTTAATTAATATGAACAAGAAAAGCCCCAGGGATGTAAGACCCTGCCATTTAACCCCCTCCCCTCAGGGTGCAAAATACCCTGCGGTTACTCGAGATACAAGCCCAAGTGGTGTAAATTTTGAAAGTTGGTGATTTATCATACCTTTGACATGTGTGCTTCCCCCCCCCCCCCACTGCGTCTTCTCTGCACCCTTCTCCTTGTGATAACATGAATCCCTAATAGTATGAACACCTTTCCCATCCCTCATTCCCTGGTCATCCACCTCTTCTAGCACTCGCGAAGAAGCACGTGATGAAATAGTTTGACCATAGCGTGACTCAGTTAAATCACATTTTTTAAAAAAATGAACTGACATCTCAGAATCATTCTAAATAACAAGGGCACGGAAATGATATTTATTGATAAAGAAAAAATTATCCTTAACCTAAAGGGAACGGTTATCTACTGAAAACAGGGTGTCAAGCAGCACATAGGCTCAAGAAAATAGGAAAATAGGAAATTTGAAAACAAAAAATAGGAAAAAACATGAAAAGATAGGAGAAAAATAGGACATTTCACAAGTAGCTCACACAGCATATCAGCTCCTACACAACCCTACAATCTCCAATACCTTCAGTTTACTCCTTACAACACTACTCAAAAAGTGTTACGCGACTCGGCTTTCACAAATGTTGTGTTCCATATTTAATTTCCAACTGAGATTCAAGATTCAAACTGATTAGTTAACCATGCAATAACATTTACATTAACAATGTCATTGACTGCCTCCTGACCGCTGACTTCTGGGATGGCCAGTGCCCATACCCCTAAGTACATTAACTCAAGCCCAGCTAGAATGTGAAATAGGGTTTACTTAGATTGAAATTATCTGTTAAGTCTTCTTACTGACTGGCACAAAAATCTTCATTCTTTGTACACCATGAACCAGACAATAGGAAAAATAGGAGGGTTTCTTGAAAAGGTAGGAGAAAATAAGAATGACTCCAAAAAATAAGAAAAATAGGAAAAATAGGAACTTGACACCCTGACTGAAAAAAGAAACATAAAAGTCTATAGCACGTACTAATAGGCCATGTTTCGATGAACAATTTGGCGAAAGCAAGGAACTTCCCCGAATCGGCTTCTGTGTTTCAGTGACGTAATGTTTACATGCCACGGCAAGTTAGGCGAATTCACACAAGCTTCAAAGCTCGCTAGCACCTTCGTCCTTGCTCTCATGGAAGAGAAGTAAACTCCATTGAATTTCTTGTACTTTTCTGGTGAAGCTAAGCAAAGCTGCCAAAAAATGCTTGCATTTCACTGTTGAATATTTAACCTTGTTTGTTTAGCTCCGGTCTGAGTAACCCGATTGCATTGCTGCCTTTCAAAGCTTGCTATCATCTTTGTCTTTGCTCTTGTCAAAAACATTTTATTGCATTGCATCCCTAGTAATTTTCTACCCCGTCTTTCATGAAGATTTTGGTGAATTGGCGCTAACTGACGATGGTTGACCAAAACGTATTTGTTTGGTGGGGGGGGGGGGGGGGGGGGGCTCCAAACACTCTGATCTATTCATTTTATCTGAATTTACTATGAAATACCATTGAAACCCAAAAAGAAAAGCGTAACGCTATAAAATAACAGGAACAACAATGATTTTTGAAGGTACATGTATGTTTTGGAGAATGCAGTCATATCTCCGGCATGGCAAAATTATAGAAGGTTCTTAAATAGAAGTTTGAGACAAGTTTTATTTGGTTGAGCGAAAGGATGATATCTGCAGTGAGTGATGGACGAAAACAGAATGAAAAAGAAAGGGTATGATGGCTGATTAGTAAAAGAGGGTCAAAAGTTAACCGAGAAAAGGCGTAAGCTAAAACTCTTTTCATATCCCAAAAAACACAACTGGGTTTATTTTTTATCTTAAATACACAAAACAGCTGCCACAATTTCACTACCCAGAAATACTGAGAACAATTTCAGTTCCCCAAAATACCAAAACCGCAAATTTCAAACCAAAAAGAATCCGCATCAGCTCCCCGTCATTCTAATTAAGCTTACTCTAAAACCCCAGTTTCCCCCCTGGGATACAATCTTCCCGAATCTTTACCATCCTGACTATCCTCGTACAAGTTTACAAATGAACATGACATCTTCAATGTTTCCCACTTAAGTAAAATAGTAGTTTAGCGTCTCAGTTTCGTTGATGAATTTTCTGTACTTTTAAAACAAAACGAGTAAGGATAGGAAGAATTAGAGTTCAGCTTACCGTCTAGCAGTTTCAAAACGTGGCCTCCATTTTGGTCATTTGCAGCTGTAGTAGCGCCTTGTCCCACATTCAGATATCACAGAACGAGCAAGAAACTGGTCCAAAAGGCACCTGACACTAAACTTTGTGTTTTAGTAAAGGATTTCGTATGAAATAATAAGTATTTCTCCCACAATTTTGGAATCTAGCGCCATATTTGAGTTCTTTATCGTTCCCAGGGCCCAAACCGAGCATCAAGGCAAAACGATCACGCAGAATTTCGCGGGTAATGCGCGGGAAAACGAAAAGGGTTTAGGTGCAGTCTTCGTGCAGTCCCGTATGTAGGCTTGGATAAATTCTGCTTAACCTGCGATCAGGCCGAATTTTAGCATCGCTCTCATATTCTCTTATGTTGGTCGCTCGCTAAAATAGGGCCTGATACAATCTCTCACAGAAGTTCATGTCGGCGGCCAAATTTTGGCCGCGGAATCTCGCAATCTGATTGGCCCTTTAACAATAGAGCTGTCAACGGAAGTAAATTGTCTACGAGATTTCGATCCGACCGCCATCGCCAAGGGACAACCAAGGAACAAGTCTGCCGAAGTAAAATGTGTTGCTCTAATAAATTCTCGTCGTTCTAGGAGAATTGTCACCATTTCTTTCTCTCCTGAGAATGGCGTTCGGTTTGACGCAAGCTGTCTCTCACCTGGAGCAGAGAAGTACAGCAACAGTGAAGTATGTATTCTGTTTTATCGCATCGTGTCGCGAAATTTTCATTTGACGGCTTTCAACTAGTATTGATAACATGAACAGAGTAGTGGCTGTTTCCGCGTCTTACGAAACAAAACGAACAGCAGACGAGCAAGTGTCTTTCGCCAAGAATGATCAACAAGTCAACCGATAATTCGGTAAACTTAACGGTGAACTAATGTTTGGCTACCCTGCGAGCAGATCGAAGGGCCTCTGCTCGCACGGTAATGTTTGGCGAGAACCGCAATCTAGTCGCAATAACGATTTTCAGTTTATTCATTCATTGTTTAATACTTATGTCGTTTTATTGATCTCTGACATTGACATCAAAGGATCTGACTAGTTTTATAATAGATGTTCTTCGTTTTAAAATTCGCTGCTGCTTAGAGATAAAATTCGCTGCTAATTTCAAATATTTATCACTTCTCGAATTAAATTACAAAATACCCCTTTGTTTATAAACGGTTTTATTTATATTTTTATTCTAAAGAATGAAACTGAAGGTATTTCTCTTAATTGTCCAAGGTTTTTTACGCAGAAAATCGGTGACAATTGGGAAGAGAATATTTCCAGATACCACCTGAAATGGGAAATGATTCAAGCATGCAGCATATTTTGGTACATCACAACCTCGTCGTGTTTTGAATTTTCATTCAGTTTCAGCTCAGACAGAGCAACCATGTACAGTACCGGAACCTTCAAGTTAGCAATCGTGTAAATTTGAGTACTTGTGCCTAGAAGATATATCGTAGCCTATGATTTTCTTTTTTTGCCGACATTTACGTGACTTTCTGCGAATTGCCGTTATGGGAAATTTGCATACCGAGGATCGTGTAAGCAGAAGAAATTTTGATTGGCTGTTTTGTTGAATGTCAATCAATCAAAAAAAGTGGGCGGCAGACGTTCCGTAGAAGAATTGTATCAGGCTCTATTTTTCGTTTCGCCCGTCCCGCCTGAATGTTTCACCAAGCGAAACGAAAATAGAGCCTGATCGCAGGTTAAATTCTGCTCGTAAAATGGCTTTTTCTGCCTGCCGGCAGTGCTCGTAAAAATCGCTTATTCTGCTCGAAATTCTGCTCGTACACCCCTATTCTCCTCGAATTCTGCTCGGTAACCGAAAAATTTTACGGCCCTTCGGGCCTTACGTATTTTCGCAAACAAGGAAGGGAGCATGGGCCTAATCCTTAGGACTAATTAGATATTCCTTTCGAGTAGCAAAATTGTAATTCATCTTACTTTATATCCCTAATATTAGACGAAACAGTGAATCATGTGAGTGCGTTTTAGGTAATAATCATATTGATCACAAGGTATTTTCCTTACAACTGTTATGCATATCATTAGTGCCGCTGATTTTCCCTTATTCTGCTCAAATTCTGCTCGAAAATGCCTTATTTTGCCGGCACAATGCTCGCCTCAAAAATCGCTTATTATGCTCGACATTCTGACAGCAGAATTTATACAAGCCTACCCATATCACGCGTTTATATACAGGTCTTACAACATTACGGTTGCCGAGCAAGTTTTGTACTTTTTCTTTCTTTTTATGGTTTCAAACTATTATTTGACTGACTAATTACTTTCGTAGCTAGAATTTGCTTCAGTTTTCTACGGAAAGCACTGACCGTCTAGCGATTCATTGATTCTCCTTATAGCTAGGCAAAGGTCGGGTCGGGAACACATCTCGAGTCCGAAAATGGTGTTTAGTCTACAATATTACTGAAAAAAGATTTTGAAAGATAAATACTTTCATGTAAATTCCTGTAATTTTCCAAAAGAAAGTTCCGAGTAAGCAAGTTTGCCCTTAAGGTGCTGTTCAATACAGTTTTTTTGGGACCATACCTAATTTTTTGAATCGGCTGTTAGACAGTCTTCTCCTTGTCAGATCAACGTGAAATTTGCAATACTTGTTGGTTTAGGATTGAACTTTAGCGTGGTTTACATTTTGTAAAAATCGATATTTCCATGACAACGATAAACAAAAATCCTCAAAAACAGTAAAATTGAAATTTTGCACGAACTAGATTTCGCTTCGAAAAGCAAATACCAGCATCTTAAACTGTGGTGTATGGCAAACAAAAAATTCAAGAACAAAAAAATTCTGTATGTTTGTTTTGAAGCAAATCACAAAAACATTTTCAACCTTAGTTTTTGCCTAGTAATAGTAAATGCATCGAAAAATAATCGACGCTTTGATGAAATGGCTAGTAAATACTGTTAAAATGTGTCTTTAACTTACTATTTTACGCCTAGAAAGTTTTGTTGAAACTGGTGTTCGCGATCTCGAGAACGACTTGTTTTTCTAAGATCATTCGCATAATAATTTTGTGGTAATTTTTTATTTTGAGTGCTTTTGCGAAAATCTTAAGAACGGCTCGATAGATTTTTTTCAAACATTAAACATGCGTGCTTGACGATGTGACCAATTTTAGTTTTGAGTCTTATTAACATTGATTCACTGGAACACTTTTAGATTTAACGTTAAAGAGGATGTATGAACCGACGGAGAAGGTTGCGTTACAAATTCACAGTTGGCAAGTGGATGTTAATATATTCAAAGTAATGCGTCATCCATTGCTTCGTGATTTTATATCTGGTTTCTTTGTTCTTTGTTGCACTGTAGATTACAACGAAAAGTAAAAATCACGCAGGAATGCATTGCGCATTACTTTGAATATATTAGCATTTACTTGCCAACTGTTTATATGTAACGCAAGCCTTTCCGTCGGTTCATACATCCTCTTTAACGTTAAATCTAAAAGTGTTCCAGTGAATCAATGTTAATAAGACTCAAAACTAAAATTGATCACATCGTCAAGCACGCGTGTTTAATGTTTTAAAAAAATCTATCGAGCCGTTCTTAAGATTTTCGCAAAAGCGCTCAAATTAAAAAATTACCACAAAATTATCATGCGAATGATCTTAGAAAAACAAGTCGTTCTCGAGATTGCGAACACCAGTTTCAACAAAACTTTCTAGGCGTAAAATAGTAAGTTAAAGACACATTTTAACAGTATTTACTAGCCATTTCATCAAAGCGTTGATTATGTTTCGGTGCATTTACTATTACTAGGCAAAAACTAAAGTTGAAAATGTTTGTGCAATTTACTTCAAAACAAACATACAGAATTTTTCTGTTCTTGTATATTTTGTTTGCCATACACCACAGTTTAAGATGCTGGTATTTGCTTTTCGAAGCGAAATCTGGATCGTGCAAAATTTCAATTTTACTGTTTTCCAGGATTTTTGTTTATCGTTGTCATGGAAATATCGATTTTTACAAAATGTAAACCACGCTAAAGTTCAATCCAAAACCAACAAGTATTGCAAATTTCACGTTGTTCTGACAAGAAGAAGACTGTCTCACAGCCGATTCAAAAAGTTAGGTGTGGTCCCAAAAAAACTGTATCGAAACACCTTAAAATTGCCGTGATTCGATAGAAACTAAATTCGGGGTTGAAATTCATTGGCAGTGCCTCTACTATTAAATAGGGCGGTTCTCAGCAATCAGCATTTAAGGAGCTTAATACCCAGAGCTTACGACTTCTCTTCTGCGTTTGTAAAGTAACTTTTTCTAAAGCTGGCATATTTTTCGGATGACCAGCCAAAGTCTTCCAGTTTCTTCTCAAGATTTCCGAAGATGACCTAAAGGGATGTGAACATTGGAGACTCATCTATTCTCCCTGAAAGCAATATTCCCTAGTACCGTACATTTTCTGCTGCTCCGGGCTTTCACATCTCGGTCTGAACTCCTGACTCGGTAAGGGTATTCTATGAGTGAAAAAGGCAGGAGGGGAGAAGGGTTTATATCCAGGCTTTTGTAGCCGGCGGGATTATTTTAACGGATTATTACAGCAGACGGCCAAGTAGGATAGAGAAAGGAGTTGTTTTCTACCCTAAATGTCTAAAGCGAAACTTTCCGTGAACTGAATGTTATGCAACGTGATTCAAACTTTTTAGCGGGAGGATGAGACCCTTAACTGTGATCATTCAAATGAAAGCTACTTGGCAGCACTTTCCTGTGGAATTGATTATTATTCTGTAGAAGGTGGTTCTAACTTTTGAGTCTGTGGAGTAAGTAAGTATCCAGATCTTGTATCCAGTATCAAGTATCTTGTAAGTATCCATAGACAGCTTTTATTCGCGAAAAATATTTTACTTTATATTTGACAAGTATTTTTTCTTTTCTGTTAATTATAATGTAGAAAAGAACGGAGTTAATGGATTGTTGAAATAGCGGACTCCAAGGAAAACTTATACAACGCGCTCCGGTCAATCAGAACAAACCTCATTTGTTTAAACCAATCAGTAGAAAACTAATGGTAACTTCACAGCAGTCAAATCATGACATCACAGCGGTCATTACATACGAATTTGGGGACATTCACTTAAACTGCAAAACTTAACATCGTTTCTGAAACCTTACACTTTTTGCTTGAGTGTGGGTTCAATACGAGTTAACCGGAAGTCACAAGTGTTATCGGCGAGAAATTCTAATTTT
Organism: Siderastrea radians; assembly: GCA_964017195.1. Lineage (NCBI taxonomy): Eukaryota > Metazoa > Cnidaria > Anthozoa > Scleractinia > Rhizangiidae > Siderastrea > Siderastrea radians. The sequence goes on from OZ024895.1 coordinate 35,937,889, forward strand.
TAGTTTATACGAACTTTGTACTCGTATGAACTGAGTCGAAGTTCAAGACTGAAAACCGCAATTGACTTTACTTTTTTGTTTGACTGCTGTGAGGATTGTGACTTCATGTTGGGTTGCGAGTTGTTGCGGGTACTTTCCCGCGCTTTGCTGTTTTTGTTGCGAGCTCTGATTGGTTCATTGCGTTAGCTACGTTTGTACTGATTGGTCAGATGATTGGTCAGATGATTGGTCAGATGATTGGTGATTGGTCAAATAGGGCCTGGCTAATCTAGGAAACATTGCTTCCTCTAATTGTTTCCTCTGTGGCTAAACTGGGAAACGTTATGTTTTCGAAGCAAAGTCTGTTCCCGGGACGCAACAATGTTTTTGATTTGATTCGAAAACACTTTCTTTTTTCCAAGAAGCAAAATTTGCTTCCTCAACATAGGTTCTCGCGCAGCTAAACGGGAAAAAGTTTGCTTCCACAACAATGTTTCCTAGCTATAGCTAAGCCGTCACGGCGGTTGTTGGAAAATCACAGTCTAGTATCCATCACGGCCCTTCCCGTTCACTCCGGCAATTTTCATGCAAACTTATTGACGTCACCGAGTGACATACATGTATGTCACTAAGGAAAGTTCTCACACGCCCTTGAGTGCGTTTTCGTTCTCCCTTGAGATGAAGATAAGGGGAAGGGACGACTGGGCTATTCTTCCGAATCTGAATCTGGTTCATTTTGAACCGTTGCCGTTACTACGAATTCACTGAAATCTTCCTGAGCTTCCCAGGAACTGGGATCCTTGCCAACCGAAAAAACAAAGATAACTCTTCCAGGTTTAACTTCTACTGTGAGAGAAAATTGGCGCGAAAACTTCATGTTGGGCTCTTCCGCATCAACCTCCACCTGGTATGTTTGATGGGAACAAAAATTTGCCACTTCATACGCGTTCGCTGTAGAATATCTCCTTATAATCAACCACAAACAAGATTTGTTTCTAATTTTTTTAAGTACAGAACGTTGGCCAAAATACTCCCAACCTTTAAGTGCCTCAGACGCGAATCCTGATCGCGTTTTAGACGAGTTTCGTGAGCAAACGCACAGTTTCAGCTCCACACCGTCATCAGCACAAGCTTTGTATTTTCCAAATAGCGTTAGACGATCGTATGTCAGCAGCTTCATGTACAAGGACCATAGTCCTGATATTTCCTTTGCTTCGACTTCAACATGAAAAATGTCTTCTCGCTGGGAAACTATGTCACCTGACGCGACGCGAATATCCATGGAGGTTACAAGCGTCCCGTCCATTTTAGAATTTCTTTCACGAACATTTTCAAACCATAATGGCTGCAATCGTTGGCAAGATCGCTTAAACTTCTCTACGCTCACTTTAGAGTTCTCTTGCGGTGAAAGTAATTTCTCATACTGTTCCTGCAGACGATTGTTCAACTCGCCAATCGCAAACTCAGCGATTGGTACGCGCGAAGTGTCGTTGTCGGCAGGGCTGTCCCAGCCTTCGCACACGCATAAATTAGGCGTCCTGAGTTCCAAATCATCGCAGGTGCGCTTCTTAGAAATAGGTGTGAACACTCCCACTGGGTTAACCCCATGGACAGGGCCGGCCAAAGCCATTAGAGAATGGTGCAGCTCGACCATGGTTAAAAGCCTTTTCTGGTTTATTTCTAATGCGGACATTGCGTTCTTTCCAAGAAGAGAAGCTACTCTGTCCGGGACGATAACGAAAAGGCTGGGGTGAAACATATCGAAGTGTCCCTCGAGTACCTCGGACGTGTATGAAGTGTACGTATTTCCATGATCCGCTAGAATGATTGTCAAAGTGTTCTCATCGTTCGCCATGCTAGTAACGTAGCTTTCAAGATCAACATCCAAAGTTTGCGTTCTTATACTTCTATCATCGTGGGCCACGTTAAGGGCGGTGAGTAACAAAAGCGGCCTAGCGCTGCGTGACGCACTAATGGCTCGAAGCGTGTCCGCGATGAACCGCAGATAATAGGCGTGTTGAAACTTTCCATTGTAGCAGATTTGGTCATCATCTGGACCAAGGAAAGGAACATCTATTCCCAAAGAGTTCAGGATCTTGCAACTGGAATGCGTGAGGCCTACAAAAACAACATGAAACATCAGAATCGTTATTCGCAAATAACAGATTCGTTCGGTGTCGTTATTCGCCTGGGTGGCGACAAAACTCTTCAAGTGTCGATAAAAACAACGGCTAAGAAAGAGTTTTAAACGATGCTAGGAAAGCCGGATTGAATTTTCCCACACAAATCCCTTGAATGTGATTGCCGACCACAACTCTGAAGAAGCCTAGAAAACCAAAATTTTAGGGTAACATTATTTTATGCACCTTCACTTGTTGTAAACGATTTCTTGAGAACCTTAAACTATAATACAACTAAAGAAAAAAGGTAGCCATTTTTGTACAAAGTTTGGATTATATTGAACAAATCTGTGGGCAATGACGTCAACACACCCAAGATAGCTGCGCACAGGGCCTGAGTTTTAAAAGTTTAACTCAGTCACTGAGCCTGTATAATACGTACAAAGCTATTTTGATTAATGTTGTCGGATTTTAAAACCTCAAGCTTACGCGACTAGAAGGAAAGGTTGAAAGTCGGTGCAAGTTCCGCGGATGCAAGCGCAGTGGGATAAAAGAAAATAACACAAATAAACGTGATTAGCGATTGCCTTCGTTGTTCGAGGGAGGTGTTGCTGATTTTAAAAACCTATCCAAAATGCCCCTATCAACTTTGCAGCCTTGTCGCATAGGCTTGGAGCTTCGACCCGACAATGTTAATTGAAATTGCTGGGATCAGGTATCTGAGACCTGAGACCGGCAGCTCGTAACCTTCGGGATTGGGATCAGCAATTTAAAGCCTTTTTTATACGTGCAACGCAGAAGCAAACGTAAGCTATGGGGGCTTAGCTATGTTTACGCATAATTCAAATGCAAACGCGAGCGCAATGGTTACCATGTGCGCCGACGAATTAGAAACAGTTTTCCAAGAGATGGCAGGTACATCCCCGGGGGGGGGGGATACTCCCTATAGTGGGCTATACAGGGAGGCTCCGCCCGAAAGGGGTGCCTTTTGTAAGCTCGCAGTATATAAAACGGTAGGGAAAATTGCCATTTTAGTATAAAAAGGGTCACAAAATCAGCTGGAAATTGGAAGAAATGGTGGCTAAAGCGAAGTATATCAAAGGGCGCCACATTTTGGCAGAAATGACTTTCAACTGAATCAGAACGACTGAAAACCCCGGGAAAAACGTGGCAATTACAGGAAATTATATTGTTTTGGCTTATTCTTGAGGTATAAGAAAGGGGTGTAATCTTGCTTTAGGTATATGAAAGGGGTGCCATTTTGGTAAAAATTAGTATATTAAAGGGTAAGGGTTTGAACCTCCGGGCGGAGCCTCCTCGTACAAAACCTTATTGAGTAGCCCCCCCCCCCCCGGGGGGGGGGGCGTCGCGCTTTGCTTGTATCCGTTTGCACTTGCAATGTTTACCCATAAAACAAATGCAAACGCAGGAACTGGAAAAAGGAAAATAATTGTCTTATTTCTTGCGCTTGGTTTTGCAGTTGCAGTTGCAGTTGCATTTACACCAGGCCTAACAGATCAAAGAGGAATTTATAAGCGTACCTGTGTGACCAATATAAGTTGATTTCACCTTTGCTTGAAGGCCTTCCCAGTCTTCCGCGCCGAGATCTGTCATCAGTCCCCAGGTCCCTTCCCAGCACAAGTCTTCTTGCCACACTGTTTGGAACCCAGCCCTCTTGTATTGCCCAAACAGCGCTGATATATTCACTGGAAGTGTTTTGTCTTTTTGCTCAATCGGAAGCAACTCTCCAGTGTAGAAAGCGTGCATATTGACAACAGTATGACCGTGCACGGCCTGGAACAACTCAAAGTCATAGACTTTGGCGGGAACTGCGCGCGGATTTTCCCGCCATTTTTTGAACGTCGAAACAGTTCTGGGTAACGAACGGTAAAAATGAGCTCTGGAAAGCGAATCAATTAGCAGAACGTTAACATTGATGAGATTTCTATTTCTTATGTTCTTTGTTTCTTCTATGGTGAAACTAGGCTCGAGTGGAAGAAATGGCGTTACTTCTTTGCCTTGGTGATTCGTGCATTCAATAAACACAAAGTTGAACTTGTTTTCTTTGTTTCTTCTCGCAATAGCTGGTAGTTCTCTTTCAAGTTTTTCAACTGTGGAGAATGCTTTAACAATTTCAGTTAATCCTGTTGTGGGATTAATGCTATGAACTTTAAACGAACCACTTTCTCCTTGTTTGCAAAGTGCTTTATTGCACACAAATTTAATCGCTTTTCTCTTCCTTGTCTTACTGACTTCTATTTTACAAACGTCACCAAATCCTTTCTTTTTACACTTTGATAATTCAGGGTCAATAAAGTAATTTTTTCTGGCAAAGTCACACGAATATTCGCTTGGTTTGTGAGGAGTACATAACCCATAGTCGGCGTTATTCGTATATTCCAGTGACAGGTTCGGACATACGACGTTTCGTGATTTAAGTGGCGTGAGTGGACTTTCGAGAAATGACATCCTTTCAAGAATTTGTATGTCTTTGTCAACTACATCTCTCATACCCGTGTCTTTTTTCTCCAAAGTAACTTTATTTTTCCACAGTCCTCCTTCGCCGAGAAAATACCAGTTTATTAACAGCAATGAAATCATCAGCAAAGCAAGGGCTTGAAGAAATTTGCCGCGCAAGGTTTGCGGAAAACACCTCGCAACTAAAAAGGATGCCATTGTCGACTTGGCAGATTGTCTTGGCCTGCAACGATACGATAAAACACCCACGTTATTTCTTTAAACTTCTTCGGAATTATTTTAGAGTTAGGTACGTAGACTAAAATGGTAGACAATTTAAACGAAGCCGTTTAGACGGCGTCTAACAAAACCGCAGACTAAACTAATTTCACTGAAGACGGCATTTAACACAGATTAGCATAAACCTACTAGCGTTCTATCATAAATGCTGCAATCTGATTGGCTACCCTACTCGCTATCTATTCCGTGATAGATAGTGAGTAGCGAAAAGGTGAGTGGCAGGCACAGTCTTATACTTCAAAATAACAGTGCAATGATGTAAAACTTTTCACTTTAGTGGAATATTAATCGAGATTTATACTAAAACAATTAGATTATTCGCTCTCGATTTCTATGCGTGATAGAAATCTCGAGCTCATAATCTAATTGTTAAGTAGAATAGCTTTCATAGACTTAGAGTTGTTCTAACTACCGTAATCCGGGCTGAATAGATACTAAACTATTACATGCTATTACACACAAATTCCATTTTTTTGTTCAATTTTGACTATTAGACACTAATTGTTAGATATTTCCTCACGGGTGAATCACTCTAAAAAGACCCACTTGTAAACAGATCAGTCAAGTTGAAGTCCAGAAGTCACACTAGCAAAGTATGTTATAGTTTCCTTTTATCTACCTGAGTATGAAAAATCACAAAAATCTTATTTGATGACGTTTTTAGCAAAACGTCATGCGTTTTTCTGCTATGTCAGATGACATGACAATGTGATTTGGGGGTGCATTGTCGCAACTGTTTGTGAAAGATCGTTATTATGTGCGCGTAGTTAACGTACTTCACAATGCTGTCTTTGTTTAAAATGCAATTTTTAAAACTTGTTGTAGAGGAGCAAGGCTGTTAGTTGCATTCGTGCCATCGGCCAACGATTGTTCCGTGAAACTCTAAACAGTAACCAGTCGCTTTCCAGTGGTTCTAGCGTTTCTTTTGCAAGTCAGGTTACCTTTAAAGAATTTGTGGATATAAAAAGTATCTAAAGTGATTTCATCACAGGCAATTGAAAACCTTGGAAAAAGAGACAAAAAGTAAACATACTGTTTAAACCTAATATGTTATCAGGCACAGCAATATTGTTATTTCAGTTCGTAACTGCTCCATCTTCTGGCAAACTCTCATTTAAGGAGACTTAAGCAACCTTACAAAAGGCGTCTGATAGCTTAATTACATACATGCTAAGCTATGTTGCACTTGAAGGTCTAAATGTCTGTGAAATAATTTGTGAAACATGGTTTATCAGTTTCCTTAACTGAGTAACCTTGGTGGCAGAGCCTAGGTGTGCAATCAAGTGAACGGTGGTCTAAATGTAACATACTCAGTGAAAGCCCATCGAACTGAGGTAACTATTAAAATTAATTATAAATGATTATATTTGTTAGAACAAAACAGAATCAAAGTTTCCAATTCAATACTTCATGGAACACACAGAACTTCGTAACGCTTGAATTGAGAAGCCAAATATAAAACATCACCTGGGGCCTGTTGTTCAAAAGCTGGATAGCGCTATCCACCGGATACATCATTATCCAGTTGATAAGTGTTAGGGAAAGCAATTGCGTTATCCACTGGATAGAGATTTATCCGGTGGATAGCGCTATCCAACTTTTGAACAACTGGGGCCTGGTGTCTAGCTGATCTTTCCTTCCAAGCAACGTGTTTACTTAGTCTAATGTGCTGTTACATCTACATATGTTATGTCCAAAATTTTAGTTATTTATTTACTTAATTGGCAACATTAAAATGCAATAATTAGTTGAATTCGTAGCTAATGAGTAGTTTTGAAGAGTTTACACTAGCTCCCGGTGAAAGAAAGAATTATTTTTAAAATTCTCCTGGTCACGTACAAAATCCTCCGTGGCTTTGCTCCAGCCTATTTAAATGAGCTGCTACTTAACTACACGCCTCATCGTTTACTACGATCAAGTAGCTTAAACCTACTGTCTATTCCAAAGACTAAAACGGTTACCTATGGTGACAGATCCTTCTCAGTCATTGCACCAAAGCTCTGGAATGACTTGCCCATTATAATCAAACAATGTTCCACAGTTGACTCTTTTAAATCGAGATTAAAAACTATAGTTAGATTAGGTAAATAACTTATTGTAAAAAGCATTGAGACTTCCATACGTTGTAAAATGCGTTTTTAAGCACCTTGTTATTATTATTATTAATGACATATTAAGCCGTAATTTCGGTGAGTCGGGTCTCCGAGCCCGGAAAACTGGTAGAAGCTACACAGATACCCACTGTGTAAGAACAAGATTAGTACTGAAATGAAACAAACCTGACTGAATCTCACAACGGTGATGACCAGCTTACAGGCTGGAGTCATTTGACCGTGGGATGGAGCGGAAATTGAAAGCTGCTTGATTCCCTCTGAAAATAAAGAAAGGTCGTCTAGGGTTATGAAGCGTTACTTGTGTTATCATTAATGAAACATTTCTTATAGTCTTAGCCTTGCTTTGCGAGCAGGAGAGAATGAAAACATCCCCAATTTAACAGGGTTTCGTTTTCTTTATTTTCGTGTACAGATGCGACGCGACTCACGTGAATAAAGGCATGCGTTAGATACCAACAATAAATTAAGCACGTCACGACGTCCATGACTTCGCTTTAGATCACTTGCTAATGTCGCGAGTTTCTGACTGCCGAAAGAAATACATTAGAATGAGGAAAATATGTTATAATGAGAGAGTACGACACATACCTGAATTCTAAAATTCCAATATATACACACCCAAGCGGGAACTGGTTCGTTCACTCTCTTTAGTTAGAAAGTGTTCTATCACTTCGGCGTCTTTAGGTCTAGAAAACACTTATTCACTTAGTGCACCGAAGGATAAATGTTACTTGCTTCTCTGACAGAATAATCACTGAACTCAGAGTATTGGCTAAGTAATAGCAGTTGGACCCTCAAAGTAATTCTGATTTGTTGTTTCACTTTTGTTTTAGTCGCGAGTTAGCCATTTTTGTCTACGAAACGTATCGAACCTTGAAAACCTGTTCGCATGGCAACATGAGTTCCTGTTTGATCCAGTGAATAAACTGAGCTCGAAGTCAAAGTTTATTTGCATATCGTGAAACCAACCTGCGGAACTATTTCAATCACGATTTGTTTGCTATGCTCTGGGGCGTTGAAAAATGTTGGTCGAACGGCAAATTAGAGTTTGCTGTTCGACCAACTTGTTTGGCACGAGAGTGCAATCTCGTCCCCAGAGCCTCGTGGCCCTCTTAGCCGCCGGCGCCTTGGCACGAGGACCAGTTCAACTGATCCTCGTGCCCAGGCGCTGGTGATTAAGAGGGCCTGGCGGCTCTGCATAATGACGAGAATGACTTGCCATGTGTTATTTACTCTCGGATGTAATTTAGTCTTTCATGTGTATTCCGCTTCTTTCATAACGATAGATACATTGTAATAGGAAATATGAAAACAGATTAATTATAGCTTAAGATTAATGTAACGTAAGCGAGAAATGCTCCATCAAAATGCTCCCTTAAACAAATTCTAAACATGTGCATCCGGTTTCTCTCGTAACTATAGATACAAGACAAACCTTTTTTTTTATTACTTAAATAAAAAAAATACTTGTCATGAGTTGTGCAAATATTGTTGCAGTAGACATTCTTCCTTTCTTTGTTTTTCTCTTAAAAAAACGTATTTTTGTTTTTGGAGCCTGTGCCCGTCCACAGTATTGTAAACTTGCGGACAGAATGTAGAGGAAGTCTAATCGAAGCCCTGTTTCACTTTCTATTGATTTAACCTTGGGTTACCTGTGGTTAATTCACACAACTCTCTTTCTTTTGACAACTGTATTGCTGCTGTATGAAAACTAACCTTGTTTTGAGATCGATAAGTTCTAATATGATCACTATGGTACCAACTGGATACCACGAAAGTCAGGTTTTCCACTGAGATGGAGAGATCTATGAGCTTTTGATGCTTTTTGGAAGAATATTTCAAATTAATCGAGAGTAAATTTGCCTGGGTTTTCACGCGTAAGGTAAACATTGCTCCAGTGCAAAAAGACCGTGATTTAAGCTTGTTGTTCTGTAGCCTGTAAACGTAACTGACAGACTTCTTAGAGCAGTAGGGCGTAAGAAAAATTCGCCCCGGGGTTACTCATTAAGTTCAAACCTTACCCTTTAGTATACTAATTATAATTTTTAGTATAAACTGTAGATAAAATGGCGAATTGTAAGGCGATTCATGTAGGACGACATTTATTCAAGAAAATACTGTAATCTTATTTTTGACAAGTATGTTTTTCCTTCGCGTTAATTGTAATATAGATAAGAGCAGAGTCATCGCACTGTTGAAATAGCGGACTCCAGAAAAACATTCGCAACTCACCCTAACAGCATTTTTACAGACCAGGTTAGTTTTTGACAGGTTTACAATTACTATTTCCCGCGAAAAATTTCGGTGCGCATGAGTCCCCATCCCTCGAAAAATAGCAGCCATAGATCGTTTTTTCGACTTTTAAAGTGCCAAATTCGTAACGCTAAGCATAACGCAAGGCTAGCAAATCATTTGCAAATGTTGTGATTGGTTAGCAAGGCTACTTCGGGTTCTGAATTCGCGGGAAATCCAATCTAAAAATAAACTGGTGTGCAAAACGCCGTGACACAAATATAGGGCGCGCTCCGGGTTATGAGCTCCTGGTCCTAATCAATCAAAACAAACCTTATTTGTTTAAATCATTTAGGAACAAAACTGGTAGTGATTTCACTGCGATCAAACGTACCGGAAGCGTGCGCCATAATTTTGCAAAAAAACAAAAAAACAAAACAAAAACAAAAAAAAAAACAACAACGTTATGTTTTCTTTAGTTTGTGCCCAGAAAGCAAGAAGGAAAATTTGCTTCCGAAAGATATTTTTCTCGCTACACTAAACTGGGAAGCATTTACTTTCACAACAATATTTGTCCAACAGTGTGTACTAGTTTAGCCAGGCCCTTACGGGAAGTTGTTGGAAAATCGCAGTCTAGTACCGAGGCGTTCCCTTCCGCCTCACTTGATTTTTGCGTGAATTTCATGTCGTCAGCGACTGATATTTATCAACATACAAGCCATTCCCAAACCCTTGCACATACTTCAGTCGCGCCTATCAAGAGAAAGGGAAGGTCTAGGAACTGGGCAAGGAAAACTGCTCTTCTGAGGTCGTGTCTGTTTCATTTTCAACCGTAGCCGTTACTGAGATTTCGGCTTCCCAGAAACTGAGATGCTTGCCAACGGAGAAAACGAAAGTAACTCTTCCAGGTTTGATTTCTAACGTGAGAGGAAGCTGGCGAGAAAACTTCATGTTGGACGCTTTCGCGTCAACCTTCACCCGATATGATTGATCAGGACAAAAGTTTGCCACTTCATACGCGTTTGTTTTGGAATACCGTCTTATAACCAGCCACAAACAAGATTTTTCACTAATGTTTTTGAGTACAGGACGTTGACCAAAATACTCCCAACGTTCAGGTGACTCGGACGCGAATCCTGACCGCGTTTTAGACGCCTTTTGCGAGCAAACGCACAATTTCAATTCCACACCGTCGTCAGCACAAGTTTTATACTTCCCAAATAGCGTTAGACGATCGTAGGTAAGGAGCTTCATGTCTAAGGACCTTTGACCTGATATTTCTTTTGTTTCAACTTCAACATGAAAGAGGTCTTCTCGCTGAGAAACTAGGTTGCCTGCAGCAACGCGAATGTCCATGGTGGTTATAAGCCACCCGTCCGTTTTAGAATTTCTTTCACGAACATTTTCAAACCATAATGGTTGCAATCGCTGGCAAGATCGTTTAAACTTCTCTGCGCTCACTTTAGAGTTCTCTTGTGGTGAAAGCAATTTCTCATACTGTTCCTGCAGACGATTGTTCAACTCTCCAATCGCAAACTCAGCGATTGCTACGCGCGAAGTGTCGTTGTCGGCAGGGACGTCCCAGCCTTCGCACACGCATAAATTAGGCGTCCTGAGTTCCAAATCATCGCAGGTGCGCTTCTTAGAAATAGGTGTGAACACTCCGACTGGCTTAACCCCATGGACCGGGCCGGCCAAAGCCATTAGAGAATGGTGCAGATCGACCATGGTGATAAGCCTTTTCTGGTTCAGTTCTAATGCAGACATTGCGTTCTGTCCTAAGAGAGAAGCTACTCTGTCCGGGACGATAACGAAAAGGCTGGGATGAAACATCTCAAAGCGTCCCTCGAGCACCTGTGACGTGTACGAAGTGTAGGTATTTCCATGATCCGCTAGAATGATTGTCAAAGTGTTCTCATCGTTCGCCATGTTAGTAACGTAGCTTTCAAGGTCGCCATCCAAAGTTTGCGTTCTTATACTTCTGTGATCATGGGCCACGTTAAGAGTCGTATATAACAAAAGTGGCTTGGCGTTGCGTGACGCACTAAAGGCTTGAAACGTGTCTGCGATGTAACGCAGATAATAGGCGTGTTGAAACTTTCCGTTGTAGCAGATTTGGTCGCCATCTGGCCCACTAAAAGGACTATCTATCCCCAAAGAGTTCAGGATCTTACAGCTGGAATGCGTGAGGCCTGAAAAATACGACAAAAAGTCTGAATCGTTTTTCACAAATTAAATTCTTTTGCTGTCGTTATTCGAATGGGTTGTCACGAAACGCTACAAGTGACGATAAAAATACGAGTGGCTGAGAAAGAGACTGCAGAAATGAGCAGAAATCACCGTTCGTTGAAAAACGATAAAAATAACTACCGTTGACTTTTGAAGCCAAGAAGAAAAATTTAAAAGCAGAAGACAAATACTTTACAGTAAAGAACAAGAGAGTTAAAATCACCGTACCCCATTTTAGGAAAGGGTGAACCCTTACAACACAACGAGAGACAAAGCCATTTTTGTTCGTATAAGGCTTCTGTTTGCTTAAGCGAAGCTGTACATAATGACGTTATCATATTCAAGATGGCTGCGCCACGAAATCTTAAAAGTGAAAATACAATTCACTTTAAGAAATCTGTCTTTTTTCTGCAATATGCGACATAAATTCTCTAGCTAGTATCAATAAAAAGCTATTGAAAACGAACATGCCTCCTTAAAACCTGAATCTTAGTCCGTTCTTTTTGCGGAGTTCCTCCGTACAAAACTAAATTGAGTGCTCCCCCCGGGACTGCGTCAACAATTTAAAGCGTGATGCAGTCGCAAACGCAAAATCCGGAGATGTTCACGAATGACACAAATGCAAACGCGAGGAGCCTGTGATCAACAATTCCAAACCTGGTTTGGCCGTACGACGCAGCCTCAAACGCAAACTCAATCGATGTTCACGCATAACACAAATTCAAATGTGAGGAGCCTGGGATCAACAATTCAAACCCTGGTTTACCCGTACGACGCAGCCGCAAACGCAATCTCAAGCGATGTTTACGCATGACCCAAATGCAAACAGGAGGAGCACTTTTTCAAGAGATGGCGGGGACGTTACGCTTGGCTGAATCCATCTGCGTCTGCAGTGTTCTTCGATGAAATAAAATGCAGAACAAGAAAGAGGAAAAAATAATTTTCTTATTTCTTGCACTCGCTTTTGCATTGGCATTTTCGACGTGTGTACCGTATCTGCTTGTGATTACATTTGCACTTGCGTTTAATCAACACCTTGCAGATCAAAGATTAATTTGTGAGCGTACCTGTGTGATCAATATAAGTTGATTTTATCTTTTCCTGAAGGCCTTCCCAGTCTCCTGCGCCAAGATCTGTCATCAGTCCCCAGGTCCCTTCCCAGCACAAGTCTTCTTGCCACACTGTTTGGAACCCAGCCCTCTTGTATTGCCCAAACAGCGCTGATATATTCACCGGAAGTGTTTTGTCTTTCTGTTCAACCGGAAGCAACTCTCCAGTATAGAAAGCGTGCATATTGACAACAGTATGACCATGCACGGCCTGGAACAACTCGAAGTCGAAGACTTTCGCGGGAACCGCGCTTGGACTTTCCCGCCATTTCTTGAATGTGGAAATTGTTCTGGGCAAAGAACGGTAAAAATGAGCCCTGGAGAGCGAATCAATTAGTAGAACGTTAACATTCACGAAATTTTTTTTTCTCACATTGTTTAATTCTGCTATGGTGAAAGTAGGCCCGAGTGGAAGAAATTGTGTTACTTCTTTGCCTTGGCGATTCGTGCATTCAATAAACACAAAGTTGAACTTGTTTTCTTTGTTTCTTCTCGCAATAGCTGGTAGTTCTCTTTCAAGTTTCTTAACGGTGGAGAATTCTTTAACAACTTCGGTTAATCCTGTGTTGGGATTAACACTGTGAACTTTAAAGGAACCACTTTCTCCTTGTTTGCAAAGTGCTTTATTGCACACAAATTTAATCGCTTTTCTCTTCGTTGTCTTACTGACTTCCATTTTGCAAACGTCACCAAATCCTTCCTTCTTACAGGTCAATAATTCAGGGTCAGTAGAGTACATTTTCCTGGCGAAGTCACACGAATATTCGCTTGGTTTGTGAGGCGTACATAACCCATACTCTGCGTTATTGGCAGGTTGAAGTGATAGAGTCGGACATTTGTCATTTCTTGATTTGACAGGCTTGAGCGGCTGTTTGTAAAATGACATCCTTTTGAGAATTTGTATGTCTTTGTCGACTACATCTTTTATGCGCGTTTCTAGTTTCTGCAACTTTACTTTGTTGTTCCACAATCTCCCTTCACCAAGAAAATACCAGTTTATTAGCAGCAATGAAATCACCAGCAGTGTAATAGTTTGAAGAAATTTGCCGCGCAGAGCTTGCGGAAAACACCTTGGAAGTAGAAAGGACGCCATTGTTGACTTGGCAGATTGTCTCGGCCTGCAAAGATACGAGCAAACACCCATGTTGTTTGCTTTAGTCTTCTTGAATTATTTTTTAGTTAAGTACACAGACTAAAATGGAAGATACATTTAGGCTCCGTTTGAGAAAAGACTCACCAGTTAAATAATTTGCTTAGACGCATTTCCAATCACGTTCCTCAACCGCAATTCTGGTCCGACAAACCTTTTCCTCTTCACTTCACATGCGACCGAGTTTTGCATGTAATATTTCGTCGGTTGTTTGCGACGGAACTGTTAATTTTCTCAGCAAAAATTACATGGCCATCACATTATTGGCGTTCACCTGTTCTTTTTTTAATTAAAACAAGAAATTTTCACGTGAACGCTTGGACAAATTAATACGTATTTGCTTAGGTCTATTACTTTAGTAACACGTCGTCGCAAAACAAGAAAAAAAAAAGTGAGCCGCCTTTCTTGGAACCTAATTGCCATAAAAATGCTGCGGTTCAATAAAATGCATTTTGGCAACAGCGGGCAGCCAATGAAAATATAAATCGGCGTTAAACTTGAGCCATAATTGTTCTTCTCGCAACAATTACGGCATCGGAAATAATAGGAGATTTGTTTGTTGCATGGTTTGTCACAGCTCTTTTTTTTCTTCGTACAATTATTAAAAAAACGTTGCTCATTGAAACACAGCCTGAGGAAGGGGGGTTGGTATACCTGAATCCCACGTTTTTCTTGTGTTTTAGCACCTTTCTCTTATCATACATGTCATATCTTCAGTATTTAACACAAAGAGGTTTATATGGTTTACAATGCATGGCTCCATAAATCTTTCAGATTTTTTGTATTATGAAGAAAAAAGGGAGGGGACTAATGAATTTCAGGAAAATTGAGAAACATCAAGATTTGATCGTGATTAAAAATTAAAATTTAACGTTAATAAATAATAGATGAATAACAAAATGTTATCAGTCCGAGGTGCTAGCGGTCTGACTTGATGTAAGTACGTGCCCGTTTCCTCCTTTTCTTTTTAAATCACATCCTATTCCATAATCGGACGACCGAATGACTGATTGTCTTTAGTGTATGTAAAAGTTCCTGTTTGAAATATTTCTTTTGCGGTATATGTTGATAATTCGTTTATACCTTGGTAAAGTCTTAGTGCTCTTCTTTTCATTTTGTCTCCTTGAAATCGCGAAAATTAAGCCTCGCGAAATATTGGCTTGCCAAAATCGCGAAATTACCAGTACGAATAAGGTAATCGAAGTCCTTTCAGTTATATTTACTGTGGCTATAAATATAAGCCTGGGTTACCGGTGTTAATTCTTACAACCCTGTTGACAGGGTTTAATTTCAACAGGCCCTCTGTAAAATCCCGGAGGGGTACTCAATAAAGTTTTATAAGGGGAGGCTCCGCCCGGAGATTCAAACCCTTACCCTTTAATATACTATTTTTTACCAAAATGGTCGGCCCTCTCATATACCAAGAGCAAAATTGCATCCCTTTCTTGCACCTCAAGGATAAGCCAAATCAATAGAATTTCATATAATCGGCACATTTTTCCAGGGCTTTCAGCCGTTCTGGTTAAGTTGCTCAAAGGGTGCAAGCTTTCGCGTTGTCATTTCTGCTAAGACTTGGCACCCTTTTAATGTACTTCGCTAAGCCGCCATTTACTTTGCAGCCGATTTTGTGACCCTATTATATATTAAAATGACAATTTTCCCTAGCCTTTAGAATACTGCGAGCTTAAAAAAGGCACCCCATTCGGGCGGAGCCCCCCCCCCCCTCGTACAGCCCACTATAGGAAGTACCCCCCGGGTGTAAAATAACCTTGTTTAGAGATCAATATTTCCTAATATTGATCATCACCAACCAGTTACCGTGGCAGCAAGGTTTTTCTAGTAAAAGGGAAAGATATATAAACTTACGACTATTAAAGCTATCAATAACATGAATCATTTTAGTGTTTGGTTGTGGCTCATTGAAATTGAGCATGCTCAGTCGGAAAGTAGATAAAGGCCTTTTTTGTACGCGTACAGCTTTTAAAACTCAGCAAAAATCGTCTTCTGCAAACTAAAAGAGAGTTATTACCAATAAAAAATATTAATAATAATGAAAACATCAAACGTTTCTCGGTTTAAAAGATTCGGGTCACTGACAATTGTCGTGCTTTTACACGCGACAAAATGAACAAACATTAACCTGCCTCCGGTCATTTTAGACGGGACATTATTACTTCTCTTTTATTGCAAGGCCCGGTTTATATGATGAACAGCCGAAGATAAGCGATCACCATCGCGAAAAGTGGTGCCCAAAAGAGGAAAACAATGATTCTTAAAAGATACAGCGTTTGACTGAGAACTGATTTAACGGGAATGTATAAAATGAAGTTATCGCCTGATACAAGAGGTAGCTTAGATCATACACTGCGAGTGAAGTCATCTTAGGTCTTTCACTGTTAATAGCTTTAAGGTCCTTTAAATATTCAACTACTTTAAAGCATAATTATTTTGAAATAAATAGACCCCCCCAGAAAACGTGCGCCCGTATCGGGGTCAATTTCGTATTGGATGACAAAACAAAGAAACAGAACTTACCCTGTTACAAAATATATTAATCAAGGTTCCCTGAATAAAAACATCAGTGCGCGTAAATACTCTCTCCCGTTAATAATTTTCCTGCAAAAGCTACCAACAGCTTGTGAATGGGGTAATAAATGCGAGAAAATGAGTTTCGACTGCCGGGCAACTGACAGATATCAGGAATATTGAGTTATTGACCCGGTAACTAAGAGGACTCAGGTAAGTTTGGATATGTGAAACAATTGAGCATTGTTTGTAATGTAAATATTTAAAAGGCGTTTTAATTTGTTTTTGATTCTTGTGCAAGTTGAAAGCCGGTCAATCAAGGCAACGGGCAGATACTGGGTTTGTTTAAAAAATATATCAGGATCTAATCTTGACCAAGAACTGATCTTGTCAGGAGTAGCAGAAAGAAGAAAAAGGAAAAGAAACAGAAATAGAATTTAAAAAATGCCTAAAAGAAAAGAATATAAGTTTAAATTTCTCACAAAAGCGGTATTAATTCACCTGCTTCCTTTTTTCTTTAAACATGAAAATGATTCATATGTTAATATTTGAGAGACCTTTTAATTCTTTTTTTATTTTATTTTATGTTGTGTAACTTGAAAGTTGGTCAATCTAGCTACGAGGTATATATTTCAGCTCGGTTTAATAAGTAGCAAAAAAAAAAAAAACAATTCCGCAGTGAAAACTCGAGAAAAATAATTTTGGTTACGACGGAACGAATTGAAATTTAACACAGAATAGTGTTTATTCACCTGTGGTCTTATATAGATTGCTCACTTAAATTTTTACTGGGTTCGAGCAAACAAAAAATCTTAAGCACTAGCAGAGTTTTAATTTAGAAATTTTCTTGTTATTTTTTTTTTTACTCTAGAAAAGATAAAAAATAAAAAACGATCCACAACACAGGAAAACGAATTTATGACAATAACTCAAAATTTAGACTAACATTACACAGCCTTAGACTGGACTTTTTATAGTAATCTTATGTTCAAACACATTAGTTATAGTGCTCTAGTGCATGGGTAATAGGCTATCCCCCTTTTTTCTCCGTTTAGCGTAGTCCGATCGACCCAAATCTTCTCGTTTTCAAAAAAATATACATAAATAAAAATAAAAGATTTAAAAAAATAAGAATAAAATAAATTATGTTATGAGGAACGTAATGACGTAGTGAAACATATTTTCACCTTTAATCTGAAAAATAAACATTGTTTTTGCACATACAGACCTATGGCATCTCTTAACGCTGAATGCCAATTTCAACCCTAACCACCACATCAATCTTGTCTGACTCGACCTCCATTGCCGCCGTGTTGATTTGGTAACCACATCTTGTTGTTTCCAGGCTCCACGGCAATGATGCTAGGGTAACGGGCCTCCTAGTTCCAGACTCCTCCTCATCTTGGGGGCCTTTTTTTGGGGGGGGGGGGGGGCTTTTATTTTTATTTTTAATCCGACCGACCAACCCCAAATCAGGGAACGCATTCGACGCCAAACGAAAAAAAGGGAGATGGCCATAGAAAACAAAGAAGATTTACCTTGGAAATGGCCTCCTACAAGAGAAACACACCTTGCATCCTTATTCTGGGTCACTCTTGTAAAGAGACTCAAAGATTTCATCAATATTCGCACCCAGGAGAACACGTACGCCTTGAACTTTAAGTTGTCATGGTCATGCGAGGAAAAAATGGTGGGGAAAAGAGGTCGTACCGTGGACAAAATGATGCACACTGAATCTTTAGATCATTCGCGATAAAGGCCCCGAGTTAGTGGTACTTGAGTTGGGATCTAATGATTTGTGCGATCTAACCTGTGACGCCCAAACCATCGCATTGGTATTAGAGGCCTTTAGTCACCTTTTGCATACGGAACTCTATGTCAGGTTCTTCACAGTATCGGGCAAGGCCACCGTTAACCAATGTCCCGTTTGCCAGCATATGGCAACACTGAGGGCTATCTAGCCCCTCAGTTAACATTTATCTGCCAGATGGCATAAGCTATCGCAGTTATCTTAAAAGCCCCTCTTATTTCTGATTAGCATCACAATTAGTTGCCTGGTAATGACAAGCATACTGATTAGTTCACAATTTGCCCGGAAATACTGCTGAAGCATGCTGATTAGTTCACAAAAGAAGGTTGAAAAGAACTTTACTGGAATCTGCATTGTAAACGTGTAGGTTTGAATTTTAAGTGGGCACCAATCCCGGGCAAACTTATCCTTGCTTTGAACAGCTCGACTCTGGACTACAAAAGGAACGAAAAAACGCAGCAGCGAGGACGACCAGGGAAGAAATGAACGTCAATCGTCAATCAATTAATTTGCCACATGAAGTATTAACAATTTCGGACGGGAGATGACAGGGGCACCCAACGTTTCGTTTAGGGGAATATCTGTTCGGAAGGCCTAAAATTGCCTGGGATATTCGGATTCAGTTGCAGTGAAAGCTAGAGATTTCTTTGGCGAAATATCACCTCGGACTTTCGTAACATGAGGACTCATTAGTTCCTATTGTTTTCATAGGGACAAATATGTCGTTTAGAGTGCAAAATGACGTCAGGTAGCATAGAGCCAATTTTCAGCTACGAACGCCGATTAAAAAGCTCTTAAACAATCTAAGAAAGCTGAAAATGATATTTCAAGTATTTTGTTAAAAATTTCTCGTTGGGTGCCCCTGAGATGACGAGATTTTAGGTTTACATCGCATGCGCTCTTTTCTTGCCGCTCATCACCTTTTCAAAATCGTAATTCAAATCACCGTGAAATCGCCACAAAATCGCAGGTAGTTCACACAACCGATTTTGGCGCAAAAACCACATACAAAGAAAGAACGTCTAGTGGACAGGGATTTAAAGTATTAGGTGATAAACTCTGTCCTAAAAAAAACTTGTTCTGTATTTCTAAGCTATCTAAAAAATTTTCAGATATACTGCAGAATTTCTACTAACCTTTATTTCACCGGAAATTCCTCCAAAACTAGGTATGAGGTTCTTTCTTCTCATTAACCGTACGTAAGCTTATAAAATAATGAGCTTGTTTTGATGGCCCCCAGTGATTCTATACTAAATAGTGACAGATTTTCCCGACACTGAAATCTATAAATTCCTTGCTTCACAGTGTAAGTCGAACTTATCCAGGCGATGTGAAAATTATCTTGGGTTTTTTGAGACAAATCCGTCATTAAAAAATTCCAGTAAACCTTGGCGTAAATTTTGGTAAATAGCACCAGATCGAATCGATAATGATAACGTTTATCAGCCAATCAGAGCATTCGCCTCCGACCAACAGGCGAGAAAAATCCTGCAGGCAATCAACATTAGTGTTACTTTATATCTAAAGGCGCCTCCACACCCGGAAGGGGGGTACTCAATAAAGTTTTATAAGGGCCCAAGTGATCTCTTGTCTTGGGTAAGTCGTTTTTACGAACTAAGTCGGCATTGGCGCTCAAGTTTACGTTCAAAACCAGAAAAATTCCCAATTTTGGTTCGGCAAAATATCGAGAAACTAACAGCACCAGGAGAGAGTACTGCTGAGTATCTTTTATTTGAATAGACATACTTAACAATACACAAAATAAGTTGCAGACTCTGCAACATTTTGACGGCTAGATGACGAAAATCATTGGAAATAAGAGGCCGTATCACGGAAAACTGGAGGAAATTTGTTTTTTACCACAGAAAAAAAAATGTTTAAGCGGTGCGAGTCTACTTGATGGCGCGAGTCTGGTATGGAACCTGATCTCCCACGGCTCTCGACGAATCAGAAAACGAGATATTGATAGGATGTGATAAAATCAGTTTAGGATTTCATCCACTGACTCATAGAAACGACTTGTACACTATAATGAACAGTGCCCCTAGAAAGAAACTTCGATTACCTGCGATTTTCCGGGCTTTTGTCCGGTCCCCACCCAGGGTCATGGTGCGTCTTCTTCTTCACGTTACCCAGTAAAGATTGTTTGGAGCAGGGGTGGCGCAGTGATGAGAGCTCTCGCCTCCCACCAATGTGGCC
Source organism: Siderastrea radians (assembly GCA_964017195.1). Taxonomy (NCBI): domain Eukaryota; kingdom Metazoa; phylum Cnidaria; class Anthozoa; order Scleractinia; family Rhizangiidae; genus Siderastrea; species Siderastrea radians. The sequence goes on from OZ024895.1 coordinate 35,958,114, forward strand.
TGGGTTCGACTCCTGGTCCCGGTGTCATATGTGGGTTGAGTTTGTTGTTGGTTTTCATCCTTGCTCTGAGAGGTTTTTCTTTCGGTACTCTGGTTTTCCCCTCTCCTCAAAAACCAACATCTCCAAATTCCAATTCGATCTTCAGTCTTCCCGATTAGTAGTGCACTTATGCACGGCTATAAGATTGAGACTATAATAAAGTTATATGATTTGATTTTGATTTGATCAGAAAAGCAATCAGGCAGGTAGTCGAAAAGAGGCTTGTAGGACCTAATGTTCTCCGTCTAAACGGTGAAATTTACTCATACAGCTCTCAAAGTTTATGTTTTGAATTTTACTGCCTTGAAAAATCGAAAAGGCAATTTTTGAACCGAATATACACGTGTTAACGAGATCGCTTTTTTGTTGCCTCTTTACAGGGGAAATACTGAAAGCAAAATGTACAAATGCCTACCCTCTTGTTTATTTAATGAGGTAGACTAACGGGGTATTCTGCAAGGTGTTCTACAATTTATCCTTAAGGGTGTTAGTTAATGGTTATTTCAAAATTTTCACCCATCTATATTGGCAAAAGCTGAACTGATCACATTAGAAATAGAAGTCTGAATTTTGCTCACAAACCTTTGGGTGAACTAAACTATCTAAAATCGTTTATCATGACAAATCTTACTCGTTTGAGACTTATGTTGGTTGATTTATCAGGTTCAATGAAAAAAAAAACATTTGAAACAAAATATCCTTTTCTGTGACCCTTTCCCGTCAGCCAAACTCCGAAAACCAAGCTCCGAAAACCAACCTTTTTTTTTCACACTACATCCTAACTTTTGAGTTTGTGGATGAAATCCTTAAGTGTGACCATTCAAATGAAAGTTACTTGGCAGCACTTTCCTGTGGAATTGATTATTATGCTGTGGAAGGTGGTTCTAACTTTTCAGTCTGTGGAGTAAGTAAGTATCCAGATCTTGTATCCAGTATCAAGTATCTTGTAAGTATCCAGAGACGGCTTTTATTCGAGAAAAATATTTTACTTTATATTTGACAAGTATTTTTTCTTTTCTGTTAATTATAATGTAGAAAAGAGCGGAGTCAATGGATTGTTGAAATAGCGGACTCCAAGGAAAACTTATACAACTTTTTACTTGAGTGTGGGTTCAATACGAGTTAACCGGAAGTCACAAGTGTTATCGGCGAGAAATTCTAATTTTTAGTTTATACGAACTTTGCACTCGTATGAACTGAGTCGAAGTTCAAGACTCTGAAAACCGCAATTGACTTTACTTTTTTGTTTGACTGCTGTGAAGATTGTGACTTCATGTTGGGTTGCGGGTTGTTACGGGTACTTTCCCGCGCTTTGCTGTTTTTGTTTTGAGCTCAGCTCTGATTGGTTCATTGCGTTAGCTACATTTGTACTGATTGGTCAGATGATTGCTCAGATGTTTGGTGATTGGTCAAATAGGGCCTGGCTAATCTAGGAAACATTGCTTCCTCTAATTGTTTCCTCTGTGGCTAAACTGGGAAACATTATGTTTTCGAAGTAAAGTCTGTTCCCGGGACGCAACAATGTTTTTGATTTGATTCGAAAACATTTTCTTGTTTCCAAGAAGCAAAATTTGCTTCCTCAACATAGGTTCTCGCGCAGCTAAACGGGAAAACGTTTGCTTCCACAACAATGTCTCCTAGCTATAGCTAAGCCCTCACGGCGGTTGTTGGAAAATCACAGTCTAGTATCCATCACGGCCCTTCCCGTTCACTCCGGCAATTTTCATGCAAACTTATTGACGTCACCGAGTGACATACATGTATGTCACTATGGAAACTTCTCCCACGCCCTTGAGTGCGTTTTCGTTCTCCCTTGAGATGAAGATAAGGGGAAGGGACGACTGGGCTATTCTTCCTCATCTGAATCTGGTTCATTTTGAACCGTTGCCGTTACTACGAATTCACTGAAATCTTCCTGAGCTTCCCAGGAAATGGGATCCTTTCCAACCGAAAAAACAAAGATAACTCTTCCAGGTTTAACTTCTACTGTGAGAGAAAATTGGCGCGAAAACTTCATGTTGGGCTCTTCCGCATCAACCTCCACCTGGTATGTTTGATGGGAACAAAAATTTGCCACTTCATACGCGTTCGCTGTAGAATATCTCCTTATAATCAACCACAAACAAGATTTGTTTCTAATTTTTTTAAGTACAGAACGTTGGCCAAAATACTCCCAACCTTTAAGTGCCTCAGATGCGAATCCTGATCGCGTTTTAGACGAGTTTCGTGAGCAAACGCACAGTTTCAGCTCCACACCGTCATCAGCACAAGCTTTGTATTTTCCAAATAGCGTTAGACGATCGTATGTCAGCAGCTTCATGTACAAGGACCATAGTCCTGATATTTCCTTTGCTTCGACTTCAACATGAAAAATGTCTTCTCGCTGGGAAACTATGTCACCTGACGCGACGCGAATATCCATGGAGGTTACAAGCGTCCCGTCCATTTTAGAATTTCTTTCACGAACATTTTCAAACCATAATGGCTGCAATCGTTGGCAAGATCGCTTAAACTTCTCTACGCTCACTTTAGAGTTCTCTTGCGGTGAAAGTAATTTCTCATACTGTTCCTGCAGACGATTGTTCAACTCGCCAATCGCAAACTCAGCGATTGGTACGCGCGAAGTGTCGTTGTCGGCAGGGCTGTCCCAGCCTTCGCACACGCATAAATTAGGCGTCCTGAGTTCCAAATCATCGCAGGTGCGCTTCTTAGAAATAGGTGTGAACACTCCCACTGGGTTAACCCCATGGACAGGGCCGGCCAAAGCCATTAGAGAATGGTGCAGCTCGACCATGGTAAAAAGCCTTTTCTGGTTTATTTCTAATGCGGACATTGCGTTCTTTCCAAGAAGAGAAGCTACTCTGTCCGGGACGATAACGAAAAGGCTGGGGTGAAACATCTCGAAGTGTCCCTCGAGTACCTCGGACGTGTATGAAGTGTACGTATTTCCATGATCCGCTAGAATGATTGTCAAAGTGTTCTCATCGTTCGCCATGCTAGTAACGTAGCTTTCAAGATCAGCATCCAAAGTTTGCGTTCTTATACTTCTATCATCGTGGGCCACGTTAAGGGCGGTGAGTAACAAAAGCGGCCTAGCGCTGCGTGACGCACTAATGGCTTGAAGCGTGTCCGCGATGAACCGCAGATAATAGGCGTGTTGAAACTTTCCATTGTAGCAGATTTGGTCATCATCTGGACCAAGGAAAGGAACATCTATTCCCAAAGAGTTCAGGATCTTGCAACTGGAATGCGTGAGGCCTACAAAAACAACATGAAACATCAGAATCGTTATTCGCAAATAACAGATTCCTTCGGTGTCGTTATTCGCCTGGGTGGCGACAAAACTCTTCAAGTGTCGATAAAAACAACGGCTAAGAAAGAGTTTTAAACGATGCTAGGAAAGCCGGATTGAATTTTCCCACACAAATCCCTTGAATGTGATTGCCGACCACAACTCTGAAGAAGCCTAGAAAACCAAAATTTTAGGGTAACATTATTTTATGCACCTTCACTTGTTGTAAACGATTTCTTGAGAACCTTAAACTATAATACAACTAAAGAAAAAATGTAGCCATTTTTGTACAAAGTTTGGATTATATTGAACAAATCTGTGGGCAATGACGTCAACACACCCAAGATAGCTGCGCACAGGGCCTGAGTTTTAAAAGTTTAACTCAGTCACTGAGCCTGTATAATACGTACAAAGCTATTTTGATTAATGTTGTCGGATTTTAAAACCTCAAGCTTACGCGACTAGAAGGAAAGGTTGAAAGTCGGTGCAAGTTCCGCGGATGCAAGCGCAGTGGGATAAAAGAAAATAACACAAATAAACGTGATTAGCGATTGCCTTCGTTGTTCGAGGGAGGTGTTGCTGATTTTAAAAACCTATCCAAAATGCCCCTATCAACTTTGCAGCCTTGTCGCATAGGCTTGGAGCTTCGACCCGACAATGTTAATTGAAATTGCTGGGATCAGGTATCTGAGACCTGAGACCGGCAGCTCGTAACCTTCGGGATTGGGATCAGCAATTTAAAGCCTTTTTTATACGTGCAACGCAGAAGCAAACGTAAGCTATGGGGGCTTAGCTATGTTTACGCATAATTCAAATGCAAACGCGAGCGCAATGGTTACCATGTGCGCCGACGAATTAGAAACAGTTTTCCAAGAGATGGCAGGTACATCCCCGGGGGGGGGGGTACTTCCTATAGTGGGCTATACAGGGGGGCTTCGCCCGAAAGGTGTGCCTTTTTTAAGCTCGCAGTATATAAAAAGGTAGGGAAAATTGCCATTTTAGTATAAAAAGGGTCACAAAATCAGCTGGAAATTGGAAGAAATGGTGGCTAAAGCGAAGTATATCAAAGGGCGCCACATTTTGGCAGAAATGACTCTCAACTGAATCAGAACGACTGAAAACCCCGGGAAAAACGTGGCAATTACAGGAAATTATATTGTTTTGGCTTATCCTTGAGGTATAAGAAAGGGGTGCCATTTTGGTAAAAATTAGTATATTAAAGGGTAAGGGTTTGAACCTCCGGGCGGAGCCTCCTCGTACAAAACCTTATTGAGTAGCCCCCCCCCGGGGGGGGGGGGGGCGTCGCACTTTGCTTGTATCCGTTTGCACTTGCAATGTTTACCCATAAAAATGCAGGAACTGGAAAAAGGAAAATAATCGTCTTATTTCTTGCGCTTGGTTTTGCAGTTGCAGTTGCAGTTGCAGTTGCATTTACACCAGGCCTAACAGATCAAAGAGGAATTTATAAGCGTACCTGTGTGACCAATATAAGTTGATTTCACCTTTGCTTGAAGGCCTTCCCAGTCTTCCGCGCCGAGATCTGTCATTAGTCCCCAGGTCCCTTCCCAGCACAAGTCTTCTTGCCACACTGTTTGGAACCCAGCCCTCTTGTATTGCCCAAACAGCGCTGATATATTCACTGGAAGTGTTTTGTCTTTTTGCTCAATCGGAAGCAACTCTCCAGTGTAGAAAGCGTGCATATTGACAACAGTATGACCGTGCACGGCCTGGAACAACTCAAAGTCATAGACTTTGGCGGGAACTGCGCGCGGATTTTCCCGCCATTTTTTGAACGTCGAAACAGTTCTGGGTAACGAACGGTAAAAATGAGCTCTGGAAAGCGAATCAATTAGCAGAACGTTAACATTGATGAGATTTCTATTTCTTATGTTCTTTGTTTCTTCTATGGTGAAACTAGGCTCGAGTGGAAGAAATTGCGTTACTTCTTTGCCTTGGTGATTCGTGCATTCAATAAACACAAAGTTGAACTTGTTTTCTTTGTTTCTTCTCGCAATAGCTGGTAGTTCTCTTTCAAGTTTTTCAACTGTGGAGAATGCTTTAACAATTTCAGTTAATCCTGTTGTGGGATTAATGCTATGAACTTTAAACGAACCACTTTCTCCTTGTTTGCAAAGTGCTTTATTGCACACAAATTTAATCGCTTTTCTCTTCCTTGTCTTACTGACTTCTATTTTACAAACGTCACCAAATCCTTTCTTTTTACACTTTGATAATTCAGGGTCAATAAAGTAATTTTTTCTGGCAAAGTCACACGAATATTCGCTTGGTTTGTGAGGAGTACATAACCCATAGTCGGCGTTATTCGTATATTCCAGTGACAGGTTCGGACATACGACGTTTCGTGATTTAAGTGGTGTGAGTGGACTTTCGAGAAATGACATCCTTTCAAGAATTTGTATGTCTTTGTCAACTACATCTCTCATACCCGTGTCTTTTTTCTCCAAAGTAACTTTATTTTTCCACAGTCCTCCTTCGCCGAGAAAATACCAGTTTATTAACAGCAATGAAATCACCAGCAAAGCAAGGGCTTGAAGAAATTTGCCGCGCAAGGTTTGCGGAAAACACCTCGCAACTAAAAAGGATGCCATTGTCGACTTGGCAGATTGTCTTGGCCTGCAACGATACGATAAAACACCCACGTTATTCCTTTAAACTTCTTCGGAATTATTTTAGAGTTAGGTACGTAGACTAAAATGGTAGACAATTTAAACGAAGCCGTTTAGACGGCGTCTAACAAAACCGCAGACTAAACTAATTTCACTGAAGACGGCATTTAACACAGATTAGCATAAACCTACTAGCGTTCTATCATAAATGCTGCAATCTGATTGGCTACCCTACTCGCTATCTATTCCGTGATAGATAGTGAGTAGCGAAAAGGTGAGTGGCAGGCACAGTCTTATACTTCAAAATAACAGTGCAATGATGTAAAACTTTTCACTTTAGTGGAATATTAATCGAGATTTATACTAAAACAATTAGATTATTCGCTCTCGATTTCTATGCGTGATAGAAATCTCGAGCTCATAATCTAATTGTTAAGTAGAATAGCTTTCATAGACTTAGAGTTGTTCTAACTACCGTAATCCGGGCTGAATAGATACTAAACTATTACGTGCTATTACACACAAATTCCATTTTTTTTGTCCAATTTTGACTATTAGACACTAATTGTTAGATATTTCCTCACGGGTGAATCACTCTAAAAAGACCCACTTGTAAACAGATCAGTCAAGTTGAAGTCCAGAAGTCACACTAGCAAAGTATGTTATAGTTTCCTTTTATCTACCTGAGTATGAAAAATCACAAAAATCTTATTTGATGACGTTTTTAGCAAAACGTCATGCGTTTTTCTGCTATGTCAGATGACATGACAATGTGATTTGGGGGTGCATTGTCGCAACTGTTTGTGAAAGATCGTTATTATGTGCGCGTAGTTAACGTACTTCACAATGCTGTCTTTGTTTAAAATGCAATTTTTAAAGCTTGTTGTAGAGGAGCAAGGCTGTTAGTTGCATTCGTGCCATCGGCCAACGATTGTTCCGTGAAACTCTAAACAGTAACCAGTCGCTTTCCAGTGGTTCTAGCGTTTCTTTTGCAAGTCAGGTTACCTTTAAAGAATTTGTGGATATAAAAAGTATCTAAAGTGATTTCATCACAGGCAATTGAAAACCTTGGAAAAAGAGACAAAAAGTAAACATACTGTTTAAACCTAATATGTTATCAGGCACAGCAATATTGTTATTTCAGTTCGTAACTGCTCCATCTTCTGGCAAACTCTCATTTAAGGAGACTTAAGCAACCTTACAAAAGGCGTCTGATAGCTTAATTACATACATGCTAAGCTATGTTGCACTTGAAGGTCTAAATGTCTGTGAAATAATTTGTGAAACATGGTTTATCAGTTTCCTTAACTGAGTAACCTTGGTGGCAGAGCCTAGGTGTGCAATCAAGTGAACGGTGGTCTAAATGTAACATACTCAGTGAAAGCCCATCGAACTGAGGTAACTATTAAAATTAATTATAAATGATTATATTTGTTAGAACAAAACAGAATCAAAGTTTCCAATTCAATACTTCATGGAACACACAGAACTTCGTAACGCTTGAATTGAGAAGCCAAATATAAAACATCACCTGGTGTCTAGCTGATCTTTCCTTCCAAGCAACGTGTTTACTTAGTCTAACGTGCTGTTACATCTACATATGTTATGTCCAAAATTTTATTTATTTATTTACTTAATTGGCAACATTAAAATGCAATAATTAGTTGAATTCGTAGCTAATGAGTAGTTTTGAAGAGTTTACACTAGCTTCCGGTGAAAGAAAGAATTATTTTTAAAATTCTCCTGGTCACGTACAAAATCCTCCATGGCTTTGCTCCAGCCTATTTAAATGAGCTGCTACTTAACTACACGCCTCATCGTTTACTACGATCAAGTAGCTTAAACCTACTGTCTATTCCAAAGACTAAAACGGTTACCTATGGTGACAGATCCTTCTCAGTCATTGCACCAAAGCTCTGGAATGACTTGCCCATTAAAATCAAACAATGTTCCACAGTTGACTCTTTTAAATCGAGATTAAAAACTATAGTTAGATTAGGTAAATAACTTATTGTAAAAAGCATTGAGACTTCCATACGTTGTAAAATGCGTTTTTAAGCACCTTGTTATTATTATTATTATTATTATTATTATTATTATTATTATTATTAATGACATATTAAGTCGTAATTTCGGTGAGTCGGGTCTCCGAGCCCGGAAAACTGGTAGAAGCTACACAGATACCCACTGTGTAAGAACAAGATTAGTATTGAAATGAAACAAACCTGACTGAATCTCACAACGGTGATGACCAGCTTACAGGCTGGAGTCATTTGACCGTGGGATGGAGCGGAAATTGAAAGCTGCTTGATTCCCTCTGAAAATAAAGAAAGGTCGTCTAGGGTTATGAAGCGTTACTTGTGTTATCATTAATGAAACATTTCTTATAGTCTTAGCCTTGCTTTGCGAGCAGGAGAGAATGAAAACATCCCCAATTTAACAGGGTTTCGTTTTCTTTATTTTCGTGTACAGATGCGACGCGACTCACGTGAATAAAGGCATGCGTTAGATACCAACAATAAATTAAGCACGTCACGACGTCCATGACTTCGCTTTAGATCACTTGCTAATGTCGCGAGTTTCTGACTGCCGAAAGAAATACATTAGAATGAGGAAAATATGTTATAATGAGAGAGTACGACACATACCTGAATTCTAAAATTCCAATATATACACACCCAAGCGGGAACTGGTTCGTTCACTCTCTTTAGTTAGAAAGTGTTATATCACGTCGGCGTCTTTAGGTCTAGAAAACACTTATTCACTTAGTGCACCGAAGGATAAATGTTACTTGCTTCTCTGACAGAATAATAACTGAACTCAGAGTATTGGCTAAGTAATAGCAGTTGGACCCTCAAAGTAATTCTGATTTGTTGTTTCAGTTTTGTTTTAGTCGCGAGTTAGCCATTTTTGTCTACGAAACGTATCGAACCTTGAAAACCTGTTCGCATGGCAACATGAGTTCCTGTTTGATCCAGTGAATAAACTGAGCTCGAAGTCAAAGTTTATTTGCATATCGTGAAACCAACCTGCGGAACTATTTCAATCACGATTTGTTTGCTATGCTCTGGGGCGTTGAAAAATGTTGGTCGAACGGCAAATTAGAGTTTGCTGTTCGACCAACTTGTTTGGCACGAGAGTGTAATCTCGTCCCCAGAGCCTCGTGGCCCTCTTAGCCGCCGGCGCCTTGGCACGAGGACCAGTTCAACTGATCCTCGTGCCCAGGCGCTGGTGATTAAGAGGGCCTGGCGGCTCTGCATAATGACGAGAATGACTTGCCATGTGTTATTTACTCTCGGATGTAATTTAGTCTTTCATGTGTATTCGGCTTCTTTCATAACGATAGATACATTGTAATAGGAAATATGAAAACAGATTAATTATAACTTAAGATTAATGTAACGTTAGCGAGAAATGCTCCATCAAAATGCTCCCTTAAACAAATTCTAAACATGTGCATCCGGTTTCTCTCGTAACTATAGATACAAGACAAACCTTTTTTTATTACTTAAATAAAAAAAATACTTGTCATGAGTTGTGCAAATATTGTTGCAGTAGACATTCTTCCTTTCTTTGTTTTTCTCTTAAAAAAACGTATTTTTGTTTTTGGAGCCTGTGCGCGTCCACAGTATTGTAAACTTGCGGACAGAATGTAGAGGAAGTCTAATCGAAGCCCTGTTTCACATTCTATTGATTTAACCTTGGGTTACCTGTGGTTAATTCACACAACTCTCTTTCTTTTGACAACTGTATTGCTGCTGTATGAAAACTAACCTTGTTTTGAGATCGATAAGTTCTAATATGATCACTATGGTACCAACTGGATACCACGAATGTCAGGTTTTCCACTAACATGGAGAGATATATGAGCTTTTGATGCTTTTTGGAAGAATATTTCAAATTAATCGAGAGTAAATTTGCCTGGGTTTTCACGCGTAAGGTAAACATTGCTCCAGTGCAAAAAGACGGTGATTTAAGCTTGTTGTTCTGTAGCCTGTAAACGTAACTGACAGACTTCTTAGAGCAGTAGGGCGCAAGAAAAATTCGCCCCGGGGTTACTCATTAAGTTTTATACGGAGAGGCTCCGCCTGGAGGTTCAAACCTTACCCTTTAGTATACTAATTTTTAGTATAAACTGTAGATAAAATGGCGAATTGTAAGGCGATTCATGTAGGACGACATTTATTCAAGAAAATACTGTAATTTTATTTTTGACAAGTATGTTTTTCCTTCGCGTTAATTGTAATATAGATAAGAGCAGAGTCATCGCACTGTTGAAATAGCGGACTCCAGAAAAACATTCGCAACTCACCCTAACAGCATTTTTACAGACCAGGTTAGTTTTTGACAGGTTTACAATTACTATTTCCCGCGAAAAATTTCGGTGCGCATGAGTCCCCATCCCTCGAAAAATAGCAGCCATAGATCGTTTTTTCGACTTTTAAAGTGCCAAATTCTTAACGCTAAGCATAACGCAAGGCTAGCAAATCATTTGCAAATGTTGTGATTGGTTAGCAAGGCTACTTCGGGTTCTGAATTCGCGGGAAATCCAATCTAAAAATAAACTGGTGTGTAAAACGCCGTGACACAAATATAGGGCGCGCTCCGGGTTATGAGCTCCTGGTCCTAATCAATCAAAACAAACCTTATTTGTTTAAATCATTTGGGAACAAAACTGGTAGTGATTTCACTGCGATCAAACGTACCGGAAGCGTGCGCCATAATTTTGCAAAAAAAAAACAAAACAAAAACAAAAACAAAAAAACAACAACGTTATGTTTTCTTTAGTTTGTGCCCAGAAAGCAAGAAGGAAAATTTGCTTCCGAAAGATATTTTTCTCGCTACACTAAACTGGGAAGCATTTACTTTCACAACAATATTTGTCCAACAGTGTGTACTAGTTTAGCCAGGCCCTTACGGGAAGTTGTTGGAAAATCGCAGTCTAGTACCGAGGCGTTCCCTTCCGCCTCACTTGATTTTTGCGTGAATTTCATGTCGTCAGCGACTGATATTTATCAACATACAAGCCATTCCCAAACCCTTGCACATACTTCAGTCGCGCCTATCAAGAGAAAGGGAAGGTCTAGGAACTGGGCAAGGAAAACTGCTCTTCTGAGGTCGTGTCTGTTTCATTTTCAACCGTGGCCGTTACTGAGATTTCGGCTTCCCAGAAACTGAGATGCTTGCCAACGGAGAAAACGAAAGTAACTCTTCCAGGTTTGATTTCTAACGTGAGAGGAAGCTGGCGAGAAAACTTCATGTTGGACGCTTTCGCGTCAACCTTCACCCGATATGATTGATCAGGACAAAAGTTTTCCACTTCATACGCGTTTGTTTTGGAATACCGTCTTATAACCAGCCACAAACAAGATTTTTCACTAATGTTTTTGAGTACAGGACGTTGACCAAAATACTCCCAACGTTCAGGTGACTCGGACGCGAATCCTGACCGCGTTTTAGACGCGTTTTGCGAGCAAACGCACAATTTCAATTCCACACCGTCGTCAGCACAAGTTTTATACTTCCCAAATAGCGTTAGACGATCGTAGGTAAGGAGCTTCATGTCTAAGGACCTTTGACCTGATATTTCTTTTGTTTCAACTTCAACATGAAAGAGGTCTTCTCGCTGAGAAACTAGGTTGCCTGCAGCAACGCGAATGTCCATGGTGGTTATTAGCCACCCGTCCGTTTTAGAATTTCTTTCACGAACATTTTCAAACCAAAATGGTTGCAATCGCTGGCAAGATCGTTTAAACTTCTCTGCGCTCACTTTAGAGTTCTCTTGTGGTGAAAGCAATTTCTCATACTGTTCCTGCAGACGATTGTTCAACTCTCCAATCGCAAACTCAGCGATTGCTACGCGCGAAGTGTCGTTGTCGGCAGGGATGTCCCAGCCTTCGCACACGCATAAATTAGGCGTCCTGAGTTCCAAATCATCGCAGGTGCGCTTCTTAGAAATAGGTGTGAACACTCCTACTGGCTTAACCCCATGGACCGGGCCGGCCAAAGCCATTAGAGAATGGTGCAGATCGACCATGGTGATAAGCCTTTTCTGGTTCAGTTCTAATGCAGACATTGCGTTCTGTCCTAAGAGAGAAGCTACTCTGTCCGGGACGATAACGAAAAGGCTGGGATGAAACATCTCAAAGCGTCCCTCGAGCACCTGTGACGTGTACGAAGTGTAGGTATTTCCATGATCCGCTAGAATGATTGTCAAAGTGTTCTCATCGTTCGCCATGTTAGTAACGTAGCTTTCAAGGTCGCCATCCAAAGTTTGCGTTCTTATACTTCTGTGATCATGGGCCACGTTAAGAGTCGTATATAACAAAAGTGGCTTGGCGTTGCGTGACGCACTAAAGGCTTGAAACGTGTCTGCGATGTAACGCAGATAATAGGCGTGTTGAAACTTTCCGTTGTAGCAGATTTGGTCGCCATCTGGCCCACTAAAAGGACTATCTATCCCCAAAGAGTTCAGGATCTTACAGCTGGAATGCGTGAGGCCTGAAAAATATGACAAAAAGTCTGAATCGTTTTTCACAAATTAAATTCTTTTGCTGTCGTTATTCGAATGGGTTGTCACGAAACGCTACAAGTGACGATAAAAATACGAGTGGCTGAGAAAGAGACTGCAGAAATGAGCAGAAATCACCGTTCGTTGAAAAACGATAAAATAACTACCGTTGACTTTTGAAGCCAAGAAGAAAAATTTAAAAGCAGAAGACAAATACTTTACAGTAAAGAACAAGAGAGTTAAAATCACCGTACCCCATTTTAGGAAAGGGTGAACCCTTACAACACAACGAGAGACAAAGCCATTTTTGTTCGTATAAGGCTTCTGTTTGCTTAAGCGAAGCTGTACATAATGACGTTATCATATTCAAGATGGCTGCGCCACGAAATCTTAAAAGTGAAAATACAATTCACTTTAAGAAATCTGTCTTTTTTCTGCAATATGCGACATAAATTCTCTAGCTAGTATCAATAAAAAGCTATTGAAAACGAACATGCCTCCTTAAAACCTGAATCTTAGTCCGTTCTTTTTGCGGAGTTCCTCCGTACAAAACTAAACTGAGTGCTCCCCCCGGGACTGCGTCAACAATTTAAAGCGTGATGCAGTCGCAAACGCAAACTCCGGAGATGTTCACGAATGACACAAATGCAAACGCGAGGAGCCTGTGATCAACAATTCCAAACCTGGTTTGGCCGTACGACGCAGCCTCAAACGCAAACTCAATCGATGTTCACGCATAACACAAATTCAAATGTGAGGAGCCTGGGATCAACAATTCAAACCCTGGTTTACCCGTACGACGCAGCCGCAAACGCAATCTCAAGCGATGTTTACGCATGACCCAAATGCAAACAGGAGGAGCACTTTTTCAAGAGATGGCGGGGACGTTACGCTTGGCTGAATCCATCTGCGTCTGCAGTGTTCTTCGATGAAATAAAATGCAGAACAAGAAAGAGGAAAAAATAATTTTCTTATTTCTTGCACTCGCTTTTGCATTGGCATTTTCGACGTGTGTACCGTATCTGCTTGTGATTACATTTGCACTTGCGTTTAATCAACACCTTGCAGATCAAAGATTAATTTGTGAGCGTACCTGTGTGATCAATATAAGTTGATTTTATCTTTTCCTGAAGGCCTTCCCAGTCTCCTGCGCCAAGATCTGTCATCAGTCCCCAGGTCCCTTCCCAGCACAAGTCTTCTTGCCACACTGTTTGGAACCCAGCCCTCTTGTATTGCCCAAACAGTGCTGATATATTCACCGGAAGTGTTTTGTCTTTCTGTTCAACCGGAAGCAACTCTCCAGTATAGAAAGCGTGCATATTGACAACAGTATGACCATGCACGGCCTGGAACAACTCGAAGTCGAAGACTTTCGCGGGAACCGCGCTTGGACTTTCCCGCCATTTCTTGAATGTGGAAATTGTTCTGGGCAAAGAACGGTAAAAATGAGCCCTGGAGAGCGAATCAATTAGTAGAACGTTAACATTCACGAAATTTTTTTTTCTCACATTGTTTAATTCTTCTATGGTGAAAGTAGGCCCGAGTGGAAGAAATTGTGTTACTTCTTTGCCTTGGCGATTCGTGCATTCAATAAACACAAAGTTGAACTTGTTTTCTTTGTTTCTTCTCGCAATAGCTGGTAGTTCTCTTTCAAGTTTCTTAACGGTGGAGAATTCTTTAACAACTTCGGTTAATCCTGTGTTGGGATTAACACTGTGAACTTTAAACGAACCACTTTCTCCTTGTTTGCAAAGTGCTTTATTACACACAAATTTCAGATCGCTTTTCTCTTCGTTGTCTTACTGACTTCCATTTTGCAAACGTCACCAAATCCTTTCTTCTTACAGGTCAATAATTCAGGGTCAGTAGAGTACATTTTCCTGGCGAAGTCACACGAATATTCGCTTGGTTTGTGAGGCGTACATAACCCATACTCTGCGTTATTGGCAGGTTGAAGTGATAGAGTCGGACATTTGTCATTTCTTGATTTGACAGGCTTGAGCGGCTGTTTGTAAAATGACATCCTTTTGAGAATTTGTATGTCTTTGTCGACTACATCTTTTATGCGCGTTTCTAGTTTCTGCAACTTTACTTTGTTGTTCCACAATCTCCCTTCACCAAGAAAATACCAGTTTATTAGTAGCAATGAAATCACCAGCAGTGTAATAGTTTGAAGAAATTTGCCGCGCAGAGCTTGCGGAAAACACCTTGGAAGTAGAAAGGACGCCATTGTTGACTTGGCAGATTGTCTCGGCCTGCAAAGATACGAGCAAACACCCATGTTGTTTGCTTTAGTCTTCTTGAATTATTTTTTAGTTAAGTACACAGACTAAAATGGAAGATACATTTAGGCTCCGTTTGAGAAAAGACTCACCAGTTAAATAATTTGCTTAGACGCATTTCCAATCACGTTCCTCAACCGCAATTCTGGTCCGACAAACCTTTTCCTCTTCACTTCACATGCGACCGAGTTTTGCATGTAATATTTCGTCGGTTGTTTGCGACGGAACTGTTAATTTTCTCAGCAAAAATTACATGGCCATCACATTATTGGCGTTCACCTGTTCTTTTTTTAATTAAAACAAGAAATTTTCACGTGAACGCTTGGACAAATTAAAACGTATTTGCTTAGGTCTAGTACTTTAGTAACACGTCGTCGCAAAACAAGAAAAAAAAAAGTGAGCCGCCTCTCTTGGAACCTAATTGCCATAAAAATGCTGCGGTTCAATAAAATGCATTTTGGCAACAGCGGGCAGCCAATGAAAATATAAATCGGCGTTAAACTTGCGCCATAATTGTTCTTCTCGCAACAATTACGGCATCGGAAATAATAGGAGATTTGTTTGTTGCATGGTTTGTCACAGATCTTTTTTTTCTTCGTACAATTATTAAAAAAACGTTGCTCATTGAAACACACCCTAAGGAAGGGGGGTTGGTATACCTGAATCCCATGTTTTTCTTATGTTTTAGCACCTTTCTCTTATCATACATGTCATATCTTCAGTATTTAACACAAAGAGGTTTACATGGTTTACAATGCATGGCGCCATAAATCTTTCTGATTTTTTGTATTATGAAGAAAACAGGGAGGGGACTAATGAATTTCAGGAAAATTGAGAAACATCAAGATTTGATGGTAATTAAAAATTAAAATCTAACGTTAATAAATAATAGATGAACAACAAAATGTTATCAGTCCGAGGTGCTAGCGGTCTGACTTGATGTGCGTACGTGCCCGTTTCCTCCTTTCTTTTTCAAATCACATCCTATTCCATAATCGGACGACCGAATGACTGATTGTCTTTAGTGTATGTAAAAGTTCCTGTTTGAAATAATTTCTTTTGCGGTACATGTTGATAATTCATTATACCTTGGTAAAGTCTTAAAAAAATTATTGACACATTTTCGCGAAATTTAGTGCTCTCTTTTCATTTTGTCTCCTTGAAAATTAAGCCTCGCGAAATATTGGCTTGCCAAAATCGCGAAATTAAGTACGTGCGAAATTAAGTACGAATAAGGTAATCGAAGTCCTTTCAGTTATATTTACTGTTGTATAAATATAAGCCTGGGTTACCGGTGTTAATTCTTACAACCCTGTTGACAGGATTTAATTTCAACAACCCTCTGTAAAATCCCGGAGGGGTACTCAATAAAGTTTTATACGGGGAGGCTCCGCCCGGAGATTCAAGCCCTTACCCTTTAATATACTATTTTTTACCAAAATGGTCGGCCCTTTCATATACCAAGAGCAAAATTGCATCCCTTTCTTGCACCTCAAGGATAAGCCAAATCAATAGAGTTTCATATAATCGGCACATTTTTTCCCGGGCTTTCAGCCGTTCTGGTTCAGTTGCTCAAAGGGTGCAAGCTTTCACGTTGTCATTTCTGCTAAGACTTGGCACCCTTTTAATGTACTTCGCTTTTCCGCCATCTCTTTGACTTTGCAGCCTATTTTGTGACCCTATTGTATACTAAAATGACAATTTTCCCTAGCCTTTAGAATACTGCGAGCTTGAAAAAGGCACCCCATTCGGGCGGAGCCCCCCCCCCCCCCCCCCTCGTACAGCCCACTATAGCCTCGGGTGTAAAATAACCTTGTTTATTTCCTAATGTTGATCATCACGAACCAGTTACCGCGGCAGCAAGGTTTTCCACCAAAAGGGAAAGATATATAAACTTACGACTATTAAAGCTATCAATAAGATGAATCATTTTAGCATTTCGTTGTGGCTCATTGAAATTGAGCATACTCAGTCGGAAAGTAAATAAAGGCCTTTTTTGTACGCGTGCAGCTTTTAAAACTCAGCAAAATTCGTCTTCTGCAAACTAAAAGAGAGTTATTACCAATAAAAGAATATCAATAATAATGAAAAAATCAAACGTTTCTCGGTTTAAAAAATTAAATTCCGGCCACTAACAATCGTCGTGCTTTTACACGCGACAAAATGAACAAACGTTAACCTGCCTCCGGCCATTTCAGGCGGGACATTATTACTTCTCTTTTATTACAAGGCCCGGTTTATATGATGAACAGCTGAAGATAAGCGATCACGATCGCGAAAAGTGGTGTCTAAAAGAGGAAAACAATGATTCTTAAAAGAGACAGCGTTTGACTGGGAACTGATTTAACGGGACTGTGTAAAATAAAGTTATCGCCTAATACAAGAGGGAGCTTAGATCATACACTGCGAGTGAAGTCATCGTAGGTCTTTCACTGTTAATAGCTTTAAGGTCCTTTAAATGTTCAACTACTTTAAAGCATAATTATTTTAAAATATATGGACCCCCAGAAAACGTGCGCCCGTATCGGGGTCAATTTCGCATTGGATGACAAAACAAAGAAACAGAACTTACCCTGTTACAAAATATATTAATCAAGGCTCCCTGAATAAAAACATCAGTGCGCGTAAATACTCTCTCCCGTTAATAATTTTCCTGCAAAAACTGTCAACAGCTTGTGAATGAGGTAATAAATGCGAGAAAATGAGTTTCGACTGCCGGGCAACTGACAGATATCAGGAATATTGAGTTATTGACCCGGTAACTAAGAAGATGTAGGTAAGTTTGGATATGTGAGACAATTGAGCATTGTTTGTAATGTAAATATTTAAAAGGCGTTTTAATTTGTTTTTGATTCTTGTGCAAGTTGAAAGCCGGTCAATCAAGGCAACGGGCAGATACTGGGTTTGTTTAAAAAATATATCAGGATCTAATCTTGATCAAGAACTGATCTTGTCAGGAGTAGCAGAAAGAAGAAAAAGAAAAAGAAACAGAAATAGAATTTAAAAAATTCCTAAAAGAAAGGAAAATAAGTTTAAATTTTTCACAAAAGCAGTATTAATTCACCTGCTTCCTTTTTTCTTTAAACATGAAAATGGTTCATATGTTAATATTTGAGAGACCTTTTAATTCGTTTTTTTATTTTATGTTGTGTAACTTGAAAGCTAAAAAAGCTGGTCAATCTATCGCAAATTACCTGTAGCAGTGAGCTACGAGGTATGTATTTTAACTCAGTTTAATAAGTAACAAAAAAAAAAAAAAGAAAAGAAAAGAGAAAAAAGACTAAAACAATTCCGCAGTGAAAACTCGAGAAAAATTATTTTGGTTACGACGGAACGAATTGAAATGTAACACAGAATAGTGTTTATTCACTTGCAGTTTTATATAGATCGCTCATTTGAATTTTTACTGGGTTCGAGCAAACAAAAAATCTTAAGCACTAGTGGAGCTTTAATTTAAAAATTTTCTTGTTTTTTTTTACTTGGGAAAAAAAAATAAAAAACGATCTACAACACAGGAAAACGAACTTATGACAATAACTCAAAAGTTAGACTAACATTACACAGCCTTAGATTGGACTTTTAATAGTGACCTTATGTTCAAACACATTAGTTATAGTGCTCTAGTGCATGGGTAATAGGCTATCCCCCTTTTTTCTCCGTTTAGCGTAGTCCGATCGACCCAAATTTTCTCGTTTTCAAAAAAAAAACTATAAATAAAAATAAAAGATTAAAAAAAATAAGAATAAAATAAATTCTGTTATGAGGAACGTAATGACGTATTGAAACATATTTTCACCTTTAATCTGAAAAATAAACATTGTTTTTGCACATATACAGACCTATTAATGGCATTTCTTAACGCTGAATGCCAATTTCAACCCTAACCACCACATCAATCTTTGATTTTGTAACCACAGTGTTGTTTCCAGGCTCCACGGCAATGATGCTAGGGTAACGGGCCTCCTAGTTCCAGACTCCTCCTCATCTTGGGGGCCTTTTTTTGGGGGGGGGGGGGGGGGGCTTTTATTTTTATTTTTAATCCGACCGACCAACCCCAAATCAGGGAACGCATTCGACGCCAAACGAAAAAAAGGGGGATGGCCATAGAAAACAAAGAAGATTTACCTTGGAAATGGCCTCCTACAAGAGAAACACACCTTGCATCCTTATTCTGGGTCACTCTTGTAAAGAGACTCAAAGATTTCATCAATATTCGCACCCAGGAGAACACGTACGCCTTGAACTTTAAGTTGTCACGGTCATGCGAGGAAAAAATGGTGGGGAAAAGAGGTCGTACCGTGGACAAAATGATGCACACTGAATCTTTAGATCATTCGCGATAAAGGCCCCGAGTTAGTGGTACTTGAGTTGGGATCTAATGATTTGTGCGATCTAACCTGTGACGCCCAAACCATCGCATTGGTATTGGAGGCCTTTGGTCACCTTTTGCATACGGAACTCTATGTCAGGTTCTTCACAGTATCGGGCAAGGCCACCGGCAATGTCCCGTTTGCCAGCATATGGCAACACTGAGGGCTCTCTAGCCCCTCAGTTAACATTTATCTGCCAGATGGCATAAGCTATCGCAGTTATCTTAAAAGCCCCTTTTATTTCTGTTTAGCATCACAATTAGTTGTCTGGTAATGACAAGCATACTGATTAGTTCACAATTTGCCCGGAAATATTCCTGAAGCATGCTGATTAGTTCACAAAAGAAGGCTGAAAAGAACTTTACTGGAATCTGCATTGTAAACGTGTAGGTTTGAATTTTAAGTGGGCACCAATCCCGGGCAAACTTATCCTTGCTTTGAACAACCCGACTCTGGACTACAAAAGGAACGAAAAAACGCAGCAGCGAGGACGACCAGGGAAGAAATGAACGTCAATCGTCAATCAATTAATTTGCCACATGAAGTATTAACAATTTCAGACGGGAGATGACAGGGGCACCCAACGTTTCGTTTAGGGGAATATCTGTTCGGAAGGCCTAAAATTGCCTGAGATATTCGGATTCAGTTGCAGTGAAAGCTAGAGATTTCTTTGGCGAAATATCACCTCGGACTTTCGTAACATGAGGACTCATTAGTTCCTATTGTTTTCATAGGGACAAATATGTCGTTTAGAGTGCAAATTGAGGTCAGGTAGCATAGAGCCAATTTTCAGCCACGAACGCCGAACAAATGTCAACAATAGAGAGATAAATCATGTTTGGATTTCTTCACACTCATTATTATGCAAGAGGTATGGCAGTTCGTTTCTCCTAAAAAAAGATTGATTTCTGTATTATTGCTTAATTTCCCTTTAAAGATTAATTGGAAATGGTTTGTATTTGTAGTAAGAGGCCAAAAATATATTTTTTTCTTCTTCAGAGCTTGCAGTAGTGGAGTGTTAAAACATTTGCATAATTATGCTAATTATGCGGCTCGTAACGTCATAATTTTGATATATCCTATAATTTCTCTATTCGAGATGAAAGTATATTTTATATACTTTCTGAATATGTATGGGTTGTGGGGTTTTGTTGTAAATAACAAGCATGGCAAGCATCTTTGTTAACATTCTCATTTTTGTAAGAAATAAATACCACCCCCTTGGTATGCAAAGGGTTAAACGAACATGCCTTTTAAAAGCTCTTAAACAATCTAAGAAAGCTGAAAATGATACTTCAAGTATTTTGCTAAAAATTTCTCGTTGGGTGCCCCTGAGATGACGAGATTTTATGTTTACATCGCATGCGCTCTTTTCTTGCCGCTCATCACCTTTTCCAAATCGTAATTCAAATCACCGTGAAATCGCCACAAAATCGCAGGTAGTTCACGCAACCGATTTTGGCGCAAAAACCACATACAAAGAAAGAACGTCTACTGGACAGGGGTTGAAAGTATTAGGTGATAAACTCTGTCCTAAAACATTTTTATTTTTGTATTTCCAAACTTTCTAAAATTTTTTCAGATATTTACTGCAGAATTTCTACTAACCTTTATTTCACCGGAAATTCCTCCAAAGCTATGTATGGGGTTCTTTCTTCTCATTAACCGTACGTAAGCTTATAAAATAATGAGCTTGTTTTGGCGGCCCCCAGTGATTCTATACTAAATAGTGACAGATTTTCCCGACACTGAAATCTATAAATTCCTTGCTTCACAGCGTAAGTCGAACTTATCCGGGCGATGTGAGAATTATCTTGGGTTATTTGAGACAAATGCGCCATTGAAGAATTTCAGTAAACCTTGACGTAAATTTTGGTAAATAGCACCAGATTGAATCGCTAATGATAACGTTTATCAGCCAATCAGAGCATTTGCCTCCGACCAACACGCGAGAAAAATCGTGCAGGCAATCAACATTGGTGTTACTTTACATCTAAAGGCGCCTCCACACCCGGGAGGGGGGTACTCAATAAAGTTTTATACGGGCCCAAGTTACGGCTCCTACGGTCTTGGGTAAGTCAGCATTGGCGCTCAAGTTTACGTTCAAAACCGGAAAAATTGATAGTATGTGGTAAAATTTAGGATTTCATCCACTGACTCAAAAGGTAGAAACGACTTGTACACCATAATGAACAGTGCCCCTAGAAAGAAACTTCGATTACCTGCGATTTTCCGGGCTTTTGTCCGTAGTCCCCACCCAGGGTCATGGTGCGTCTTCTTCTTCACGTTACCCAGTAAAGATTGTTTGGAGCAGGGGTGGCGCAGTGGTGAGAGCACTCGCCTCCCACCAATGTGGCCTGGGTTCGACTCCCGGTCCCGGTGTCATATGTGGGTTTAGTTTGTTGTTGGTTCTCGTCCTTGCTCCGAGAGGTTTTTCTCCGGGTACTCTGGTTTTCCCCTCTCCTCAAAAACCAACATCTCCAAATTCCAATTCGATCTTCAGTCTCCCCGATTAATAGTGCACTTATGCACGGCTATAAGATTGAGACTATAATAAAGTTATTTGATTTGATTTTGATTTGATCAGAAAAGCAATCAAGCAGGTAGTCGAAAAGAGGCTTGTAGGACCTAATGTTCTCTCTAAACGGTGAAATTTACTCATACAGCTCTCAAAGTTTATGTTTTCAATTTTACTGCCTTGAAAAATCGAAAAGGCAATTTTTGAACCGAATGTACACGTGTTAACGAGATTGCTTTTTTGTTGCCTCTTTACAGGGGAAATACTGAAAGCAAAATGTACAAATGCCTACCCTCTTGTTTATTTAATGAGGTAGACTAACGGGGTATTCTGCAAGGTATTCTACAATTTATCCTTAAGGGTGTTAGTTAATGGTTGTTTCAAAATTTTCACCCATCTATATTGGCAAAAGCTGCACTGATCACGTTAGAAATAGAAGACTGAATTTTGCTCACATACCTTTGGGTGAACTAAACTATCTAAAATCGTTTACCATGACAAATCTTACTCGTTTGAGACTGATGTTGGTTGATTTATCAAGTTCAATGAAAAAAAAAAAGATTTGAAACAAAATATCCTTTTCTGTGACCCTTTCCCGTCAGCCAAACTCCGAAAACCAAGCTCCGCAAACCAACATTTTTTTTTCACACTACATCCTATATCACTGAGACCTAAACCTAAAATTGTTTGCTCTTTGTCAGACCAAAACGTTGAAATCTAATCTGTGCTTAAGACTAGAGGACAAAACATATCCTAGTTTCACACCAAAATGGCTCAAAATCCAAATCCTTCCGAGCGACATATGACCTGATATAACTATAGGGGAGCATCGGCAAACAATTCAAACTGCAAGGCTAACACTGGTGGGAAAAGGCACAGGGCAGAACTAGCCTGCGTCACAGGCTAGACAGACGTGACAGGGAGGGAGAGGGGGATTAGGAAGCGCGCAACGCAAACACAGAACACGAGGGAACGGAAAAGGTAGCACCTACTAGTGGAGGGGGACCGGGGGCGGGAGACCGGGAGAACTGAAAGGGGGCGGGAGAAGAGAGGGCGGGAAGCGGCATACCCAAGGTGGTGGGAAGTGGGAAAAAAAGGGAAAAATTATGCAGCAATGTGTAATATTTCGCATTCGAAAAAATGCAAAGAGGCGGGAGCCAACAAATACAGGGCGGGAACCGGGATTAAGGGGTACGGGAAGCGGAAGGTTTAAACCCCCTGTCCCCTCCCCTACTACGCGCTCTCGAATCCCCGTTTCTCTCTTCCTTTTTGACATCTTCCACGCAGGCTAAGACAGATCTAATGGACAATATGTTGATGAGTAAGACTAAACAAGTCTAACAAGTCTCCTACAGGGCAAGAATGGAACATATGAATCTTGCCCTGTATCAGTTTTCCGTTGCGCTCGGCGTGCGTTTGTTTGAAATTGGCTATCTACCATCTCTGTAAAACGACTATGCCTTTATGAGTTCCGGTCAGAAAAAGTGTCACAGTTTATCCCCTTGCGCTGAAAAGTCTGTCTGAAAAGTTTGGATTTCATCCTGCGTAGACACTGCGTCATGTAAACGTCTGTTCAATTGTACTGGCAAAATACCAATTCAGTTTTGATTTTTTCTTTCTAATTGCGAAAACCAATTTGCTGATTCAGAAAACATAGTTATTTCCTCGCACTTAATGATGTTAAAAGAGGGTGAATGTCAAGGCGGGGTCGTTTAAATGATACTAATTAACAATATGGCGGGCCTTTACATTAGAGATCATTAGATCTAGAAACACATAAGTACAAAGAATGATTTGCGTTACCTATACACGGGGGAAATACTCGAACTAACTACGAAGAAAGCAAACTGCAAATGCTTATCAGCTGCAGTGTTAAATGAAACAATCCCCTTGTATTGTCCGCTGAAGAGAAACGCCCACCTCTTCCCCGCACCCTGAACAGGAATTGAACCACGTCGTCACAGTGCCGGGATGTTGGTGTGATGTCGCTTTATTAACCACTGAGCTGCGGTTAACTGAAGCTAGCGATTTATGTTTCTTCCAGTTAAGATACCGTACATCCATTCTAAAACTATCTGTGTACCTGATATCTCGGAGGAAAGTTTGAGTAGGGGTGTGCTGCCGATCTTCCAAATCCTGACCCTACTGAAATTAATAGCCCTGGCCTTGGTTTCTGTTTGCGTATCTAAATCGGCAAATCACGCTGTATCACATCAAATGGTCCTTTTTGGTTATTTCAGGGGCACCCAACGGTTCGTTTCGGAGAATATCTCTTCGGAAGGCCTAAATCGCCTGAAATATTAGGATTTAACTCCAGTGAAAACTAGACATTTCTTTGGCGAAACATCACCTGGGACTTTCGTAACAAGAGGAATTGTCAATCCCTATTGTTTTCGGAGGGACAAATGTTGTAGTTCATGGTGTGAAATAAGGTCAGCTAGGATTTTCTGAGAGCCATCAGCAGCTCAGAAATTCGGCGGATAGGATTCTGTTTTCTAATTTTTTTTTTTGCGGCCTAAATTTTGAGCTATAACCGCCAAACAGATCAACCTGTATTAGTTTACACAACTATACCTTTACAAAGCTCTGAAACAATCTTAGAAAGCAGAAAATGGTATTTCAAGTGTTTTGCTAAAGTTTTCTCGTTGGGTGCCCCTGTATCTTTTTCTATTCGTCAGATAAATGTGTATGCCCTCTACAGCTATATCCAAACCACACCCAACTTCAGTCCAAAAGGCAGAACCCAAAATCCAGAGAAATGTTCAGGCAAAAATGGCTAAAAAGAACCTTTAGTTACCCTTTCGGACGGCACATAACTCTTTTCGCGTACAACCCAAGCAGCGGGGACTCCCATACATAACCATCGCAGTTGCCCATGTACCCTGTACAGTTCACGCAGATCATCCCTTTTTATCTGTTTCTAAATCTGTTAGTAAAGGCCTCCCATATTGTTAGTGTCAAGCCCCTGCCTTGACGTTCACCTTCTTTTTCATCCCATTTGTTGTAGGGGAAATGAAAAAGGATTTCGGGTTTTGAAACAGCAAAGTGGTTCCAGCAATTGAAAGAAACAAAAACAGCGCTTGACTAAATTGAAAATTCACTTAGTACATTTGGACTGAATTTACATGACGTAGTGTCCATGTAAAACGAAATCAACCTCAACAAGAGATATATTTATCATTTATCTCCAGTTGAGATTCTTGATGAAAAATTGCAGTGTTTGGTAGCAAACAGGCTTCTTCAAACAAGTTCGTAGATTGTAGGTGACGGTATTTATCCAGACGCTTAGGTATGTACTAAGATTGGTTATATTTTCATGTGCGATGCGTGAAGAAGTTTCCGGCTGACGGGCAGAAGAATCCGGAACAATTTATACTCGCTTCAACCTCGTCCCCAGGGCCTTCTCCTCATTCAAAATGGCGGATCAGAGAAAACCCTGGCCAAGGCTGCCAAAATGGCTCCAAAAATCCAAGAGGATTTTGTCACGTAAACACGATGAAATGTCTTCGTGTCGTTTGAACAACGGTTTCAGATTACAAGAAAACAAACAGGGCCGCTAGACGCTGGAAACAACTTCCGAAAAAGCCATTTTATCATGCGTCACGTGACAAAATACTCCACTTCAGCAGCCTTGGCCAGGGGCTTCTCCGATCCGCCATTTTAAATTAGGAGAAGGCCCTGGGGACGAGGTTGTACTCGCTTCTGAGCCCCATGTTTTTTAGCCCACTTTTTCAATTCCAATTTATGCTAGATTTCAACAAAATGACGACGACTAGTTCCAACAGGATATTTACTGATTACGTGAAACAAGTACATGTATTCAACAAAATGCCTTCACTCCCCAAGCAGATATTTATTGATTACGTGAAACAAGTACATGTATCATTATTATTAAGTCCTATTACCGGCATCGTCGGACGGTATTCAACAAAATCCCCTCACTCCCCAAGCAGGAGTATTCTGGGGCCCGTTCCTCGATTCACTTTCTGGCAGAGTACCATGGAATTTCAATGAACGAGAGGACTTTCAAGAGAAGGCTACGTCAGCATGGGTTACGAAGAAGAAACCACGTTCATTCCGAACACACTGTTCGGGAAATAATAAAACGTGAAATTGAGGGCCCTTCGTCACTTCTTGGATATCGTGGAATGTGGAACAAGCTAAGAACAACCTACTGTAAAACAATGTTACTGTTCCTCGAGGACACTGGTCATGCAAATCTTACGAGAGTTGGATCCAGATGCATCCGCTCTTCGAAAGGCTAGAAAGCTGCAACGTCGATCATACGTCTCACCAGGGCCAAACGCAACGTGGCATGTCGATGGCTACGACAAGTTGAAGGCGTATGGCTTACGCTTACCTATGCATGGCTGTGTCGATAGATTCTCTCGGAGAATTATGTGGCTTAAGGTATGTAAAAGCAACAACGACCCAGTTATCCCAGCAAGTTTTTTCCTCCATGCAGCAGAAGAAAATACGAGTGCGGCCAATGCTAGTCCAAACAGACTGCGGAACGGAAAATGGTATATTGGCTGCCTCACAGTGCTTATTAGCCGGTGAAGTGACTGCGCATTGTTCCCGGGGCATCGTTCTTCATCTTCCCATGCCAATCAGAGAGTTGAAAACTGGTGGAGTCATAGTAAAAGGGGGTTCACTGCGTGGGTTATAGACTTTTTCAAGACACTAGTGACTGAGGGAAAGCTTGCTCTCGGAAACCCCTTGCACATGGAATGTGTCTGGTTTGTGTTTTCTGACTTTCTGCAATTAGAATCGGACAAAGTGAAAGACGAATGGAACATGCATTTCATAATGCATTTCGAGTATGGTTTTGCCATTTCTTGTCACGTTATTTAGCTACAGTGAAATTTTCATCACTGCCTGGTACTTTAAGAACAGCTCTCTGATCTGGATACAGCAAAATGTAGTCTTCGTCTCCACAGGAAAATTGGTCACGATCAGAGTGTTTTTTAACGGCAGCTTCGCATACCTCCCGGGCTCCAAAATCTTTAACCACTCTCAACGCCACTTTGCTCCCTCTTACTATCGCCAACTTTCCTTCTTCGTTTTCACTGATTAACCCAACGTGGAAGTGGATCCCGTGTTGTTCGCTTTCCTTTTAAAACCTTTGTTTGGCTTGCTGAATCCGCTACGTTCCTCGGCTTTAGAGACCAAGAATTGGGACAATGACTTCGTCGACAAAGAAGACGATGCATTTTCTTCGTCTGGTGTACTCCCTCGTCCACACAGCGATGTCTCTGGAACGTTTGTGCCACATTTAAAACAAAATTTGTTGCCAGAGTTTACCCTACAGCCACACGACACAAAAAACACCGCCATTTTGGGGAAAACGGATATGGGAAATGGCCGGAAAACGTCTAACGCTGGCTGACTGCTGACGCAAGCAGCACGTGACAAAACAGTTTCCGATTTAAAAAAACATTTTTCTGGATTTCACGACGATTCTTGGATTGTAAACTATTTTCGAATTTTTTGAAAAGTTATTTGCGGATCCAATACGTTTCTTATGATTTGCAATATTTTTTTAGATTTGACAGACTCTTCAATAATGATTTGTACAAAAATTGCAATTTGAAATAGTTTTTATGGATTTGCAAAATGTTTTCGTATTGTTAGAAGAGTTATTTGTGGATCCAATAATTTTCTTAGGATTTGTAATTTTGGTTTAGATTTGACAAACACTCTTCGACAGTGATTTTTGAAAAAAACATTGCGATTTGAAATGCTTTTTGGGATTTGCAAAATATTTTTGGATTGTCCCTTTTCGGCTTCCGTACATTAGAGACTCAAATTTTGTTGGTTTTAAAAGCTGAGAAATAAAATTCTAAGTTGATAAAGTAAGTCGGGATGATATGCGCGTATGCGGACTAAAAACTATGCCAATGTACTATAGATTTTGATTTTAAAATATAGCTCCGCGAGCCCGAAAAGTTACCGGGACTTTCGAGAAACAGACCCTTGGAGACACAACACGACTGAAACAGTAGTTCAATTCTTGAATTTTTATAGAATATACATACGTTAATTTTGGTTACCGACTATTAAACTGCAACTAATGAAATCGGTTCAGACACAGAATACATACATGTATCGTAAAGTCAGTATGACAGTTGTTTAACTGTAAAACGTTAAGCCTCCATCATGTGTAAGGTGTGGGCTGGTAAAGCAAATTCTTACTCCTCGTGGAATATGTGAAATTATTTGGTTGCCATTTTCCCTGTGTAAAATAGTAGATCTCGAGAAGTTATCCGTGCACGGAAGTCCCCTTTTTGTGTCACGAACAGTAACGCAACCTCTCGACTTCAATTCTCTCATTTCAGTCTGTTTTTATGGCCTATGATTTGATTTTACATTTTAAATGATTGAAAACAACACCGAAAAGCCAAATGAATCTATATCGAATAACATCTAATGACCTTGTGCCGGAAATGAAATAATACACACCTGACTCACTTGAAATCTGTCGGGGGAGGGGTGGGGAAGGAACGACTTCAATAACCGCAAAACGTTTCTGTGCAAAATCAGTGGCAGTGAAATAATTCAAACGTTAACCTTGCACTTTTTTAGCCTTTATTTTACCTTTTACAGGTTTCATGCATTTGTTAAGTGTTAAAAGCTGATTTAACGTCACTCATGTATCTCTCAGCAGATACATCAATTTTAGAAAAATTTCAATTTTGCATAGCTTATACTGAATAATAATAATAATAATAATAATAATAATAATTTAATACTTAACCCACAAAGTGAATTGCCGGCAAAGATTTTTCGATTATATTTAAGTACAATCCATTGGCTCTTTTCGGGAATGTAGATTAATCACAGATTTTGTCCACTACATAGAAATAAATCTATTTGAGATCTGGTAAAATTGGCACTTTTTTAAATCTGCCAAACCACCCTCTTTGTTAAAAATTATTGCTTAGCTGATAAGAAGAGCCTAAATGAAATGGTAGTATTGTACAAAGACTAAGGTCAGTTTAGTAAAGAAACATCATTTGATTTATGGTTGGCTAAAGTTTATTTTGACAAGGGCCATGCAAAGTTGGTAAATTTTAGAAAAGTTTTTGAGCCAAACTTGCTCCCAGGGGGGTCTAACTTAAATTGCCTGTCACGTGACCACACTAGGGACTGTGCAATAATTACCTGGAGGGGGGTTGGAAAACCAGAGGAGGGGGGGGGCATAGGGGGAAAAACACAACTAGAAAGAGGGGGGTTGGATGTAAAATTTAATACATACAAGGGGGATTACTTTTACTCTTTTCACTCAAAGTTGTAGAAGAGCTATTAGAGTTGAAATATTTATACTTGCTTACAGTGGAATTAAACTGGGGAAATATCAACTCCAGGTGTTTTGATCTCTGAACTGGCCGATTATTTAATATTTTCCTATCTGTCATGCAGTAGGAAAAGAATGCCTCTGTTATATATTAAAACAGTGCTACTTTATTGGCACCAGGTTTTAATGAAACAGGGACCCTTAAACGTTGTAAAGGTTGCACTATGATGTTATTCAATGAAAAAGAAAGATGTCCTGATGTCAACGTAGGACAGCCTAAGATGAAATCCTATTTAACATCTTCAGTTTGGGATAAACCTTAGAGGATATATAAGAAATATGATCATTCCATGGCCAGTTCAAGCGGTTGTCAATGACCAGTCCTTAATACTTGAAATGTTCGGATTGTATCAAGGGTTTATCATCAAGCATGACATGTAGGTCACGAGCAATCTTGACAGCATGGTTGGTGCCTATAAGCATCACTTCAGATTTCTTGGTATTACTTATTAAGCCATTGTCAGTAAGCCAGCTGCTAATTGATTTCAGGTCACGGTTGACGTATTCCTCAGCTCTATCAATGTCCTTTGAACTTGCATGAACTTCAGTGTCGTCAGCATATAAAGAAACGTGACAATTTTGACAAACACTGGCTATTCCATTCATGTGAACGTTGAAAAGGGTCGGTCCAAGTACCGATCCTTGAGGGACTCCGTATGGTAATTCCCTCTTAGAAGAGCCATAACCACAACACGTGACAAACTGAGTTCTATCAGACAGGTAACTCCTCATCCACGCCAGCGCTGTTCCTCGTACACCGTGTGTTTGCAGCTTGTCCAGAAGGGTAGCATGATCGATCACATCAAATGCTTTTCGTAGGTCGAGAAAAGCACATATAACTCTTCCACCTTTGTCAATAGCCGATTTCCATGAATCGAATGTTCTGATCAAAGCAGTTGTACTAGAAGAATGTTTGACGTAGGCAAACTGGTGCTACTGGATTATAATTAAACAGAATGGAAAACCCAACTGTTGAATTTAATAGCAATAAATTGAACTACATAAATTTAAGCAGTTTGATTATTTAGCAAAGTAAGCTTAGAAGTAAGCCAAAGTAAGCTCAATCAGACAGGAACTCCTTAATCTCCAGCAAAGCTTCTGGAGTTCAAAAGATCTCTTAAGCAAGCTTTGTCTGTTGCAGATGTAAACAATGAAAGAGTTTCAAAATCAATTCCTTCAACTTGCTGAATGTCATATATCAATGGATCATACTCGTTGTCAATTGGTGAGCCCCCCAAAGACAAAAATATGAAACAGGCTCTCTTCTTTCTAGCCTCTGTAGCATGAATCTTGCCCCTATTGGCTTTGTCGCTGCTTTTTTTTTCTGTTCCTAGACTCTCAGTGAAGATTTTACTGTAGACAATATTGGGGAAATTATGTCATCACTCTCTCCATATCTTGAACAAAATTATCCCTGTCCCGTAACGGTTCAATTCCGAAACATCGGTTTGAAGAAATAATAGTACTCTGACTGGAGTATTGCACAGTGTATGTGTTGGCCACAAGACGTGTATTCAGTACGACAGATGTTCCGAAATGCCCGTCGCCGTGTTTTGTCACAATACACGACATGGTTTTTCCCTCCCTATTTGTTAAGATTACGGTGCTCCCATCCAGAAGAATACTCCTCAGCAGCTTTTACTTGAATGTTCATTCTAAAGGATTTTATCCGCAGACTCAAAAGTTAGAACCAAGATATACGGCATAATACTTCAAGAACACTACAGGAAATTACCGCCGGAATGCTCACATTGGATTCCATCGGGGTCTTTTACCCAAATTAAATTTTTAAGCATCACTTTTTGTGTAAACCTTTAATTGCATTCGCGAACAACTGATTAAGGCTAAACTTTGTTAAGCAATTTATCGGCTCCAAGCCCAAGTTATCTCTTGTCTTGGGTAAGTCGTTAAAACGAACTAAGTCGGTTCGGCACTCAAGGTTCCGTTCAAAACCGGAAAAATTTCCAATTTTGGTTCGGCAAAATATTGAGAAACCAACAGCATCAGGAAAGAGTACTGCTGAGTATCTTTTATTTGAATAGACACACTTTAGGATTTCATCCACTAACTCAAAAGTTAGAAACGACTTGTACAACATAATAAACAGCACCACAGGGAAGTACTGCTCAGTACCTTTTATTTGAATGGTCACACTTAAGGATTTCATCCACAGACTCAAAAGTTAGAACCACCTTGTACACCACAATGAACAGTATCACAAAAACAGTACTGCTCAGTAGTTTTCATTAAAATGGTCATACAAAGACTTCATTCACAGACCACCCTGTACAGGGTAATAAACAGTAACACATGAAAGTACTGTCCAATAGCTTTCTTAAGGTGGAATGGTAACCTAAAAGATGAATTTTTTTTAGAACAGAACTTTCTGGGAAACTTCTACCATCACTTTATAGAGCTTCACGCCCTAACATCAATATGAGCCTTTTCAGGTCACATGTCACAATAGTTAATGATTAACTAGCGTCTTAAGTTAGAAAAAGTGATGTTCACGGTAACAACGATAACTCACTAATGCATGGTTGGAAAAGTATCAAACCAACTCTAACATGTACATAAATGACATGACGGTGCAATGAACTTCAAAAATTAGCCAGTTTTCCTTCATTCGATTTTTTAAATTTTTTTTTCTTAGAACGCCAGGTAACAGGAAATAATTATTTGACAGAGAGCCAGTTAATGAGACGTATTTCAAACCTGTAGACTCGTTTTTAGTTCATTGCACAAAAGAAACAGTACTTTAATGTTGATGAAAATTTCAGAACAGTAGGTTAAAACACAAGGGAGATATCTTTGTTAAGAGTTCCTCTATTCCAGTAAATTCTGTTATTCGAGAAAAACGGTCTCAAAGACAAAGGAATGAATTCTCGACACTAGTTCGTCGCTTATTGCCCTAAAACTATTGTCAAATGAAAATTTGTCACATTGAAATTTAAGTTGAACGACTTTCCTGTTCAGAAAAACATGTTTTCTGTAAGAACTAGGACTTGTTTTGCCAATTAAAACGCGGACACCAAAAATCTCTCTTCTTCTCAGGCAGGTGTTTCTCTAGACGAACACTGACGTCGGTTTGTGTAGGGAAGCGGGGGGGGGGGGGGTTAATTTTCCTTTTAAAAAGTCATTTTTTTCGCATTTGATAAATGTAAATAATGGTTGCTATGGCCGTTGCTATGGAAAAAATTCGTATTGCTGTTCAGATTTCGTCAATTTCACCGACTTAATGCTGGAAATCAAGTGAAATATTTTCACGGTAGTATTCACAAGTGACTGAAGGCTACAATTTTGCCGTTAAAAAAAATGACTTTTGCGACCTAAACCTCGAATTTTGAGGTACATACCACCTTAAACTCATTAGTAATTCATAAAGAGAAAACAAAGGAAATCACTACCGTGACGGTGGTTTGGATACCGGATCTTAATTAGCATAAAATTTTTGCGAACTTTTGCTTCAAATTTCTCCAAGAATTATGAATGGTTTGAGAAGCCATATCAAAAACTCGAAAGAGTGTTTCATCAGGTATCCAAAAACCTCGAAGTCGGTTTAAAAAAACTCGGCTGCGCCTCGTTCTTTCAACCCACTTCTCGGTGTTTGGATATCCTTATGAAACACTCAAAATTTAGAAACACCTTGTACCACAGGATAACACTATTCAGCAGCTTTCACTTGAATGGTCACATTTGGGATTTTTCCCATAGACTCAAATGTTAAAACCGGATTATTGACGTGAATCAAGAATTTGTCTGATCTCTGGGAAAGGAAAGGTCTTAAAGAAGCAGACGACTAAAGAGACAACCTAATAAGGACTGTAAGCGACGAGTAAACGAACGGATGAATTCGGCTCAAAGTAAGAATACGGCTGAATAGCTTTCACCTGAAGATTTCGTCCACAAACTCGAAGGTTAGTAGCACCTTGAACACCACAATAAACAGGAAAGTATTGAAGGAAAGGAAAGTACTGCTCAAAAGCTTTCATTTGAATGGTCACACTTTAGGATTTTATCGAGGCGGAAAAGTTAGCATCACATTGTACAGCATAATAAACAGTGCCACAGGAAAGTACTGCTCAGTAGCTTTCATTTGAATGGTCACACTTTAGGATTTCATCCACAGACACTAAAGTTAGAAGCACCTTGTACAGCATAATAAACAGCATCAAAGAACAGTACTGCTCAGTAGCTTTTATTTGGATGGTCACTCTTAAGGATTTTATCCACAAACTCAGACGTTAGAACAAACGTTAGAACCGCACTACTGCAAGTGAATCGAGGAATTTCTCTGGAGTTAAAAAAGTCAAGAAGTACAAGGCTAAGGAGGAAAACTGGAATACGTGACAGCTGTTACTTGAAATGCAAATGCATTCTATCTTTAACAAAATGTTAATTTGTTTGTGCACAATAGATTACCTCTTAATTTGCCTCTTTTCATTAGCAAGTTTCCATTGTTAGCTATTGTTTTTGAATCGATTCAACTGAAATTGAGAAAAGCCGCTAAACAGATTCATTGCTATCACGTTCCACTTTGATTCATCATCTAGTGCCCCTGGAAAGAAACTTCGATTATCAACGATTTTCTGGGCTTTTATCCGTGGCCTTCTTGGTCCCCACTCACGGTCATGATACGTCTTCTGTTGAGAGACTTATTTCCACGTTGCCAAGTGAAACTTACTCGAAAAAGAATCAGAAAAACGATCAACCATGTGGTCGAAAAGTGGCCACTACGCCGTGGTGATTTATTTCATAGGTCTCAATGTTCTCTCTAAACTGTGAAATATATTCATACAGCTCCAAAGTTAATCTTTTCAATTTTACAGCCTTGAAAAATCGACAAGACAATTTTGAATCAAGCATACACGCGTTAATGAGATCGATTGTTTATGGCCCCTTTATAGCCACACTTCTTAATTAGTGCAAATTTAGAACCCTCTTGTTTATTTAGTAAGCCAGAAGTACGGGGAATTCTGCAATTTATTCTGAAGGGCTTTAGTTAAATGGTTATTTCAAAAAGTTTATCCATCTATATTGGCAAAAACTCAACTGATCACGTCATTAATAGATGAAAGACTTTTCGGCTCACATACCTTCCAGTTAAGCTCTAATGTCCACAATACAAATATGCTTGTTCAAAAAGGCTAATTTGTCCAGTAACGCACAAAAGCACATGTAATGTCCTTCATAAAGAGCTTCACAGAATGTCCTCATATAAAAACTGTGACATGAACAGAAACACGTTAAAGTATTTCTTATTTACGCGTTGACTAGCAACACCTTGGTTTGAAAGGGCTCGGCGGTTTAACATACAAATCATTAATATTACATCGTTCAATTAAAAAACAAACAAACGAATTGTAAACAAAAATGTTTGTTTCTTGGCCAACGGAATATTGGGTTTCTTTCATTATAAAAGATCTCTATTACTGGAAAGATAGTCATAACAGAACAAATAATTCCCTTGTTTTTCCTTTTAACAGGAAGTTGTTTTGGCCAAAGCCAAACAAAACTTAAGATTTTATTTACATAAATTTTGGTTTTCTGGTTAAAGTGAGCGCCACAAAAAGCGAAGGACGTGACCTGATAACAGAACGTCCAACATTGCTTGGTAGATAAGAAGGGGGTGAGAATGGAGTAATATTTATGGGGGAGGTGATAAGAAGATAGTTTTTTAGGGGGTGGGGCCGGGATGGAGTTGGATTTTCTTTGACATACATCCAAAGTATAATTAGAATAAGTGTCTTAGGACTTTGGCGAGAACTGTGGTTTTCTAGTTTAACCTAAAAGCAAAGTATTGAAGGCTGAGTTATTACAAAACTACGAAGTAGACAAAAGCAGGCTTTGGGGCTTGGCGAATTTGGGACCCAGGAGTATTTCTCGGAAGTCTACAGAGCCAAGCTCGAAACCCAAAACCCTATTTCACACCACACCCCATATCAGACCTAACTCCTCACTTGTTTGCTCTATTTCAGACCAAAACGGTGAAAATCTATTACTTGATTCAGATAAGTAGACAAAACATGTCCTAGTTTCAGAGCAAAACGGCTAAAAATTCAAATCCATCGGAGCAACACATAACCTGACATAGATATGGGAGTATAAAGGAAAATAAAACTGCAAGGTTAACATTGTGGGAAAATGCACAGGGCATAGCGTAGCCTGCGTGGCATGCGCTAAAAGGCGTGAGAGACTGGGGGGAATTAGGAAGCGCGCGACGCAAGCACGGAACACAAGGGAAGAGAAAAGGTAGCGCCTACTACGCGCTCCCAAATCCCCGTTTCTCTCTTCCTTTTTGACGCCTCCCACGCAGGCTAGGACAGATCTTATGGACTATATTTTGATGAGTAGGACTAGACAAGTTTTTTACAGGGCCAGAAAAACATATCTTGCCCTGTATCAGTTTTCCGTTGCAACTGGGCGTGCATTCGAAATTGGTTATCGAAAATTTAAGTTACACGACTATGCCTTTAGGAGTTCCGGTCAGAATCAGTGTCACAGTTTATCCCCCCTTACGCTAAATAGTCTGTCTACAATTGAATTATTTTCCTGTGATCGTTTTTTGCTTGTGACATTTTGAAAAAAATCAACTTTGCGGAATCTTTTTCCAACATTAAACATGGTTCCCAAGTTTAGAAGCACAGGAATGTCCGCTAATCCCCACTTGATCATTTAAGTATGTTGGCAACATCAGGAATTTTCATCAAAATTTCATCGATTCAAATATTTCTCCCGTTACGAATCGTTGGCCTTGCATACAATAAGCAAGGACTTCAGTTCAATTTATTTTTGTCATTACGTTAGTATGGAATAAATTTCTCTGCGAAGTTTCAAGAATTCTCTTGAGAAAACGTTTCGTGCTTCGGTAGAAATTATTCGCGGACCGAGATATCACAGCTCATTATCATAATACCCGGCATAATATAAATATCACCGTACAGTCATTACAACCGATTTGATTGGGGGGCGGTTTTATGGCCTCATTTCATAACCTTTGACTGCAAGAATTTTATATTGTCAGTCGCATTAACATAGAGCCATTGAGACATTTAAAACCTCGGAATAAGCAACAATACACTTCAATACATCACTTGGTCATCAGTGGTTGCACGTTAGAATTACATTTACAGAGCCACCAGCCAGAACCACCTTGTGAAGCCTAACAACTGAACAGCACCACATGAAAATACCGGTTCAGTAGCTTTCATTTGAATGGTCACACTTTAGGATTTCATCCACAGACTCAAAAGTTAGAACCACCTTGTACAGCATAATAAACAGCACCACAGGAAAGTACTGTTCAGTAGCTTTATTTAAATGGCCACACTTAAGGGTTTCATCCACAGACTCAAAAGTTAGAACCACCTTGTACAGCATAATAAACAGCACCACAGGAAAGTACTGCTCAGTAGCTTTCATTTGAATGGTCACACTTAAGGATTTTATCCACAGACTTCACCTTGTACAGCATAATGTTGAACAACACCACAGGGAAGAACTGATCAATAGTTTCATCTGAAAGGTCACACTTTAGGATTCAAAGATGTCATCCATATACTGAGACATCAGAACCTCGCACAGTAAGCAGTATCACAGGAAAGTTCTGCTCGATAGCTTTTATCTGAATGGTCACACTTAAAGATCTTATCCATGGACACAAAAGGAATAACTGCATTAAATGACTGAATGTTCACTGACGGAGTAAAACGGTCAAAGCTGAAATTCTCATTTCTGCTCTGTCATGTGATTGGTTTTAATATTCCCAGCAGCCTTGGTTACCACAGTTGTTCTTTGACATCTTATTAGACTCGTTAAATCTGACAATATGGATATATTGCCAAAAAGAATTCACCGCAATGCACGTAGCGAAAACAGCAGCCATAATTTGGTCACGATCGACGAGTATAATTTTACTTCTTTATCTGCGACAGGAAAAGACATTTAGGTCGGTGAAAAACGATAATAAACGGGATTATACCGCAAAAAGGAAATAAAAAAATCGATCAATTAACTTGATGAATTTTATTGCGATAAACGTTATTAGAAACAATTGATTAGCTGTTCCGTTTCTGAAATGTAACACGAACCTTCCAGTTTTTTGATGAATTTCTCAAATGTGACCATTCAGTTTAAAACTATTATTAAGCAATACTTGCCTGTGGTACTGTTCGGTGTCATGTCTTATGCTGTACACGAGGGTTCTAAATATTGAGTCTGTGCATAGAATTTTTAAGCGTGACCATTCAATTGAAAGCTATTGAGCAGCACGTTTCTATGGCGCTGTTTATGAATTATGCTGTAAAAGGTGGGTGTAACTTTTGGGTGTGCAGATGAAATCTTTAAGTGTGCACGCCAATCAAATGAAAGCTACTGAGCAGTACTTTCCTGTGGTGCTGTTTAGTATGCCGTGCATCGTGCTTCTAACGTTTGAGTCTGTGGGTGAAATCCTAAAATGTGACCATTCAAATGAAAGCTACTGAGCTGTACTTTCCTGTAAGTCATGCTGTATAAGTTGGTTCTAACTTTTGATTCTGTGGATGAAGTCCTAAATTGTGAATATATAAGCAAATACTACTTTGAATGCAAGACTGGCCCTACGGCAAAAGGACAAACTAGTCTTCTTCAGGGCCAGTTTACAAAATTGAATAATAAAATGTCTCAGTTTTTTCCTTTTTTTGCAGGTTTAAGTGAAGTGAACGGTAGGTAATTCTGTACACTGTGAAAGCTTTCAGAGTGACCAATCTTACACCTCAAAACAGGATCAGCAAACAGGACGTGGTCATTCGACCACTACACAGTCAAAAAGTATCAATGTTGAACTTGTCAAAATCAAATCCGTTTTAGTTCCACTTGTGACAGGATTATCCTTGGAAGAGACAAATCTAAATTGATTTGATTTTTTAAGGATTATTAAAGCATCACAAGGCGCATATTTACGGTTACTCGATAGGTGCATGGAATTTAAAACACCAAAAAAAAAAAAAAATTCAAAGTATTTGGAAAGTCATGACTAACGCAAGAATCCCTGGAGTAGTCGTAGTCAAACACAGGAAAAGATACCATCGACTGATAGTCTTCAGAATTCGATGTAGAGAGCTAAATCTGAGAGGTTTCCGCAAGATCGTGCGGTATAGAGTTTCCTATCTCTCAAGTGGATTAAAGTTTATTGTCCTTCTCTGACACGCAAACAGTACAATTCTCCGACACGGGAGACATGATAATAGGTAGGTCCCCTTCATAGAGTCATCGGTAAATAACTTGGTTTGCATTTCCTACGCACGGCGTTTGTTGTGTAATTATCGATGTTTGCTGCGCCCACCTTGCAATCTCCGGCAAGGGTCACAACACCACGCCAAAACAAACTAGCTGTGGGGGAAATCGATTGAACGCGATGGCCTTCGCGCGACCTTTCGACTGGCTATTAAAGAGTAACTTTGATATCATTGCTTTCAGTTCATTATATCGATGAGTTTGGTGTTGTTCCTCAAGTTGAAGATTCGTCGTTCATAAGGTAAACGCTCACATTTTTCCTTAAAGAGTAAATTAGCACAGGAAAATAGTCGATACAAAATCCTATCTAGGAGAAACTTTGTCTGACAGTTTATTTTCGTCATTTGCAAGACGGTTTTGGGTTAAAGAAAGAAACATCACCTATGCAATGAACGCAATCGCAATTTTTCCAAGCCTTTACTTCCAAGAGTGTAATTAAGAGTGTAAAATTGAAAACCTTGAGGAATTTCTTGTATGGAAAGAACGGACAACGAAAAGTAACTGAAAAGTACTCATGCTCAATACCTCAGTTAAAGTTGTTTTTTAATGGTCACACTTCAGGATTTCATCCACGGACCCGAACGTTTTAGTGATAAAGCCACACTAAACTGCATAACAAACAGCGCCACAGTTAGTATTGCTTTCCTTTGAATGGTCACACTTTTAGTGGGATCTAATCGAGAGACCACCTTGTACAGCATAATGAACAGTACCACAGGAAAGTACTGCTCAGTAGCTTTCATTTGAATGGTCACACTTTCGTATTTCACCCACAGACTCAAAGTTAGAACCACCTTGTACAGCATAATAAACAGCACCACAGGAAAGTACTGCTCAGTAGCATTCATTTGAATGGTCACACATAAGGATTTCTTCCAGACGCAAAAATTAGAACCACCTTGTACAGCACAATTTACAGTATCACAGGAAACGGTACGTACTGCCCAGTAGCTTTCATTTGAATGGTCACACTTAAGGATTTCTTCCAGACGCAAAAGTTAGAGCCACCTTGTACAGCACATTATAAATAGTATCACAGGAAAGTAGTGCCAAATAACTTTTATTTCAGTGGTCGCACTTAGAGCGCAATAACTGAACAACAGCCCAGGAAAGTACTGCTCAGTAGCTTTCATTTAAATGATGACATTTTCACTTGAATTTCAACCATAGCCGTGAAGGTAGAAAAACCTTGTCCATCATAATAAACAATACCATAGGAAAGTACCTCTCAGTAGCTTTGATATGAATAGTCACAGTTTAGGATTTCATCCAGACTGGAAAGCCACATTGTACGGCATAACAAACGGCGCCACAGGAAAGTACTCCTCGACAGCTTTCATTTGAATGGTCACACTTTAGGATTTCATCCACAGTCTCAAAAGTTAGAACCACCTTGTACAGCATAATTAACAGCACCACAGGAAAGTACTGCTCAGTAGCTTTCATTTGAATGGTCACACTTTAGGATTTCATCCACAGTCTCAAAAGTTAGAACCACCTTGTACAGCATAATAAACAGCACCACAGGAAAGTACTGCTCAGTAGCTTTCATTTGAATGGTCACACTTTAGGATTTCATCCACAGTCTCAAAAGTTAGAACCACCTTGTACAGCATAATAAACAGCACCACAGGAAAGTACTCCTCGACAGCTTTCATTTGAAAGTCACATTTAAAGATTTCATCCACAGACTCGAAAACCAGAAGCAACTTGTACAGCATACATGTAATAACAGCACCGTGGCAACGAAAAGCCCAACCGCTTTCATTTGAATGGTCACACTTTAGGATTTTATCCACAGACTCAAAAGTTAAAACCACCTTGTATAGAATTATAACCTGCACCACAGGAAAGTACTGCTCAGTAGCTTTCATTCGAACGGTCACACTTTAGGATTTCATCCGCAGACTCGAAAGCTAGAACCACCTTGTAGATCATAATAAACAGCACCACAGGAAAGGATTGCTCAACAGCTTCCATTTGAACGGTCGCACTTTAGGATTTCATCCACAGACTCGAAACCTAGAACCACCTTGTACACATCACACCAAGTACTGATGAATATGTCGTTTTTAACCAGAACTAGCAAATTCTCTGCTACATGGACTCGAGAGCTTCGCTCAACCATCGCGTGACTGTTCTGTACAACCATAATCACATAAACCTGCTAATTCTTTAATCCTACGATATTTTGCTTCAAAATCGCGTGATGTCTTTATCGCCAAAATAATGGGCTTATCTATTAAAGCAACACTAGAAAAATAAACTATATGGTAAGCTCTCAATGGCTAATGGCATTTTGAAGTCTAGTTTTCTCAAACCAGTATTTTATTTTTCTCAAATGCCTGCTTATAAAGAGGGATAAAAAGAATCTGCTGCCTGTAGGATGTTCTATGTATTGAGACTCAACATAGATGAGGTACAGAGAAATTTTTGTTACTCAAGAAAGCGTCCGTGGTATCCAAGATTCTCCTTTTGAATATGAGATAACTTATGCCTTGTTTACTTTGCGATCATACAGCTTTCTCGACTGAAAAGACGACTAAAATTTGTTGCTACAAAGCAGATCAAGGCTGTCTTTTTAGATGTCTTAAGGTGAAAGGCGTGCTTTTGTTTCGACTGAGTTTTAAATGCTCGTCGTGTATCCGGAAACTAGATACTGAATCACAATATAAAAACTTGCGAATGGGGCTAAAAAAACTACCACTCTATAAACTTTGCAAGAATGTGCTATATCGAGGCTCCTTCTATAGGTTAATTTGAAAACGTCCACTCATTGTCGTTGGAGACGGCTCATTTCACAAAGGTTGGGTGTTCGTTACATCGGCCTGGGTTCCTTTTTTAGACGTCAAAACGACCAGTCATTGCGTTTCTTAATAAGTTATTTAGAAATACGTAGCAAGACCTAGCAATTTCGTCCCACGAGTTTTTTTCGTTATATCACGCGGGGTCAGAAATGGCCTGTTCAAAGAGGTTTGTTTGTTATCGATTGGTGTTCAACTGATTCTGAAGGGCTGATTCTAAATGCTTTTTTCGTTACTGTTTCGCTGTCTCAGCTAGGTATGTTATATGTGAAAACATTCTACAAATGTTTTAATAAGAAATTAGCGGTTCTACGAGAATTTATTAAGTTGGATTCTGGCTACTCTAAAACGCTTTAAAAAAGATCCCAGTTTAAATAAACAAACTAGAAAGTGTTTTTACGTATTGATACAGACCACAGTTCTCTTTGAAGTATGGTTAATGTTTTAATTTTAGGCTGATCAGATAAGCTCGTTTAAAATTGAAGTCTCAGTCAATGGTCCAAAACAACTACCACTGTCTGGATATTTAGTTTTTAAGATCAATCTAGCCTGTTCCAGGCGTTCAGATAGTGGAGCGCGAGGGGAAAATAGAGCGAGCGAAAGAGGGGAAAAAACTCGCCTGGAACAAGCTCAGATCAATCAGGAATTTAAGTACAAATTCAGATGGGACGCTTGGGAGATTTTTGCGAAATATTTTTTTACGTTTCGCGATTTTTACGACTACATTGCAGGACATTTAAGTTTTACAACTTCGGTGAATTTGTCGCAATTCTCTTTTACTAAAGAAGCAACTTTTTTATTCGCGTCAGTATCTTTTTAAATGGCGAAAAATGCAAATGATTTGCTTGTAGCAGAAAATTCCATTTCCTTTAATATATCTAAATGCATGAACCGTTACCGACAATTTCAAGAGGCTCTTCACTTAGTTGAGTTTTTGTGGGCTATCCGGTCCTTATCTTTTGTCTAGTGTCTTTGAAAGAAATCATGATTCAGGAATATTTTATTCCACTACTACTTGAAATCTTGAAGGAGGTGCATTTTTTGTTTCATATTCAATGCTTCTTTTTGTAACAACAGGGAGACAAAATTCATAGAAATTGGGAGCTCTGATTGGCTGAAAGTACGAAAACTGTATTCTATTTCGTTTTATAATTTATATTTATATGGATTTATACCTTGATGAATTCGACCGACATTTTATTGAGCAGTTGTTAAATGGCTTTTTAGTAACGTCTGAGTAATTAGACTTCTAAATAGCAAGTTGATTTCAATATGAATAGAATCTAAGCTGCATCAGGAAAGTGCCATTCGTCATGTCAAAACAAATGCACGGCATCCTTCAAATTTCGTACTTTATACAATGTGGTTTAATTAAACCTGTCACTCCCAGAGTTTTTGAGTCTATGAATAAAATCTTAATGTGTAACCATTCAAATGAAAGCTATTGAGCAGTTCTTTCCAGTGGTACTGTTGATTATGCTATACGGCTCCTCGTGAGGCAGTCAGAATAAAACCCTAACGTGTGATTAAAGTGTGACCGCTCAAAGCTTAGATTTCAGGTATTTTTATACAGTATGCTGCCATCTTTTATACTCAGCCGTAAATTTTGGTTTTCACTGGTTGGACACTCTGGGGGTTGAAAAAGTTAATCTGTTGATATTCATACTATTTCACTGTTTATTC
This sequence comes from Siderastrea radians, assembly GCA_964017195.1. Lineage (NCBI taxonomy): Eukaryota > Metazoa > Cnidaria > Anthozoa > Scleractinia > Rhizangiidae > Siderastrea > Siderastrea radians. The sequence goes on from OZ024895.1 coordinate 36,000,870, forward strand.
TAGACTGTACTGCACACGTTTACAGAACAGACAACCACTTGAGACGCAGCCAAGGTCATCATTTATGTAAAAACTATGCAAAGCACCGAAACATAATTAACACTGTTTATTTACACTGTTTTATTCGGCCATGAGAGAGAACGTTCGTTCTTGGAAACTTTGTGCGATGGTCGTTTCTTATATTGCACCAAGAAGACTCCGAAGAACAAGGATTCTAGTTTCTGCTTTGATTGTCGTGGCATTATTGCAAGTATACTTCATCAATAGCGGAAGTTTCCTTCACGATCGCATCTACATTGCGCGTGAGGGTCGTAAAAGACCAGCTCCTCAATCATTTACACATTTACAACTCGGTTTACAAGAAGGGATTTTTGCGGTCGATGCTCACAACCAACGAGAAGAACACAGCTTCATAAGTCGCCGAGGAGGGAAGATTGATCCAAAAAATCAAAAGGACAGAAATAAACTTCGAAGTATAAATGCAGATTTTCAAATTAATAGAGATGTCGCAAGTACACAGAGTGAAGACAAACGTTTATCAAATTTGGTGTCATCGAGAAATACAAATACTGAAGATCTAAGAAAACATTTCTGCAAGGAACATTTCCTTACGCGTACAAATAAGAATTCTTATGGCACTTGCGAGCCACATCAGCCAACGGCTGACGCTTGTATTCTTGCGCAATCGTTCTATTTTTATGACCCTTCTTTATCGGAATGCAAGAGAAACAAGGAAATAAGTGAAATCTGTTCTTTAAGCACTGAGATTGAACAGAAGAGAACGGTGCTGAAAGCTAAATGCGATGGACAAGTTTGTAAAAGATTTGTAAACACAGGTAACAAATCCGATAGAATTTCAGTGACTTTTGGTGTGGAAATAATTGATCCCGAAGACGGTTATCTGAAGTCTTTAAGGAACTTTACAAAAGTTTCGGAACTAGAAACACAACTACCGCGGATTGCACTTCTTACTGCGAGGAACAAGTTTAACTTTGTATTCGTTAAATGTTTCGATACCAGCCAGCAGACATTGGCATCGCAACTAATCTCTCTCCCACCGTCTATGACAACAACAACCGAAGAGGAACCAAAACTACGAGCTAAAAATACCATCAATGTAAACATCATCCTATTAGATTCCGTCTCTAGACCACATTTTTACCGCTCTCTACCCAAAACAGTCGAGACGTTTAGGAAACTGGCTGAGATGCCAAACAACGCGTCAGCGAGCGTGTTTGACTTCGAGTTATTCCAGGCTGTGCACGGGCATACCGCGCATAATGAGCATGCATTCTTTACTGGCCAGCTGCTGCCTCCCTTAGAACCAGAAGAGGATCCTCCATCAGTGAAAGCGGACGCGCTTTTTGGCCACTTCAAGCGGGCTGGGTACCAGACCATGTGGCAGGAGGATCTGTGTTGGACAGCGGGCTGGGGTATAGTCTCTGATTTGGTTGCAGAAGATTGGGAAGAGTTGCAGATCAAACTCGACGAAAGCTTTGTGGACAACACAGGTGATCATGCAAAACTTAGCATTCCCGTGGTAAAATGCTGATTGCTGATTACCATTAATATTTTAACATTTTCACTTCCAAGCTACGGGAAGGTACCACGTCGTTTAGCATGATAAGCCGTACCACAGGAAAATACTGCTCCTTTATTTGAATGGTCACACTAAAGGATTTCAGCCACAGACAGAACCACCTTGTACAGCATAATAAACAGCACCACAGGAAAGTACTGCTCAGTAGCTTTCATTTGAATGGTCACACTTTAGGATTTCATCCACAGACTCAAAAGTTAGAACCACCTTGTACAGCATAATAAACAGCACCACAGGAAAGTACTGCTCAGTAGCTTTTATTTGAATGGCCACACTTTAGGATTTCTTCCACAGATTCGAAAATTGAAACCATCCTTATCCGACATAATAAACAGTAAATTGGAGACTACTGTTCAGTAGCTTTTATTCCATGACTCAGAAGTTGGAAACACATCGTCTGTAAAGAATAATAAACAGTACCACAGTTTTCACTTGAACAGTTTCATCCATCAAAAGTTAGAATCACTACAGGAAAGTACGAACCAATGAAACGGTTTCACTTCTTTCCAAAGTTGTTAAAAAAAACTTTCCTTCACTGTCTCTAGGTATGACACATTCAAGCTGCGAGGTGCTAGCGTCTTTTGACATCGATTCTCCATTCAACGGTCCTGAAGGAGATCAAATCTGCTATAACGGCAAATTTCAACACAGGTACTTCCTCCAATATACAGCAGATACGTTGAAGACGATAAGCAAATCCAGGTGGTCTCGCCCTCTTTTCTCTTACACCTCTCTCAACGTTGGACACGATGACGTGGGACGAAGGATACAATCCCTCGATTCTGATCTTGCGCGCTACGTCGCTACTATGGCAATGGACCAAAATACGCTGACGATCATCTTAGCAGACCATGGTAATACATACACTGATTACACCACTGCCATCATGGAGGGACGCTTTGAAATGTTCCACCCAAGCTTGTTCATGATTGTACCAAACAAAGTGGCAAGCCTCCTGGGAAAGGAAGCAATGACCGCAATGGAACTAAACCAGCGAAGACTGATGACAATGATCGACTTGCATCACTCGCTTATGCCACTAGCCAGTCCGTTATCGACATTTGTTAAACCCGTAGGGTTATTTGCTCCCATATCACTCAATCGGACATGCAACGATGTCGAACTAAGGACACCCAATTTGTGCGTATGTGAAGGCTGGGATAGCCCATCTACAAACGATTCTTCAAAAATTTCAGTAGTCGAGTTTGCAGTTGGTGAACTAAATAACATGGTGTTAGGGCAATTCACCAAGTCCGCAAACCGCAGAGAAAAGATGTACCCCATTTTACGCGCCTGCCAAAGACTACGCCCGTTGCGCTTTGAAAACGTTCGTGAACGTAACTCCAAATCAGACGGCGCGCTCATTACAAATTTCGATGTTTATTTTCAGTCTGGAAGCGTAGTAAAACACGAAGAGGACATATTTCACGTCGAGGTGAAGTCTAAAGATATAGTCAACGAAAATTCACTGGAAATGGAACTAATTCATTTTGACAGACTGACACTCTTCGGAAAATACGAAGTATGTGCCGATGAGGGTGTACAGCTTAAACTTTGCATTTGCTCGGAAAGACGAGACCAACAGATTTTAACCACGCAGCTTCAAAAGGAGCCTTGGGTGAATTACACTACAGTTCTCTTAAAAAACGCAAAAGCTCGAAACATCGGTGACAGCGAATGTTTGTATCTGATAAAGCGAAATCACAGTTCGGGGCAGAGCATAGCGTTTGAAGTCGCAAACACTTGCCCGGATGAAAATTTTACGTTGATGATGTCGGCAGAGTTTGAGAACCTTAGACTATCTAGGAAACTCCCTTTTGAAATTAGCGTCCAAGCTGGGAGTATCAAATTCGCATTCTCTGCTCGGATAGAGACTGATTATTGGGACACAAGCATTGAAGTTACTGTTGATGTTAAGATGAAAATGTCGCAAATATGAGAATAGAGCGGGTTTAATTTGAATTGAGAGCCTTAAAGGAGGTATGTCACGATATTTTCATCCATTGTTTTGAGCTGACAAAATTACTTTCATATTGAAGGAAACCTCAAAATAATTGTTTCCTAAGGTAGAAAAACACCAAAGAAGTAATAATAAACCAAAACTAAACAAGGGTGGTTATTTTTTCAAGATGCGTTATCCGTGACGTAGCTCCTTTAACACTGAAACCAAAATAATGAATCAGACCAATCACGACACACCTGTTACCGGCGCCAAGCGCGGGAAAACATGCAACCGGTGCCAACCGCGGGAAAACATGCAACCTGTGCTAAGCGCGGGAAAACCTGCAACCTCTGCTAAGCGCGGGAAAACATGCAATCGGTGCCAACCGCAGGAAAACACGCAACCTGTGCTAAGCGCGGGAAAATATGCAATCTGTGCTAAGCACGAAAAAACGAGCGCAGGCACGTCACAATTTACTTCTCTGGTTTAGAAAGTAGTGCAAGAAAAGCAAAACAAAGCAAGCGCGAATTAATTTCGGGACTTAATTAAAACCGCTCTAACTAACAAGGTAGTTTTCCAAAGCTTTTAGATCCAAACATAACTATTATGTACTAAGACAGATATTTTAATTTACAATCAAATTGTATTATTTAAGAAGGGGGAGACCATGGGTAGAATTTCTGATAAATTATTTTATGTTGTCTAAATTAAATCAATAAATTCATTTTAAAACTATATTTAAGAGGTTCAAGTGATTCACTCAACCTTGTCCCCAAGCCACTCTCCACTCCTCTCCTTTGGGAAGAGTTGACAAGTTGCTATGTGTACACAGTCAAACCTCTATTATGCACAGATAGATCACTTAGTTCTTACGAGAGTAAAACTCATAATATATAGATTTAGCCAAGCCTAAGAGCTGAGCCGCCAACGAATAAACTGTTGTTCGTTTCTCAAAAATAGTCCTGAAACTTTTCGGTCTGAAATACATTTCGGGGCTTTTTTTGGCTCGTTCGCTTTCGAAAAGTGTTTCTCGAAAAGCCCGAAAGTGTTCCGAATTGTCCTCCAATATTCTGGGGATCTGTTCTGTAAAACCAAGCTCGAAAGGTCATTCTAGAGGCTGAGCACAGCTTGATTATTTTTTTTTCGGGCATCAAATTGAACATATATTTTACTCAAGAGCCGTCTTGCTTGGTGTTTGCAATGTTTCCATATCCTGCCATTAACTGTCAAGGCTTGTCAAATCTCCTTGGATTATTGGCTGTTCGCTTAAATGAACTTGAAACGGCGCTCATTCAGACATTTTCAAGGACAAAATTTAAATGGGTTATCTTCGTCGAGTTCGGGTGTTAACAAATAACATGAACTGCCACTATTAGTCTGGTCAAAAATTTATACTGGCACTTCACCGACATTTTACTGGGATTATCCGAAAGAAAGGATTTGGGGAGCTTCGAAGCACTTGTAATAACCTTATCGAAGAAATGTCGCGTAGGCTTTTATAGCAGCCGAGAAAAAAATTCGAGCGCTTTGAGGAACACTCATTACTTTATACCGGATAAAATAGCTTTAAACTCAAAACTGCTTCGCTTATAGTTACTTAAGTAACCCTTTATTTCGTTCGCTGAGATGGAAAACAAACAAACACCAAACATGCTTAACTCTACGGCATATAAAGTTTTGCGGCTGCAAATTGTTTGAAATTTGAGCGCTTTTAGAAATGTACAGAATTGTTTTTGGAAGCTTTTCGGATATAATAGGTTTAAACCGACAACTGCTTCGCTTAAAGTTCTTTAAATAACTGTTATATTTCGTTCTCTAACTAGAGACCATCAAGATTCAAAACAAACAAACACCAAACACACTTTAAATTATGCCGGCAGACGTTTTGCGGATGCGAAGTAAGCCTATACTAGTGGTTTCCATTGGAGAGTGAAGTGCTGCGGGTAAAGCGCATACAGAGGAACAGTGGTTTAACGGCCAAAAGTGAGTTTTCTTTTACAAAGACAAAAGATGGCCTCAAACACACTGAATATCTTGGTCGTTGGTGAAACGCGTGACGGACAAGTGCCCGTGACGGACGTGAGTGACGCATCCGTGACACAGACGTGACGAGTAGGTTTTTCCCCCAAATCTTCGTCATGAATGAAAGAACCGAGAACGAAGTCCAACAATTATTTTAAGGCAAATGTTTGACTCGGAAGAGAACTGCTTTGCTTAAAAAAGCGTTTGCTCAGATAAAAACTGCTTTACCTCAAAAAACAAATCGCGTTCAATCAGTCGCTTCATCGTGTAAAACGTTTTATTCACCTGCTTTCAACTTTTCGCCGCCTTCGCAAAAACGTGGCTTCCTCCGCTATAAGTTTTCCACATCCCATCGACGGTCGAGTGTTCTTTAAGATTCCAACGTTAAAATGGTGTGTTTTCTTTCTGAATCGATTGATGACTCAATGAAATATAAAATGCAACACCGCACAGTTCTGGAATTCCTAGAAATATTCTGAGAAACGTATCGGCTGCAATTCAAGATAATTTACCTTCACTTACTTTCAAACTCTTCCCCGCCTTCGCAAAAACGTGGCTTTGTACACGAAACAGGCGAAACAGGATCCCGCTCCGGTATAAGTTTCCACGCCCCACTTTATCGACGGTGGAGTGTTCGACAACGGCCTCGATTCGAGGGGCACGAAATCGAGGCAAATTTGGTACGATTCTGGCTTCGGGCACAGGAAACCCAGGGTGGTCACGTACGCAGCCTGAATTACTCTGCTGCGAAGCCCTTCGCAGCAATAAAATTACCCGCTTTGAGGAACGCACAAAAATGTTTTCGGAAGCTTTTGGGATAAAATAGCTTTAAACCGACAACTGCTTCGCTTAATATGTTATTACTATTGAAAACTTCTAGGACAAGAAAATCGACAATTACACAAAGAGATGTACCCGACAGTCAAAATTGAAAGCAATTATTCGCCGTAATCTCACTGAAGTGATGCTTGTGCAGCTAGTTGTCTTGCGATTCTGCTTAGACCTACTGTTATGAAAAAACAAACACAAAATAATGGACAGAGAAATCATTTTTGAAAAAGTTTATTCGAAAACCCGTAAGTTTATACTTAAGGTGATTCCTTCGAAATAGAAGGAATATTTAAAATTTACTAAGACTTGGTCCAATCGGTAATTATGTTAAGTTCATTTCAAAAATGCATTAAAAAATAGGGGTCACCGAGCTTGTTTTGGCACAACATGGATAGCCATTGATAGCAACTATACGATCCGCAAGGTTTTCCTGAGAAACCCTAGTAATCAGAAATTACAACTATAATTGCCTTAAAAAGTCATTGCTTGTATTGAAATTTTGGAGCAGTTGAACAGAATAGACATTTATCTTGCATTCTGTACTGTTTTAGTTGAAAAAAGATCAAAGATATGAAAAAAATTAAAGAATTTTCCGCATGCGTACATATCCTGCTGTACCTAAAGACGTGCTCTTTTTGCCTTTAAAATAAAAAATATCTCAAAGCAGAATTTTTAACTTTTCTTGAAATCGCGATATATTGTACTTGACCGTGTGCCCTTTGAATTTTTGTGTCAAAAAATGGGGGTCACCGAGCTCGTTTAGGAGAAAACGACCAGTTATTTCTCTGAACTGCTCAGCTTTCATAGAAAACCTATCAAGTTCCGAAGGTGCGCGCGCTCGTGCGCGCGCTAATCACGCAAAAAATGATGCGCAGAAAGGATGCGCAATGCAATTGAAGGGAATCACCTTAAATGCAATTCGCGTTACACTTCCAAAATCGTGGGTCGGTCCACGCGAGTGAAATCGGCTGAGCATGGCAAAATGTTCAAGACTGCATCTGTCACAAATCTGAGCGCGTTTTCTAATAATTTTTTAAAGTCAAAAGTAAATGACACATTTCTAATGACATACTGATTAAATTCCCATTTCAAAACGTAATTTCTTTGACCGTAATACTCAAAATCAAGTACCTTAGACCCTTTAAAAACTTCACTTACTCGGTTATGTTTCAGAACAGGGCAAGCTCTCCGCCGTGAAGAAAACAAATAGTCTAGCAGATAGGTGAAACTATTCTGCACTTTATGATAAAAGCATGAAACTAGGTCTCGCAGGGAACGCTTTAAAGATTAGAGGCAATCTCGATAGGATCTGTGGCAGGCGGGAAGGGGGGGGGGTATTTTTCAATATGGCTGCCATTCAGACTATAAAGACTATTATTGGAAAAATAAAGCAAAAGTAACTTGATACAGTGTTGAATTGTCTTTTTAGTTGTTTGCCTGTTAAATGTTCCATGAAAACAAAACGTTAACATTTTTCGGGGTGATTTAACTGAATTCAGGGGATCGCTTTATTCTAGGTCAAAATTATGCAAATTAGATATTTAATTAATTCAATTACACTGGTCGAATCGTCTAACCACAATTTCGCTTTCTCCTCAATAATTTCGGTGGCCACTTTCAAGCTTACCTGTTTAACTGTTTCACAGCAGAACTATGATGCAGTTAAAGAACGTAGAAGCATGTCACTACACACTCTATTCATTCTGTTATTTGTCCTTTCATTTCGCATTTTGTACGACACAAGCACAGTTACTTCCAAAACAGATTTTCGTTGGCAAATTTACTCCTTCGACTATAGCCTTTACAGATCTCGATTGTTGGACTGGGCAGCTTAGTGCTAAAGGAGCAAAAGGCCCACAAATAGCCAGCTTTTTATCCTGTCAGTGTCTAAATGAGGGGTTACGGAAGGAACTTCTTAGCAGACGAAGTAGTGTGTTTTCTAACATCTTCCCTGAAAAACGTTTTTCTTGCATTATTCATATCGTTATCAGACATTGGAAGAAGCGATGAGCTGCAATTCTTCAAGCTTGGAAAAATGTGGAAAAAGTCTGTGTGCTGGTGTGAATTGCGCGCATTGTCTGCGCAAGCATGTGCAATGCGGGCATATAGGTAGCATCAATGAGAATACTCTATAGCGATCTAGCTATGCACCTTCCTCTTTACGTATAACACGGCATGTTGCCCCATCTAGTACATGGCGCATGCACTGCACCTGTTATTGTTTGACGCACTGAACTACGCAAGTTACATAATGTACCCGAGTAAACGTCCCGTCCGCATTCCAGTTTGATAGTGACCCTGATAGTCGATAGCGACTTCAAACATCGCCTGGAACAAGTCACTGTCTGCGGCATGAAGTAGTATAATCCGTTAAGAGTATAACTCCCTCGATAGTTTGCCAACTTTAAGCACTATTATCTCATCTAGGTGCAAACCAAGGACGCGTACCTCGTTGCAATTCTAGAATGTAAAATAGCTTTTTCTTACTTCTTAAGACTTCCAACAGAAGTGTCTTTTAACGATAGCTTGATCTAGCTATCCTAGGCCAGGTTGTCGAACTCCTTCCGTCTGCCAGAAATGTTATTGCAATCGTTATGGTGCGCCCTTAGTACGCGCACAACTCACGAAGCTTGGTTTCACGCTGCAAGAATTTTGTACCTTATATGCGGTGCCTTTTGAACTAACACATAGAGCATGAGTGCTAACCTGGTGTGCGTGGAAGCTTTCCTTGGCATTCAATGTTTTCAGGAATGAATCCGCAGATCTGGTTGTAGTATGTTTTCTTATACAGGTACCGAAATTGAATCGCTGCATACATGTATTTCCACATGCTTTTGGCAATGCAAGTGAGTTGTACATGTAGGTAACACCCAAGATGGCCCCCTGTATCAACCACATCCTCTTCAAACAGTGGAATTATGTGCAGTAGGTATCTATGGCTGTTTAGTTACTCTTGTGTTTTGTATAGTGGATAAACAATGTCAATTCAAGACAACATCGCGCAGAATGGCTGGACATCATAACCAGTTAAGGGGCAAATTTGAAGTCGAGTGCGCTTTGAAAAGCCCAGAATAAGAGAAGAAAGGGCCCAAATCGACCAAGTAGGGCTAGTAAAAACATAATTTTTCATTTACAGAAGTGAGAAGTTTAACTTTCACGCACGGCTTTTTGAAGAATAACGTTGTACCTACAATTTGAGCCTAAAACGAAAGAAATTGAAGAAGTGTAAGGACTGTTCTTTTAAACTTGAAAATCACGAAAAATCGGTCATTTTTCGTATGGAGGCCGTTTTCAAGAGCGATTTTCTAAAAATTTTGACGGGCTTCCAAAGTTTCACGCGCGGCAAATGGAAGATGGAACTTTTCATGAACAGAATCCGTTTTAATTTTAAAAATCAGACAACAGGAACCACTGTTCTTTTTAGGTTGAAAACTGTTAGTTGAAGTTGTGTTTGAAAATGGCGCGTTTTAGGTAAGCAAGCTATCGTTTGAAGCCCACGACTGCATAACAATGGCTGTCAAAATTAACAATACCCATTCAAGAAAACCACTCAATTGGAAAGTGGCACAGAATAGCCGCGAATTTCTTACTGATCTCAGTGCGCCAGCTGATTCATTCCACGTGCCGACCAAATCGCGTAATGAACAAGAAAACAGAAAATCTCAGTGATCGGGAGCTTTTTTCAGAGATCTTTGAAAACCCAAGTTCAGTCTACTTACCCCAAAAAATTACTGGTTGTAAAAGTGAAAGTAAAAGTCTATATACCTGGCACGATTTAGGGACAGGGTTTTCCTGTAGGGCTGCTTGTAGGGCCCTACAAGCCCTACAAGATGGGTGGCAGTACTTAAAGATACAGTTGCTAAAAGCATCGTATAGGTACCTTCATGCACAGTCAGGACAAAAAGTCATTTGCTTATGGCTGCATAGTAACTATAAAAAACTACAAGCCCTACACCGGTTTTACAAGCCCTAAACGCCCTTCATACCCTACACGTTTCACAAGCCCAACAAGCCCTACACATCCTACAAGCCCAACAAACCCTACATATCCTACAGGTCCTACAGGCCCAACAAGCCCTACAAGTCCTACATGTCCTACAAGCCCAACAAGCCCTACAAGCCCAACAAGCCCTACATGTCCAACAAGCCCTACAAGCCCTACAAGCCCTACATGTCCTACATGTCCTACAAGTCCTACATGTCCTACAAGCCCTACAAGTCCTACATGTCCAACAAGTCCTACAAGCCCTACATGTCCTACAAGCCCTACAAGACCAACAAGCCCAACAAGTCCTACAAGCCCTACAAGCCCTACATGTCCTACATGTCCTACAAGTCCTACATGTCCTACATGTCCTACATGTCCTACATGTCCTACAAGTCCTACATGTCCTACAAGTCCTACATGTCCTACATGTCCTACATGTCCTACAAGTCCCACATGTCCTACAAGCCCTACATGTCCTACAAGCCCTACATGTCCTACAAGCCCTACATGTCCTACAAGCCCTACAAGTCCTACAAGACCAATTCCCATGCCCTACATTTGGAGTTCTACAAGCCCTACAACCTGCCGTACAACCCGACACGTTTTCAAGCCTCACATAATCGCAACAACAACAAAATATTCATTTCCCAAGGCCAATACATATGGTATTATGTATTATATAGATGTTTACATTATGAGGCGCGAGGGATATAATTTAAAAGATCAAGTAAGCAGGGTCAAAGAAAATGGAGTTTCCGTCTTACCCCTTGTGAAAGTTGGAATCATTGTAAACTTGCCCTAAGGCTTTTCTCAGTGGTCTTACTTCACCTACAAACCAAACAGTTGCTTACTTTCTCATCTGGCTAGTGATGAATAAAATTGATTAGCCCAGCAAGAAAAGCACTAACCCCAGGCCAGCAGACATGAATTTCTTTGCACACCTAGTAAGCTATACTATGAATTGAAAATACCGGACAGGTTAATAAAGAGGACGTAGAGCTTAATATATATTTTCCTCCTTGTACATGTGCAGAGCCTGTCTTTTTGAGTTACATTTGAAGCTGTATGTAGAGAGACCAGAGTAACAATAATGAGTATATATTTTATAATTTCACTTCACTCTTGTAGAACATTATTACATAATACTATACCGGTAATCTTAATAATTAAAGTTTATTACATTCTACAAATAAATCTATTATGTAGACCTCAAAAAACAAATTTGTCAGTGAAATTAGATTTAACAATAAACCATGCGTGTCAATATAACAGGGAACAATACATTAGGATCTAGTAGACTGATAGCACACTTAACTCCGCGTGAAAACGGAATAAGCGTCCGCTAAAAGAACTATACACTATATAACTCTCGTGTAAAAGAACAGCTTTTTATTTTGTTACTAAAGTAATACTGTCGATGGTTCGACAGTAATGCAGTTATTTTTAAACCTACTAGGAAACATCACCAATTTAATGATACAACATGCAACAAACTAACAAGAAACAAAACTTTAAAATCCATAACTTGCGGCTAATTTCTCCAAACGTTTGCGAAAAGAAAGATTTCTTGCATTCTTTAACTTACACTAATTAAATGGTTCTGTCGACTCCAAACCCTCGCATTCCCCCACCCCCTTGGCATTCTTTCAATTCTCTTTCCCAGCCCCATTGAGTGGGACATTTACTATAACAGGTCAACTCCTGGGTGGGATATTGTCATAAACGACGTCACCTTTCTGGTTTTAAGTAGTATTTGCTTCATTGCTTATTTTAAATTGCCTGATTGCCTCCAATATAAAAATATAAATAAATGAGATGATGAGGGTTTCTTTCAAGTGCATCGGAGCATGTCCTCATCCCAACATGTGCAAATTGTGGTTTCCACGTGCGAACTAGAGATGGTGGAAAGAGTAAGTCATAATGTGTCTTCAGGAGAATAAAAGTTTGAAGCAAATTTGAGTTACGTTTTGTTAACTTTCGTTGATCTCCTGAGGTGCGTGAAAGAGTTTCAGCTTTAGATGTGAAACAGCGATGACAATTATTACTGGTTTTAATAAAGATCCATTTACTATTTGTGAACAATATTGCTTCTTTCGTTAATCATTTAAAATAATATTTTGATCTCTTTCTGTGCACTCATCCAAAATTCCCAACGTGGGAGTTCGAAGGGATGAGCTGGTCCCGCATTTTTAAAATAAAAAGGTACTTACGTCAGTTGTCCATGCCTCTACTTCAAACCTGTACGTACCGTTGTTGAACATTGATTTGCTTCAATGTCACGGTCGAAGAGACAACGTGTTTATCATTTTGCCTTATCGTTGAAATTGTTAAAACCCTCGGTTTCGTTAAAATAGTCAAAAGGTTCAATACATTAAGTTTTGTGATCGATTTTAGCTTTATTCCAATTAGCTGGCATTGACGGGTGATTTGAAACGACTTCTCAAGTGATCGTTATAAATGTAGCATTCACACACAGACAACCCACAAAGATAACTGAAACTGGGTTTTCTTTTTATCCTTTTAAAACAGGCTATGCGACTGGAAGAAAATCCATTACCCATTTTCGCACAGCTCCTTTCGCGATTTGTTCTATATCAGGTTTTCGCGTGAAATTTAACGTGGAGTTCCCTTGTCAGGTAATGGATTTTCCTTTAATAATAACCCAAGCAGATCGTACTTAGCTTAGCATTTCTATTGCTACATGTTCATTCCATTTAACGTATACAATTACGCGTTATTGTAAAGTTATCGCGAGCGCATCCTCACTTAAATTCGACACAAAACTTTTAGCACATCAGTAAGTGCAATGACATTAACAAATTACATTCATTTTACCCAAACTGTAACAATAATTCAATATTTACAATGACAGGTCAGAAATAAAATTCACAGAAAGGAAGTCAGCGCTTAAACAGAACAAAAAAGATACGAAAGATATTTTGCCTTTTGTCACACAATATGAACCAGCAGTGCCAAACATCAAACAAGTTTTAATGAAAAAATGGCACATCATAGAGGGACAACCACTACTCAAACAAATCTTCAAAGATCCACCTATCATATCTTTTAAGAAAGGAAAATCTCTTAAAGATATGCTCATTAGAGCAAAAATATAAAAGGTTCTCAAATATTTCACACCGGTAGAGATTGTGCGGCCTGTCACGCCTTGCTACCTCCAACGACAAGCAGGGTGGACCAAAAGAAAACAACCAGGTCCACATCCAAACAAGACAAAGACACTTGCAACAAGTGTTTTAAAAAGGCTCGCCTGACAGGACACATCCGGTGTGTAAAATGCCAACAGTGGCAACATTTGCGATGTGTCGAGATGACCTTAAGCGAAGCGAAGCTAAAGAAGGTCAAATATACCTGTAGTGATTGCAGTTAGTGAAAACAATTGCAGCAAGAAAATTAACTAGACGCATATCTGTGAATAAGTTGACACATTTTGCTCATGTCATTGCCGTCCGTTTTTTACTATGAACTATACTAGTCATGACAGGAACTCACTTAATTTGGTCTATAACATTTGGAATGCCAGTGTTTTTAAGACAAATCAACTCTTTCGCGTGCTTGTCAACGCCATTGTTTTGTGTTTTTGAAACCACTGAATCAGGTAGAATATTTTCATGAGGGGGCCATCGGGATTTTCGGTTTTGCGGTTTTGGCCATTTTTAGATTGGTTTTTCGGTTTTCGCCCGAAAAACTGCAGTTTTTCGGTTTTGGTGTCTTATGCGGTTCGTGGGTTTTTCGGATTTGGTGTACGATGTGGTTTTCAGTTTTTCCAATTCGGTTTCCTGTGCAAAATGCAAGTTTGAGTAGTATAGCTTGTAACTGAACAGAAATGTCAAAAATGTATAAGAAGAAACCTGATCTTCTGATCTTCTGGTGTCTATAGTGTAAGGGTTTGATATTTGAATTTTAATAATATTATGTAATAAAGTTCTACCCTAATAAATGGAATTATAAAGTACTCAAGATCAATAATTAACACTCTGGTCTCCCTACATAGAGCTTCAAGTATAACTCATCAGTCAGGCTCTGCACATGTACTACAGAAAATATAAGCTTTAACTCCTGTTTGGTATTTTTATTTTATGCATGACATTTGTATAGCTTACTAGGTGTGCAAAGAAATTTATGTCTGCTGGCCTGGGGTTGGTGCTTTTCTTGCTGGGCTAATGAATTTTATTCATCACTAGCCGGATGAGAAAGTAAGCAACTGTTTGGTTTGTAGATAAAGTAAAGCCACTGAGAAAAGCCTTAGGGAAAGTTTACAATGGTTCCAATTTTCACAAGGGGTAAGCTGTAAACTCCATTTTCTTTGCATCCTTCTTCCTTGATAATTTGAAAAAGTAATGTTTTAATAAATGAGCAGCAGTGTTTTATCTGCGTTTAAAACACGAGGCACAGCCAAGTGTTTTAGACTTGATAAAACACGAACTACGAATTTATTGAACGGCTTCAAAATCTTCTGAAGTAGATCAACTCGTTCTTGCACTAATATTTAGTTTTGAGGTTATTTTGACCTAGAAAATTGGTATAAAGTTTAGCCATGTCTTTATCAGATATAAAGACACTCATTAAACATTACCGGTAATTTCTTTAATTTGTATTTTCTTTATGAACTATTAATGAGTTTTTGAATTGAGGGGCTGAGAGCATAACCGTCTTATGTCGAATTTTAGGCCGCTTTTTCATTTTGCTCAAAACTGCCTGAATTTTAGCACGTGACCTTCCCTTCATTCATAGAACATTGCCCAGATAATTCTTTCACCGATTTTCGCTTGGTTTTCGAGTAGGTGGACGACTTCCCCAACAGGAAGCAGGGTATGCAGGGTATTTTAACTATATAAACTAAAAATCTTCTTGAGGTCCGAAACATGTTGAGCTAGCTCAGTCAGTTAATGCGGCGGCTATATACTCCTGATAGTTGCTGGTTCGAATCTGTCTTGAGCCACTTTTTATTTTCTCTTTTTAATGAATTCTCTTCTTTTGTTCATTTATTATTGTTTTTACACTTGTTTGAAGAACAAACTGCTGTTCAGAATCCACCGAAAAACTTTAGAAGTGTCGCGAATTCTGCAACACGAAGCGTAGCATGCAGTGCGTCTTACAAAATTACCACATTCGCGCGTAAGCTCAGTTGGTGGATGACACAAATACACGAGAAGGTGACGTGAATATTTAAATACAACACCGCTAAAATTAACCGGTAATTTGCGACCAGATTGTTGTCCCTTCGTTCTTCTCATCGTTCGCCCCTTAAAATACCCAATGTTTCGACATCCACATCTGAGAGCGGGCGGCAGTACACCGACTTGACTTTTTGGCCTCGTTTTTCTCGAAAACGAAGCGAAAATCAGTGGAAAAATTATCTGGGCAATGTTCTATGAATGAAGGGAAGGTCACATGCAAAAATTCAGGCAGTTTTCAGCAACATGAAAAAACGCCCTAAAATTCGACATAAGACGGTTATGCTCTCAGCCCTTCAATTGAAGGTTACAGTTGAATCTCAATAACTCGAACCCTCAATAACTCGAACCTTTTCTGATTCCCCTCCAGGTTGTTTTTTCACTAATTTTACCCTCAATAACTCGAACTCCCGTTTTTCCCTTGGCTTCCCTTGCAGGACTTTTAGGGCTTGTAGGACATGTAGGGCTTGTAGGACATGTAGGGCTTGTAGGACTTGTTGGGCTTATAGGACATGCAGGACATGTAGGGCATGTAGGGCTTGTTGGGCTTGTTGGACATGTAGGGCTTGTTGGGCTTGTAGGACATGTGGGACTTGTAGGACTTGTAGGACTTGTTGGGCTTGTAGGACATGTAGGACTTGTAGGGCTTGTTGGACATGTAGGGCTTGTAGGACTTGTTGGGCTTATAGGACATGCAGGACATGTAGGGCTTGTTGGGCTTGTAGGACATGTGGGACTTGTAGGACTTGTAGGACTTGTTGGGCTTGTAGGACATGTAGGACTTGTAGGGCTTGTAGGACATGTAGGGCTTGTTGGGCTTGTTGGACATGTAGGGCTTGTTGGGCTTGTAGGACATGTGGGACTTGTAGGACTTGTAGGACATGTAGGACTTGTTGGGCTTGTAGGACATGTAGGGCTTGTAGGACTTGTAGGGCTTGTAGGACTTGTTGGGCTTGTAGGACATGTAGGGCTTGTAGGACTTGTAGGGCTTGTAGGACTTGTTGGGCTTGTAGGACATGTAGGGCTTGTAGGACTTGTAGGGCTTGTAGGACTTGTTGGGCTTGTAGGAGATGTAGGACTTGTAGGGCATGTAGGGCTTGTTGGGCTTGTTGGACATGTAGGGCTTGTTGGTCTTGTAGGACATGTAGGGCTTGTAGGGCTTGTAGGACATGTAGGGCTTGTAGAACTTGTTGGACTTGTAGGTTGTAGGACTTATTAAAGAATTGTTGCCCACCATCAGCACAGGTGTCAGACTTTTCAACCAAGCTAGGCATGGAGGTACCTAAATGATGCTTTTAGCAACTGTATCTTTACGTAATGTTGGCCGCCATCTTGTAGGGGTTGTTGGGCCCTACAAGCAACCCTACAGCAAAACTCTGTCCCTACATCGTGCCACATATGAAAGTCTATTAGCGAGACCAGCAGAAGTATTCGTTTGTTTTTATCATGACGACACAATCGGCTAGGCTCCATTCAATGGCACGCGCAAGTTTATTTATGTTTAGAAGCTTAGGCACAAAGATAACACTTTGAATCTTGTGCGTGGGGTTGCGTTTTTGGTGTTTGTATGTGCTGGCAGTTTTTCTTTTGCGATATATTTAACGAAAATGCAGACAGAATGAAAACGGAACCTTTCTCTCAGCAAGAAAAAAAATCTGGAGGACGCTACGCGAAATAAGTAAATGAAGGTGCGATATCGCGAAACAAAAGGTTTAACAATGCCTCGCATGCGTATTGTCTCTTTGCTCCACCTCCTGCACTTTGATAAGCAGAAGGTATTCCCACTGGAAGAAAGCGCGCGTAATCATTAACGAATCAAATGCGTTTAGTTGAAGCAGAACAGGCAATATTACAGGCCTATGATTATAATTCGACTGTAAGTAAATGTCCCAAGAACAATAGGCATTCTGCGCGATGCCTTTTTTTCATTTCTAGCCATTTATCAGCTCCCTGGAAAGATAATTCAGTGTCTTATATTCTTTTACTAGTTAGAACGAACAATTTATGGTTGTCTCGTGTAAAGTTGGAGACGTTAGTAATGAAAAAATAAGCTACAACCATGCAATCATCAAGTATGAATTAATTAAAATTTCTCGTTTGCATAATTATGACCACAGAATTATCTTTTCAATTTTTCATTCTCAGCAACCTTCTATGCCAATTTTGATAGCATTATTGTAATCTTTAAACGTATTTCAGTAGATCATTACCATCAGACATTGTTTTAGACAGTTATGCTGTATGTTTCCACACCAAAGAAGTATCGCTGGTGGCGGCCATTTTGAATAATTACCCCCACTACTTTTACCACCCTCTTCTGGCTTACACAGAGCATATCCCGATTGCCTCAAATCTTCAAAATGTTCTCCATGATGTCTAGTATTAACGTGCCCAGTTTGATGCTTTTATCATAAAGTGCAGTACTCACCCCTTATTTGACACTTATCTGCCGGACTAAAAGCGATGAAGTCCTTTGAAGGCAGCTTTTGTAACTTGAACTTTTCGGCTCCTACCAGTATTCTTTTGAACTTTTTCTTTCCATTTATAGATATTAGATGTTTTTTTTGTCAAGTATAAAACTTTAGTACTCTCGTACAATCGTTTTTAAAGAAACCTCTTTTTCAAAAGCGATGATGATGGTCATGCGATTTGCCGCCAAGAAAAACGCCGTTGCCCAAAAGCACCGCACGATTTCCCGCCAAGAAAAGATGGCATTCTCCACCCACCCGTCGGGTTGTCTTGGGACTTCCCTCTCCCTCCCGCAGAGTTTGTGCGGACGGACGGACGGACAGACGGACGGTCACGTGACTATTACGTCACAACCAAAATTTCTCGGATCGATAGGTTACCAAATTTGCTTAGCAATGAAGCTCCGTTGGCGGGCTTTGCCCGCAGGCTCCGCTAATACTGACACAGTCTTGTTGGTGAGGGTATTAAAATAAGAGGTTCGATTGTACCACTTACGATGGATTACAATTGTAACCAACCCTAAAAGAGTGAAGTTTACCTTTGAAGGGGGCAGTGTTGCCTTGTGGTCTTGCTAAAGTTGTTTCACGGTAGAACCGAGTTCAACCTCTCGGCAACGCTTGTGGATAGGCAGGCGGTTTGCCTCCTGGTATTTGGGATTTCTAGAACATCATACAACTTTCTCGACCGAAAAGACGACTAAAATTTGTTGCTACAAAGCAGATCAAGGCTGTCTTTTTAGATGTCTTAAGGTGAAAGGCGTGGTTTTGTTTCGACTGAGTTTTAAATGCTCGTCATGTATCCGGAAACTAGGTACTGAATAACTATATAAAAACTTGCGAATGGGGCTAAAAAAATTACCACTGTATAAACTTTGCAAGAATGTGTTATATCGAGGTTCCTTTTATACGTTGATTGCAAATCGCGCAGTCACTGTCGTTAGAGACGGCTCATTTCACAAAGGATCGAGTGTTCGTTATATCGGCCTGGGTTCGTTTTTTGACGTCAAAACGGCCAGTCATTGCGAAATACGTGGCAATACATAGCAATTTCGTCCCACGGTTTTTTTTCCGTTACATCACGGGTCGGAAATGGCCCATTCAAAAAGGTTTGTTTGTTATCGATTTCGATCGATTCGTGTTCAAAATTCTCAAGGGCTGATTCTAAAGGTTTTTGCGTTACTATTTCGCTGTCTCAGCTAAGTATGTTGTATGTGAAAACATTTTACAAATGTTTTAATACAAAATAGCTGTTTTACGAGAATTTTATTACGCTGTATTCTGGTTACTCTAAGACCCTTTAAAAAAGATCCCAGTTTAAATAAACTTACTAAAAAATGTTATTGCGTATTGATACAGACCACAGTTCTCTTTGAAGGATGGTTAATGTTTATAGGCTAAGATAAGCTCGTTTAAAATTTGAAGTCTCAGCCAATCGTCCAAAACAGCTACCACTGTCTGGATATTTAGCTTTTAAGATCAATCAGGAATTTAAGTAAAAATTCAGTTGGGACGCTTGGAAAATTTTCGCGAAATCATTTTTGAGTTTCGCTATTTTTATGACTACATTTCAGAACATTTAAGTTTTACAACTTCGGAGAATTTGTCGCAATTCTCTTTTACTAAAATAGTGACTTTTTTATTCGCGTCAGTATCTTTTTAAATGGCGAGAAATGCAAATGATCTGTTTGTAGCAGAAAATTCCATTTCCTGTAATATATCTAAATGCATGAAGCCTAACCGACAATTTCAAGTCTCTTCACTTAGTTGAGTTATTGTGGGCTATCATCCTTATCTTTTGTCTAGTGCCTTTGAAAGAAATCACGATTCAGGAATATATTATTCCATTACTATTTGAAATCTTGAAGGAGGTGCATTTTTGGTTCATATTCAATACTTATTTTTGTAACAACAGAGAGACAAAATTCATAGAAATTGGGAGCTCTGATTGGCTGAAAGTACGAAAATGGATTCCATTTCGTTTTATGATTTATGTATACGGATAGACTTTGATGAATTCGACCGACAATTTATTAAGCGGTTGTCAAATGGCTTTTTAGTAAGTCTGAGTAAACTTCTAAATAGCAAGTTGATTGCGATATGAATAGAATCTAAGCTGGATTAGGAAAGTGCCTTTGGTGATATCAAAACAAATGAACTGGAACCTTCATACTCCAAACTTCGTACTTTATACATTGTGGTTCTATTAAACCTGTCATTCCCAGAGACTCTGAGTCTGTGAGACTCTGAGTCTGTCAGTACTTTCCTGTGGTGCTGTTTATTATGCTGTACAAGGCGGTTCTAACTTTTGAGACAGTAGATGAAATCCTAAAGTGTGGCCATTCAAATAAAAGCTACTGAGCAGTACTTTCCTGTGGTGCTGTTTATTACGCTGTACAAGGTGGTTCTATCTTTTGAGACAGTAGAAGAAATCCTAAAGTGTGACCATTCAAATGAAAGCTACAGAGCAGTGCTTTCCCGTGGTGCTGTTTATTATGCTGTGCAAGATGATTCTACCTTTTGAGTCTGTGGATGAAATCCTAAAGTGTGACCATTTAAATGAAAGCTATTGAGCAGTACTTTCCGGTGGTGCTGTTTAATATGCTGTACAAGGTGAATCGAACGTTTGAGTCCGTGGATGAAATCCAAAGTGTGACAATTTAAGGAGGGTCGCAACAGTCTTTGTGGCCTTGGAGTGCATCTTTTGAAATCAAAATTCCACATAAAAGACATACTTTGATTTCCTTGATACTACACCATCTCTTTAACATCTGACCAAAGTATATTTTTACATTGGATTCCTAGCAACAGCTGTCACTATGGCAACCCTAATGGACAGCCCCTCTAGCTGGCTGCGATTTTAAGACATTGATATTAAAAAACTGCTAGAATGAAGCACAAATCAGTCAAAAAGTTCGCAATTTGCATAAATAAAGATATTTCTCAAGTGACCTTACCCCTAGGAAGATCAATGTACATTAAGAATGTTTTGCTATCATAAACTGAAAACAGAAGGTGCTAAGTTTTATTTTTCTTGAAATATTGCAGAAAATTAAACGAATGACCAATATCAGCCCC
The DNA here is from genome assembly GCA_964017195.1 of Siderastrea radians. Classification (NCBI taxonomy): domain Eukaryota; kingdom Metazoa; phylum Cnidaria; class Anthozoa; order Scleractinia; family Rhizangiidae; genus Siderastrea; species Siderastrea radians. The sequence continues at coordinate 36,021,991 of OZ024895.1, forward strand.
GTAAAAAATGAATCATGGTTTACTTCAAAACGGTCCTACAGATTTTTCTCCAATTTCGCATACAAGTTGTGTAGGTTGAGTAGTTCGAGTATTCCAAGTTTTTCGTCATAAAGTGTCTGACTAGATTTCGAGATATTCGACATTATTTAAAAGGAGGGGTTGTCCATTAGCGTTTCTATGGTGGCAGCTGTTGCTAGGAAACTAATGAAAAATAAGCTTTGGTCATATATAGAAAAGACGCTGGTATCAAGGAAATCGAAGTTTGTCTTCTATGCGAAATTTTGATTCCAAAAGATTAACTTCAAGGCCAAAAACTGTTGCGAGCCTCCTTTAATGAAAGCTATTGAGCAGTAGTTTCCTGCAGTGCTGTTTGTTATGCTCTTTAAAATCCTAACGTGTGACTTAAGTGTGACCACTCAAAGCTTACAGTAGATTTCAGGTATTCTTATATAGGATGCTACCATCTTTTGTATTAAGCCTGTTTTCACTGGTTGGACATTCGAGGGGTTCCAAAAGTTAATCTGTTGATATTCATTGTATTTCACTGTTTATTTTAGACTACACTGGACACGTTTACAGATCAGACAACCACTTGAGTCACAGCCAAGGTCATCATTTATGTATGCAAAGCACCGAAACATAATTAACCCTGCGGTTTATTTACACTGTTTTATCCGGCCACGAGAGAGAATGTTCGTTCTTGGAAACTTTACGATGGTTGTTTCTTGAACCAAGAAGACTCCGAAAAACAAGCATTCTAGTTTCTGCTTTGATTGTCCTGGCATTATTGCAAGTATACTTCAGCTATAGCGGACGTTTCCTTCACGACCGAATATCCATTGTGCGTGAGGGTCGTAGAAGACCAGCTCCTCAATCATTTACAAATTTACAACTCCGTTTTCAAGAAAGGATTTTTGCCGCCGATGCTCATAATCAACAAGAAGAACACAGATTCATAAGTCGCCGAGGAGGGCAGATTGATCCAAAAAATCAAAAGGACAGAAATAAACTTCTAAGTATAAATGGAGATCTTCACATTTATAGAGGTTTTGCAAGTACACAGAGTGAAGAGAAACATTTATCGGATTTGGTGTCGTCGAGAAATACAAATACTGAAGATCTAAGACAACGTTTCTGCAAGGAACATTTCCTTACGCGTACAAATAAGAATTCTTATATATGGACAAGTTTGTAAAAGATTTACAAACACAGGCAACAAATCCGATAGAATTTCAGCGACTTTTGGTGTGGAAATTATTGATCCTGAAGACGGTTATCTGAAGTCTTTGACGAACTTTACAAAACTTTCGGAACTAGAAACACAACTACCGCGGATTGCACTTCTTACTGCGAGGAACAAGTTTAACTTTGTATTCGTTAAATGTTTCGATGCCAGCCAGCAGAAATTGGAATCGCAACTAATCTCTCTCCTACCGTCTATGACAACAACCGAAGAGGAACCAAAACTACGAGCTAAAAACACCATCAACGTAAATACCATCCTATTAATTAGATTCCGTCTCAAGACCACATTTTTACCGCTCTCTACCCAAAACAATCGAGACGTTTAGGAAACTGGCTGAGAGGCCAAACAACGCGTCCGCGAGCGTGTTTGACTTCGAGTTATTCCAGGCTGTGCACGGGCATACCACGCATAATGAGCATGCATTGTTTACTGGCCAGCTGCTGCCTCCTTTAGACCCAGAAGAGGATCCTCCATCAGTGAAAGCGGACGCGCTCTTTGGTCACTTCAAGCGGGCTGGGTACCAGACCATGTGGCAGGAGGATCTGTGTTGGACAGCGGGCTGGGGTATAGTCTCTGATTTGGTTGCAGAAGATTGGCAAGAGTTGCAGATCAAACTCAACGAAAGCTTTGTGGACAACACAGGTGATCATGCCAAACGTAGCATTCCCGTGGTAAAATACTCATTTCTGATTACCATTAATTTTAACATTTTCATTTCCAAGTTACAGGAAGGTACCACGTCGTTTAGCATAATAAGCCGTACCACAGGAAAGTACTGCTCCTTTATTTGAATGGTCACACTTAGTGATTTCATCCACAGAATTTAACATTAGAACCACCGTGTACAGCATAATAAACAGCACCACAGGAAAGTACTGCTCAGTAGCTTTCATTTGAATGGACACTCCTTAAGATTTCATCCACAGACTCAAAAGTTAGAACCACCTTGTACACTATAATAAACAGCACCACAGAAAGATGCTGCTCAGCAGCTTTCATTTGAATAGTCATACTGTAGTATTTCATCCATAGGCTGAAACGTTAGAACCACCGTGTACAACATAATAAACAGCACCCCAGAAAGTACTGCTCAGTAGCTTCCATTTGAACGGTCACACTTTAGGATTTCATCCACAGACTCAAAAGTTAGAACCACCTTGTACAGCATAATAAACTGCACCACAGGAAAGTACTGCTCAGTAGCTTTCATTTGAGTGGTCACACTTTAGGTTTTGATTCCACTGACTTCAAAAGTTGGATTCACTTTATCCGACATAAGAAACAGTAAACAGGAGACTACTGCTCAGTAGCTTTTATTCCAGAACTGAAAAGTTGGAAACACATCGTCTGTAAAGAATAATAAACAGCATAACAGTTTCAGTTGAACGGTTTCATCCATCAAAAGTTAGAATCACCTTACAGAGTACTACAGGAAAGTTCTGACCAATGAAACGGTTTTCCTTCTTTCCAAAGTTGTTCAAAAAATTTTTCCTTTGCTGTTTTTAGGAATGACGCATTCAAGCTGCGAGGTGCTGGCGTCCTTTAACATCGATTCTCCGTTTAATGGACCTGAAGGCGATCAAATCTGCTATAACGGCAAATTTCAACACAGCTACTTCCTCCAATATACAGCAGATACGTTGAAGACGATAAGCAAATCCAGGTGGTCTCGCCCTCTTTTCTCTTACATCTCTCTCAACGTTGGACAATTCTTCAAAAATTTCAGTAGTCGAGTTTGCAGTCGGTGAACTAAATAACATGGTGTCAGCGCAATTCACCAAGTCTGCAAACCGCAGAGAAAAGATGTACCCCAGTTACGCGCCTGTCAAAGACTACGCCTGTTGCGCTTTGAAAACGTTCGTGAACGTAACTCCAAATCAGACGGCGCGCTCATTACAAGTTTCGATGTTTATTTTCAGTCTGGAAGCGTTGTAAAACACGAAGAGGACATATTTCACGTCGAGGTGAAGTCAAAAGATATACTCAACCAAAATTCACTGGAAATGGAACTCATTTATTTCGACAGACTGACACTCTTCGGAAAATACGAAGTATGTGCCGATGAGGGTGTACAGCTTAAACTTTGCATTTTCTCGGAAAGAAAAGACCACGAGATTTTAACCACGCAGCTTCAAAAGGCGCCCTGGGTGGATTACACTACAGTTCTCTTTAAGAACGCAAAAGCCCGAAAAATCGGTAACAGCGAATGTTTGTATTTGATAAAGCGAAATCACAGTTTGGGGCAGAGCATAGCGTTTGAAGTCGCCAACACTTGTCCCGATGAAAATGTTACGTTGAAGATATCGGCAGAGTTTGAGAACCTTAGACTATCTAGAAAACTTCCTCTTGAAATGAGCGTCCAGGCTGGGAATATCAAATTCGCGTTCTCTGCTCGGACAGAGACTGACTATTGGGACACAAGGATTGACGTTACTGTTGATGTTAAGAGCAAAACGTCGCAAATATGAGAATAGAGCGGTTTTGAATTGAGAGCCTTAAAACCGAAACCAAAATAATGAATCTGACCAATTACGACAGGTCTGTAACCGATGCCAAGCGCGGGAAAACATGTAACCAGCGCCAAGCACGGGAAACCTTGCAACCTCTGCTAAGCGCGGGAAAATATCCACCGCGGTCAAACGAGAAAAATAAGAAAAGTACTTCAAAGATAAGGGAATTATTTTCGCTATTCGAAGTTTGATACTTTATCATTATCCTGTAGATTTACTAAAATGTTTCTAACTTTAATAAAGAAGTTGTAAGTGTTTGAAAAGAAGAAACGGACTTGTCAGCGCAATTTCTAAAAGTAAATTTGTTCAAGTGCGGAACATTTGAATAGCAAAGAAACTCGGTTGTTTGAGAGAAATGAAAATATATTTGCCCTCACCCACAATTTTTTTATTTTCATGGTCAAGTTTCGCCTGCTCCGTGAATAAATCTTACAAAATAAAACGAAAAAACTGCCTGAGACGTTTGACCGAGGTGGAGGGAAAATATGCAATTTGTGCCAAGCATGAAAAAAACGAGCGCGGGCAGCCTAGTACCCAGGCATTCTCCTCCCGCTCACTCGACTCGACTTGGTGCGAAATGTCATGACGTCACCGAATGAGGTCTCGCGGTATGCCATTTCGGTGACGTCACGAAATTTCGCGCCAACCCGTGTGAGCGAGAAGAAAACGCCTGGGTACTAGGCTGGAGCGCGGGCACGTCACAACTTACTTTTCTGGTTTCAAAGTAGTGCAAGAAAAGTAAAACAAAGCAAACGTGAATTAATTTCGGGACTTAATTAAAACCGCTCTAAATAACAAGGTAGTTTTCCAAAGGTTTTAGGGCAAAACACAACTATTATGTACTAAGACAGATATTTTAATTTACAATCAAATTGTATTATTTAAGAAGGGGGACACCATGGGCAGAACTTCTGATAAATTATTTTATTTTGTCTAAATTAAATCAATAAATTCATTTTAAAACTATATTTAAGCGGTTCAAGTGGTTCACCCAATCTTGTCCCAGGCCACTCTCCACCCCTCTCTTTGGGGACGAGTTCCTTGGGGACGAGTTAACAAGTTGCTATACGTACAGTGACACAGTGGTACCTCTCTTAACGGACAACCCTCTATTATGGACAGATCACTTAGTTCCTATGAGAGTAAAACTCATATGAACTCTATCTCTGTAATACTGACACAGTCTCGTTGGTGAGGGTCTTAAAATGAGAGGTTCGATTGTAGCACTTACGATAGATTACAATTGTAACCAAGCCTAGAGGAGTGCAGTTTACCTTAAGAGGAGACAGTGTTGCCTTGTGGCCTAGCTGGAGTTGTTTCACGGTAAAACCGAGTTCAACCTCTCGGATAGCCGAGTGGTGTGCCTCTTGGTAGTTGGGATTTCTAACCTGTTATGTTGAACTTCTGTGTTTCTGATTGTTTGAGTCAGGAGCCCATAACCCCCAAGAGCGGACCAGCATGTAACTTCTCCTTTCAATATCACTACATGATCAAACATACAGGTCACGAGAATAAAGGAAATGATCACCAAAGATGAAATGTCCTGATGTTCAAACAAACTCTCCCAATATGTACCATACGAACCATCAAGAGAACAGTCATGAGAATACATATGTTGATACTGGGGTTTAAAGGGTTAAACTAGATTGGAGTAGCTAAGTACACATCCATGTTTTTTTTTTCACAAACGAGGAGCATTTGAACAGAGTCTGAACTGACAGATACAAGAAAAAAATATAACAAAACGCTGAGGGTTACCTACACCGGAGAGAATTCCACGTATGGGAGAATAGTGTTGCTTAAATTCACTTCCTATGGGCCACGTATATATAATGAGCCCGTGTGCTCGGCTCGCTTTTGTTACTTGTGGGAACTAAGTGCGATGTGCATATTGTAAAACAATCACGTAAGCAGTTACGTGGTTATGTGTTCGAAAGCTATTCCTAAGGATACCACCTCAATACGTACTTCATTTAGCCTCACAAAAATCAATACCCGTACAGACTCTCACATAATAAGGGATACGTCTTTGGTGACCGCATATAGAGGTTTGTCGATCTTCAGTTCAACGAAACCAGTCAAAGAAGCCAATTCTTTCGAGGTCTTTTCTCAGCTCCAATTCTTGACTTACATCTAACTTTGAAAGAGGTGAACGAACAGTTCCCAAATCCAAGCCTAGCATCCTTATTACGGCCTTTGAAAAACATACGCGGTCCCCTGAAAACAGAAATAAACTCGTAAATTTATCGGAAAGACATACATATACATCGCCGCCACTATACAAGTCATTTATTGTTTGCCTTTGAGGGAAAATATGTCTCAACATCACGGCCCGGTTGTTCAAAGCAGGATGAAGCTAACCCAGGATTAGTGACAATTTTTAAGTCAGTCTTATAACCACGAGACGAGGTTCCCTGTAAAATAATTTTTGTCGTGCATTTTTCACTTTGGTCACTTTCAAACGGCCATTTAAAATTCGCTGTTAAAACTATTTTCAAAAAGAGTAACAGGATCCTTGGTTAAATTTTAATCCTTCCGGTATAGGAGAGCAGAGAAGTAGGTTACCTACGCCGGAAAGTAGTCCACGCAGGGGAGAATAGTATTGCTCCAATAGGCTCTTTGCTCAACCGTGTCACGTGACCTTGTCAGTCATAACAAATGGTCGCGGTTCGAAATAGATGGCTGAAATGGCAAGGGCGTCATAAAATTAGTAGGATTTCCAAAGTTGAGGCCACTAACGTTTTAAGTGCAAGATTTTAGGACAGTTTGAAAGTTTGAAAATTATAAAAGATTTGTATGCTGGATGGCAAAGCTTGCCACCCAGCAGCCTTTTTCCCCATAAGTCTTCGTAATTTTTTGAACATTAAATTAACCGTTAAATGCCGCACTTTAACGTCAGTGACCTCAAAATTGAAAATCTTACTAATTTCTTCATGCTCTTTCCATTTCTGATATCTATTTCGTACTATTACCATTTTTTGTGACTGACAAGGTCACGCGGCACAGTTATGCAAAGGGCCTATTCACTTCTTATGGGCCACTGGTTAGCGTTAACTGGCTTTCAAACGACCGGGCCCGGAAGGAGATGTGTTCGGGTGATTTATCGAGAGAGCGTTTTGACCAACATATTAAACTCTTAAAAGGCAACCACCTCAATGAAATCCCGTTTGAATTGGTTTCTGAACATTTCTGTCAAACCTGACTGTAATAGACATTTCTGTAAGCGACCACCCCAAAAGCAATCCCATTTGAACCAGAATGACTTCACGACCAACTACTACCACAACAAATCTCTTGTAAGGCACCACATATTTTTAAATGCCTACAAATAAGTTCTGAATCAGACGCTGCAGTTAGAATTTCTTTGGGAGTATTATTTTCGTTGGCTGCGAAGGATCACCGTTTCATAAAAAAACCTCAACTCTACTAGAAGGAAAATGTGCACCAACTTCTGGATTCAGTTGCATAATACCTAGCGCTGGCTGTAACTGCTAAAGTCAGTCGTTAAATAGACAGTTTGGCTGAAGTGAACGTCTGACGTTAGAAGTTACCCCGGACGTTAAGTTTTATGCAACTCGCCCCTGACCAATAACTAACGTGGTTTGCTACGTAAGGCTACCAAAGCCGAGCATGAGCGGGAGAGCGCGCAATCTCAGGATTAAGCTAACCCAGGATTAGCGTCAATTTTGAATTCAGCTTTGTAAATCTTTTTTGCATAACTCTTTTGAAGAATAGAAACAGGAACCTTGATTAAATTTTAATCCCAGGTTAGCGTTAGCCAGCTTTCAAACAACCGGGCCCAGATTTAGTTAGATTTTCATCCACAGACTGAAAAGTTGCAATGAATGCCTGAAGATTTGGCTCTAAGAACGAAAGCGTTCTAAGACGCTTCGGCGCAGAACCTATTAGCTACATAATATTTGACTAGTGTCAAAACAGTCATTGTAATCCAGTTTTTTTTTCTCCTCCCCTTTCCGGCGGTACGCACGCTATTGTTAAAATCATCAAGTCACAAACTGCATGCTGCCGAAAGCTCGCACCTCGTCTCGCGTGCGATATTTCTCGCACCTCGCCTCGCGTAGGATATTTTTGGTCTGAAAACCACAAAGAAGTATTGTTTATAGTAGCTTGTTTTAGTAATGAGTTACAGTTTTTGGGGGTATGCGAAAAGACGACATCAGTAAGAACAAAACCCTCCTAGGCTCAGACTCAATTCATAATTCATAATTGCATAAGGATCACTTTATTCATTTCAATAAGAATTTTATCTTAAGGTACTTCCCCGCGCAAGAATGTTTCAACTGGCCCGTGTGTTTTGCGCCAGTATCCAGTGGAAAAAAAACGTTTCCTGTACTAACAGGTTCAGGTTGCTTGTTTAACTGATAAGGATACAGTTTTGTTTCCTTACAAAAAGTCAACATCAACAACAAAATTCAAATCCCATTGAAGCCTTGAATTTTTCCCCGAATTTATTCGCGACTGCATTACACTCTACTTGCATAAATACGTCGACCATTACAACGATCATTTTATTCATTTCAATAACAACCCACGAAGAAAATGTTTCTATTTGCAGAGAGTTTCTCGTGCTGAATTGTGATCTTATCCACTCTGAAATTATAAACATTCGCTCACGCTCGCATGTTTTGATTTATCATCACTGAAAGAAGAAAGGACTGTTCGAATTCTTAGAAATTAAAGGGAAATTCTATCATCTCTCTGACTCCTTGTTGTTTAATCAAACTTTAGAATTTTCACATTTGAAAATTCAAAACCTGGAAATAAATCGCATCAGATTACGCTACGCTTCTAATCGATTAAAAGCCGTTTACTCCAAAAGTAAATGTATGTAAAGTTAACCTCCGTTCTCGTGACCTGCTTCTAACTTTTGAATTAACCTGCGATCACGCATTTTTGTTTTCTTTTCGCGGGGAAAAGAGACACGAAAAACACCTCTATCGGAGGTTAGTAAAGAACTGGGAGGGCTTGAACGCAGATTGCTTAAAAGTGAGGGTATGATAAAGTCGTGAAATGAAAGCTACCGAGAAGTACTTTCCTGAGGTGTTCGTTATTGTGTTGTTTTAAATAGGTAGTTTTAACTTTTAAGTCTGTGGATTAAATCCTGAAGTGTGACCGTTCAAATGAAAGCTACTGAGCAATCCTTTTCTGTGGTGCTATTTATATACTGTAAATGGTTTGAACCCAGGAGTCATATCATAAGTCGGTGATTTGACTCTGATGACGACTTCCGCTCAGGTTGTCGAAACATCAGTCAATGTCATCATAACCAGTCCTTCTCAGGACTTCACTCGTCCAGACGATCATACTTTACCAACTTATGCTATTTATTATGTTGTTAATGGTATATCTATCTTTTTCCAAAGTCTGACAATTGCACCTGTTTACTGTGCCGTGCAAAGTCATTGACACTACTGAGTCAGTCTGTTTTAAAAGAGTAAACATTCGAATGAAAGCTCGCTTATGTCGTTCGCATTTGAATGCTTTAAAATTGAAACTTTACATTTTTGCTAAATTCTCATGTAGAATGCATTGGCAGTGCAGGATGGGTTCACAGCTTTGTTACACATTTTGTTGTTGAAGAAAAAAGTCTCAACTCTGAAATTACACTAAAAAAAAATCTCACATCTATTAAAACAAAGTCGGGTCTTTCCAACGCTAAATTGATATTCCATTTAAAAGGCTTTGCCTCACTTTCTATTGTTCGAAAAAAGTCTCACCTCTGCAATTACGCTAAAATATCTCACCTGTAATTTATGCAGATAAGTTACACCTAGTCTCGCGTGGGATGTTTTTAATCAACAAAGAGTTTATCTTTTGTTCGCGTGTTTAATTACTGAAAATCAATTCTGTTAAATTTAATCATCCAACAAGTATATAAGAGAGGTAAAACGGTCGCACTTCATTTCACCTCAGGGCGCAAACAACGAAGATCGAACACGCGTACACTATGAAGCTATCCACAGCCTACCTTGCGATTCTTTTCGCGTTTCTTCAGATGCAGCACGGATTTAGCAAAACTAAGTAAGTTGGATTGTTTTTAATCGACTTGTTCCATTTTGGAAGCATGCGAGCGTAGAACGCGACTCGCATCCCACGCTTTAGCGTGTTCCATGTTCGTAACCATACTAGCGTTTCCAGTTCACTAAAATTGAAATCTCATAAGCGAAAATTGACCACTGGAGCATGTGAATTCAGCAAAACGAAGTATCTTTAATGATTTCTTTTTACATCTGCGAGCGTGAAAGGTGACTCCCTCGCCTCCCACGCTATCGCATGTTTCGGTCTCGTAACCAATCAAGAGTTCTGAGTTCACCAGAATTTTAGCTGATGAGCAACGACTGACAACTGGAGGGCGCGAGTTTCTGCGATCCCGCTATATCTTGTAGGACGTAAAAGTTTAAAAATGTCAAGCAAGAAAGTTGCAATTCCGTGTTGAAAACGAAGAGCAATTATACACGAGCTTGAAGCAGTTGTACCTCGCTTCTCGCATCCCTTTGATAGGACCAAGTGGTTTCGGGTTCACTTAAAAACACTTAATGATCCATTAGATTTCCAGCCGAAATCGCTTCTTCTGTTAAGTGTGCATATTGTCTTAAAAAGGGTAATCGAATTTCAGTATTTCAAGATTTTAACGCAGAATTAAGAGATTTTTCCTTAATTGGTCTAAGATATAGTTGTCTATGGCAATCTCACTGTTATTTTACGTTTTGTTACAGATCCAGTGGCCCTTTGCACACCGTTCTTCGACAGAAGGTATGTTGTACTTATGTTACCTAAGCTCCTTCTCTAGCCAAATATTGGCCGGATGTTTCCTTTTCCCGAAAAATCTAATTTCATTGGCGACACACAACTAAAGTCTGCAAATAGCGTCACATTAATTTTATATTCTTACTACCGAGAAACTAATAACTTTTCTCTTCCTATGTGAACAGTTTTAAGTAGGGTATTCAAAATGTTAAGTAAAACCAGTAAAATTCCAGTAAACAGGCCCCCAAATTTATCCACGAGACTCAGTGAAATCAATGCCCCAGAAGGATCCTTTTGGTTTGAATCTTCTTTTTGATCTGCTTTTTGTTCACTAGCGGATAAAAGTTTATTAAGCAATAAAGAAGAACTTAGAGGAGATGAAAACAACCTCAATTCTGTAAGCTATCTGTTCAACTAGTTTTCGATTTTTATATAATGGACTTAAGGTTGTATCCAATCGACTTATATCTATTCGTAACAATTCGAATTTGTGATTATGGATAGATTATGAGAATGACGTTTAATTGAAGCCAAAGAGATAAGCCACGAGTTAGAACACTTTTTAATGCGACCTTCGTAGTCTACCTGCTTTTGCATGGTTTCATTTTTTTGCCACTGTAATACGTCTGAGTCCATCTTAAACCTTTTATTTTGCGTCAAATGTTTCTAATCTTTATTTTCTTTTGCAGAATTATCGTTTATTACTGAGCATCGTAAGAGAGGGCGGACATCGTGGATTGACGGAATGTCAGCGGCTGTTTAAAAGCGAGATTTGGAACTGTTCACTGGACAAAAAAAACGTATTCAAGCAGCTACCCATCTTTGTTAAAACGACTTTGCCTCATGGTAAGTTATTCAGGACGTCTTTTTTTTCAAAATAAACATTAGCAAACGTAAACAAAAGGAGCGTTTCGATGAAATAGGTATTTCAAGTCCCACAAAACGACGATCATCGGATGTATCTTAAATATTAAGGAAATAAGATACGAGAAAACTTTTTAATGATTTTGCCTTGGCCGTGAGCGAAATATAAAAGTATCGCGACATATGCATTTGCCAAAAGTGGTGCGAACTTTATGCCCAATGTGAGATATAAAAATAGTTTGTGTGTACACTTTTCTTCGGATATGAGGATGCCGGATCATCACAGCTAAGTACTGTTGTTAATGAGTAACGGGGTAGACTAAGGATTATTGATGGACGTATGCCGTAGGCTACTTCAAATCCCACAATCTGATTGGCTACCTCAACGATGACTATTTGGTTATAGTTGACCATCGCACTTACAATGTTTACTAGTACTTTGTCTTAAGTTTTATGATCGAAAGAAAACTCAGGCTCGTAAACTAATCGCTAAGTATTTTTTACTATTGTCCAACTAAATATACTGTATCCGTTGTATGATTTCAGCCACTCGAGAGACAGCATTCCTTCACGCCATCAGCTCAGCCGCAATTACACACCAAATCACTTTTCAGTGCGCACAGAACAGAATACCCGGATGCAAGTGTGGTAAAACAAGAAAGCAGCCGCAAGGAAACCGCGACTGGCAGTGGGGCGGATGCAGTGATAACATCAAGTTTGGAGAGGAGGAGACGAGACGCTTTATTGACAAACTGGAAAAGGGAAACGACGCCCGCACAGCATTTAACCTGCATAATAATGCAGTAGGAAGAAAGGTGAGCTGAAGAATTTTCGACTTTCGGGTCTTTGTCGACAAATTGCTGTACGTTTCTTCCTGTAAATTTCTTAGCGATTTTACCTGTATAATAATGCAGTAGAGAGAAAGGTAAAGTGGATCATTTAAGAACCGACTGAACGTTTATTCAAATTTTAAAAAAGTCAAAACGCCTGTGAATTCCGTAGCGACTTTAACTGCGAATTAATCTTAATTTTGAAGTGTAGAACAGAAATTGGCCAAGAGCAGATGCGATGTATGCAGCGTCTATGTTGTCTATGAATCTTGGTTTGATAAATTTGCTCGATTTTTATTCAAATTCCCCCGACCTATAGAGCTGACAAAGCATGTGTCGACAAGAATGTAATTAAAGGGGCCGTGTAGGTCAAAGCCTTTTGGCAATTCACTAGTATTAAAGGTTGTTTGAACAAGAGTAATATCGTCTTTGCCTAAAAAGAAAACAGCAACTTTGAATTAAGAGGTTGTTTGACTTTGAATGAGTGATGTTACCTCGGTTTCAAAAGTTACAATTCATATTACCAACATGAAAAAGTATCAAGATTGGGCTTGTTCTTCCTTTGCGTTGCTCTAGCAAAATTAAAGTCCCTGTGACAGCCCCTTTAAAAGACGCTGCCATGAAGGTCTCATCGCCTACCCTACAAGTAAGAAATCTTATCATTTTGAGTTCTTTGACAGCTTGTGCGAGCAAGCCTCAAGAAAGAGTGCAAGTGTCATGGCGTTACCGGAAGTTGCAATTTGAAAACCTGCTGGAAGCAGCTGGAGCCTTTTGACGTGATTGGATCAGCACTAAAGCAGAAATACCGCATAGCAGTCCCAGTATCATTCTACAACAGCAAACTGCAGGAACGAGACAACAACAACCGCTACAGACTGGTAACTAGGAAAGACAACAAGCTGGTTTATCTTGACTCGTCCCCAGATTACTGTGTGCGAGACGCGACTGTCGGCTCCCTTGGAATGCTGGGAAGAAAATGCGCAAGTGACGTTGGATCCAACAAGGAATGCAAATCTCTTTGCAAATCTTGTAATTTGCGGTCACAAACGGTGGAACAATACAAACAGGTCAAGTGCAGATGTAAGTTCGTGTGGTGCTGTACTGTGAAATGCGAGCTATGCAAAGTAAAGTACTCGCTTACAACTTGTACAAAATAGGAAATAACTCCGTTTTAAGCGATGTGACTGTATAAGCAACAAGCTTGAATTTTAAGTATTTTAAGTATTCTCACAGTAAACGCTGGTGTATATAATTTTTAATGCTAAGGTTAGAATTTCTGGAAACGCAATAGGTCGTTAGATTTCCGATTTTGCTTGAAAGATCATAAAAATAAAAGGAAAGCTAGAAGGATTGCTTTGCTTTGACTGTAAAACTTTTCAAGTCGCAATGTCATTAGTTTTGCATGCATTGTTTAGCATTAGTTTGAATTGAAGACGTGGCATTAAGTCGCATATGTGAGTGGATAATAAATGTTGTATTGAAACATATCTCATGTGGTTTAATTTTGTGGTTGTCGTAGTTACTGCTTTTTTTTTGTGGGGAAGGGGGACTGGGGGAGAACTTTTTAAAACCCTGTGTTATAACCACTGAGTGCCTTGAATAAAACAATCCATTCCTTGTCCCTCATCCCCTGAACAGGAAGGAGTGCGCAAAATGTCAAATATGAAACTAAAACTTGTGAATTCCCAAGTTAGTTATGCAGGATCCATTTTTGTTTATCACTCGTTGGACATTTGCCATTTTCATATTAGAGACAGAAAACCTGTCTCAATTGTGAAATCGTGACAATCTTTGACATGACACAGATTTTCTTTTGGAATTTCTTTAGCAGCAATTTTTTGGGGGGAGGGGAGGGGGCACGAAAGCACCGTTTCAATTTCTCGAAAAGGGAAATGTGCACCAACATCTGATCAATGAGTAACGAGTACATAATTAGCCTTACAAACGCAATAAACAGTGCGTGGGAGAGCGCGCATACTCGAAATTGAATAAAATCCCTAAATTTCGTTTCGAAAGTTTTAGTACAGCAAGAAAGTAATACAGAAGAGCGTTTCCTTGAATGGTCACACTACGATTTCATCCACAGACTCAAGAATCATCTTGCGTTGCATAATAAACGTTAGTAATACGGAGTCCAATTTTAATTTCAACAGTTTCGTTCACAGACTGAAAAGTTGGAATGAATCTGTCAAAATTTCACTCTCCAAAATGAAAAGGTGTAATAGATGGATTTTCCGTTGACCACAACAATAAGCTCTAGGGCATCTTGTGCGAAGACGAAAGCTGTAGCAAACAACCCATTATCAACAAAATGTTCCATTAGTGTAAAACCAATTATTGTTTTCCGTCCTTTTTTCTCCTCCCCTTTCTGCCGGTACGCACGCTTTTGTTTACAAGGTTGCTTACCGAAAACTCGCACCTCGTTTCGCGTGAAATACTTCTCGCACCTCGCCTCGCGTGGGTTATTTTTAATATGAAAGCAACTAAGACGTATTGTTTTACAGTCATTTGCTTTAGTAATGAATTTATAGTTTTGTTTCTTTGCTAAAAGTTAAGATAAGGCTTATAATTATGGGATAAGGACAAAATTATGGGTTCCAATCTCTTGAAAGTCTGTTTTTTTTTCACGTTTTATCCACAGTTTTCTTCATTCCCTTCAACAATCATTCTGTTATTAAAACACTTCTCTTCACGAGCATGTTTATGCCACTAGCGTGCGTGTTTTTTTGTCGCCTTAGTAACCAAATGGGCCAAAACGTTCCTAAACTATAAGAAGTTCCTCTTTTTTCTCCTGGCAGCTTGTTTCAACGATGAGGTTACAATTTAGCCCTTTAAAAGTCAACATCGACTACAAGAATAAAATGTGAAGGGCTTGCATGCTTGATCACAACTGTATAAATTGCATTTACCACTACAACAATCATTTTATTCGTGTCAGCAAAATTTTGTTTTTAAAGTTGTTTTCCGCGCGACGTTTCTACTCACTCGAACGCGTGTTTTGTGTTTGGATCTAGTTGATAAACGTTTCTTGAATGAGGCTACAATTATTCTCGCATTGATCACTCCATTCATTTCAGAGGGAATCTGACGAAGAGCTGACGGAGGCTCGAAACCTCAGCTTTCAATTTCTCTACGGTGGCCAATTCAGCTTATCAACTCAGTTAACAAATCCTAATTTTGTGTTTCACTTCCCCACAGACGTAGAAACTCAGTTTCTTTTGAAACCAACCCCTTTGGTTAATCTGTTCTAAAGGACTGCTATACGCGAGTAGGACTGTGCTCGCGCGCGTGTTTGCACAAGCGCGCGAGTGATTGTTTTCCACTCCTTGAAATTAACAGATTTTCGCTCGCGCTCGCACGCTTCGCTTTACTGTCACTGAAAGAGGCTGCCCGTGGTCCATCATCTCTGTGACCCCTTATTATTTACTCACAGTTGTAATCAAAACCTTAATTACACTACGCTTTTATCGAATTATCCTGATTACAGCAAAAACAGAAAATTATAGCGACAGATTGATAGTCCATTCAAAGCCGTTTAATCCAAGAGGTTCTGACTGCAATCAGACTTTTTTTGGCCTTTTCACGTACAGCAGTTTATTACGCTGTGCAAAGTCACTGAAACTATTAAATCAGTCTGTTTGTGTGTAAACGTCCGAACAAAAAAAAGCTCCGTTCGTGCTTTTCAATGTAACTTTAGATTTTCGCTAAATTATTACCTACAGTGTTTTGGAAGCGCGCGAAAGGCTCAGCGCCTTGTTTTTCCTCTTTGCTGTTATAGCCTAAAAATACGCTAAAAAGTCTCTCTTTGTTGTTTCAAAAAGTCTTAACTCTGCAATTACAATAAAAAAGCCTGCTCTCTTAATAGGCAAAATTACAATTTTGTAACACTCAATTGATATTCATTTTACTGTAGAAAAGTTTTTGCTTCACAACTCTTTGTTTGAAAAAAGTCTCACCTCTGCAATTACGCTAAAATATCTCACATCTAATTTATGCTGATAGGTTACACCTAGTCTCGCGTGGGATGGTTTTTAATCAACAAAGCGTTTATCTTTTGTTCGCATGTTTAATTAATGAAAATCAATTGTGTTTAATTTTATCATCCAGCAAGTATATAAGACAAGTAAAACAGTCGCATTTCATTTCACCTCAGCTCGTAAACAACGAAGATCGAATAAGCGTACACAATGAAGCTATCTACAGCCTACTTGGGGATTCTTTTCGCTTTTCTTTGGGCGCAGCACGGATTCAGCAAAACTAAGTAAGTTTGATTGCTTTAATCAACTTGTTCCATTTTGGAAGCATGCGAGTGTGGAACGCGACTCGCATCCCACGCTATAGCGTGTTCGACGTTCATAACTAAACCAGCGTTTCGAGTTCATTAAAATTTCAATCTGATAAGCGACAATTGACCACTTGAGCGCGTGAATTAAGCAAAATTAAGTAATTTGATTTTTGTTAATTTGCGAGCGTGAAACGTGAATCCCTCGCCTCCCACGCAATCGCCTCTTCCGGGTTCGTAAGCATGCAAGAGTTTTGAGTTCACTAAAAGTTTGGCTGCTAAGCAACAATAGACGACTGGATGGAGTTAGCTTCGCCGATTCCACAATCTCCTTGCAAGACGTAGAAACGCTGGAAAGCTACAATTTCGTCTTGAAAAAGAAGAGCAATTTTACACGAGCTTGAAGTAGCTGCAAATATCTCCCTAATCTTAACGTAGAATTACGATTTTTTTCTTAACTAGCCTATATACTTGTCCATACCAATCTCACTGTTATTTTACGTTTTGCTGCAGATCCAGTCGTTCGTTGAGCACCGTTCTTCGACAGAAGGTATGTTTTATTTATGTTCCCTAAACTTTAACGCTAGCCAAATCTAGATGGTTGCTTTTTCCGAAAATCCAATTCTATTGGTGACACACTACTGAAGTCTGCAAACAACGTCAATTTAACTTAACGTTCTTACTACCGAGAAATTAATTACATGTTTCTTCTTCTTCTGTGAACAATTTTGACTAAAAGATTTCAACGTGTTTAGTAAGACTCGCGAGTTAACGAACAGTAACTTTATTCACGGGAGTCACAGTTACCGCATTAGGATCGTGTTTGGATCTGCTACTTGTATACTTGCGCATCATTAAGCAATGAAAAACTTAGGCAGTATGAGATTGGCTTCAAGTCTAGAGTCTGTATACAACTAGTTTGGGCTTTTCATATAAGCTACTCGTACCAATTACGTTATACGTTATATAAGCTACTCGTACCAATTACCTTATACGTTATATAAGCTACTCGTACCGAATACGTTCTTACTACCGGGAAACTGATAACTTTTTTCTTCGTACCGTACTTACATGAACAATATCGTGTAGAGTATTCAACCTGTTAAAACCAGTAAAGCTCGAGTTAACAGGCCCACCAATTTATTCACAAGACTCAGACATACCAATGCTCCAAAACGATCCTTTTGGTTTGAATCTTCTCTTTGAACTGCGACTTGTTCACTAGCGGATAACAATTTATATTATTAAGCAATAAAAAACTTAGGCGGCATGAAAACGACTTCAGTTCTGTAAGGTATCTGTTCCACTGCATTGTTTTGGTTTTTTAAATAATGGACTTAGGGTTGTATCCAACGGACTTATCGTTATTCGTATCAATTCGAATTTGCGACTGTGGATTGATCATGAGAATGACGTTTAACTAGGGCCAACGAAATAAGCCACGAGTTAGGACACTTTTTAATGCGACCTACGTAGTCTACCTGCTTTTACATGGTTTAATTTTTATGTAACTGTAATACGTTTGCGTGCATCTTAAACCTTTCATTTTGCCTCAAAGGTTTCCAATCGTTATTTTCTTTCGCAGAATTATCGTTTATTACTGAGCATCGTACAAGAGGGCGGCCATCGTGGATTGACGGAATGTCAGCGCCAGTTTAAAAACAAGATTTGGAACTGTTCACTGTACAAAAAAAACGTGTTCAAGCAGCTACCCATCTTTGTTAAAACGACTTTGCCTCATGGTAAGTGATTCAGGATGTCTGCTTTTCAAAACAAACATTAGCAAACAGAGTATTCAAAAGAAGCGTTACCCTTTAAGAGCCAATATTAACATCCATGTTCTCCTCACGATTCTCTTTAGATTTCCTATGTTACTAGTTGGGAGAATTTGATTAAAGATCAAGACATTTTATTAATGGTGGTCATTTCCTTAATTCTTATGACCTCTATGTTTGATCAAGTAGTAATACTGTAAGGAGAAATTAGATGCTTGTCACTCTTGGGGCTTAAAAGGTTTAATGAAATTATGCATTACGTGTCCGACAAAACGACGAAATAACATAAGAGAAAACTTTTAAATAATTTTGCCTTAGCCGTGAGCGAAATATAAAAATATCGGGATATATACATTGGCCAAAAAATGGTGCGACCTTTATGCTTAATGTGAGATCTAAAAGTAGTTCGTGTGTGTGCACATTTCTTCGGATATGAGGATGATTGTCATAGCCAAGTACTGTTGTTAATGAGTAACGGGGTAGACTAAGGATTCAGTTGATGGACGTATGCCTTAGGCTACTTCAAATCCCACAATCTGATTCGCTGCCTCAACGATGACTATTGGTCATAGTTGACCATCGCACTTACAATCTTTACTAGTACTTTGTCTTAAGTTTTATGATCGAAAGAAAACTCAGGCTCGTAAACTAATCGCTAAGTATTTTTTACTATTGTCCAACTAAATATACTGTATCCGTTGTATGATTTCAGCCACTCGAGAGACAGCATTCCTTCACGCCATCAGCTCAGCCGCAATCACACACCAAATCACTTTTCAGTGCGCACAGAACAGAATATCCGGATGCAAGTGTGGTAAAACAAGAAAGCAGCCGCAAGGAAACCGCGACTGGCAGTGGGGCGGATGCAGTGATAACATCAAGTTTGGAGAGAAGGAGACGAGACGCTTTATTGACAAACTGGAAAAGGGAAACGACGCCCGCACAGCATTTAACCTGCATAATAATGCAGTAGGAAGAAAGGTGAGCTAGAGAATTTTCGACTTTCGGACATTTGTCGACAAATTGCTGTACATTTCTTCCTGTAAATTTCGTAGCGATTTTACCTGCATAATAATGCAGTAGAGAGAAATGTAAAGTGGGTCATTTCAGAAGCGGCTGAACGTTTCCTCAAATTTTAAAAAAATCAAAACGCCTGTGAATTCCGTAGCGACTTTTACTGCGACTTAATCTTAATTTTGAAGTTTAGAACAGAAATTGGCCAAGACCAGATGCGATGTATGCAGCGTCTAAGTTGTCTATGAATCTTCGTTTGATAAATTTGCTCGATTTTTATTCAAATTCCCCCGACTGTAGAGCTGACAAAGCATGTGTCGACAAGAAAGTAATTAAAGAGGCCCTGTAGGTCAAAGACTTTAGGCAATTCACTAGTATTAAAGGTTGTTTGAACAAGAGTAATACCGTCTTTGCCTAAAAAGAAAACAGCAACTTTGAATTAAGAGGTTGTTTGACTTTGAATGAGTGATGTTACCTCGGTTTCAAAAGTTAAAATTCATATTACCAACATGAAAAAGTATCAAGATTGGGCTTTTTTTTCCTTTGCGTTGCTCTAGCAAAATTAAAGTCCCTGTGATAGCCCCTTTAAAAGAAGCTGCCATGAAGGTCTCATCGCCTGCTCTACAAGTAAGAAATCTTATCATTTTGATTTCTTTGAAAGGTTGTGCGAGCAAGCCTCAAGAAAGAGTGCAAGTGTCATGGCGTCACCGGAAGTTGCAATTTGAAAACCTGCTGGAAGCAGCTGGCGCCTTTTGACGTGATTGGATCAGCACTAAAGCAGAAATACCGCACAGCAGTCCCAGTATCATTCTACAACAGCAAACTGCAGGAACGAGACAACAACAACCGATACAGACTGGTAACTAGGAAAGACAACAAGCTGGTTTATCTTGACTCGTCCCCAGATTACTGTGTGCGAGACGCGACTGCCGGCTCCCTTGGAATGCTGGGAAGAAAATGCGCAAGTGACGTTGGATCCAACAAGGAACGCAAATCTCTTTGCAAATCTTGTAATTTGCGGTCTCAAACGGTGGAACAATACAAACAGGTCAAGTGCAGATGTAAGTTCGTGTGGTGCTGTACTGTGAAATGCGAGCTATGCAAAGTAAAGTACTCGCTTACAACTTGTACAAAATAGGAAATAACTCCGTTTTAAGCGATGTGACTGTATAAGCAACAAGCTTGAATTTTAAGTATTTTAAGTATTGTCACAGTAAACGCTGGTGTCTATAATTTTTAATGCTAAGGTTAGAATTTCTGGAAACGAAATAGGTCGTCAGATTTTCGATTTTGCTTGAAAGATCATAAACATAAAAGGAAAGCTAGAAGGATTGCTTTGCTTTGACTGTAAAACTTTTTAAGTCGCAATGTCATTAGTTTTGCATGCATTGTTTAGCATTAGTTTGAATTGAAGACGTGGCACTAAGTCGCATATGTGAGTGGATAATAAATGTTGTATTGAAACATATCTCATGTGGTTTCTTTTTGTGGGTGTCGTAGTTACTGTTTTTTTTTTTGTGGGGAAGGGGTACGGGGGGAGAACTTTTTAAAACCCTGTGTTATACCCACTGAGTGCCTTGAATAAAACAATCCATTCCTTGTCCCTCATCCCCTGAACAGGAAGGAGTGCGCAAAATGTTAAATATGAAACTAAAACTTGTGAATTCCTAAGTTAGTTATGCAGGATCCATTTTTGTTTATCACTCGTTGGACATTTGCCATTTTCATATTAGAGACAGAAAACCTGTCTCAATTGTGAAATCGGGACAATCTTTGACATGACACAGATTTTCTTTTGGAATTTCTTTAGCAGCAATTTTTTGGGGGGAGGGGAGGAGGCACGAAAGCACCGTTTCAATTTCTCGAAAAGGGGAATGTGCACCAACATCTGATCAATGAGTAACAAGTACATAATTAGCCTTACAAGCGCAGTAAACAGTGCGTGGGAGAGCGCGCATACTCGAAATTGAATAAAATCCCTAAATTTCGTTTCGAAAGTTTTAGTACAGCAAGAAAGTAATACAGAAGAGCGTTTCCTTGAATGGTCACACTACGATTTCATCCACAGACTCAAGAATCATCTTGCGTTGCATAATAAACGTTAGTAATACGGAGTCCAATTTTAATTTAAACAGTTTCGTTCACAGATTCAAAAGTTGGAATGAATCTGTCAAAATTTCACTCTCCAGAATGAAAAGGTGTAATAGATAGATTTTCCGTTGACCACAACAATAAGCTCTAGGGCATCTTGTGCGAAGACGAAAGCTGTAGCAAACAACCCATTATCAACAAAATGTTCCATTAGTGTAAAACCAATTATTGTTTCCGTCCTTTTTTCTCCTCCCCTTTCTGCCGGTACGCACGCTTTTGTTTACAAGGTTGCATACCGAAAACTCGCACCTCGTTTCGCGTGAAATACTTCTCGCACCTCGCCTCGCGTGGGTTATTTTTAATATGAAAGCAACTAAGATGTGCTGTTTTACAGTAATTTGCTTTAGTAATGAATTTATAGTTTTGTTTGTTTGCTAAAAGTTAAGATCAACAATAAGGGCAAAATTATGGGTTCCAATCTCTTGAAAGTCTTTTTTTTTTCACGTTTTATCCACAGTTTTCTTCATTCCCTTCAACAATCATTCTGTTATGAAAACACTTCTCCTCACGAGCATGTTTATGCCACTAGTGTGCGTGTTTTTTGTCGCCTTAGTAACCAAATGGGCCAAAACGTTCCTAAACTATAAGAGTTCCTCTTTTTTCTCCTGGTAGCTTGTTTCAACGATGAGGTTACAATTTAGCCCTCTAAAAGTCAACATCGACTACAAGAATAAAATGTGAAGGGCTTGCATGCTTGATCACAACTGTATAAATTGCATTTACCACTACAATAATCATTTTATTCATGTCAGCAAAATTTTGTTTTTAAAGTTGTTTTCCGCGCAACAACGTTCCTACTCACTCGCACGCCTGTTTTGTGTTTGGATCTGCTTGATAAACGTTTCTTGAATCAGGCTACAATTATTCTCTCTTTGATCTCTGGTAGCTCATTTAACTAATGAGATTCTACTTTCGTTACCCTGCAAAAAAGTCAACAAGAGCAACAAGAAAGTTCAATCCAGAAGAACTGTTATTTTTTTCTTGGGCTTTATTCGCAAGGAAAACTCCATTCATTTCAGAGGGAATCTGACGAAGAGCTGAGGCTCGAAACCTCAGCTTTCAATTTCTCTACGGTGGCCAATTTACCTTATCAACTCAGTTAACAAATCCTAATTTTGTGTTTCACTTCCCCACAGACGTAGAAACACAGTTTCTTTTGAAACTAACCCTTTTGGTTATTCTGTTCTAAAGGACTGCTATACGCAAGTAGGACTGTGCTCGCGCGCGTGTTTGCACAAGCGCGCGAGTGATTGTTTTCCACTCCTTGAAATTAACAGATTTTCGCTCGCGCTCGCACGCTTCGCTTTACTGTCACTGAAAGAGGCTGCCCGTGGTCCATCATCTCTGTGACCCCTTATTATTTACTCACACTTGTAATCAAAACCTTAATTACACTACGCTTTTATCGAATTATCCTGATTACAAGAACGAGCAAAAACAGAAAATTATAGCGACAGATTGATAGTCCATTTAAAGCCGTTTAATCCAAGAGGTTCTGACTGCAATCAGACTTTTTTTGGCCTTTTCACGTACAGCAGTTTATTACGCTGTGCAAAGTCACTGAAACTATTAAATCAGTCTGTTTGTGTGTAAACGTCCGAGCAAAAAAAGCTCCGTTAGTGCTTTTCAATGTAACTTCAGATTTTCGCTAAATTATTATCTAGAGTGTATTGGAAGTGCGCGAAAGGCTCAGCGCCTTGTTTTTCCTCTTTGCTGTTATAGCCTAAAAATACGCTAAAAAGTCTCTCTTTGTTGTTTAAAAAAGTCTTAACTCTGCAATTACAATAAAAAAAGCCTGCTCTCTTAATAGGCAAAATCACAATTTTGTAACACTCAATTGATATTCATTTTACTGTAGAAAAGTTTTTGCTTCACAACTCTTTGTTTGAAAAAAGTCTCACCTCTGCAATTACGCTAAAATATCTCACATCTAATTTATGCTGATAGGTTACACCTAGTCTCGCGTGGGATGGTTTTTAATCAACAAAGCGTTTATCTTTTGTTCGCATGTTTAATTAATGAAAATCAATTGTGTTTAATTTTATCATCCAGCAAGTATATAAGAGAAGTAAAACAGTCGCATTTCATTTCACCTCAGCTCGTAAACAACGAAGATCGAATAAGCGTACACAATGAAGCTATCTACAGCCTACTTGGGGATTCTTTTCGCTTTTCTTTGGACGCAGCACGGATTCAGCAAAACTAAGTAAGTCTGATTGCTTTAATCGACTTGTTCCATTTTGGAAGCATGCGAGTGTGGAACGCGACTCGCATCCCACGCTATAGCGTGTTCCACGTTCATAACTAAACCAGCGTTTCGAGTTCATTAAAATTTCAATCTGATAAGCGACAACTGACCACTTGAGAGCGTGAATTAAGCAAAATTAAGTAATTTGATTTTTGTTAATTTGCGAGCGTGAAACGTGAATCCCTCGCCTCTCACGCAATCGCCTCTTCCAAGTTCGTAAGCATGCGAGAGTTTTGAGTTCACTAAAAGTTTGGCTGCTAAGCAACAATGGACGACTGGATGGAGTTAGCTTCGCCGATTCCACAATCTCCTTGCAAGACGTAGAAACGCTGAAAAGCTACAATTTCGTCTTGAAAAAGAAGAGCAATTTTACACGAGCTTGAAGTAGTTGCAAATATCTCCCTAATCTTCACGTAGAATTACGATTTTTTTCTTAACTAGCCTATATACTTGTCCATACCAATCTCACTGTTATTTTACGTTTTGTTGCAGATCCAGTCGTTCGTTGAGCACCGTTCTTCGACAGAAGGTATGTTTTATTTATGTTACTTGAGCTTTAACGCTAGCCAAATCTAGATGGTTGCTTTTTCCGAAAATCCAATTCTATTGGTGACACACTACTGAAGTCTGCAAACAACGTCAATTTAACTTAACGTTCTTACTACCGAGAAATTAATTACATGTTTCTTCTTCTGTGAACAATTTTGACTAAAAGTTTTCAAAGTGTTTAGTAAAACTCGCGAGCTAACGAACAGTAACTTTATTCACGAGACTCACAGTTACCGCATTAGGATCGCGTTTGGATCTGCTACTTGTATACTTGCGCATCATTAAGCAATGAAAGACTTAGGCAGTATGAGATTGACTTCAAGTCTAGGGTGTGTATACAACTAGTTTGGGCTTTTCATATAAGCTACTCGTACCAATTACGTTATACGTTATATAAGCTACTCGTACCGAATACGTTCTTACTACCGAGAAACTGATAACTTTTTTCTTCTTACCGTACTTGCGTGAAAAATATCGTGTAGAGTATTCAACCTGTTAAAACCAGTAAAGCTCAAGTTAACACGCCCACCAATTTATTCACAAGACTCAGAGATACCAATGCTCCAAAAGGATCCTTTTGGTTTGAATCTTCTCTTTGATCTGCGACTTGTTCACTAGCGGATAACAATTTATATTATTAAGCAATAAAAAACTTAGGCGGTATGAAAACGACTTCAGTTCTGTAAGGTATCTGTTCAACTGCATGGTTTTGGTTTTTTAAATAATGGACTTAAGGTTGTATCCAATCGACTTATGGCTATTCGTATCAATTCGAATTTGTGAGTAGGGCCAAAGAGATAAGCCACGAGTTAGAACACTTTTTAATGCGACCTACGTAGTCTACCTGCTTTTGCATGGTTTAATTTTTATGTAACTGTAATCCATTTGAGTGCATCTTAAACCTTTCATTTTGCCTCAAAGGTTCCTAACCTTTTTTTTTTTTTGCAGAATTATCCTTTATTACTGAGCATCGTACGAGAGGGCGGCAATCGTGGATTGACGGAATGTCAGCGCCAGTTTAAAAACAAGATTTGGAACTGTTCACTGGACAACAAAAACGTGTTCAAGCAGCTACCCATCTTTGTTAAAACGACTTTGCCTCATGGTAAGTGATTCAGGATGTCTTCTTTTCAAAACAAACATTAGCAAACAGAGTATTCAAAAGAAGCGTTACCCTTTAAGAGCCAATATTAACATCCATGTTCTCCTCACGATTCTCCTTTAATTTCTTAAGTTACTAGTTGGGAGAATTCGATTAAAAATCAAGACATTTTATTATTGGTGGTCATTTCCTTTATTCTCATGACCTGTATGTTTGATAAAGTAGTAATACTGTAAGGAGAAATTAGATGCTTGTCACTCTTGGGGATTAAAAGGTTAATGAAATTATGCATTACGTGTCCGACAAAACGACGAAATAACACAAGAGAAAACTTTTTAATAATTTTGCCTTAGCCGTGAGCGAAATATAAAAATATCGGGATATATACATTGGCCAAAAAATGGTGCGACCTTTATGCTTAATGTGAGATCTAAAAGTAGTTCGTGTGTGTGCACATTTCTTCGGATATGAGGATGATTGTCATAGCCAAGTACTGTTGTTAATGAGTAACGGGGTAGACTAAGGATTATTGATGGACGTATGCCTTAGGCTACTTCAAATCCCACAATCTGATTCGCTGCCTCAACGATGACTATTGGTCATAGTTGACCATCGCACTTACAATCTTTACTAGTACTTTGTCTTAAGTTTTATGATCGAAAGAAAACTCAGGCTCGTAAACTAATCGCTAAGTATTTTTTACTATTGTCCAACTAAATATACTGTATCCGTTGTATGATTTCAGCCACTCGAGAGACAGCATTCCTTCACGCCATCAGCTCAGCCGCAATCACACACCAAATCACTTTTCAGTGCGCACAGAACAGAATACCCGGATGCAAGTGTGATAAAACAAGAAACCACCCGCAAGGAAACCGCGACTGGCAGTGGGGCGGATGCAGTGATAACATCAAGTTTGGAGAGAAGGAGACGAGACGCTTTATTGACAAACTGGAAAAGGGAAACGACGCCCGCACAGCATTTAACCTGCATAATAATGCAGTAGGAAGAAAGGTGAGCTAAAGAATTTTCGACTTTCGGGTCTTTGTCGACAAATTGCTGTACGTTTCTTCCTGTAAATTTCGTAGCGATTTTACCTGCATAATAATGCAGTAGAGAGAAAGGTAAAGTGGATCATTTAAGAACCGACTGAACGTTTATTCAAATTTAAAAAAAAATCAAAACGCCTGTGAATTCCGTAGCGACTTTTACTGCGACTTAATCTTAATTTTGAAGTTTAGAACAGAAATTGGCCAAGACCAGATGCGATGTATGCAGCGTCTAAGTTCTCCATGAATCTTGGTTTGATAAATTTGCTCAATTTTTATTCAAATTCCCTCGACTGTAGAGCCGACAAAGCATGTGTCGACAAGAATCTAATTAAAGGGGCCGTGTAGGTCAAAGCCTTTTGGCAATTCACTAGTATTAAAGGTTGTTTGAACAAGAGTAATATCGTCGTTGCCTAAAAAGAAAACAGCAACTTTGAATTAAGAGGTTGTTTGACTTTGAATGAGTGATGTTACCTCGGTTTCAAAAGTTAGAATTCATATTACCAACATGAAAAAGTATCAAGATTGGGCTTTAATTCCCTTTGCGTTGCTCTAGCAAAATTAAAGTCCCTGTGACAGCCCCTTTAAAACACGCTGCCATGAAGGTCTCATCGCCTACCCCACAAGTAAGAAATCTTATCATTTTGATTTCTTTGAAAGGTTGTGCGAGCAAGCCTCAAGAAAGAGTGCAAGTGTCATGGCGTCACCGGAAGTTGCAATTTGAAAACCTGCTGGAAGCAGCTGGCGCCTTTTGACGTGATTGGATCAGCACTAAAGCAGAAATACCGCACAGCAGTCCCAGTATCATTCTACAACAGCAAACTGCAGGAACGAGACAACAACAACCGATACAGACTGGTAACTAGGAAAGACAACAAGCTGGTTTATCTTGACTCGTCCCCAGATTACTGTGTGCGAGACGCGACTGTCGGCTCCCTTGGAATGCTGGGAAGGACATGTGCAAGTGACGTTGGATCCAACAAGGAATGCAAATCTCTTTGCAAATCTTGTAATTTGCGGTCTCAAACGGTGGAACAATACAAACAGGTCAAGTGCAGATGTAAGTTCGTGTGGTGCTGTACTGTGAAATGCGAGCTATGCAAAGTAAAGTACTCGCTTACAACTTGTACAAAATAGGAAATAACTCCGTTTTAAGCGATGTGACTGTATAAGTAACAAGCTTGAATTTTAAGTATTTTAAGTATTGTCACAGTAAACGCTGGTGTCTATAATTTTTAATGCTAAGGTTAGAATTTCTGGAAACGAAATAGGTCGTCAGATTTTCGATTTTGCTTGAAAGATCATAAACATAAAAGGAAAGCTAGAAGGATTGCTTTGCTTTGACTGTAAAACTTTTTAAGTCGCAATGTCATTAGTT
This sequence comes from Siderastrea radians, assembly GCA_964017195.1. Lineage (NCBI taxonomy): Eukaryota > Metazoa > Cnidaria > Anthozoa > Scleractinia > Rhizangiidae > Siderastrea > Siderastrea radians. The sequence goes on from OZ024895.1 coordinate 36,049,757, forward strand.
TTGCATGCATTGTTTAGCATTAGTTTGAATTGAAGACGTGGCACTAAGTCGCATATGTGAGTGGATAATAAATGTTGTATTGAAACATATCTCATGTGGTTTCTTTTTGTGGGTGTCGTAGTTACTGTTTTTTTTTTTTGTGGGGAAGGGGTACGGGGGGAGAACTTTTTAAAACCCTGTGTTATACCCACTGAGTGCCTTGAATAAAACAATCCATTCCTTGTCCCTCATCCCCTGAACAGGAAGGAGTGCGCAAAATGTTAAATATGAAACTAAAACTTGTGAATTCCTAAGTTAGTTATGCAGGATCCATTTTTGTTTATCACTCGTTGGACATTTGCCATTTTCATATTAGAGACAGAAAACCTGTCTCAATTGTGAAATCGGGACAATCTTTGACATGACACAGATTTTCTTTTGGAATTTCTTTAGCAGCAATTTTTTGGGGGGAGGGGAGGAGGCACGAAAGCACCGTTTCAATTTCTCGAAAAGGGGAATGTGCACCAACATCTGATCAATGAGTAACAAGTACATAATTAGCCTTACAAGCGCAGTAAACAGTGCGTGGGAGAGCGCGCATACTCGAAATTGAATAAAATCCCTAAATTTCGTTTCGAAAGTTTTAGTACAGCAAGAAAGTAATACAGAAGAGCGTTTCCTTGAATGGTCACACTAGGATTTCATCCACAGACTCAAGAATCATCTTGCGTTGCATAATAAACGTTAGTAATACGGAGTCCAATTTTAATTTAAACAGTTTCGTTCACAGATTCAAAAGTTGGAATGAATCTGTCAAAATTTCACTCTCCAGAATGAAAAGGTGTAATAGATAGATTTTCCGTTGACCACAACAATAAGCTCTAGGGCATCTTGTGCGAAGACGAAAGCTGTAGCAAACAACCCATTATCAACAAAATGTTCCATTAGTGTAAAACCAATTATTGTTTCCGTCCTTTTTTCTCCTCCCCTTTCTGCCGGTACGCACGCTTTTGTTTACAAGGTTGCATACCGAAAACTCGCACCTCGTTTCGCGTGAAATACTTCTCGCACCTCGCCTCGCGTGGGTTATTTTTAATA